>CAXAJV010000014.1:4061600-5363600 GCA_963969225.1 Xylocopa violacea | reverse complement strand
GCGCTCCGACAACGCCGGGGTGAGCCGTCCCCAAGAACGAGGGAGGGATTATTACGAGTTTAGATGGAGCAAGCCTACTCCAGGAAAGCTTTCAGCCAGAGCGATTCCCTGCTGAAGTCGGCGAGCGTGGAGAAGGCCTCTGGTGACGACACCAGGTACGGTGCCGCCTCCGGCCATCTCCACTCACTCGCGGGAACGAAAGTCCGCAGAGCTTCCCTCTGCGGCTCGAAGATAGGGCACTCCAGGAGGAAGTGGCCTACCGTGTCCACCGCACTACCGCAGACGCACGTCGCATCATCGGCAACGGCATACGTCAAGAGACGAGCCATGAAGTTGCCGTGACCCGACAGCACCTGCGTGGTGTAGTGATTCGGCTTCAGCCAGCCGGCAGCCAACCTCTCCCGGACGTCCTTGAAGAAGGCGAATGTTGTGCGGCCCTTGTGAGAAGATGTCCACAAGGCTTGCCACATATTCGTCGCCTCATCCTTAACGCGTTGTTTTCCGTCATCCGCTTCGGTTGGGATGACGGCGTTCCCTAACCTGGCGTCCTTTCCTCTACGAAGATTGTAGAGGGCCCTATTTTGCTGGACGACGATGTCGATAGGAGCCGCGCCGGCCACCACGCACGCACTTTCCCACGATATCCGGCGATACGCGCCGGTAACCGCGATCAAAGCGCGGCGCTGCGCGGACCTAAGCACCTTCCACTCCCTCTCCGAGCACAGGTCGGCCCATCCCGCTGAGGCGTATGCCACTTTCGGGATGAATGCTCCCCTGTATATCCCGGCTAGGGAGTCGAAGCGAAGCCCCCAACCACACCTCGCCAGCCTACCTAATCTCGCGAACAGCGACCCGACCTTGTCGCTTATTTTTTGGCAATGCGTTCGGACGCGCATTCCTTTATCAAACGTGACGCCAAGGTACTTGACCGCGGGTCTAAATTTTATTTTTGCGTCCCCTATACGGATGGTCGGTGGCCTACCGGCAAGGTCGGCTTTCGAAGGCCGAACGGCCTTGCGTTTTCTATCGGGACGGGCGCCTCCTCTCCGACCTAAGGGTTGCCGCTCGATCCAGCCACTCTTGAGGACAATTGCCTCCGTCTTTGTGGCCGAGATTTCGAGTTTGGCCGAACTACACCAACTAAGAATTTGATTCGCGACCTGTTGACCTTGGGTCTCGAGGTCGCGCCTACTATTCCCGCTTACTAGGACGAGGAGATCGTCCGCGTAAGCGATAAACCTATTCTCAACTGTGGTCTGAAGTGACCGCAGGAGATCGTCGAACATAAGGTTCCAGCAGGCGGGACCGAGTACGGAGCCTTGCGGACACCCCCTCGTCGCCTGCTTCGAAACCTGCTCGGAAGCTTTCGAGATCTTGACCCGTCGGCCGTCGAAGTAATTAGAAATTACTCCGAAAACATTCCGAGGGCAGTCTCGCTCTTTGAGAGACTTCAAAACTAATGGCCACCAGACATTGTCGAAGGCCCCGGAGATATCGAAGAGCATCGCCGCCACGTATCGATCCTCCGAGGAATCGACCAGGCGGCGCAACTCCACGATAGCGTCCTCCGTCGACTTTCCGGGCGTGAACCCGAATTGCCGGTCGGACACTTTTCCAGGCGCCAACGACGTCTGGTAGAGGCGCTCCTTGAGCAGCTTTTCGAAGAGTTTACCTATCACTGAGAGGAGGCAGATCGGACGGTAGGATTTTGGATCCTTCTCGTCCTTCCCTTCCTTAAGAAGTACTCGTAGAGAGCCCTCCTTCCAGACGAAGGGAAAGACGCCCCATTGAAGGCATCCATTAAAAAGCCGTGTAATTTGGCCGGGAATGATTCTAGCCGCGGTTTTCAGCGCACGGACCTCGATGTGGTCCGGCCCTGGGGCTTTGTTATTTTTGAATGAACGAACGGTACTCACGACCTCTGCCTCCGTGATGGGGGCAGCGTCGGGAGTACCGGGCGCGAAGCGTGCGCCTTCCCTAATGACACGTTGATCCGGCGTGTCTTCTTCTTCCCGGTCGTCGGGGACGTGTGCCTCCAAGAGCAAGCTGGCTGTTTCGCGGCAATTGGATGTGGTTTCACTACCACGCCGGAGAGTGCTGAGAACTCTCTCAACTCGGAGTTTCTTCGCCTGGTACTTATATACGGAGCTCCAGGGCCCCGAGTTCCCATTCGACGTAACAAATCGTCGCCAGCTTTCGAGCTTCGTCCGCTTCACCGTCCTACTGTATTCCCGCAAAGAAGAACGGTACTCTAGTAGTTTTGTTCGGCGGGCGGCTTCGTCTCTTTCCCTCTGGAAGGCACGACGTAGACGATACACGTGCTTTTTCTTATTAGTTAGTTCGCGAGTCCACCACGGGTTGGACTTTCTAAACACTCTTTTACGTGGCATCGACGCGGCGCAGGCGTCGATAATGACGCCTGTGAGCGTTTCCGCCATCCTTTCGACGTCTTCCATAGAGTCGAGCCGGAGGGCCTCGAGCCTCGATCTAGATAGATCGGCTAGGCAACCGCAGTAGCGCTCCCAATCGGCCCGGCGAGTGTCGAACCGAGTGCTCGCGCCACCCCGATCCGCCGCTTTGGCTCTCGGTACCCTCAGCCCGATATCTATGGCGTTGTGGTCGCTGTTGGCCCAACCGCACCGTACCTTCCAGCCCCTGACGGAAGGGAGCATGGATGGCGACGCCAGGGTTACATCGATGAAAGACTCACCCCTCGTCGACCAATAGGTGGGCGGCTGCCGAGCGTCGTTCACAACTTCCATGCCAAACGATCGGATGAGCGTCTCGAACATCGCTCCTCTTTCGTCTGTACTCTGTGGACCCCAGAGTGACGACCGAGCGTTGGCATCTACCGACACTATGAATCTCTTCCCCCTCAGAGACTGAAACACCATCTCGAGGTGCCTGAGGTGCTCCTCGATTTCGTCGCTATACTGAAAATAGCATGATGCGACATATACTGAGAAGCCGGGCGCCAGCACTTCTGCACACACACAGTGTTCCGTGCTTAGCTGCGAGACAAAAATCATCTCGAAGCGAGGGTTGCACACGGCAACCGCAGCCCACGGGAATTGTGAACTGACGGCCGCCACCCTCGCCCCGATCCCTAGTCCACTAACGGTGTGGCTCGTGCCCGAAGAACTGACGTATGGTTCCTGCAATAGCAGGACGTCTAAGTGCTTCGAGGCTACGAGCTGACGCACCTCGCCTGCAACTGTAGCTGAATGTTGCATGTTCAGCTGCAGTATCCTAATACCCGTGGTCTCGATTACGGACGGTGACGCCGTCGACGACGTCGGTACGGTCGCGGACGCGGGCGCGGGCGCGGTGGGGTTATGGGGGGTCGCGGTCGCGGAGGGAGGGTTCGCGGAACTATCGCTTGACTTTATTTCTGTTCCTATCACAGACTCAGCCGGAGATACCGGATCCGACCTGAGTCTAGCGTCGCACCTCGTAATCCGTATCTGGACAGCGCGAAGGCTGATACCTGGAGGCCGCGCCAGAGTCGTGTGAGCAGAATCACACCCGGTCGCGGCTTGGCGATGATGCCGAAGGGCGGCCGTCATCGAGCGCGTTACCGGGCGGCTTCGTTGCTCGACAATGGGGCCAACACCTAGGGGCGAGGTCACGGGCCGAAGGTTGTTCGCCCGTCTTGACCTATTCATCGCCACAATGACTCCTCCCGATCCTGCCCTCACCCGGAGATCCGAATGGAGGGCTATTTTACCTCCGGAATACTTAGGATCGAGTGAAGCCATCATGAAATTTGCGAATTTAGGGGGGTGATGCTTCATACATGGAGTGAAGGTGGGGTCGTCACTCCCCATCGGCGCGCATCACACGCCGCTCTGCCTCTTGGTGCTTTCTCACGAATCGGGAAGGTGGGGTCGTTGCTCCCCAACAGCGCGCACCGGCGCTGCCCTGCCTGGGCCGCGGTCTCCTGGTGCAAAACACCGGGAGACTCACGCGAGAGCCATGAGATTCGAGGGTGATGCTTCATACGTAGAGTGAAGGTGGGGTCGTCACTCCCCATCGGCGCGCATCACACGCCGCTCTGCCTCTTGGTGCTTTCTCACGAAACGGGAAGGTGGGGTCGTTACTCCCCAACAGCGCGCACCGACGCTGCCCTGCCTGGATTTCGGATGTAATATTTGACAACATTCCTGTCGTGTCGGACCCTACCTCTCGGTGGGAACATTATATACGTCTATAACGTTATATATCCTAACCTAAGGCCATCTGACATCTCGGTTGTAATATTTGACAACATTCCTGTCGTGTCGGACGCTACTTCTCGGTGGGAACAGTATATACGTCTGTAAAGTTATATATCCTAAAGTAAGGCAACCTGACATCTCGAATGTAATATTCTACAACATTCCAGGCGTTTCGGACCCTACTTCTCGGTGGTAACATTATATGCGTCTATAGCGTTATATATCCTAACCTAAGGCAACCTAAGATCTCGGATGTAACATTTGACAACATTCCAGGCGTGTCAGTCCCTACGTCTCGATGGTAACATTATATGCGTTTATAGCGTTATATATACTAACCTAAGGGAACGTAACATCTCGGATGAAACATTTGACAACATTCTAGCCGTGTCAGACCCTACGTCTCGGTGGTAACATTATATGCGTCTATAGCGTTATATATCCTAACCTAAGGCAACCTGACATTTCGGATGTTATATTTGACAACATTCCTGCCGTGTCGGACCCTACCTCTCGGTGGGAACATTATATACGTCTATAACGTTATATATCCTAACCTAAGGCAATCTAACATCTCGGATGTAATATTTGACAACATTCCTGTCGTGTCGGACCCTACCTCTCGGTTGTAACATTATACGTGTCTATAGCGTTATATATCCTAACCTAAGGCAACCTGACATCTCGGATGTAATATTTGACAACATTCCTGTCGTGTCGGACCCTACTTCTCGGTGGGAACATTATGTACGTCTATAACGTTATATATCCTAACCCAAGGCCATCTAACATCTCGGATGTAATATTTGACAACATTCCTGTCGTCTCGGACCCTACTTCTCGGTGGGAACAGTATATACGTCTGTAACGTTATATATCCTAAAGTAAGGCAACCTGACATCTCGAATGTAATATTCTACAACATTCCAGGCGTGTCGGACCCTACTTCTTGGTGGGAACATTATATGCGTCTATAACGTTGTATATCCTATTCTGGGGCAACCTATCATCTCAGACGTATTATTTTACAACATTCCTGGCGTGTCGGACCCTACTTCTCGGTGGGAACATTATGTACGTCTATAACGTTATATATCCTAATCTAAGGACACCTAACATCTCGGATGGAATATTTGACAACATTCCAGGCACGTCGGACCCTACTTCTCGGTGGGAACAGTATATAAGTCTATAACGTTATATATCCTAACCTAAGGCAACCTGACATTTCGGATGTAATATTTGACAACATTCCTCTCGTGTCGGACCCTACCTCTCGGTGGGAACATTATATACGTATATAACGTTATATATCCTAACCTAAGGCCATCTAACATCTCGGATGTAATATTTGACAACATTCCTGTCGATTCGGACCCTACCTCTCGGTGGAACAGTATATACGTCTGTAACGTTATATATCCTAGAGTAAGGCAACCTGACATCTCGAATGTAATATTCTACAACATTCCAGGCGTGTCGGACCCTACTTCTCGGTAGGAACATTATATGCGTCTATAACGTTGTATATCCTAATCTAGGGCAACCTATCATCTCAGACGTATTATTTTACAACATTCCTGGCGTGTCGGACCCTACTTCTCGGTGGGAATAGTATATACGTCTATAACGTTATATATCCTAACCTAAGGCAACCTAACATCTCGGATGTAACATTTGACAACATTCCAGGCGTGTCAGTCCCTACGTCTCGATGGTAACATTATATGCGTTTATAGCGTTATATATCCTAACCTAAGGGAACGTAACATCTCGGATGAAACATTTGACAACATTCTAGGCGTGTCAGTCCCTACGTCTCGGTGGTAACATTATATGCGTCTATAGCGTTATATATCCTAACCTAAGGCAACCTGACATTTCGGATGTAATATTTGACAACATTCCTGTCGTGTCGGACCCTACCTCTCGGTGGGAACATTATATACGTCTATAACGTTATATATCCTAACCTAAGGCCATCTGACATCTCGGTTGTAATATTTGACAACATTCCTGTCGTGTCGGACGCTACTTCTCGGTGGGAACAGTATATACGTCTGTAACGTTATATATCCTAACCAAAGGCAATCTAACATCTCGGATGTAATATTTGACAACATTCCTGTCGTGTCGGACCCTACCTCTCGGTTGTAACATTATACGTGTCTATAGCGTTATATATCCTAACCTAAGGCAACCTGACATCTCGGATGTAATATTTGACAACATTCCTGTCGTGTCGGACCCTACTTCTCGGTGGGAACATTATGTACGTCTATAACGTTATATATCCTAACCCAAGGCCATCTAACATCTCGGATGTAATATTTGACAACATTCCTGTCGTCTCGGACCCTACTTCTCGGTGGGAACAGTATATACGTCTGTAACGTTATATATCCTAAAGTAAGGCAACCTGACATCTCGAATGTAATATTCTACAACATTCCAGGCGTGTCGGACCCTACTTCTTGGTGGGAACATTATATGCGTCTATAACGTTGTATATCCTATTCTGGGGCAACCTATCATCTCAGACGTATTATTTTACAACATTCCTGGCGTGTCGGACCCTACTTCTCGGTGGGAACATTATGTACGTCTATAACGTTATATATCCTAATCTAAGGACACCTAACATCTCGGATGTAATATTTGACAACATTCCTGTCGTCTCGGACCCTACTTCTCGGTGGGAACAGTATATACGTCTGTAACGTTATATATCGTAAAGTAAGGCAACCTGACATCTCGAATGTAATATTCTACAACAATCCAGGCGTGTCGGACCCTACTTCTCGGTGGGAACATTATATGCGTCTATAACGTTGTATATCCTAATCTGGGGCAACCTAACATCTCAGACGTATTATTTTACAACATTCCTGGCGTGTCGGACCCTACTTCTCGGTGGGAATAGTATATACGTCTATAACGTTATATATCCTAACCTAAGGCAACCTAACATCTCGGATGTAACATTTGACAACATTCCAGTCGTGTCGGTCCCTACGTCTCGGTGGTAACATTATATGCGTCTATAGCGTTATATATCCTAACCTAAGGCAACCTAACATCTCGGATGTAACATTTGACAACATTCCAGGCGTGTCAGTCCCTACGTCTCGATGGTAACATTATATGCGTTTATAGCGTTATATATCCTAACCTAA
This sequence comes from Xylocopa violacea, assembly GCA_963969225.1. Lineage (NCBI taxonomy): Eukaryota > Metazoa > Arthropoda > Insecta > Hymenoptera > Apidae > Xylocopa > Xylocopa violacea. The sequence continues at coordinate 5,356,207 of CAXAJV010000014.1, read as the reverse complement.
GGGAACGTAACATCTCGGATGAAACATTTGACAACATTCTAGGCGTGTCAGTCCCTACGTCTCGGTGGTAACAATATATGCGTTTATAGCGTTATATATCCTAACCTAAGGGAACCTGACATCTCGGATGTAATATTTGACAACATTCCTGTCGTGTCGGACCCTACCTCTCGGTGGGAACATTATATACGTCTATAACGTTATATATCCTAACCTAAGGCCATCTAACATCTCGGTTGTAATATTTGACAACATTCCTGTCGTGTCGGACCCTACTTCTCGGTGGGAACATTATATACGTCTGTAACGTTATATATCCTAAAGTAAGGCAACCTGACATCTCGAATGTAATATTCTACAACATTCCAGGCGTGTCGGACCCTACTTCTTGGTGGGAACATTATATGCGTCTATAACGTTGTATATCCTATTCTGGGGCAACCTATCATCTCAGACGTATTATTTTACAACATTCCTGGCGTGTCGGACCCTACTTCTCGGTGGGAACATTATGTACGTCTATAACGTTATATATCCTAATCTAAGGACACCTAACATCTCGGATGGAATATTTGACAACATTCCAGGCACGTCGGACCCTACTTCTCGGTGGGAACAGTATATAAGTCTATAACGTTATATATCCTAACCTAAGGCAACCTGACATTTCGGATGTAATATTTGACAACATTCCTCTCGTGTCGGACCCTACCTCTCGGTGGGAACATTATATACGTATATAACGTTATATATCCTAACCTAAGGCCATCTAACATCTCGGATGTAATATTTGACAACATTCCTGTCGATTCGGACCCTACCTCTCGGTGGAACAGTATATACGTCTGTAACGTTATATATCCTAGAGTAAGGCAACCTGACATCTCGAATGTAATATTCTACAACATTCCAGGCGTGTCGGACCCTACTTCTCGGTAGGAACATTATATGCGTCTATAACGTTGTATATCCTAATCTAGGGCAACCTATCATCTCAGACGTATTATTTTACAACATTCCTGGCGTGTCGGACCCTACTTCTCGGTGGGAATAGTATATACGTCTATAACGATATATATCCTAACCTAAGGGAACGTAACATCTCGGATGAAACATTTGACAACATTCTAGGCGTGTCAGTCCCTACGTCTCGGTGGTAACATTATATGCGTCTATAGCGTTATATATCCTAACCTAAGGCAACCTGACATTTCGGATGTAATATTTGACAACATTCCTGTCGTGTCGGACCCTACCTCTCGGTGGGAACATTATATACGTCTATAACGTTATATATCCTAACCTAAGGCCATCTGACATCTCGGTTGTAATATTTGACAACATTCCTGTCGTGTCGGACGCTACTTCTCGGTGGGAACAGTATATACGTCTGTAAAGTTATATATCCTAAAGTAAGGCAACCTGACATCTCGAATGTAATATTCTACAACATTCCAGGCGTTTCGGACCCTACTTCTCGGTGGTAACATTATATGCGTCTATAGCGTTATATATCCTAACCTAAGGCAACCTAAGATCTCGGATGTAACATTTGACAACATTCCAGGCGTGTCAGTCCCTACGTCTCGATGGTAACATTATATGCGTTTATAGCGTTATATATACTAACCTAAGGGAACGTAACATCTCGGATGAAACATTTGACAACATTCTAGCCGTGTCAGACCCTACGTCTCGGTGGTAACATTATATGCGTCTATAGCGTTATATATCCTAACCTAAGGCAACCTGACATTTCGGATGTTATATTTGACAACATTCCTGCCGTGTCGGACCCTACCTCTCGGTGGGAACATTATATACGTCTATAACGTTATATATCCTAACCTAAGGCAATCTAACATCTCGGATGTAATATTTGACAACATTCCTGTCGTGTCGGACCCTACCTCTCGGTTGTAACATTATACGTGTCTATAGCGTTATATATCCTAACCTAAGGCAACCTGACATCTCGGATGTAATATTTGACAACATTCCTGTCGTGTCGGACCCTACTTCTCGGTGGGAACATTATGTACGTCTATAACGTTATATATCCTAACCCAAGGCCATCTAACATCTCGGATGTAATATTTGACAACATTCCTGTCGTCTCGGACCCTACTTCTCGGTGGGAACAGTATATACGTCTGTAACGTTATATATCCTAAAGTAAGGCAACCTGACATCTCGAATGTAATATTCTACAACATTCCAGGCGTGTCGGACCCTACTTCTTGGTGGGAACATTATATGCGTCTATAACGTTGTATATCCTATTCTGGGGCAACCTATCATCTCAGACGTATTATTTTACAACATTCCTGGCGTGTCGGACCCTACTTCTCGGTGGGAACATTATGTACGTCTATAACGTTATATATCCTAATCTAAGGACACCTAACATCTCGGATGGAATATTTGACAACATTCCAGGCACGTCGGACCCTACTTCTCGGTGGGAACAGTATATAAGTCTATAACGTTATATATCCTAACCTAAGGCAACCTGACATTTCGGATGTAATATTTGACAACATTCCTCTCGTGTCGGACCCTACCTCTCGGTGGGAACATTATATACGTATATAACGTTATATATCCTAACCTAAGGCCATCTAACATCTCGGATGTAATATTTGACAACATTCCTGTCGATTCGGACCCTACCTCTCGGTGGAACAGTATATACGTCTGTAACGTTATATATCCTAGAGTAAGGCAACCTGACATCTCGAATGTAATATTCTACAACATTCCAGGCGTGTCGGACCCTACTTCTCGGTAGGAACATTATATGCGTCTATAACGTTGTATATCCTAATCTAGGGCAACCTATCATCTCAGACGTATTATTTTACAACATTCCTGGCGTGTCGGACCCTACTTCTCGGTGGGAATAGTATATACGTCTATAACGTTATATATCCTAACCTAAGGCAACCTAACATCTCGGATGTAACATTTGACAACATTCCAGGCGTGTCAGTCCCTACGTCTCGATGGTAACATTATATGCGTTTATAGCGTTATATATCCTAACCTAAGGGAACGTAACATCTCGGATGAAACATTTGACAACATTCTAGGCGTGTCAGTCCCTACGTCTCGGTGGTAACATTATATGCGTCTATAGCGTTATATATCCTAACCTAAGGCAACCTGACATTTCGGATGTAATATTTGACAACATTCCTGTCGTGTCGGACCCTACCTCTCGGTGGGAACATTATATACGTCTATAACGTTATATATCCTAACCTAAGGCCATCTGACATCTCGGTTGTAATATTTGACAACATTCCTGTCGTGTCGGACGCTACTTCTCGGTGGGAACAGTATATACGTCTGTAACGTTATATATCCTAACCAAAGGCAATCTAACATCTCGGATGTAATATTTGACAACATTCCTGTCGTGTCGGACCCTACCTCTCGGTTGTAACATTATACGTGTCTATAGCGTTATATATCCTAACCTAAGGCAACCTGACATCTCGGATGTAATATTTGACAACATTCCTGTCGTGTCGGACCCTACTTCTCGGTGGGAACATTATGTACGTCTATAACGTTATATATCCTAACCCAAGGCCATCTAACATCTCGGATGTAATATTTGACAACATTCCTGTCGTCTCGGACCCTACTTCTCGGTGGGAACAGTATATACGTCTGTAACGTTATATATCCTAAAGTAAGGCAACCTGACATCTCGAATGTAATATTCTACAACATTCCAGGCGTGTCGGACCCTACTTCTTGGTGGGAACATTATATGCGTCTATAACGTTGTATATCCTATTCTGGGGCAACCTATCATCTCAGACGTATTATTTTACAACATTCCTGGCGTGTCGGACCCTACTTCTCGGTGGGAACATTATGTACGTCTATAACGTTATATATCCTAATCTAAGGACACCTAACATCTCGGATGTAATATTTGACAACATTCCTGTCGTCTCGGACCCTACTTCTCGGTGGGAACAGTATATACGTCTGTAACGTTATATATCGTAAAGTAAGGCAACCTGACATCTCGAATGTAATATTCTACAACAATCCAGGCGTGTCGGACCCTACTTCTCGGTGGGAACATTATATGCGTCTATAACGTTGTATATCCTAATCTGGGGCAACCTAACATCTCAGACGTATTATTTTACAACATTCCTGGCGTGTCGGACCCTACTTCTCGGTGGGAATAGTATATACGTCTATAACGTTATATATCCTAACCTAAGGCAACCTAACATCTCGGATGTAACATTTGACAACATTCCAGTCGTGTCGGTCCCTACGTCTCGGTGGTAACATTATATGCGTCTATAGCGTTATATATCCTAACCTAAGGCAACCTAACATCTCGGATGTAACATTTGACAACATTCCAGGCGTGTCAGTCCCTACGTCTCGATGGTAACATTATATGCGTTTATAGCGTTATATATCCTAACCTAAGGGAACGTAACATCTCGGATGAAACATTTGACAACATTCTAGGCGTGTCAGTCCCTACGTCTCGGTGGTAACAATATATGCGTTTATAGCGTTATATATCCTAACCTAAGGGAACCTGACATCTCGGATGTAATATTTGACAACATTCCTGTCGTGTCGGACCCTACCTCTCGGTGGGAACATTATATACGTCTATAACGTTATATATCCTAACCTAAGGCCATCTAACATCTCGGTTGTAATATTTGACAACATTCCTGTCGTGTCGGACCCTACTTCTCGGTGGGAACATTATATACGTCTGTAACGTTATATATCCTAAAGTAAGGCAACCTGACATCTCGAATGTAATATTCTACAACATTCCAGGCGTGTCGGACCCTACTTCTTGGTGGGAACATTATATGCGTCTATAACGTTGTATATCCTATTCTGGGGCAACCTATCATCTCAGACGTATTATTTTACAACATTCCTGGCGTGTCGGACCCTACTTCTCGGTGGGAACATTATGTACGTCTATAACGTTATATATCCTAATCTAAGGACACCTAACATCTCGGATGGAATATTTGACAACATTCCAGGCACGTCGGACCCTACTTCTCGGTGGGAACAGTATATAAGTCTATAACGTTATATATCCTAACCTAAGGCAACCTGACATTTCGGATGTAATATTTGACAACATTCCTCTCGTGTCGGACCCTACCTCTCGGTGGGAACATTATATACGTATATAACGTTATATATCCTAACCTAAGGCCATCTAACATCTCGGATGTAATATTTGACAACATTCCTGTCGATTCGGACCCTACCTCTCGGTGGAACAGTATATACGTCTGTAACGTTATATATCCTAGAGTAAGGCAACCTGACATCTCGAATGTAATATTCTACAACATTCCAGGCGTGTCGGACCCTACTTCTCGGTAGGAACATTATATGCGTCTATAACGTTGTATATCCTAATCTAGGGCAACCTATCATCTCAGACGTATTATTTTACAACATTCCTGGCGTGTCGGACCCTACTTCTCGGTGGGAATAGTATATACGTCTATAACGATATATATCCTAACCTAAGGCAACCTAACATCTCGGATGTAACATTTGACAACATTCCAGGCGTGTCAGTCCCTACGTCTCGATGGTAACATTATATGCGTTTATAGCGTTATATATCCTAACCTAAGGGAACGTAACATCTCGGATGAAACATTTGACAACATTCTAGGCGTGTCAGTCCCTACGTCTCGGTGGTAACATTATATGCGTCTATAGCGTTATATATCCTAACCTAAGGCAACCTGACATTTCGGATGTAATATTTGACAACATTCCTGTCGTGTCGGACCCTACCTCTCGGTGGGAACATTATATACGTCTATAACGTTATATATCCTAACCTAAGGCCATCTGACATCTCGGTTGTAATATTTGACAACATTCCTGTCGTGTCGGACGCTACTTCTCGGTGGGAACAGTATATACGTCTGTAAAGTTATATATCCTAAAGTAAGGCAACCTGACATCTCGAATGTAATATTCTACAACATTCCAGGCGTTTCGGACCCTACTTCTCGGTGGTAACATTATATGCGTCTATAGCGTTATATATCCTAACCTAAGGCAACCTAAGATCTCGGATGTAACATTTGACAACATTCCAGGCGTGTCAGTCCCTACGTCTCGATGGTAACATTATATGCGTTTATAGCGTTATATATACTAACCTAAGGGAACGTAACATCTCGGATGAAACATTTGACAACATTCTAGCCGTGTCAGACCCTACGTCTCGGTGGTAACATTATATGCGTCTATAGCGTTATATATCCTAACCTAAGGCAACCTGACATTTCGGATGTTATATTTGACAACATTCCTGCCGTGTCGGACCCTACCTCTCGGTGGGAACATTATATACGTCTATAACGTTATATATCCTAACCTAAGGCAATCTAACATCTCGGATGTAATATTTGACTACATTCCTGTCGTGTCGGACCCTACCTCTCGGTTGTAACATTATACGTGTCTATAGCGTTATATATCCTAACCTAAGGCAACCTGACATCTCGGATGTAATATTTGACAACATTCCTGTCGTGTCGGACCCTACTTCTCGGTGGGAACATTATGTACGTCTATAACGTTATATATCCTAACCCAAGGCCATCTAACATCTCGGATGTAATATTTGACAACATTCCTGTCGTCTCGGACCCTACTTCTCGGTGGGAACAGTATATACGTCTGTAACGTTATATATCCTAAAGTAAGGCAACCTGACATCTCGAATGTAATATTCTACAACATTCCAGGCGTGTCGGACCCTACTTCTTGGTGGGAACATTATATGCGTCTATAACGTTGTATATCCTATTCTGGGGCAACCTATCATCTCAGACGTATTATTTTACAACATTCCTGGCGTGTCGGACCCTACTTCTCGGTGGGAACATTATGTACGTCTATAACGTTATATATCCTAATCTAAGGACACCTAACATCTCGGATGGAATATTTGACAACATTCCAGGCACGTCGGACCCTACTTCTCGGTGGGAACAGTATATAAGTCTATAACGTTATATATCCTAACCTAAGGCAACCTGACATTTCGGATGTAATATTTGACAACATTCCTCTCGTGTCGGACCCTACCTCTCGGTGGGAACATTATATACGTATATAACGTTATATATCCTAACCTAAGGCCATCTAACATCTCGGATGTAATATTTGACAACATTCCTGTCGATTCGGACCCTACCTCTCGGTGGAACAGTATATACGTCTGTAACGTTATATATCCTAGAGTAAGGCAACCTGACATCTCGAATGTAATATTCTACAACATTCCAGGCGTGTCGGACCCTACTTCTCGGTAGGAACATTATATGCGTCTATAACGTTGTATATCCTAATCTAGGGCAACCTATCATCTCAGACGTATTATTTTACAACATTCCTGGCGTGTCGGACCCTACTTCTCGGTGGGAATAGTATATACGTCTATAACGTTATATATCCTAACCTAAGGCAACCTAACATCTCGGATGTAACATTTGACAACATTCCAGGCGTGTCAGTCCCTACGTCTCGATGGTAACATTATATGCGTTTATAGCGTTATATATCCTAACCTAAGGGAACGTAACATCTCGGATGAAACATTTGACAACATTCTAGGCGTGTCAGTCCCTACGTCTCGGTGGTAACATTATATGCGTCTATAGCGTTATATATCCTAACCTAAGGCAACCTGACATTTCGGATGTAATATTTGACAACATTCCTGTCGTGTCGGACCCTACCTCTCGGTGGGAACATTATATACGTCTATAACGTTATATATCCTAACCTAAGGCCATCTGACATCTCGGTTGTAATATTTGACAACATTCCTGTCGTGTCGGACGCTACTTCTCGGTGGGAACAGTATATACGTCTGTAACGTTATATATCCTAAAGTAAGGCAACCTGACATCTCGAATGTAATATTCTACAACATTCCAGGCGTTTCGGACCCTACTTCTCGGTGGTAACATTATATGCGTCTATAGCGTTATATATCCTAACCTAAGGCAACCTAAGATCTCGGATGTAACATTTGACAACATTCCAGGCGTGTCAGTCCCTACGTCTCGATGGTAACATTATATGCGTTTATAGCGTTATATATACTAACCTAAGGGAACGTAACATCTCGGATGAAACATTTGACAACATTCTAGCCGTGTCAGACCCTACGTCTCGGTGGTAACATTATATGCGTCTATAGCGTTATATATCCTAACCTAAGGCAACCTGACATTTCGGATGTTATATTTGACAACATTCCTGCCGTGTCGGACCCTACCCCTCGGTGGGAACATTATATACGTCTATAACGTTATATATCCTAACCTAAGGCAATCTAACATCTCGGATGTAATATTTGACAACATTCCTGTCGTGTCGGACCCTACCTCTCGGTGGTAACATTATACGTGTCTATAGCGTTATATATCCTAACCTAAGGCAACCTGACATCTCGGATGTAATATTTGACAACATTCCTGTCGTGTCGGACCCTACTTCTCGGTGGGAACATTATGTACGTCTATAACGTTATATATCCTAACCCAAGGCCATCTAACATCTCGGATGTAATATTTGACAACATTCCTGTCGTCTCGGACCCTACTTCTCGGTGGGAACAGTATATACGTCTGTAACGTTATATATCCTAAAGTAAGGCAACCTGACATCTCGAATGTAATATTCTACAACATTCCAGGCGTGTCGGACCCTACTTCTTGGTGGGAACATTATATGCGTCTATAACGTTGTATATCCTATTCTGGGGCAACCTATCATCTCAGACGTATTATTTTACAACATTCCTGGCGTGTCGGACCCTACTTCTCGGTGGGAACATTATGTACGTCTATAACGTTATATATCCTAATCTAAGGACACCTAACATCTCGGATGGAATATTTGACAACATTCCAGGCACGTCGGACCCTACTTCTCGGTGGGAACAGTATATAAGTCTATAACGTTATATATCCTAACCTAAGGCAACCTGACATTTCGGATGTAATATTTGACAACATTCCTCTCGTGTCGGACCCTACCTCTCGGTGGGAACATTATATACGTATATAACGTTATATATCCTAACCTAAGGCCATCTAACATCTCGGATGTAATATTTGACAACATTCCTGTCGATTCGGACCCTACCTCTCGGTGGAACAGTATATACGTCTGTAACGTTATATATCCTAGAGTAAGGCAACCTGACATCTCGAATGTAATATTCTACAACATTCCAGGCGTGTCGGACCCTACTTCTCGGTAGGAACATTATATGCGTCTATAACGTTGTATATCCTAATCTAGGGCAACCTATCATCTCAGACGTATTATTTTACAACATTCCTGGCGTGTCGGACCCTACTTCTCGGTGGGAATAGTATATACGTCTATAACGTTATATATCCTAACCTAAGGCAACCTAACATCTCGGATGTAACATTTGACAACATTCCAGGCGTGTCAGTCCCTACGTCTCGATGGTAACATTATATGCGTTTATAGCGTTATATATCCTAACCTAAGGGAACGTAACATCTCGGATGAAACATTTGACAACATTCTAGGCGTGTCAGTCCCTACGTCTCGGTGGTAACATTATATGCGTCTATAGCGTTATATATCCTAACCTAAGGCAACCTGACATTTCGGATGTAATATTTGACAACATTCCTGTCGTGTCGGACCCTACCTCTCGGTGGGAACATTATATACGTCTATAACGTTATATATCCTAACCTAAGGCCATCTGACATCTCGGTTGTAATATTTGACAACATTCCTGTCGTGTCGGACGCTACTTCTCGGTGGGAACAGTATATACGTCTGTAACGTTATATATCCTAAAGTAAGGCAACCTGACATCTCGAATGTAATATTCTACAACATTCCAGGCGTTTCGGACCCTACTTCTCGGTGGTAACATTATATGCGTCTATAGCGTTATATATCCTAACCTAAGGCAACCTAAGATCTCGGATGTAACATTTGACAACATTCCAGGCGTGTCAGTCCCTACGTCTCGATGGTAACATTATATGCGTTTATAGCGTTATATATACTAACCTAAGGGAACGTAACATCTCGGATGAAACATTTGACAACATTCTAGCCGTGTCAGACCCTACGTCTCGGTGGTAACATTATATGCGTCTATAGCGTTATATATCCTAACCTAAGGCAACCTGACATTTCGGATGTTATATTTGACAACATTCCTGCCGTGTCGGACCCTACCCCTCGGTGGGAACATTATATACGTCTATAACGTTATATATCCTAACCTAAGGCAATCTAACATCTCGGATGTAATATTTGACAACATTCCTGTCGTGTCGGACCCTACCTCTCGGTGGTTACATTATACGTGTCTATAGCGTTATATATCCTAACCTAAGGCAACCTGACATCTCGGATGTAATATTTGACAACATTCCTGTCGTGTCGGACCCTACTTCTCGGTGGGAACATTATGTACGTCTATAACGTTATATATCCTAACCCAAGGCCATCTAACATCTCGGATGTAATATTTGACAACATTCCTGTCGTCTCGGACCCTACTTCTCGGTGGGAACAGTATATACGTCTGTAACGTTATATATCCTAAAGTAAGGCAACCTGACATCTCGAATGTAATATTCTACAACAATCCAGGCGTGTCGGACCCTACTTCTCGGTGGGAACATTATATGCGTCTATAACGTTGTATATCCTAATCTGGGGCAACCTAACATCTCAGACGTATTATTTTACAACATTCCTGGCGTGTCGGACCCTACTTCTCGGTGGGAATAGTATATACGTCTATAACGTTATATATCCTAACCTAAGGCAACCTAACATCTCGGATGTAACATTTGACAACATTCCAGTCGTGTCGGTCCCTACGTCTCGGTGGTAACATTATATGCGTCTATAGCGTTATATATCCTAACCTAAGGCAACCTAACATCTCGGATGTAACATTTGACAACATTCCAGGCGTGTCAGTCCCTACGTCTCGATGGTAACATTATATGCGTTTATAGCGTTATATATCCTAACCTAAGGGAACGTAACATCTCGGATGAAACATTTGACAACATTCTAGGCGTGTCAGTCCCTACGTCTCGGTGGTAACAATATATGCGTTTATAGCGTTATATATCCTAACCTAAGGGAACCTGACATCTCGGATGTAATATTTGACAACATTCCTGTCGTGTCGGACCCTACCTCTCGGTGGGAACATTATATACGTCTATAACGTTATATATCCTAACCTAAGGCCATCTAACATCTCGGTTGTAATATTTGACAACATTCCTGTCGTGTCGGACCCTACTTCTCGGTGGGAACATTATATACGTCTGTAACGTTATATATCCTAAAGTAAGGCAACCTGACATCTCGAATGTAATATTCTACAACATTCCAGGCGTGTCGGACCCTACTTCTTGGTGGGAACATTATATGCGTCTATAACGTTGTATATCCTATTCTGGGGCAACCTATCATCTCAGACGTATTATTTTACAACATTCCTGGCGTGTCGGACCCTACTTCTCGGTGGGAACATTATGTACGTCTATAACGTTATATATCCTAATCTAAGGACACCTAACATCTCGGATGGAATATTTGACAACATTCCAGGCACGTCGGACCCTACTTCTCGGTGGGAACAGTATATAAGTCTATAACGTTATATATCCTAACCTAAGGCAACCTGACATTTCGGATGTAATATTTGACAACATTCCTCTCGTGTCGGACCCTACCTCTCGGTGGGAACATTATATACGTATATAACGTTATATATCCTAACCTAAGGCCATCTAACATCTCGGATGTAATATTTGACAACATTCCTGTCGATTCGGACCCTACCTCTCGGTGGAACAGTATATACGTCTGTAACGTTATACATCCTAGAGTAAGGCAACCTGACATCTCGAATGTAATATTCTACAACATTCCAGGCGTGTCGGACCCTACTTCTCGGTAGGAACATTATATGCGTCTATAACGTTGTATATCCTAATCTAGGGCAACCTATCATCTCAGACGTATTATTTTACAACATTCCTGGCGTGTCGGACCCTACTTCTCGGTGGGAATAGTATATACGTCTATAACGATATATATCCTAACCTAAGGCAACCTAACATCTCGGATGTAACATTTGACAACATTCCAGGCGTGTCAGTCCCTACGTCTCGATGGTAACATTATATGCGTTTATAGCGTTATATATCCTAACCTAAGGGAACGTAACATCTCGGATGAAACATTTGACAACATTCTAGGCGTGTCAGTCCCTACGTCTCGGTGGTAACATTATATGCGTCTATAGCGTTATATATCCTAACCTAAGGCAACCTGACATTTCGGATGTAATATTTGACAACATTCCTGTCGTGTCGGACCCTACCTCTCGGTGGGAACATTATATACGTCTATAACGTTATATATCCTAACCTAAGGCCATCTGACATCTCGGTTGTAATATTTGACAACATTCCTGTCGTGTCGGACGCTACTTCTCGGTGGGAACAGTATATACGTCTGTAACGTTATATATCCTAAAGTAAGGCAACCTGACATCTCGAATGTAATATTCTACAACATTCCAGGCGTTTCGGACCCTACTTCTCGGTGGTAACGTTATATGCGTCTATAGCGTTATATATCCTAACCTAAGGCAACCTAAGATCTCGGATGTAACATTTGACAACATTCCAGGCGTGTCAGTCCCTACGTCTCGATGGTAACATTATATGCGTTTATAGCGTTATATATACTAACCTAAGGGAACGTAACATCTCGGATGAAACATTTGACAACATTCTAGCCGTGTCAGACCCTACGTCTCGGTGGTAACATTATATGCGTCTATAGCGTTATATATCCTAACCTAAGGCAACCTGACATTTCGGATGTTATATTTGACAACATTCCTGCCGTGTCGGACCCTACCCCTCGGTGGGAACATTATATACGTCTATAACGCTATATATCCTAACCTAAGGCAATCTAACATCTCGGATGTAATATTTGACAACATTCCTGTCGTGTCGGACCCTACCTCTCGGTGGGAACATTATATGCGTCTATAACGTTGTATATCCTAATCTGGGGCAACCTAACATCTCAGACGTATTATTTTACAACATTCCTGGCGTGTCGGACCCTACTTCTCGGTGGGAATAGTATATACGTCTATAACGTTATATATCCTAACCTAAGGCAACCTAACATCTCGGATGTAACATTTGACAACATTCCAGTCGTGTCAGTCCTTACGTCTCGGTGGTAACATTATATGCGTCTATAGCGTTATATATCCTAACCTAAGGCAACCTAACATCTCGGATGTAACATTTGACAACATTCCAGGCGTGTCAGTCCCTACGTCTCGATGGTAACATTATATGCGTTTATAGCGTTATATATCCTAACCTAAGGGAACGTAACATCTCGGATGAAACATTTGACAACATTCTAGGCGTGTCAGTCCCTACGTCTCGGTGGTAACAATATATGCGTTTATAGCGTTATATATCCTAACCTAAGGGAACCTGACATCTCGGATGTAATATTTGACAACATTCCTGTCGTGTCGGACCCTACCTCTCGGTGGGAACATTATATACGTCTATAACGTTATATATCCTAACCTAAGGCAACCTGACATCTCGGATGTAATATTTGACAACATTCCTGTCGTGTCGGACCCTACTTCTCGGTGGGAACATTATGTACGTCTATAACGTTATATATCCTAACCCAAGGCCATCTAACATCTCGGATGTAATATTTGACAACATTCCTGTCGTCTCGGACCCTACTTCTCGGTGGGAACAGTATATACGTCTGTAACGTTATATATCCTAAAGTAAGGCAACCTGACATCTCGAATGTAATATTCTACAACATTCCTGGCGTGTCGGACCCTACGTCTCGGTGGGAACATTATGTACGTCTATAACGTTATATATCCTAATCTAAGGACACCTAACATCTCGGATGGAATATTTGACAACATTCCTGGCACGTCGGACCCTACTTCTCGGTGGGAACAGTATATAAGTCTATAACGTTATATATCCTAACCTAAGGCAACCTGACATCTCGGATGTAATATTCTACAACATTCCAGGCGTGTCGCAACCTACATCTCGGTGGGAACAGTATATACGTCTGTAACGTTATATATCCTAACCTAAGGCCATCCAACATCTCGGATGTAATATTTGACAACATTCCTGTCGTGTCGGACCCTACTTCTCGGTGGGAACAGTATATAGGTCTGTAACGTTATATATCCTAAAGTAAGGCAACCTGACATCTCGAATGTAATATTCTACAACATTCCAGGCGTGTCGGACCCTACTTCTCGGTAGGAACATTATATGCGTCTATAACGTTGTATATCCTAATCTAGGGCAACCTATCATCTCAGACGTATTATTTTACAACATTCCTGGCGTGTCGGACCCTACTTCTCGGTGGGAATAGTATATACGTCTATAACGTTATATATCCTAACCTAAGGCAACCTAACATCTCGGATGTAACATTTGACAACATTCCAGGCGTGTCAGTCCCTACGTCTCGATGGTAACATTATATGCGTTTATAGCGTTATATATCCTAACCTAAGGGAACGTAACATCTCGGATGAAACATTTGACAACATTCTAGGCGTGTCAGTCCCTACGTCTCGGTGGTAACATTATATGCGTCTATAGCGTTATATATCCTAACCTAAGGCAACCTGACATTTCGGATGTAATATTTGACAACATTCCTGTCGTGTCGGACCCTACCTCTCGGTGGGAACATTATATACGTCTATAACGTTATATATCCTAACCTAAGGCCATCTGACATCTCGGTTGTAATATTTGACAACATTCCTGTCGTGTCGGACGCTACTTCTCGGTGGGAACAGTATATACGTCTGTAACGTTATATATCCTAAAGTAAGGCAACCTGACATCTCGAATGTAATATTCTACAACATTCCAGGCGTTTCGGACCCTACTTCTCGGTGGTAACATTATATGCGTCTATAGAGTTATATATCCTAACCTAAGGCAACCTAAGATCTCGGATGTAACATTTGACAACATTCGAGGCGTGTCAGTCCCTACGTCTCGATGGTAACATTATATGCGTTTATAGCGTTATATATACTAACCTAAGGGAACGTAACATCTCGGATGAAACATTTGACAACATTCTAGCCGTGTCAGACCCTACGTCTCGGTGGTAACATTATATGCGTCTATAGCGTTATATATCCTAACCTAAGGCAACCTGACATTTCGGATGTTATATTTGACAACATTCCTGCCGTGTCGGACCCTACCTCTCGGTGGGAACATTATATACGTCTATAACGTTATATATCCTAACCTAAGGCAATCTAACATCTCGGATGTAATATTTGACAACATTCCTGTCCTGTCGGACCCTACCTCTCGGTGGTAACATTATACGTGTCTATAGCGTTATATATCCTAACCTAAGGCAACCTGACATCTCGGATGTAATATTTGACAACATTCCTGTCGTGTCGGACCCTACTTCTCGGTGGGAACATTATGTACGTCTATAACGTTATATATCCTAACCCAAGGCCATCTAACATCTCGGATGTAATATTTGACAACATTCCTGTCGTTTCGGACCCTACTTCTCGGTGGGAACAGTATATACGTCTGTAACGTTATATATCCTAAAGTAAGGCAACCTGACATCTCGAATGTAATATTCTACAACATTCCAGGCGTGTCGGACCCTACTTCTTGGTGGGAACATTATATGCGTCTATAACGTTGTATATCCTATTCTGGGGCAACCTATCATCTCAGACGTATTATTTTACAACATTCCTGGCGTGTCGGACCCTACTTCTCGGTGGGAACATTATGTACGTCTATAACGTTATATATCCTAATCTAAGGACACCTAACATCTCGGATGGAATATTTGACAACATTCCAGGCACGTCGGACCCTACTTCTCGGTGGGAACAGTATATAAGTCTATAACGTTATATATCCTAACCTAAGGCAACCTGACATTTCGGATGTAATATTTGACAACATTCCTCTCGTGTCGGACCCTACCTCTCGGTGGGAACATTATATACGTATATAACGTTATATATCCTAACCTAAGGCCATCTAACATCTCGGATGTAATATTTGACAACATTCCTGTCGATTCGGACCCTACCTCTCGGTGGAACAGTATATACGTCTGTAACGTTATATATCCTAGAGTAAGGCAACCTGACATCTCGAATGTAATATTCTACAACATTCCAGGCGTGTCGGACCCTACTTCTCGGTAGGAACATTATATGCGTCTATAACGTTGTATATCCTAATCTAGGGCAACCTATCATCTCAGACGTATTATTTTACAACATTCCTGGCGTGTCGGACCCTACTTCTCGGTGGGAATAGTATATACGTCTATAACGTTATATATCCTAACCTAAGGCAACCTAACATCTCGGATGTAACATTTGACAACATTCCAGGCGTGTCAGTCCCTACGTCTCGATGGTAACATTATATGCGTTTATAGCGTTATATATCCTAACCTAAGGGAACGTAACATCTCGGATGAAACATTTGACAACATTCTAGGCGTGTCAGTCCCTACGTCTCGGTGGTAACATTATATGCGTCTATAGCGTTATATATCCTAACCTAAGGCAACCTGACATTTCGGATGTAATATTTGACAACATTCCTGTCGTGTCGGACCCTACCTCTCGGTGGGAACATTATATACGTCTATAACGTTATATATCCTAACCTAAGGCCATCTGACATCTCGGTTGTAATATTTGACAACATTCCTGTCGTGTCGGACGCTACTTCTCGGTGGGAACAGTATATACGTCTGTAACGTTATATATCCTAAAGTAAGGCAACCTGACATCTCGAATGTAATATTCTACAACATTCCAGGCGTTTCGGACCCTACTTCTCGGTGGTAACATTATATGCGTCTATAGCGTTATATATCCTAACCTAAGGCAACCTAAGATCTCCGATGTAACATTTGACAACATTCCAGGCGTGTCAGTCCCTACGTCTCGATGGTAACATTATATGCGTTTATAGCGTTATATATACTAACCTAAGGGAACGTAACATCTCGGATGAAACATTTGACAACATTCTAGCCGTGTCAGACCCTACGTCTCGGTGGTAACATTATATGCGTCTATAGCGTTATATATCCTAACCTAAGGCAACCTGACATTTCGGATGTTATATTTGACAACATTCCTGCCGTGTCGGACCCTACCTCTCGGTGGGAACATTATATACGTCTATAACGATATATATCCTAACCTAAGGCAATCTAACATCTCGGATGTAATATTTGACAACATTCCTGTCGTGTCGGACCCTACCTCTCGGTGGTAACATTATACGTGTCTATAGCGTTATATATCCTAACCTAAGGCAACCTGACATCTCGGATGTAATATTTGACAACATTCCTGTCGTGTCGGACCCTACTTCTCGGTGGGAACATTATGTACGTCTATAACGTTATATATCCTAACCCAAGGCCATCTAACATCTCGGATGTAATATTTGACAACATTCCTGTCGTCTCGGACCCTACTTCTCGGTGGGAACAGTATATACGTCTGTAACGTTATATATCCTAAAGTAAGGCAACCTGACATCTCGAATGTAATATTCTACAACAATCCAGGCGTGTCGGACCCTACTTCTCGGTGGGAACATTATATGCGTCTATAACGTTGTATATCCTAATCTGGGGCAACCTAACATCTCAGACGTATTATTTTACAACATTCCTGGCGTGTCGGACCCTACTTCTCGGTGGGAATAGTATATACGTCTATAACGTTATATATCCTAACCTAAGGCAACCTAACATCTCGGATGTAACATTTGACAACATTCCAGTCGTGTCGGTCCCTACGTCTCGGTGGTAACATTATATGCGTCTATAGCGTTATATATCCTAACCTAAGGCAACCTAACATCTCGGATGTAACATTTGACAACATTCCAGGCGTGTCAGTCCCTACGTCTCGATGGTAACATTATATGCGTTTATAGCGTTATATATCCTAACCTAAGGGAACGCAACATCTCGGATGAAACATTTGACAACATTCTAGGCGTGTCAGTCCCTACGTCTCGATGGTAACATTATATGCGTTTATAGCGTTATATATCCTAACCTAAGAGAACGTAACATCTCGGATGAAACATTTGACAACATTCTAGCCGTGTCAGACCCTACGTCTCGGTGGTAACATTATATGCGTCTATAGCGTTATATATCCTAACCTAAGGCAACCTGACATTTCGGATGTTATATTTGACAACATTCCTGCCGTGTCGGACCCTACCTCTCGGTGGGAACATTATATACGTCTATAACGTTATATATCCTAACCTAAGGCAATCTAACATCTCGGATGTAATATTTGACAACATTCCTGTCCTGTCGGACCCTACCTCTCGGTGGTAACATTATACGTGTCTATAGCGTTATATATCCTAACCTAAGGCAACCTGACATCTCGGATGTAATATTTGACAACATTCCTGTCGTGTCGGACCCTACTTCTCGGTGGGAACATTATGTACGTCTATAACGTTATATATCCTAACCCAAGGCCATCTAACATCTCGGATGTAATATTTGACAACATTCCTGTCGTCTCGGACCCTACTTCTCGGTGGGAACAGTATATACGTCTGTAACGTTATATATCCTAAAGTAAGGCAACCTGACATCTCGAATGTAATATTCTACAACATTCCAGGCGTGTCGGACCCTACTTCTTGGTGGGAACATTATATGCGTCTATAACGTTGTATATCCTATTCTGGGGCAACCTATCATCTCAGACGTATTATTTTACAACATTCCTGGCGTGTCGGACCCTACTTCTCGGTGGGAACATTATGTACGTCTATAACGTTATATATCCTAATCTAAGGACACCTAACATCTCGGATGGAATATTTGACAACATTCCAGGCACGTCGGACCCTACTTCTCGGTGGGAACAGTATATAAGTCTATAACGTTATATATCCTAACCTAAGGCAACCTGACATTTCGGATGTAATATTTGACAACATTCCTCTCGTGTCGGACCCTACCTCTCGGTGGGAACATTATATACGTATATAACGTTATATATCCTAACCTAAGGCCATCTAACATCTCGGATGTAATATTTGACAACATTCCTGTCGATTCGGACCCTACCTCTCGGTGGAACAGTATATACGTCTGTAACGTTATATATCCTAGAGTAAGGCAACCTGACATCTCGAATGTAATATTCTACAACATTCCAGGCGTGTCGGACCCTACTTCTCGGTAGGAACATTATATGCGTCTATAACGTTGTATATCCTAATCTAGGGCAACCTATCATCTCAGACGTATTATTTTACAACATTCCTGGCGTGTCGGACCCTACTTCTCGGTGGGAATAGTATATACGTCTATAACGTTATATATCCTAACCTAAAGCAACCTAACATCTCGGATGTAACATTTGACAACATTCCAGGCGTGTCAGTCCCTACGTCTCGATGGTAACATTATATGCGTTTATAGCGTTATATATCCTAACCTAAGGGAACGTAACATCTCGGATGAAACATTTGACAACATTCTAGGCGTGTCAGTCCCTACGTCTCGGTGGTAACATTATATGCGTCTATAGCGTTATATATCCTAACCTAAGGCAACCTGACATTTCGGATGTAATATTTGACAACATTCCTGTCGTGTCGGACCCTACCTCTCGGTGGGAACATTATATACGTCTATAACGTTATATATCCTAACCTAAGGCCATCTGACATCTCGGTTGTAATATTTGACAACATTCCTGTCGTGTCGGACGCTACTTCTCGGTGGGAACAGTATATACGTCTGTAACGTTATATATCCTAAAGTAAGGCAACCTGACATCTCGAATGTAATATTCTACAACATTCCAGGCGTTTCGGACCCTACTTCTCGGTGGTAACATTATATGCGTCTATAGCGTTATATATCCTAACCTAAGGCAACCTAAGATCTCCGATGTAACATTTGACAACATTCCAGGCGTGTCAGTCCCTACGTCTCGATGGTAACATTATATGCGTTTATAGCGTTATATATACTAACCTAAGGGAACGTAACATCTCGGATGAAACATTTGACAACATTCTAGCCGTGTCAGACCCTACGTCTCGGTGGTAACATTATATGCGTCTATAGCGTTATATATCCTAACCTAAGGCAACCTGACATTTCGGATGTTATATTTGACAACATTCCTGCCGTGTCGGACCCTACCTCTCGGTGGGAACATTATATACGTCTATAACGTTATATATCCTAACCTAAGGCAATCTAACATCTCGGATGTAACATTTGACAACATTCCAGTCGTGTCGGTCCCTACGTCTCGGTGGTAACATTATATGCGTCTATAGCGTTATATATCCTAACCTAAGGCAACCTAACATCTCGGATGTAACATTTGACAACATTCCAGGCGTGTCAGTCCCTACGTCTCGATGGTAACATTATATGCGTTTATAGCGTTATATATCCTAACCTAAGGGAACGTAACATCTCGGATGAAACATTTGACAACATTCTAGGCGTGTCAGTCCCTACGTCTCGGTGGTAACAATATATGCGTTTATAGCGTTATATATCCTAACCTAAGGGAACCTGACATCTCGGATGTAATATTTGACAACATTCCTGTCGTGTCGGACCCTACCTCTCGGTGGGAACATTATATACGTCTATAACGTTATATATCCTAACCTAAGGCCATCTAACATCTCGGTTGTAATATTTGACAACATTCCTGTCGTGTCGGACCCTACTTCTCGGTGGGAACATTATATACGTCTGTAACGTTATATATCCTAAAGTAAGGCAACCTGACATCTCGAATGTAATATTCTACAACATTCCAGGCGTGTCGGACCCTACTTCTTGGTGGGAACATTATATGCGTCTATAACGTTGTATATCCTATTCTGGGGCAACCTATCATCTCAGACGTATTATTTTACAACATTCCTGGCGTGTCGGACCCTACTTCTCGGTGGGAACATTATGTACGTCTATAACGTTATATATCCTAATCTAAGGACACCTAACATCTCGGATGGAATATTTGACAACATTCCAGGCACGTCGGACCCTACTTCTCGGTGGGAACAGTATATAAGTCTATAACGTTATATATCCTAACCTAAGGCAACCTGACATTTCGGATGTAATATTTGACAACATTCCTCTCGTGTCGGACCCTACCTCTCGGTGGGAACATTATATACGTATATAACGTTATATATCCTAACCTAAGGCCATCTAACATCTCGGATGTAATATTTGACAACATTCCTGTCGATTCGTACCCTACCTCTCGGTGGAACAGTATATACGTCTGTAACGTTATATATCCTAGAGTAAGGCAACCTGACATCTCGAATGTAATATTCTACAACATTCCAGGCGTGTCGGACCCTACTTCTCGGTAGGAACATTATATGCGTCTATAACGTTGTATATCCTAATCTAGGGCAACCTATCATCTCAGACGTATTATTTTACAACATTCCTGGCGTGTCGGACCCTACTTCTCGGTGGGAATAGTATATACGTCTATAACGATATATATCCTAACCTAAGGCAACCTAACATCTCGGATGTAACATTTGACAACATTCCAGGCGTGTCAGTCCCTACGTCTCGATGGTAACATTATATGCGTTTATAGCGTTATATATCCTAACCTAAGGGAACGTAACATCTCGGATGAAACATTTGACAACATTCTAGGCGTGTCAGTCCCTACGTCTCGGTGGTAACATTATATGCGTCTATAGCGTTATATATCCTAACCTAAGGCAACCTGACATTTCGGATGTAATATTTGACAACATTCCTGTCGTGTCGGACCCTACCTCTCGGTGGGAACATTATATACGTCTATAACGTTATATATCCTAACCTAAGGCCATCTGACATCTCGGTTGTAATATTTGACAACATTCCTGTCGTGTCGGACGCTACTTCTCGGTGGGAACAGTATATACGTCTGTAACGTTATATATCCTAAAGTAAGGCAACCTGACATCTCGAATGTAATATTCTACAACATTCCTGCCGTGTCGGACCCTACCCCTCGGTGGGAACATTATATACGTCTATAACGTTATATATCCTAACCTAAGGCAATCTAACATCTCGGATGTAATATTTGACAACATTCCTGTCGTGTCGGACCCTACCTCTCGGTGGTAACATTATACGTGTCTATAGCGTTATATATCCTAACCTAAGGCAACCTGACATCTCGGATGTAATATTTGACAACATTCCTGTCGTGTCGGACCCTACTTCTCGGTGGGAACATTATGTACGTCTATAACGTTATATATCCTAACCCAAGGCCATCTAACATCTCGGATGTAATATTTGACAACATTCCTGTCGTCTCGGACCCTACTTCTCGGTGGGAACAGTATATACGTCTGTAACGTTATATATCCTAAAGTAAGGCAACCTGACATCTCGAATGTAATATTCTACAACAATCCAGGCGTGTCGGACCCTACTTCTCGGTGGGAACATTATATGCGTCTATAACGTTGTATATCCTAATCTGGGGCAACCTAACATCTCAGACGTATTATTTTACAACATTCCTGGCGTGTCGGACCCTACTTCTCGGTGGGAATAGTATATACGTCTATAACGTTATATATCCTAACCTAAGGCAACCTAACATCTCGGATGTAACATTTGACAACATTCCAGTCGTGTCAGTCCTTACGTCTCGGTGGTAACATTATATGCGTCTATAGCGTTATATATCCTAACCTAAGGCAACCTAACATCTCGGATGTAACATTTGACAACATTCCAGGCGTGTCAGTCCCTACGTCTCGATGGTAACATTATATGCGTTTATAGCGTTATATATCCTAACCTAAGGGAACGTAACATCTCGGATGAAACATTTGACAACATTCTAGGCGTGTCAGTCCCTACGTCTCGGTGGTAACAATATATGCGTTTATAGCGTTATATATCCTAACCTAAGGGAACCTGACATCTCGGATGTAATATTTGACAACATTCCTGTCGTGTCGGACCCTACCTCTCGGTGGGAACATTATATACGTCTATAACGTTATATATCCTAACCTAAGGCCATCTAACATCTCGGTTGTAATATTTGACAACATTCCTGTCGTGTCGGACCCTACTTCTCGGTGGGAACATTATATACGTCTGTAACGTTATATATCCTAAAGTAAGGCAACCTGACATCTCGAATGTAATATTCTACAACATTCCAGGCGTGTCGGACCCTACTTCTTGGTGGGAACATTATATGCGTCTATAACGTTGTATATCCTATTCTGGGGCAACCTATCATCTCAGACGTATTATTTTACAACATTCCTGGCGTGTCGGACCCTACTTCTCGGTGGGAACATTATGTACGTCTATAACGTTCTATATCCTAATCTAAGGACACCTAACATCTCGGATGGAATATTTGACAACATTCCAGGCACGTCGGACCCTACTTCTCGGTGGGAACAGTATATAAGTCTATAACGTTATATATCCTAACCTAAGGCAACCTGACATTTCGGATGTAATATTTGACAACATTCCTCTCGTGTCGGACCCTACCTCTCGGTGGGAACATTATATACGTATATAACGTTATATATCCTAACCTAAGGCCATCTAACATCTCGGATGTAATATTTGACAACATTCCTGTCGATTCGGACCCTACCTCTCGGTGGAACAGTATATACGTCTGTAACGTTATATATCCTAGAGTAAGGCAACCTGACATCTCGAATGTAATATTCTACAACATTCCAGGCGTGTCGGACCCTACTTCTCGGTAGGAACATTATATGCGTCTATAACGTTGTATATCCTAATCTAGGGCAACCTATCATCTCAGACGTATTATTTTACAACATTCCTGGCGTGTCGGACCCTACTTCTCGGTGGGAATAGTATATACGTCTATAACGTTATATATCCTAACCTAAGGCAACCTAACATCTCGGATGTAACATTTGACAACATTCCAGGCGTGTCAGTCCCTACGTCTCGATGGTAACATTATATGCGTCTATAGCGTTATATATCCTAACCTAAGGCAACCTGACATTTCGGATGTAATATTTGACAACATTCCTGTCGTGCCGGACCCTACCTCTCGGTGGGAACATTATATACGTCTATAACGTTATATATCCTATCCTAAGGCCATCTGACATCTCGGTTGTAATATTTTACAACATTCCTGTCGTGTCGGACGCTACTTCTCGGTGGGAACAGTATATACGTCTGTAACGTTATATATCCTAAAGTAAGGCAACCTGACATCTCGAATGTAATATTCTACAACATTCCAAGCGTTTCGGACCCTACTTCTCGGTGGTAACATTATATGCGTCTATAGCGTTATATATCCTAACCTAAGGCAACCTAAGATCTCGGATGTAACATTTGACAACATTCCAGGCGTGTCAGTCCCTACGTCTCGATGGTAACATTATATGCGTTTATAGCGTTATATATACTAACCTAAGGGAACGTAACATCTCGGATGAAACATTTGACAACATTCTAGCCGTGTCAGACCCTACGTCTCGGTGGTAACATTATATGCGTCTATAGCGTTATATATCCTAACCTAAGGCAACCTGACATTTCGGATGTTATATTTGACAACATTCCTGCCGTGTCGGACCCTACCTCTCGGTGGGAACATTATATACGTCTATAACGTTATATATCCTAACCTAAGGCAATCTAACATCTCGGATGTAATATTTGACAACATTCCTGTCGTGTCGGACCCTACCTCTCGGTGGTAACATTATACGTGTCTATAGCGTTATATATCCTAACCTAAGGCAACCTGACATCTCGGATGTAATATTTGACAACATTCCTGTCGTGTCGGACTCTACTTCTCGGTGGGAACATTATGTACGTCTATAACGTTATATATCCTAACCCAAGGCCATCTAACATCTCGGATGTAATATTTGACAACATTCCTGTCGTCTCGGACCCTACTTCTCGATGGGAACAGTATATACGTCTGTAACGTTATATATCCTAAAGTAAGGCAACCTGACATCTCGAATGTAATATTCTACAACAATCCAGGCGTGTCGGACCCTACTTCTCGGTGGGAACATTATATGCGTCTATAACGTTGTATATCCTAATCTGGGGCAACCTAACATCTCAGACGTATTATTTTACAACATTCCTGGCGTGTCGGACCCTACTTCTCGGTGGGAACATTATGTACGTCTATAACGTTATATATCCTAATCTAAGGACACCTAACATCTCGGATGGAATATTTGATAACGTTCCTGGCACGTCGGACCCTACTTCTCGCTGGGAACACTATATAAGTCTATAACGTTATATATCCTAACCTAAGGCCATCTAACATCTCGGTTGTAATATTTGACAACATTCCTGTCGTGTCGGACCCTACTTCTCGGTGGGAACATTATATACGTCTGTAACATTATATATATCCTAAAGTAAGGCAACCTGACATCTCGAATGTAATATTCTACAACATTCCAGGCGTGTCGGACCCTACTTCTTGGTGGGAACATTATATGCGTCTATAACGTTGTATATCCTAATCTGGGGCAACCTATCATCTCAGACGTATTATTTTACAACATTCCTGGCGTGTCGGACCCTACTTCTCGGTGGGAACATTATGTACGTCTATAACGTTATATATCCTAATCTAAGGACACCTAACATCTCGGACGGAATATTTGACAACATTCCTCTCGTGTCGGACCCTACCTCTCGGTGGGAACATTATATACGTATATAACGTTATATATCCTAACCTAAGGCCATCTAACATCTCGGATGTAACATTTGACAACATTCCTGTCGATTCGGACCCTACCTCTCGGTGGAACAGTATATACGTCTGTAACGTTATATATCCTAAAGTAAGGCAACCTGACATCTCGAATGTAATATTCTACAACATTCCAGGCGTGTCGGACACTACTTCTCGGTAGGAACATTATATGCGTCTATAACGTTGTATATCCTAATCTAGGGCAACCTATCATCTCAGACGTATTATTTTACAACATTCCTGGCGTGTCGGACCCTACTTCTCGGTGGGAATAGTATATACGTCTATAACGTTATATATCCTAAGCTAAGGCAACCTAACATCTCGGATGTAACATTTGACAACATTCCAGTCGTGTCGGTCCCTACGTCTCGGTGGTAACATTATATGCGTCTATAGCGTTATATATCCTAACCTAAGGCAACCTAACATCTCGGATGTAACATTTGACAACATTCCAGGCGTGTCAGTCCCTACGTCTCGATGGTAACATTATATGCGTTTATAGCGTTATATATCCTAACCTAAGGGAACGCAACATCTCGGATGAAACATTTGACAACATTCTAGGCGTGTCAGTCCCTACGTCTCGATGGTAACATTAAATGCGTTTATAGCGTTATATATCCTAACCTAAGAGAACGTAACATCTCGGATGAAACATTTGACAACATTCTAGCCGTGTCAGACCCTACGTCTCGGTGGTAACATTACATGCGTCTATAGCGTTATATATCCTAACCTAAGGCAACCTGACATTTCGGATGTAATATTTGACAACATTCCTGTCGTGTCGGACCCTACCTCTCGGTGGTAACATTATACCTGTCTATAGCGTTATATATCCTAACCTAAGGCAACCTGACATCTCGGATGTAATATTTGACAACATTCCTGTCGTGTCGGACCCTACTTCTCGGTGGGAACATTATGTACGTCTATAACGTTATATATCCTAACCCAAGGCCATATAACATCTCGGATGTAATATTTGACAACATTCCTGTCGTCTCGGACCCTACTTCTCGGTGGGAACAGTATATACGTCTGTAACGTTATATATCCTAAAGTAAGGCAACCTGACATCTCGAATGTAATATTCTACAACATTCCTGGCGTGTCGGACCCTACTTCTCGGTGGGAACATTATGTACGTCTATAACGTTATATATCCTAATCTAAGGACACCTAACATCTCGGATGGAATATTTGACAACATTCCTGGCACGTCGGACCCTACTTCTCGGTGGGAACAGTATATAAGTCTATAACGTTATATATCCTAACCTAAGGCAACCTGACATCTCGGATGTAATATTCTACAACATTCCAGGCGTGTCGCAACCTACATCTCGGTGGGAACAGTATATACGTCTGTAACGTTATATATCCTAACCTAAGGCCATCCAACATCTCGGATGTAATATTTGACAACATTCCTGTCGTGTCGGACCCTACTTCTCGGTGGGAACAGTATATAGGTCTGTAACGTTATATATCCTAAAGTAAGGCAACCTGACATCTCGAATGTAATATTCTACAACATTCCAGGCGTGTCGGACCCTACTTCTCGGTAGGAACATGATATGCGTCTATAACGTTGTATATCCTAATCTAGGGCAACCTATCATCTCAGACGTATTATTTTACAACATTCCTGGCGTGTCGGACCCTACTTCTCGGTGGGAATAGTATATACGTCTATAACGTTATATATCCTAACCTAAGGCAACCTAACATCTCGGATGTAACATTTGACAACATTCCAGGCGTGTCAGTCCCTACGTCTCGATGGTAACATTATATGCGTTTATAGCGTTATATATCCTAACCTAAGGGAACGTAACATCTCGGATGAAACATTTGACAACATTCTAGGCGTGTCAGTCCCTACGTCTCGGTGGTAACATTATATGCGTCTATAGCGTTATATATCCTAACCTAAGGCAACCTGACATTTCGGATGTAATATTTGACAACATTCCTGTCGTGTCGGACCCTACCTCTCGGTGGGAACATTATATACGTCTATAACGTTATATATCCTAACCTAAGGCCATCTGACATCTCGGATGTAATATTTGACAACATTCCTGTCGTGTCGGACCCTACTTCTCGGTGGGAACATTATGTACGTCTATAACGTTATATATCCTAACCCAAGGCCATCTAACATCTCGGATGTAATATTTGACAACATTCCTGTCGATTCGGACCCTACCTCTCGGTGGAACAGTATATACGTCTGTAACGTTATATATCCTAAAGTAAGGCAACCTGACATCTCGAATGTAATATTCTACAACATTCCAGGCGTGTCGGACCCTACTTCTCGGTAGGAACATTATATGCGTCTATAACGTTGTATATCCTAATCTAGGGCAACCTATCATCTCAGACGTATTATTTTACAACATTCCTGGCGTGTCGGACCCTACTTCTCGGTGGGAATAGTATATACGTCTATAACGTTATATATCCTAAGCTAAGGCAACCTAACATCTCGGATGTAACATTTGACAACATTCCAGTCGTGTCGGTCCCTACGTCTCGGTGGTAACATTATATGCGTCTATAGCGTTATATATCCTAACCTAAGGCAACCTAACATCTCGGATGTAACATTTGACAACATTCCAGGCGTGTCAGTCCCTACGTCTCGATGGTAACATTATATGCGTTTATAGCGTTATATATCCTAACCTAAGGGAACGCAACATCTCGGATGAAACATTTGACAACATTCTAGGCGTGTCAGTCCCTACGTCTCGATGGTAACATTATATGCGTTTATAGCGTTATATATCCTAACCTAAGAGAACGTAACATCTCGGATGAAACATTTGACAACATTCTAGCCGTGTCAGACCCTACGTCTCGGTGGTAACATTATATGCGTCTATAGCGTTATATATCCTAACCTAAGGCAACCTGACATTTCGGATGTAATATTTGACAACATTCCTGTCGTGTCGGACCCTACCTCTCGGTGGTAACATTATACCTGTCTATAGCGTTATATATCCTAACCTAAGGCAACCTGACATCTCGGATGTAATATTTGACAACATTCCTGTCGTGTCGGACCCTACTTCTCGGTGGGAACATTATGTACGTCTATAACGTTATATATCCTAACCCAAGGCCATCTAACATCTCGGATGTAATATTTGACAACATTCCTGTCGTCTCGGACCTTACTTCTCGGTGGGAACAGTATATACGTCTGTAACGTTATATATCCTAAAGTAAGGCAACCTGACATCTCGAATGTAATATTCTACAACATTCCAGGCGTGTCGGACCCTACTTCTCGGTGGGAACATTATGTACGTCTATAACGTTATATATCCTAATCTAAGGACACCTAACATCTCGGATGGAATATTTGACAACATTCCTGGCACGTCGGACCCTACTTCTCGGTGGGAACAGTATATAAGTCTATAACGTTATATATCCTAACCTAAGGCAACCTGACATCTCGGATGTAATATTCTACAACATTCCAGGCGTGTCGCAACCTACATCTCGGTGGGAACAGTATATACGTCTGTAACGTTATATATCCTAACCTAAGGCCATCTAACATCTCGGATGTAATATTTGACAACATTCCTGTCGTGTCGGACCCTACTTCTCGGTTGGAACAGTATATAGGTCTGTAACGTTATATATCCTAAAGTAAGGCAACCTGACATCTCGAATGTAATATTCTACAACATTCCTGGCGTTTCGGACCCTACTTCTCGGTGGGAACATTATATGCGTCTATAACGTTGTATATCCTAATCTAGGGCAACCTATCATCTCAGACGTATTATTTTACAACATTCCTGGCGTGTCGGACCCTACTTCTCGGTGGGAACATTATGTACGTCTATAACGTTATATATCCTAATCTAAGGACACCTAACATCTCGGATGGAATATTTGACAACATTCCTGGCACGTCGGACCCTACTTCTCGGTGGGAACAGTATATAAGTCTATAACGTTATATATCCTAACCTAAGGCAACCTGACATTTCGGATGTAATATTTGACAACATTCCTCTCGTGTCGGACCCTACCTCTCGGTGGGAACATTATATACGTCTATAACGTTATATATCCTAACCTAAGGCCATCTAACATCTCGGTTGTAATATTTGACAACATTCCTGTCGTGTCCGACCCTACTTCTCGGTGGGAACAGTATATATGTCTGTAACGTTATATATCCTAAAGTAAGGCAACCTGACATCTCGAGTGTAATATTCTACAACATTCCAGGCGTTTCGGACCCTACTTCTCGGTGGGAACATTATATGCGTCTATAACGTTGTATATCCTAATCTAGGGCAACCTATCATCTCAGACGTATTATTTTACAACATTCCTGGCGTGTCGGACCCTACTTCTCGGTGGGACCAGTATATACGCCTATAACGTTATATATCCTAACCTAAGGCAACCTAACATCTCGGATGTAACATTTGGCAACATTCCAGTCGTGTCGGTCCCTACGTCTCGGTGGTAACATTATATGCGTCTATAGCGTTATATATCCTAACCTAAGGCAACCTAACATCTCGGATGTAACATTTGACAACATTCCAGGCGTGTCAGTCCCTACGTCTCGATGGTAACATTATATGCGTTTATAGCGTTATATATCCTAACCTAAGGGAACGTAACATCTCGGATGAAACATTTGACAACATTCTAGGCGTGTCAGTCCCTACGTCTCGGTGGTAACATTATATGCGTCTATAGCGTTATATATCCTAACCTAAGGCAACCTGACATTTCGGATGTAATATTTGACAACATTCCTGTCGTGTCGGACCCTACCTCTCGGTGGGAACATTATATACGTCAATAACGTTATATATCCTAACCTAAGGCCATCTAACATCTCGGATGTAATATTTGACAACATTCCTGTCGTGTCGGACCCTACTTCTCGGTGGGAACAGTATATACGTCTGTAACGTTATATATCCTAAAGTAAGGCAACCTGACATCTCGAATGTAATATTCTACAACATTCCAGGCGTTTCGGACCCTACTTCTCGGTGGGAACATTATATGCGTCTATAACGTTGTATATCCTAATCTAGGGCAACCTATCATCTCAGACGTATTATTTTACAACATTCCTGGCGGGTCGGACCCTACTTCTCGGTGGGAACAGTATATACGTCTATAACGTTATATATCCTAACCTAAGGCAACCTAACATCTCGGATGTAACATTTGGCAACATTCCAGTCGTGTCGGTCCCTACGTCTCGGTGGTAACATTATATGCGTCTATAGCGTTATATATCCTAACCTAAGGCAACCTAACATCTCGGATGTAACATTTGACAACATTCCAGGCGTGTCAGTCCCTACGTCTCGATGGTAACATTATATGCGTTTATAGCGTTATATATCCTAACCTAAGGGAACGTAACATCTCGGATGAAACATTTGACAACATTCTAGCCGTGTCAGTCCCTACGTCTCGGTGGTAACATTATATGCGTCTATAGCGTTATATATCCTAACCTATGGCAACCTGACATTTCGGATGTAATATTTGACAACATTCCTGTCGTGTCGGACCCTACCTCTCGGTGGGAACATTACATACGTCTATAACGTTATATATCCTAACCTAAGGCCATCTAACATCTCGGATGTAATATTTGACAACATTCCTGTCGTGTCGGACCCTACCTCTCGGTGGGAACAGTATATACGTCTATAACGTTATATATCCTTACCTAAGGCAACCTAACATCTCGGATGTAATATTTGACAACATTCCTGTCGTGTCGGACACTACCTCTCGGTGGGAACAGTATATACGTCTATAACGTTATATATCCTAACCTAAGGCAACCTGACATCTCGAATGTAATATTCTACAACATTCCAGGCGTGTCGGACCCTACATCTCGGTGGGAACATTATATGCGTCTCTAACGTTGTATATCCTAATCTGGGGCAACCTATCATCTCAGACGTATTATTTTACAACATTCCTGGCGTGTCGGACCCTACTTCTCGGTGGGAACAGTATGTACGTCTATAACGTTATATATCCTAACCTAAGGCAACCTAACATCTCGGATGTAACATTTGACAACATTCCAGTCGTGTCGGTCCCTACGTCTCGGTGGTAACATTATATGCGTCTATAGCGTTATATATCCTAACCTAAGGCAACCTAACATCTCGGATGTAACATTTGACAACATTCCAGGCGTGTCAGTCCCTAGGTCTCGATGGTAACATTATATGCGTTTATAGCGTTATATATCCTAACCTAAGGGAACGTAACATCGCGGATGAAACATTTGACAACATTCTAGCCGTGTCAGTCCCTACGTCTCGGTGGTAACATTATATGTGTCTATAGCGTTATATACCCTAACCTAAGGCAACCTAACATCTCGGATGTAATATTTGACAACATTCCTGTCGTGTCGGACCCTACCTCTCGGTGGGAACATTATATACGTCTATAACGTTATATATCCTAACCTAAGGCCATCTAACATCTCGGATGTAATATTTGACAACATTCCTGTCGTGTCGGACCCTACCTCTCGGTGGGAACAGTATATACGTCTATAACGTTATATATCCTTACCTAAGGCAACCTAACATCTCGGATGTAATATTTGACAACATTCCTGTCGTGTCGGATACTACCTCTCGGTGGGAACAGTATATACGTCTATAACGTTATATATCCTAACCTAAGGCAACCTAACATCTCGGATGTAACATTTGACAACATTCCAGGCGTGTCGGTCCCTACGTCACGGTGGTAACATTATATCTGTCTATAGCGTTATATATCCTAACCTAAGGCAACCTGACATCTCGGATGTAATATTTGACAACATTCCTGTCGTGTCGGACCCTACTTCTCGGTGGGAACATTATGTACGCCTATAACGTTATATATCCTAACCCAAGGCCATCTAACATCTCGGATGTAATATTTGACAACATTCCTGTCGTCTCGGACCCTACTTCTCGGTGGGAACAGTATATACGTCTGTAACGGTATATATCCTAAAGTAAGGCAACCTGACATCTCGAATGTAATATTCTACAACAATCCAGGCGTGTCGGACCCTACTTCTCGGTGGGAACATTATATGCGTCTATAACGTTGTATATCCTAATCTAGGGCAACCTATCATCTCAGACGTATTATTTTACAACATTCCTGGCGTGTCGGACCCTACTTCTCGGTGGGAATAGTATATACGTCTATAACGTTATATATCCTTACCTAAGGCAACCTAACATCTCGGATGTAACATTTGACAATATTCCAGTCGTGTCGGTCCCTACGTCTCGGTGGTAACATTATATGCGTCTATAGCGTTATATATCCTAACCTGAGGCAACCTAACATCTCGGATGTAACATTTGACAACATTCCAGGCGTGTCAGTCCCTACGTCTCGATGGTAACATTATATGCGTTTATAGCGTTATATATCCTAACCTAAGGGAACGTAACATCTCGGATGAAACATTTGACAACATTCTAGGCGTGTCAGTCCCTACGTCTCTGTGGTAACATTATATGAGTCTATAGCGTTATATATCCTAACCTAAGGGAACCTGACATCTCGGATGTAATATTTGACAACATTCCTGTCGTGTCTGACCCTACCTCTCGGTGGGAACATTATATACGTCTATAACGTTATATATCCTAATCTAAGGACACCTAACTTCTCGGATGGAATATTTGACAACATTCCTGGCACGTCGGACCCTACTTCTCGGTGGGAACAGTATATAAGTCTATAACGTTATATATCCTAACCTAAGGCAACCTGACATCTCGGATGTAATATTCTACAACATTCCAGGCGTGTCGCAACCTACATCTCGGTGGGAACAGTATATACGTCTGTAACGTTATATATCCTAACCTAAGGCAACCTGACATTTCGGATGTAATATTTGACAACATTCCTGTCGTGTCGGACCCTACCTCTCGGTGGGAACATTATATACGTCAATAACGTTATATATCCTAACCTAAGGCCATCTAACATCTCGGTTGTAATATTTGACAACATTCCTGTCGTGTCGGACCCTACTTCTCGGTGGGAACAGTATATACGTCTGTAACGTTATATATCCTAAAGTAAGGCAACCTGACATCTCGAATGTAATATTCTACAACATTCCAGGCGTTTCGGACCCTACTTCTCGGTGGGAACATTATATGCGTCTATAACGTTGTATATCCTAATCTAGGGCAACCTATCATCTCAGACGTATTATTTTACAACATTCCTGGCGGGTCGGACCCTACTTCTCGGTGGGAACAGTATATACGTCTATAACGTTATATATCCTAACCTAAGGCAACCTAACATCTCGGATGTAACATTTGGCAACATTCCAGTCGTGTCGGTCCCTACGTCTCGGTGGTAACATTATATGCGTCTATAGCGTTATATATCCTAACCTAAGGCAACCTAACATCTCGGATGTAACATTTGACAACATTCCAGGCGTGTCAGTCCCTACGTCTCGATGGTAACATTATATGCGTTTATAGCGTTATATATCCTAACCTAAGGGAACGTAACATCTCGGATGAAACATTTGACAACATTCTAGCCGTGTCAGTCCCTACGTCTCGGTGGTAACATTATATGCGTCTATAGCGTTATATATCCTAACCTATGGCAACCTGACATTTCGGATGTAATATTTGACAACATTCCTGTCGTGTCGGACCCTACCTCTCGGTGGGAACATTACATACGTCTATAACGTTATATATCCTAACCTAAGGCCATCTAACATCTCGGATGTAATATTTGACAACATTCCTGTCGTGTCGGACCCTACCTCTCGGTGGGAACAGTATATACGTCTATAACGTTATATATCCTTACCTAAGGCAACCTAACATCTCGGATGTAATATTTGACAACATTCCTGTCGTGTCGGACACTACCTCTCGGTGGGAACAGTATATACGTCTATAACGTTATATATCCTAACCTAAGGCAACCTGACATCTCGAATGTAATATTCTACAACATTCCAGGCGTGTCGGACCCTACATCTCGGTGGGAACATTATATGCGTCTCTAACGTTGTATATCCTAATCTGGGGCAACCTATCATCTCAGACGTATTATTTTACAACATTCCTGGCGTGTCGGACCCTACTTCTCGGTGGGAACAGTATGTACGTCTATAACGTTATATATCCTAACCTAAGGCAACCTAACATCTCGGATGTAACATTTGACAACATTCCAGTCGTGTCGGTCCCTACGTCTCGGTGGTAACATTATATGCGTCTATAGCGTTATATATCCTAACCTAAGGCAACCTAACATCTCGGATGTAACATTTGACAACATTCCAGGCGTGTCAGTCCCTAGGTCTCGATGGTAACATTATATGCGTTTATAGCGTTATATATCCTAACCTAAGGGAACGTAACATCGCGGATGAAACATTTGACAACATTCTAGCCGTGTCAGTCCCTACGTCTCGGTGGTAACATTATATGTGTCTATAGCGTTATATACCCTAACCTAAGGCAACCTAACATCTCGGATGTAATATTTGACAACATTCCTGTCGTGTCGGACCCTACCTCTCGGTGGGAACATTATATACGTCTATAACGTTATATATCCTAACCTAAGGCCATCTAACATCTCGGATGTAATATTTGACAACATTCCTGTCGTGTCGGACCCTACCTCTCGGTGGGAACAGTATATACGTCTATAACGTTATATATCCTTACCTAAGGCAACCTAACATCTCGGATGTAATATTTGACAACATTCCTGTCGTGTCGGATACTACCTCTCGGTGGGAACAGTATATACGTCTATAACGTTATATATCCTAACCTAAGGCAACCTAACATCTCGGATGTAACATTTGACAACATTCCAGGCGTGTCGGTCCCTACGTCACGGTGGTAACATTATATCTGTCTATAGCGTTATATATCCTAACCTAAGGCAACCTGACATCTCGGATGTAATATTTGACAACATTCCTGTCGTGTCGGACCCTACTTCTCGGTGGGAACATTATGTACGCCTATAACGTTATATATCCTAACCCAAGGCCATCTAACATCTCGGATGTAATATTTGACAACATTCCTGTCGTCTCGGACCCTACTTCTCGGTGGGAACAGTATATACGTCTGTAACGGTATATATCCTAAAGTAAGGCAACCTGACATCTCGAATGTAATATTCTACAACAATCCAGGCGTGTCGGACCCTACTTCTCGGTGGGAACATTATATGCGTCTATAACGTTGTATATCCTAATCTAGGGCAACCTATCATCTCAGACGTATTATTTTACAACATTCCTGGCGTGTCGGACCCTACTTCTCGGTGGGAATAGTATATACGTCTATAACGTTATATATCCTTACCTAAGGCAACCTAACATCTCGGATGTAACATTTGACAATATTCCAGTCGTGTCGGTCCCTACGTCTCGGTGGTAACATTATATGCGTCTATAGCGTTATATATCCTAACCTGAGGCAACCTAACATCTCGGATGTAACATTTGACAACATTCCAGGCGTGTCAGTCCCTACGTCTCGATGGTAACATTATATGCGTTTATAGCGTTATATATCCTAACCTAAGGGAACGTAACATCTCGGATGAAACATTTGACAACATTCTAGGCGTGTCAGTCCCTACGTCTCTGTGGTAACATTATATGAGTCTATAGCGTTATATATCCTAACCTAAGGGAACCTGACATCTCGGATGTAATATTTGACAACATTCCTGTCGTGTCTGACCCTACCTCTCGGTGGGAACATTATATACGTCTATAACGTTATATATCCTAATCTAAGGACACCTAACTTCTCGGATGGAATATTTGACAACATTCCTGGCACGTCGGACCCTACTTCTCGGTGGGAACAGTATATAAGTCTATAACGTTATATATCCTAACCTAAGGCAACCTGACATCTCGGATGTAATATTCTACAACATTCCAGGCGTGTCGCAACCTACATCTCGGTGGGAACAGTATATACGTCTGTAACGTTATATATCCTAACCTAAGGCAACCTGACATTTCGGATGTAATATTTGACAACATTCCTGTCGTGTCGGACCCTACCTCTCGGTGGGAACATTATATACGTCAATAACGTTATATATCCTAACCTAAGGCCATCTAACATCTCGGTTGTAATATTTGACAACATTCCTGTCGTGTCGGACCCTACTTCTCGGTGGGAACAGTATATACGTCTGTAACGTTATATATCCTAAAGTAAGGCAACCTGACATCTCGAATGTAATATTCTACAACATTCCAGGCGTTTCGGACCCTACTTCTCGGTGGGAACATTATATGCGTCTATAACGTTGTATATCCTAATCTAGGGCAACCTATCATCTCAGACGTATTATTTTACAACATTCCTGGCGGGTCGGACCCTACTTCTCGGTGGGAACAGTATATACGTCTATAACGTTATATATCCTAACCTAAGGCAACCTAACATCTCGGATGTAACATTTGGCAACATTCCAGTCGTGTCG
The DNA here is from genome assembly GCA_963969225.1 of Xylocopa violacea. NCBI lineage: Eukaryota > Metazoa > Arthropoda > Insecta > Hymenoptera > Apidae > Xylocopa > Xylocopa violacea. The sequence continues at coordinate 5,318,562 of CAXAJV010000014.1, read as the reverse complement.
GTCCCTACGTCTCGGTGGTAACATTATATGCGTCTATAGCGTTATATATCCTAACCTAGGGCAACCTAACATCTCGGATGTAACATTTGACAACATTCCAGGCGTGTCAGTCCCTACGTCTCGATGGTAACATTATATGCGTTTATAGCGTTATATATCCTAACCTAAGGGAACGTAACATCTCGGATGAAACATTTGACAACATTCTAGCCGTGTCAGTCCCTACGTCTCGGTGGTAACATTATATGCGTCTATAGCGTTATATATCCTAACCTATGGCAACCTGACATTTCGGATGTAATATTTGACAACATTCCTGTCGTGTCGGACCCTACCTCTCGGTGGGAACATTACATACGTCTATAACGTTATATATCCTAACCTAAGGCCATCTAACATCTCGGATGTAATATTTGACAACATTCCTGTCGTGTCGGACCCTACCTCTCGGTGGGAACAGTATATACGTCTATAACGTTATATATCCTTACCTAAGGCAACCTAACATCTCGGATGTAATATTTGACAACATTCCTGTCGTGTCGGACACTACCTCTCGGTGGGAACAGTATATACGTCTATAACGTTATATATCCTAACCTAAGGCAACCTGACATCTCGAATGTAATATTCTACAACATTCCAGGCGTGTCGGACCCTACATCTCGGTGGGAACATTATATGCGTCTCTAACGTTGTATATCCTAATCTGGGGCAACCTATCATCTCAGACGTATTATTTTACAACATTCCTGGCGTGTCGGACCCTACTTCTCGGTGGGAACAGTATGTACGTCTATAACGTTATATATCCTAAACTAAGGCAACCTAACATCTCGGATGTAACATTTGACAACATTCCAGTCGTGTCGGTCCCTACGTCTCGGTGGTAACATTATATGCGTCTATAGCGTTATATATCCTAACCTAAGGCAACCTAACATCTCGGATGTAACATTTGACAACATTCCAGGCGTGTCAGTCCCTAGGTCTCGATGGTAACATTATATGCGTTTATAGCGTTATATATCCTAACCTAAGGGAACGTAACATCGCGGATGAAACATTTGACAACATTCTAGCCGTGTCAGTCCCTACGTCTCGGTGGTAACATTATATGTGTCTATAGCGTTATATACCCTAACCTAAGGCAACCTAACATCTCGGATGTAATATTTGACAACATTCCTGTCGTGTCGGACCCTACCTCTCGGTGGGAACATTATATACGTCTATAACGTTATATATCCTAACCTAAGGCCATCTAACATCTCGGATGTAATATTTGACAACATTCCTGTCGTGTCGGACCCTACCTCTCGGTGGGAACAGTATATACGTCTATAACGTTATATATCCTTACCTAAGGCAACCTAACATCTCGGATGTAATATTTGACAACATTCCTGTCGTGTCGGATACTACCTCTCGGTGGGAACAGTATATACGTCTATAACGTTATATATCCTAACCTAAGGCAACCTAACATCTCGGATGTAACATTTGACAACATTCCAGGCGTGTCGGTCCCTACGTCACGGTGGTAACATTATATCTGTCTATAGCGTTATATATCCTAACCTAAGGCAACCTGACATCTCGGATGTAATATTTGACAACATTCCTGTCGTGTCGGACCCTACTTCTCGGTGGGAACATTATGTACGCCTATAACGTTATATATCCTAACCCAAGGCCATCTAACATCTCGGATGTAATATTTGACAACATTCCTGTCGTCTCGGACCCTACTTCTCGGTGGGAACAGTATATACGTCTGTAACGGTATATATCCTAAAGTAAGGCAACCTGACATCTCGAATGTAATATTCTACAACAATCCAGGCGTGTCGGACCCTACTTCTCGGTGGGAACATTATATGCGTCTATAACGTTGTATATCCTAATCTAGGGCAACCTATCATCTCAGACGTATTATTTTACAACATTCCTGGCGTGTCGGACCCTACTTCTCGGTGGGAATAGTATATACGTCTATAACGTTATATATCCTTACCTAAGGCAACCTAACATCTCGGATGTAACATTTGACAATATTCCAGTCGTGTCGGTCCCTACGTCTCGGTGGTAACATTATATGCGTCTATAGCGTTATATATCCTAACCTGAGGCAACCTAACATCTCGGATGTAACATTTGACAACATTCCAGGCGTGTCAGTCCCTACGTCTCGATGGTAACATTATATGCGTTTATAGCGTTATATATCCTAACCTAAGGGAACGTAACATCTCGGATGAAACATTTGACAACATTCTAGGCGTGTCAGTCCCTACGTCTCTGTGGTAACATTATATGAGTCTATAGCGTTATATATCCTAACCTAAGGGAACCTGACATCTCGGATGTAATATTTGACAACATTCCTGTCGTGTCTGACCCTACCTCTCGGTGGGAACATTATATACGTCTATAACGTTATATATCCTAATCTAAGGACACCTAACTTCTCGGATGGAATATTTGACAACATTCCTGGCACGTCGGACCCTACTTCTCGGTGGGAACAGTATATAAGTCTATAACGTTATATATCCTAACCTAAGGCAACCTGACATCTCGGATGTAATATTCTACAACATTCCAGGCGTGTCGCAACCTACATCTCGGTGGGAACAGTATATACGTCTGTAACGTTATATATCCTAACCTAAGGCCATCTAACATCTCGGATGTAATATTTGACAACATTCCTGTCGTGTCGGACCCTACTTCTCGGTGGGAACAGTATATAGGTCTGTAACGTTATATATCCTAAAGTAAGGCAACCTGACATCTCGAATGTAATATTCTACAACATTCCAGGCGTTTCGGACCCTACTTCTCGGTGGGAACATTATATGCGTCTATAACGTTGTACATCCTAATCTAGGGCAACCTATCATCTCAGACGTATTATTTTACAACATTCCTGGCGTGTCGGACCCTACTTCTCGGTGGGAATAGTATATACGTCTATAACGTTATATATCCTAACCTAAGGCAACCTAACATCTCGGATGTAACATTTGACAATATTCCAGGCGTGTCGGTCCCTACGTCTCGGTGGTAACATTATATGCGTTTATAGCGTTACATATCCTAACCTAAGGGAACCTGACATCTCGGATGTAATATTTGACAACATTCCTGTCGTGTCGGACCCTACCTCTCGGTGGGAACATTATATACGTCTATAACGTTATATATCCTAACCTAAGGCCATCTAACATCTCGGTTGTAATATTTGACAACATTCCTGTCGTGTCGCACCCTACTTCTCGGTGGGAACAGTATATACGTCTGTAGCGTTATATATCCTAAAGTAAGGCAACCTGACATCTCGAATGTAATATTCTACAACATTCCAGGCGTGTCGGACCCTACTTCTCGGTGGGAACATTATATGCGTCTATAACGTTGTATGTCCTAATCTGGGGCAACCTATCATCTCAGACGTATTATTTTACAACATTCCTGGCGTGTCGGACCCTACTTCTCGGTGGGAACATTATGTACGTCTATAACGTTATATATCCTAATCTAAGGACACCTAACATCTCGGATGGAATATTTGACAACATTCCTGGCACGTCGGACCCTACTTCTCGGTGGGAACAGTATATAAGTCTATAACGTTATATATCCTAACCTAATTCAACCAGACATCTCGGATGTAATATTCTACAACATTCCAGGCGTGTCGCAACCTACATCTCGGTGGGAACAGGATATACGTCTGTAACGTTATATATCCTAACCTAAGGCCATCTAACATCTCGGATGTAATATTTGACAACATTCCTGTCGTGTCGGACCCTACTTCTCGGTGGGAACAGTATATAGGTCTGTAACGTTATATATCCTAAAGTAAGGCAACCTGACATCTCGAATGTAATATTCTACAACATTCCAGGCGTTTCGGACCCTACTTCTCGGTGGGAACATTATATGCGTCTATAACGTTGTATATCCTAATCTAGGGCAACCTATCATCTCAGACGTATTATTTTACAACATTCCTGGCGTGGCGGACCCTACTTCTCGGTGGGAACAGTATATACGTCTATAACGTTATATATCCTAAGCTAAGGCAACCTAACATCTCGGATGTAACATTTGACAACATTCCAGTCGTGTCGGTCCCTACGTCTCGGTGGTAACATTATATGCGTCTATAGCGTTATATATCCTAACCTAAGGGAACGTAACATCTCGGATGAAACATTTGACAACATTCTAGGCGTGTCAGTCCCTACGTCTCTGTGGTAACATTATATGAGTCTATAGCGTTATATATCCTAACCTAAGGCAACCTGACATTTCGGATGTAATATTTGACAACATTCCTGGCGTGTCGGACCCTACCTCTCGGTGGGAACATTATATACGTCTATAACGTTATATATCCTAACCTAAGGCCATCTAACATCTCGGATGTATTATTTTACAACATTCCTGGCGTGTCGGACCCTACTTCTCGGTGGGAACATTATGTACGTCTATAACGTTATATATCCTAATCTAAGGACACCTAACATCTCGGATGGAATATTTGACAACATTCCTGGCACGTCGGACCCTACTTCTCGGTGGGAACAGTATATAAGTCTATAACGTTATATATCCTAACCTAAGGCAATCTGACATTTCGGATGTAATATTTGACAACATTCCTGTCGTGTCGGACCCTACCTCTCGGTGGGAACATTATATACGTCTATAACGTTATATATCCTAACCTAAGTCCATCTAACATCTCGGATGTAATATTTGACAACATTCCTGTCGTGTCGGACCCTACCTCTCGGTGGAACAGTATATACGTCTGTAACGTTATATATCCTAAAGTAAGGCAACCTGACATCTCGAATGTAATATTCTACAACATTCCAGGCGTGTCGGACCCTACTTCTCGGTGGGAACATTATATGCGTCTATAACGTTGTATATCCTAATCTAGGGCAACCTATCATCTCAGACTTATTATTTTACAACATTCCTGGCGTGTCGGACCCTACTTCTCGGTGGGAACAGTATATACGTCTATAACGTTATATATCCTAACCTAAGGCAACCTAACATCTCGGATGTAACATTTGACAATATTCCAGGCGTGTCGGTCCCTACGTCTCGGTGGTAACATTATATGCGTTTATAGCGTTACATATCCTAACCTAAGGGAACCTGACATCTCGGATGTAATATTTGACAACATTCCTGTCGTGTCGGACCCTACCTCTCGGTGGGAACATTATATACGTCTATAACGTTATATATCCTAACCTAAGGCCATCTAACATCTCGGTTGTAATATTTGACAACATTCCTGTCGTGTCGCACCCTACTTCTCGGTGGGAACAGTATATACGTCTGTAACGTTATATATCCTAAAGTAAGGCAACCTGACATCTCGAATGTAATATTCTACAACATTCCAGGCGTGTCGGACCCTACTTCTCGGTGGGAACATTATATGCGTCTATAACGTTGTATATCCTAATCTGGGGCAACCTATCATCTCAGACGTATTATTTTACAACATTCCTGGCGTGTCGGACCCTACTTCTCGGTGGGAACATTATGTGCGTCTATAACGTTATATATCCTAATCTAAGGACACCTAACATCTCGGATGGAATATTTGACAACATTCCTGGCACGTCGGACCCTACTTCTCGGTGGGAACAGTATATAAGTCTATAACGTTATATATCCTAACCTATGGCAACCTGACATCTCGGATGTAATATTCTACAACATTCCAGGCGTGTCGCAACCTACATCTCGGTGGGAACAGTATATACGTCTGTAACGTTATATATCCTAACCTAAGGCCATCTAACATCTCGGATGTAATATTTGACAACATTCCTGTCGTGTCGGACCCTACCTCTCGGTGGAACAGTATATACGTCTGTAGCGTTATATATCCTAAAGTAAGGCAACCTGACATCTCGAATGTAATATTCTACAACATTCCAGGCGTGTCGGTCCCTACTTCTCGGTGGGAACATTATATGCGTCTATAACGTTGTACATCCTAATCTAGGGCAACCTATCATCTCAGACGTATTATTTTACAACATTCCTGGCGTGTCGGACCCTACTTCTCGTTGGGAATAGTATATACGTCTATAACGGTATATATCCTAATCTAAGGCAACCTAACATCTCGGATGTAACATTTGACAACATTGCAGGCATGTCGGTCCCTACGTCCCGTTGGTAAGATTATATGCGTCTATAACGTTGTATATCCTAATCTAGGGCAACCTATCATCTCAGACGTATTATTTTACAACATTCCTGGCGTGTCGGACCCTACTTCTCGGTGGGAATAGTATATACGTCTATAACGTTATATATCCTAACCTAAGGCAACCTAACATCTCGGATGTAACATTTGACAATATTCCAGGCGTGTCGGTCCCTACGTCTCGGTGGTAACATTATATGCGTTTATAGCGTTATATATCCTAACCTAAGGGAACCTGACATCTCGGATGTAATATTTGACAACATTCCTGTCGTGTCGGACCCTACCTCTCGGTGGGAACATTATATACGTCTATAACGTTATATATCCTAACCTAAGGCCATCTAACATCTCGGTTGTAATATTTGACAACATTCCTGTCGTGTTGGACCCTACTTCTCGGTGGGAACAGTATATACGTCTGTAACGTTATATATCCTAAAGTAACGCAACCTGACATCTCGAATGTAATATTCTACAACATTCCAGGCGTGTCGGACCCTACTTCTCGGTGGGAACATTATATGCGTCTATAACGTTGTATATCCTAATCTAAGGCAACCTATCATCTCAGACGTAATATTTGGCAACATTCCTGGCGTGTCGGAGCATTCTTTTCGGTGGGAATATTATATACGTCTATAACGGCATATATCCTAATCTAATTCAACCTAACATTTCGCATGCAATATTTGACAACATGCCTGTCCTGGCGAACCCTACTTCTCGGTGGGAACAGTATATACGCCTATAACGTTATATATCCTAACCTAAGGCAACCTAACATCTCGGATGTAACATTTGACAACATTCCAGGCGTGTCGGTCCGTACGTCACGGTGGTAACATTATAAGCGTCTATAGCGTTATATATCCTAACCTAAGGCCACCTAACATCTCGGATGTAACATTTGACAACATTCCAGGCGTGTCAGTCCCTACGTCTCGATGGTAACATTATATGCGTTTATAGCGTTATATATCCTAACCTAAGGGAACGTAACATCTCGGATGAAACATTTGACAACATTCTAGGCGTGTCAGTCCCTACGTCTCGGTGGTAACATTATATGCGTCTATAGCGTTATATATCCTAACCTAAGGCAACCTGACATTTCGGATGTAATATTTGACAACATTCCTGTCGTGTCGGACCCTACCTCTCGGTGGGAACATTATATACGTCTATAACGTTATATATCCTAACCTAAGGCCATCTAACATCTCGGATGTAATATTTGACAACATTCCTGTCGTGTCGGACCCTACCTCTCGGTGGAACAGTATATACGTCTGTAACGTTATATATCCTAAAGTAAGGCAACCTGACATCTCGAATGTAATATTCTACAACATTCCAGGCGTGTCAGACCCTACTTCTCGGTGGGAACATTATATGCGTCTATAACGTTGTATATCCTAATCTAGGGCAACCTATCATCTCAGACGTATTATTTTACAACATTCCTGGCGTGTCAGACCCTACTTCTCGGAGGGAATAGTATATACGTCTATAACGTTATATATCCTAACCTAAGGCAACCTAACATCTCGGATGTAACATTTGACAATATTCCAGGCGTGTCGGTCCCTACGTCTCGGTGGTAACATTATATGCGTTTATAGCGTTATATATCCTAACCTAAGGGAACCTGACATCTCGGATGTAATATTTGACAACATTCCTGTCGTGTCGGACCCTACCTCTCGGTGGGAACATTATATACGTCTATAACGTTATATATCCTAACCTAAGGCCATCTAACATCTCGGTTGTAATATTTGACAACATTCCTGTCGTGTTGGACCCTACTTCTCGGTGGGAACAGTATATACGTCTGTAACGTTATATATCCTAAAGTAAGGCAACCTGACATCTCGAATGTAATATTCTACAACATTCCAGGCGTGTCGGACCCTACCTCTCGGTGGGAACAGTATATACGTCTGTAACGTTATATATCCTAAAGTAAGGCAACCTGACATCTCGAATGTAATATTCTACAACATTCCAGGCGTGTCAGACCCTACTTCTCGGTGGGAACATTATATGCGTCTATAACGTTGTATATCCTAATCTAGGGCAACCTATCATCTCAGACGTATTATTTTACAACATTCCTGGCGTGTCGGACCCTACTTCTCGGTGGGAATAGTATATACGTCTATAACGTTATATATCCTAACCTAAGGCAACCTAACATCTCGGATGTAACATTTGACAATATTCCAGGCGTGTCGGTCCCTACGTCTCGGTGGTAACATTATATGCGTTTATAGCGTTATATATCCTAACCTAAGGGAACCTGACATCTCGGATGTAATATTTGACAACATTCCTGTCGTGTCGGACCCTACCTCTCGGTGGGAACATTATATACGTCTATAACGTTATATATCCTAACCTAAGGCCATCTAACATCTCGGTTGTAATATTTGACAACATTCCTGTCGTGTTGGACCCTACTTCTCGGTGGGAACAGTATATACGTCTGTAACGTTATATATCCTAAAGTAAGGCAACCTGACATCTCGAATGTAATATTCTACAACATTCCGGGCGTGTCGGACCCTACTTCTCGGTGGGAACATTATATGCGTCTATAACGTTGTATATCCTAATCTAAGGCAACCTATCATCTCAGACGTAATATTTGGCAACATTCCTGGCGTGTCGGAGCATTCTTTTCGGTGGGAATATTATATACGTCTATAACGGTATATATCCTAATCTAATTCAACCTAACATTTCGCATGCAATATTTGACAACATGCCTGTCCTGGCGAACCCTACTTCTCGGTGGGAACAGTATATACGCCTATAACGTTATATATCCTAACCTAAGGCAACCTAACATCTCGGATGTAACATTTGACAACATTCCAGGCGTGTCGGTCCGTACGTCACGGTGGTAACATTATAAGCGTCTATAGCGTTATATATCCTAACCTAAGGCCACCTAACATCTCGGATGTAAAGTTTGACAACATTCCAGGCGTGTCAGTCCCTACGTCTCGGTGGTAACATTATATGCGTCTATAGCGTTATATATCCTAACCTAAGGCAACCTGACATTTCGGATGTAATATTTGACAACATTCCTGTCGTGTCGGACCCTACCTCTCGGTGGGAACAGTATATACGTCTGTAACGTTATATATCCTAAAGTAAGGCAACCTGACATCTCGAATGTAATATTCTACAACATTCCAGGCGTGTCAGACCCTACTTCTCGGGTGGGAACATTATATGCGTCTATAACGTTGTATATCCTAATCTAGGGCAACCTATCATCTCAGACGTATTATTTTACAACATTCCTGGCGTGTCGGACCCTACTTCTCGGTGGGAATAGTATATACGTCTATAACGTTATATATCCTAACCTAAGGCAACCTAACATCTCGGATGTAACATTTGACAATATTCCAGGCGTGTCGGTCCCTACGTCTCGGTGGTAACATTATATGCGTCTATAGCGTTATATATCCTAACCTAAGGCAACCTGACATTTCGGATGTAATATTTGACAACATTCCTGTCGTGTCGGACCCTACCTCTCGGTGGGAACATTATATACGTCTATAGCGTTATATATCCTAACCTAAGGCCACCTAACATCTCGGATGTAATATTTGACAACATTCCTGTCGTCTCGGACCCTACCTCTCGGTGGGAACAGTATATACGTCTATAACGTTATATATCCTTACCTAAGGCAACCTAACATCTCGGATGTAATATTTGACAACATTCCTGTCGTGTCGGACACTACCTCTCGGTGGGAACAGTATATACGTCTATAACGTTATATATCCTAACCTAAGGCAACCTAACATCTCGGATGTAACATTTGGCAACATTCCAGTCGTGTCGGTCCCTACGTCTCGGTGGTAACATTATATGCGTCTATAGCGTTATATATCCTAACCTAAGACAACCTAACATCTCGGATGTAACATTTGACAACATTCCAGGCGTGTCAGTCCCTACGTCTCGATGGTAACATTATATGCGTTTATAGCGTTATATATCCTAACCTAAGGGAACGTAACATCTCGGATGAAACATTTGACAACATTCTAGCCGTGTCAGTCCCTACTTCTCGGTGGTAACATTATATGCGTCTATAGCGTTATATATCCTAACCTAAGGCAACCTGACATTTCGGATGTAATGTTTGACAACATTCCTGTCGTGTCGGACCCGACCTCTCGGTGGGAACATTATATACGTCTATAACGTTATATATCCTAACCTAAGGCCATCTAACATCTCGGATGTAATATTTGACAACATTCCTGTCGTGTCGGACCCTACCTCTCGGTGGGAACAGTATATACGTCTATAACGTTATACATCCTTACCTAAGGCAACCTAACATCTCGGATGTAATATTTGACAACATTCCTGTCGTGACGGACACTACCTCTCGGTGGGTACAGTATATACGTCTATAACGTTATATATCCTAACCTAAGGCAACCTAACATCTCGGATGTAACATTTGACAACATTCCAGGCGTGTCGGTCCCTACGTCACGGTGGTAACATTATATCTGTCTATAGCGTTGTATATCCTAACCTAAGGCAACCTGACATCTCGGATGTAATATTTGACAACATTGCTGTCGTGTAGGACCCTACTTCTCGGTGGGAACATTATGTACGTCTATAACGTTATATATCCTAACCCAAGGCCATCTAACATCTCGGATGTAATATTTGACAACATTCCTGTCGTCTCGGACCCTACTTCTCGGTGGGAACAGTATATACGTCTGTAACGTTATATATCCTAAAGTAAGGCAACCTGACATCTCGAATGTAATATTCTACAACAATCCAGGCGTGTCGGACTCTACTTCTCGGTGGGAACGTTATATGCGTCTATAACGTTGTATATCCTAATCTAGGGCAACCTATCATCTCAGACGTATTATTTTACAACATTCCTGGCGTGTCGGACCCTACTTCTCGGTGGGAATAGTATATACGTCTATAACGTTATATATCCTAACCTAAGGCAACCTAACATCTCGGATGTAACATTTGACAACATTCCAGTCGTGTCGGTCCCTACGTCTCGGTGGTAACATTATATGCGTCTATAGCGTTATATATCCTAACCTAAGGCAACCTAACATCTCGGATGTAACATTTGACAACATTCCAGGCGTGTCAGTCCCTACGTCTCGATGGTAACATTATATGCGTTTATAGCGTTATATATCCTAACCTAAGGGAACGTAACATCTCGGATGAAACATTTGACAACATTCTAGGCGTGTCAGTCCCTACGTCTCAGTGGTAACATTATATGCGCCTATAGCGTTATATATCCTAACCTAAGGCAACCTGACATTTCGGATGTAATATTTGACAACATTCCTCTCGTGTCGGACCCTACCTCTCGGTGGGAACATTATATACGTATATAACGTTATATATCCTAACCTAAGGCCATCTAACATCTCGGATGTAATATTTGACAACATTCCTGTCGATTCGGACCCTACCTCTCGGTGGAACAGTATATACGTCTGTAACGTTATATATCCTAAAGTAAGGCAACCTGACATCTCGAATGTAATATTCTACAACATTCCAGGCGTGTCGGACCCTACTTCTCGGTGGGAACATTATATGCTTCTATAACGTTGTATATCCTAATCTAGGGCAACCTATCATCTCAGACGTATTATTTTACAACATTCCTGGCGTGTCGGACCCTACTTCTCGGTGGGAATAGTATATACGTCTATAACGTTATATATCCTAACCTAAGGCAACCTAACATCTCGGATGTAACATTTGACAACATTCCAGTCGTGTCGGTCCCTACGTCTCGGTGGTAACATTATATGCGTCTATAGCGTTATATATCCTAACCTAAGGCAACCTAACATCTCGGATGTAACATTTGACAACATTCCAGGCGTGTCAGTCCCTACGTCTCGATGGTAACATTATATGCGTTTATAGCGTTATATATCCTAACCTAAGGGAACGTAACATCTCGGATGAAACATTTGACAACATTCTAGGCGTGTCAGTCCCTACGTCTCGGTGGTAACATTATATGCGTCTATAGCGTTATATATCCTAACCTAAGGCAACCTGACATTTCGGATGTAATATTTGACAACATTCCTGTCGTGTCGGACCCTACCTCTCGGTGGGAACATTATATACGTCTATAACGTTATATATCCTAACCTAAGGCCATCTAACATCTCGGATGTAATATATGACAACATTCCTGTCGTGTCGGACCCTACCTCTCGGTGGAACAGTATATACGTCTGTAACGTTATATATCCTAAAGTAAGGCAACCTGACATCTCGAATGTAATATTCTACAACATTCCAGGCGTTTCGGACCCTACTTCTCGGTGGGAACATTATATGCGTCTATAACGTTGTATATCCTAATCTAGGGCAACCTATCATCTCAGACGTATTATTTTACAACATTCCTGGCGTGTCGGACCCTACTTCTCGGTGGGAAAAGTATATACGTCTATAACGTTATATATCCTAACCTAAGGCTCCTAACATCTCGGATGTAACATTTGACAACATTCCAGTCGTGTCGGTCCCTACGTCTCGGTGGTAACATTATATGCGTCTATAGCGTTATATATCCTAACCTAAGGCAACCTAACATCTCGGATGTAACATTTGACAACATTCCAGGCGTGTCAGTCCCTACGTCTCGATGGTAACATTATATGCGTTTATAGCGTTATATATCCTAACCTAAGGGAACGTAACATCTCGGATGAAACATTTGACAACATTCTAGCCGTGTCAGTCCCTACTTCTCGGTGGTAACATTATATGCGTCTAGAGCGTTATATATCCTAACCTAAGGCAACCTGACATTTCGGATGTAATGTTTGACAACATTCCTGTCGTGTCGGACCCTACCTCTCGGTGGGAACATTATATACGTCTATAACGTTATATATCCTAACCTAAGGCCATCTAACATCTCGGATGTAATATTTGACAACATTCCTGTCGTGTCGGACCCTACCTCTCGGTGGGAACAGTATATACGTCTATAACGTTATACATCCTTACCTAAGGCAACCTAACATCTCGGATGTAATATTTGACAACATTCCTGTCGTGTCGGACACTACCTCTCGGTGGGAACAGTATATACGTCTATAACGTTATATATCCTAACCTAAGGCAACCTAACATCTCGGATGTAACATTTGACAACATTCCAGGCGTGTCGGTCCCTACGTCACGGTGGTAACATTATATCTGTCTATAGCGTTATATATCCTAACCTAAGGCAACCTGACATCTCGGATGTAATATTTGACAACATTCCTGTCGTCTCGGACCCTACTTCTCGGCGGGAAAAGTATATACGTCTGTAACGTTATATATCCTAAAGTAAGGCAACCTGACATCTCGAATGTAATATTCTACAACAATCCAGGCGTGTCGGACTCTACTTCTCGGTGGGAACAGTATATACGCCTGTAACGTTATATATCCTAAAGTAAGGCAACCTGACATCTCGGATGTAATATTCTACAACATTCCAAGCGTGTCGGACCCTACATCTCGGTGGGAACATTATATACCTCTATAACGTTATATATCCTAACCTAAGGCCACCTAACATCTCGGATGTAATATTTTACAACATTCCAGGCGTGCCGGTGCATTCCTTTCGGTAGGAATATTATATACGTCTATAACGGTATATATCCTAATCTAAGACAACCTAACATTTCGCATGCATTATTTGACAACATTCCTGTCGTGTCGGACCCTACCTCTCGGTGGGAACATTATATACGTCTATAACGTTATATATCCTAACCTAAGGCCATCTAACATCTCGGATGTAATATTTGACAACATTCCTGTCGTGTCGGACCCTACCTCTCGGTGGAACAGTATATACGTCTGTAACGTTATATATCCTAAAGTAAGGCAACCTGACATCTCGAATGTAATATTCTACAACATTCCAGGCGTGTCAGACCCTACTTCTCGGTGGGAACATTATATGCGTCTATAACGTTGTATATCCTAATCTAGGGCAACCTATCATCTCAGACGTATTATTTTACAACATTCCTGGCGTGTCAGACCCTACTTCTCGGAGGGAATAGTATATACGTCTATAACGTTATATATCCTAACCTAAGGCAACCTAACATCTCGGATGTAACATTTGACAACATTCCAGTCGTGTCAGTCCTTACGTCTCGGTGGTAACATTATATGCGTCTATAGCGTTATATATCCTAACCTAAGGCAACCTAACATCTCGGATGTAACATTTGACAACATTCCAGGCGTGTCAGTCCCTACGTCTCGATGGTAACATTATATGCGTTTATAGCGTTATATATCCTAACCTAAGGGAACGTAACATCTCGGATGAAACATTTGACAACATTCTAGGCGTGTCAGTCCCTACGTCTCGGTGGTAACAATATATGCGTTTATAGCGTTATATATCCTAACCTAAGGGAACCTGACATCTCGGATGTAATATTTGACAACATTCCTGTCGTGTCGGACCCTACCTCTCGGTGGGAACATTATATACGTCTATAACGTTATATATCCTAACCTAAGGCCATCTAACATCTCGGTTGTAATATTTGACAACATTCCTGTCGTGTCGGACCCTACTTCTCGGTGGGAACATTATATACGTCTGTAACGTTATATATCCTAAAGTAAGGCAACCTGACATCTCGAATGTAATATTCTACAACATTCCAGGCGTGTCGGACCCTACTTCTTGGTGGGAACATTATATGCGTCTATAACGTTGTATATCCTATTCTGGGGCAACCTATCATCTCAGACGTATTATTTTACAACATTCCTGGCGTGTCGGACCCTACTTCTCGGTGGGAACATTATGTACGTCTATAACGTTCTATATCCTAATCTAAGGACACCTAACATCTCGGATGGAATATTTGACAACATTCCAGGCACGTCGGACCCTACTTCTCGGTGGGAACAGTATATAAGTCTATAACGTTATATATCCTAACCTAAGGCAACCTGACATTTCGGATGTAATATTTGACAACATTCTTCTCGTGTCGGACCCTACCTCTCGGTGGGAACATTATATACGTATATAACGTTATATATCCTAACCTAAGGCCATCTAACATCTCGGATGTAATATTTGACAACATTCCTGTCGATTCGGACCCTACCTCTCGGTGGAACAGTATATACGTCTGTAACGTTATATATCCTAGAGTAAGGCAACCTGACATCTCGAATGTAATATTCTACAACATTCCAGGCGTGTCGGACCCTACTTCTCGGTAGGAACATTATATGCGTCTATAACGTTGTATATCCTAATCTAGGGCAACCTATCATCTCAGACGTATTATTTTACAACATTCCTGGCGTGTCGGACCCTACTTCTCGGTGGGAATAGTATATACGTCTATAACGTTATATATCCTAACCTAAGGCAACCTAACATCTCGGATGTAACATTTGACAACATTCCAGGCGTGTCAGTCCCTACGTCTCGATGGTAACATTATATGCGTCTATAGCGTTATATATCCTAACCTAAGGCAACCTGACATTTCGGATGTAATATTTGACAACATTCCTGTCGTGCCGGACCCTACCTCTCGGTGGGAACATTATATACGTCTATAACGTTATATATCCTAACCTAAGGCCATCTGACATCTCGGTTGTAATATTTTACAACATTCCTGTCGTGTCGGACGCTACTTCTCGGTGGGAACAGTATATACGTCTGTAACGTTATATATCCTAAAGTAAGGCAACCTGACATCTCGAATGTAATATTCTACAACATTCCAAGCGTTTCGGACCCTACTTCTCGGTGGTAACATTATATGCGTCTATAGCGTTATATATCCTAACCTAAGGCAACCTAAGATCTCGGATGTAACATTTGACAACATTCCAGGCGTGTCAGTCCCTACGTCTCGATGGTAACATTATATGCGTTTATAGCGTTATATATACTAACCTAAGGGAACGTAACATCTCGGATGAAACATTTGACAACATTCTAGCCGTGTCAGACCCTACGTCTCGGTGGTAACATTATATGCGTCTATAGCGTTATATATCCTAACCTAAGGCAACCTGACATTTCGGATGTTATATTTGACAACATTCCTGCCGTGTCGGACCCTACCTCTCGGTGGGAACATTATATACGTCTATAACGTTATATATCCTAACCTAAGGCAATCTAACATCTCGGATGTAATATTTGACAACATTCCTGTCGTGTCGGACCCTACCTCTCGGTGGTAACATTATACGTGTCTATAGCGTTATATATCCTAACCTAAGGCAACCTGACATCTCGGATGTAATATTTGACAACATTCCTGTCGTGTCGGACTCTACTTCTCGGTGGGAACATTATGTACGTCTATAACGTTATATATCCTAACCCAAGGCCATCTAACATCTCGGATGTAATATTTGACAACATTCCTGTCGTTTCGGACCCTACTTCTCGATGGGAACAGTATATACGTCTGTAACGTTATATATCCTAAAGTAAGGCAACCTGACATCTCGAATGTAATATTCTACAACAATCCAGGCGTGTCGGACCCTACTTCTCGGTGGGAACATTATATGCGTCTATAACGTTGTATATCCTAATCTGGGGCAACCTAACATCTCAGACGTATTATTTTACAACATTCCTGGCGTGTCGGACCCTACTTCTCGGTGGGAACATTATGTACGTCTATAACGTTATATATCCTAATCTAAGGACACCTAACATCTCGGATGGAATATTTGATAACGTTCCTGGCACGTCGGACCCTACTTCTCGCTGGGAACACTATATAAGTCTATAACGTTATATATCCTAACCTAAGGCCATCTAACATCTCGGTTGTAATATTTGACAACATTCCTGTCGTGTCGGACCCTACTTCTCGGTGGGAACATTATATACGTCTGTAACGTTATATATCCTAAAGTAAGGCAACCTGACATCTCGAATGTAATATTCTACAACATTCCAGGCGTGTCGGACCCTACTTCTTGGTGGGAACATTATATGCGTCTATAACGTTGTATATCCTAATCTGGGGCAACCTATCATCTCAGACGTATTATTTTACAACATTCCTGGCGTGTCGGACCCTACTTCTCGGTGGGAACATTATGTACGTCTATAACGTTATATATCCTAATCTAAGGACACCTAACATCTCGGACGGAATATTTGACAACATTCCTCTCGTGTCGGACCCTACCTCTCGGTGGGAACATTATATACGTATATAACGTTATATATCCTAACCTAAGGCCATCTAACATCTCGGATGTAACATTTGACAACATTCCTGTCGATTCGGACCCTACCTCTCGGTGGAACAGTATATACGTCTGTAACGTTATATATCCTAAAGTAAGGCAACCTGACATCTCGAATGTAATATTCTACAACATTCCAGGCGTGTCGGACACTACTTCTCGGTAGGAACATTATATGCGTCTATAACGTTGTATATCCTAATCTAGGGCAACCTATCATCTCAGACGTATTATTTTACAACATTCCTGGCGTGTCGGACCCTACTTCTCGGTGGGAATAGTATATACGTCTATAACGTTATATATCCTAAGCTAAGGCAACCTAACATCTCGGATGTAACATTTGACAACATTCCAGTCGTGTCGGTCCCTACGTCTCGGTGGTAACATTATATGCGTCTATAGCGTTATATATCCTAACCTAAGGCAACCTAACATCTCGGATGTAACATTTGACAACATTCCAGGCGTGTCAGTCCCTACGTCTCGATGGTAACATTATATGCGTTTATAGCGTTATATATCCTAACCTAAGGGAACGCAACATCTCGGATGAAACATTTGACAACATTCTAGGCGTGTCAGTCCCTACGTCTCGATGGTAACATTAAATGCGTTTATAGCGTTATATATCCTAACCTAAGAGAACGTAACATCTCGGATGAAACATTTGACAACATTCTAGCCGTGTCAGACCCTACGTCTCGGTGGTAACATTACATGCGTCTATAGCGTTATATATCCTAACCTAAGGCAACCTGACATTTCGGATGTAATATTTGACAACATTCCTGTCGTGTCGGACCCTACCTCTCGGTGGTAACATTATACCTGTCTATAGCGTTATATATCCTAACCTAAGGCAACCTGACATCTCGGATGTAATATTTGACAACATTCCTGTCGTGTCGGACCCTACTTCTCGGTGGGAACATTATGTACGTCTATAACGTTATATATCCTAACCCAAGGCCATATAACATCTCGGATGTAATATTTGACAACATTCCTGTCGTCTCGGACCCTACTTCTCGGTGGGAACAGTATATACGTCTGTAACGTTATATATCCTAAAGTAAGGCAACCTGACATCTCGAATGTAATATTCTACAACATTCCTGGCGTGTCGGACCCTACTTCTCGGTGGGAACATTATGTACGTCTATAACGTTATATATCCTAATCTAAGGACACCTAACATCTCGGATGGAATATTTGACAACATTCCTGGCACGTCGGACCCTACTTCTCGGTGGGAACAGTATATAAGTCTATAACGTTATATATCCTAACCTAAGGCAACCTGACATCTCGGATGTAATATTCTACAACATTCCAGGCGTGTCGCAACCTACATCTCGGTGGGAACAGTATATACGTCTGTAACGTTATATATCCTAACCTAAGGCCATCCAACATCTCGGATGTAATATTTGACAACATTCCTGTCGTGTCGGACCCTACTTCTCGGTGGGAACAGTATATAGGTCTGTAACGTTATATATCCTAAAGTAAGGCAACCTGACATCTCGAATGTAATATTCTACAACATTCCAGGCGTGTCGGACCCTACTTCTCGGTAGGAACATGATATGCGTCTATAACGTTGTATATCCTAATCTAGGGCAACCTATCATCTCAGACGTATTATTTTACAACATTCCTGGCGTGTCGGACCCTACTTCTCGGTGGGAATAGTATATACGTCTATAACGTTATATATCCTAACCTAAGGCAACCTAACATCTCGGATGTAACATTTGACAACATTCCAGGCGTGTCAGTCCCTACGTCTCGATGGTAACATTATATGCGTTTATAGCGTTATATATCCTAACCTAAGGGAACGTAACATCTCGGATGAAACATTTGACAACATTCTAGGCGTGTCAGTCCCTACGTCTCGGTGGTAACATTATATGCGTCTATAGCGTTATATATCCTAACCTAAGGCAACCTGACATTTCGGATGTAATATTTGACAACATTCCTGTCGTGTCGGACCCTACCTCTCGGTGGGAACATTATATACGTCTATAACGTTATATATCCTAACCTAAGGCCATCTGACATCTCGGATGTAATATTTGACAACATTCCTGTCGTGTCGGACCCTACTTCTCGGTGGGAACATTATGTACGTCTATAACGTTATATATCCTAACCCAAGGCCATCTAACATCTCGGATGTAATATTTGACAACATTCCTGTCGATTCGGACCCTACCTCTCGGTGGAACAGTATATACGTCTGTAACGTTATATATCCTAAAGTAAGGCAACCTGACATCTCGAATGTAATATTCTACAACATTCCAGGCGTGTCGGACCCTACTTCTCGGTAGGAACATTATATGCGTCTATAACGTTGTATATCCTAATCTAGGGCAACCTATCATCTCAGACGTATTATTTTACAACATTCCTGGCGTGTCGGACCCTACTTCTCGGTGGGAATAGTATATACGTCTATAACGTTATATATCCTAAGCTAAGGCAACCTAACATCTCGGATGTAACATTTGACAACATTCCAGTCGTGTCGGTCCCTACGTCTCGGTGGTAACATTATATGCGTCTATAGCGTTATATATCCTAACCTAAGGCAACCTAACATCTCGGATGTAACATTTGACAACATTCCAGGCGTGTCAGTCCCTACGTCTCGATGGTAACATTATATGCGTTTATAGCGTTATATATCCTAACCTAAGGGAACGCAACATCTCGGATGAAACATTTGACAACATTCTAGGCGTGTCAGTCCCTACGTCTCGATGGTAACATTATATGCGTTTATAGCGTTATATATCCTAACCTAAGAGAACGTAACATCTCGGATGAAACATTTGACAACATTCTAGCCGTGTCAGACCCTACGTCTCGGTGGTAACATTATATGCGTCTATAGCGTTATATATCCTAACCTAAGGCAACCTGACATTTCGGATGTAATATTTGACAACATTCCTGTCGTGTCGGACCCTACCTCTCGGTGGTAACATTATACCTGTCTATAGCGTTATATATCCTAACCTAAGGCAACCTGACATCTCGGATGTAATATTTGACAACATTCCTGTCGTGTCGGACCCTACTTCTCGGTGGGAACATTATGTACGTCTATAACGTTATATATCCTAACCCAAGGCCATCTAACATCTCGGATGTAATATTTGACAACATTCCTGTCGTCTCGGACCTTACTTCTCGGTGGGAACAGTATATACGTCTGTAACGTTATATATCCTAAAGTAAGGCAACCTGACATCTCGAATGTAATATTCTACAACATTCCTGGCGTCTCGGACCCTACTTCTCGGTGGGAACATTATGTACGTCTATAACGTTATATATCCTAATCTAAGGACACCTAACATCTCGGATGGAATATTTGACAACATTCCTGGCACGTCGGACCCTACTTCTCGGTGGGAACAGTATATAAGTCTATAACGTTATATATCCTAACCTAAGGCAACCTGACATCTCGGATGTAATATTCTACAACATTCCAGGCGTGTCGCAACCTACATCTCGGTGGGAACAGTATATACGTCTGTAACGTTATATATCCTAACCTAAGGCCATCTAACATCTCGGATGTAATATTTGACAACATTCCTGTCGTGTCGGACCCTACTTCTCGGTTGGAACAGTATATAGGTCTGTAACGTTATATATCCTAAAGTAAGGCAACCTGACATCTCGAATGTAATATTCTACAACATTCCTGGCGTTTCGGACCCTACTTCTCGGTGGGAACATTATATGCGTCTATAACGTTGTATATCCTAATCTAGGGCAACCTATCATCTCAGACGTATTATTTTACAACATTCCTGGCGTGTCGGACCCTACTTCTCGGTGGGAACATTATGTACGTCTATAACGTTATATATCCTAATCTAAGGACACCTAACATCTCGGATGGAATATTTGACAACATTCCTGGCACGTCGGACCCTACTTCTCGGTGGGAACAGTATATAAGTCTATAACGTTATATATCCTAACCTAAGGCAACCTGACATTTCGGATGTAATATTTGACAACATTCCTCTCCTGTCGGACCCTACCTCTCGGTGGGAACATTATATACGTCTATAACGTTATATATCCTAACCTAAGGCCATCTAACATCTCGGTTGTAATATTTGACAACATTCCTGTCGTGTCCGACCCTACTTCTCGGTGGGAACAGTATATATGTCTGTAACGTTATATATCCTAAAGTAAGGCAACCTGACATCTCGAGTGTAATATTCTACAACATTCCAGGCGTTTCGGACCCTACTTCTCGGTGGGAACATTATATGCGTCTATAACGTTGTATATCCTAATCTAGGGCAACCTATCATCTCAGACGTATTATTTTACAACATTCCTGGCGTGTCGGACCCTACTTCTCGGTGGGACCAGTATATACGCCTATAACGTTATATATCCTAACCTAAGGCAACCTAACATCTCGGATGTAACATTTGGCAGCATTCCAGTCGTGTCGGTCCCTACGTCTCGGTGGTAACATTATATGCGTCTATAGCGTTATATATCCTAACCTAAGGCAACCTAACATCTCGGATGTAACATTTGACAACATTCCAGGCGTGTCAGTCCCTACGTCTCGATGGTAACATTATATGCGTTTATAGCGTTATATATCCTAACCTAAGGGAACGTAACATCTCGGATGAAACATTTGACAACATTCTAGGCGTGTCAGTCCCTACGTCTCGGTGGTAACATTATATGCGTCTATAGCGTTATATATCCTAACCTAAGGCAACCTGACATTTCGGATGTAATATTTGACAACATTCCTGTCGTGTCGGACCCTACCTCTCGGTGGGAACATTATATACGTCAATAACGTTATATATCCTAACCTAAGGCCATCTAACATCTCGGTTGTAATATTTGACAACATTCCTGTCGTGTCGGACCCTACTTCTCGGTGGGAACAGTATATACGTCTGTAACGTTATATATCCTAAAGTAAGGCAACCTGACATCTCGAATGTAATATTCTACAACATTCCAGGCGTTTCGGACCCTACTTCTCGGTGGGAACATTATATGCGTCTATAACGTTGTATATCCTAATCTAGGGCAACCTATCATCTCAGACGTATTATTTTACAACATTCCTGGCGGGTCGGACCCTACTTCTCGGTGGGAACAGTATATACGTCTATAACGTTATATATCCTAACCTAAGGCAACCTAACATCTCGGATGTAACATTTGGCAACATTCCAGTCGTGTCGGTCCCTACGTCTCGGTGGTAACATTATATGCGTCTATAGCGTTATATATCCTAACCTAAGGCAACCTAACATCTCGGATGTAACATTTGACAACATTCCAGGCGTGTCAGTCCCTACGTCTCGATGGTAACATTATATGCGTTTATAGCGTTATATATCCTAACCTAAGGGAACGTAACATCTCGGATGAAACATTTGACAACATTCTAGCCGTGTCAGTCCATACGTCTCGGTGGTAACATTATATGCGTCTATAGCGTTATATATCCTAACCTAAGGCAACCTGACATTTCGGATGTAATATTTGACAACATTCCTGACGTGTCGGACCCTACCTCTCGGTGGGAACATTATATACGTCTATAACGTTATATATCCTAACCTAAGGCCATCTAACATCTCGGATGTAATATTTGACAACATTCCTGTCGTGTCGGACCCTACCTCTCGGTGGGAACAGTATATACGTCTATAGCGTTATATAGCCTAACCTAAGGGAACCTGACATCTCGGATGTAATATTTGACAACATTCCTGTCGTGTCGGACCCTACCTCTCGGTGGTAACATTATATGCGTCTATAGCGTTATATATCCTAATCTAAGGCAACCTAACATCTCGGATGTAACATTTGACAACATTCCAGGCGTGTCAGTCCCTACGTCTCGATGGTAACATTATATGCGTTTATAGCGTTATATATCCTAACCTAAGGGAACGTAACATCTCGGATGAAACATTTGACAACATTTTAGCCGTGTCAGTCCCTACGTCTCGGTGGTAACATTATATGCGTCTATAGCGTTATATATCCTAACCTAAGGCAACCAGACATTTCGGATGTAATATTTGACAACATTCCTGTCGTGTCGGACCCTACCTCTCGTTGGGAACATTATATACGTCTATAACGTTATATATCCTAACCTAAGGCCATCTAACATCTCGGATGTAATATTTGACAACATTCCTGTCGTGTCGGACCCTACCTCTCGGTGGGAACAGTATATACGTCTATAACGTTATATATCCTTACCTAAGGCAACCTAACATCTCGGATGCAATATTTGACAACATTCCTGTCGTGTCGGACACTACCTCTCGGTGGGAACAGTATATACGTCTATAACGTTATATATCCTAACCTAAGGCAACCTAACATCTCGGATGTAACATTTGACAACATTCCAGGCGTGTCGGTCCCTACGTCACGGTGGTAACATTGTATGCGTCTATAGCGTTATATATCCTTACCTAAGGCAACCTGACATTTCGGATGTAATATTTGACAACATTCCTGTCGTGTCGGACCCTACCTCTCGGTGGGAACATTATATACGTCTATAACGTTATATATCCTAATCTAAGGACACCTAACATCTCGGATGGAATATTTGACAACATTCCTGGCACGTCGGACCCTACTTCTCGGTGGGAACAGTATATAAGTCTATATCGTTATATATCCTAACCTAAGGCAACCTGACATCTCGGATGTAATATTCTACAACATTCCAGGCGTGTCGCAACCTACATCTCGGTGGGAACAGTATATACGTCTGTAACGTTATATATCCTAACCTAAGGCCATCTAACATCTCGGATGTAATATTTGACAACATTCCTGTCGTGTCGGACCCTACTTCTCGGTGGGAACAGTATATAGGTCTGTAACGTTATATATCCTAAAGTAAGGCAACCTGACATCTCGAATGTAATATTCTACAACGTTCCAGGCGTTTCGGACCCTACTTCTCGGTGGGAACATTATATGCGTCTATAACGTTGTATATCCTAATCTAGGGCAACCTATCATCTCAGACGTATTATTTTACAACATTCCTGGCGTGTCGGACCCTACTTCTCGGTGGGAACAGTATATACGTCTATAACGTTATATATCCTAACCTAAGGCAACCTAACATCTCGGATGTAACATTTGGCAACATTCCAGTCGTGTCGGTCCCTACGTCTCGGTGGTAACATTATATGCGTCTATAGCGTTATATATCCTAACCTAAGGCAACCTAACATCTCGGATGTAACATTTGACAACATTCCAGGCGTGTCAGTCCCTACGTCTCGATGGTAACATTATATGCGTTTATAGCGTTATATATCCTAACCTAAGGGAACGTAACATCTCGGATGAAACATTTGACAACATTCTAGCCGTGTCAGTCCCTACGTCTCGGTGGTAACATTATATGCGTCTATAGCGTTATATATCCTAACCTATGGCAACCTGACATTTCGGATGTAATATTTGACAACATTCCTGTCGTGTCGGACCCTACCTCTCGGTGGGAACATTACATACGTCTATAACGTTATATATCCTAACCTAAGGCCATCTAACATCTCGGATGTAATATTTGACAACATTCCTGTCGTGTCGGACCCTACCTCTCGGTGGGAACAGTATATACGTCTATAACGTTATATATCCTTACCTAAGGCAACCTAACATCTCGGATGTAATATTTGACAACATTCCTGTCGTGTCGGACACTACCTCTCGGTGGGAACAGTATATACGTCTATAACGTTATATATCCTAACCTAAGGCAACCTGACATCTCGAATGTAATATTCTACAACATTCCAGGCGTGTCGGACCCTACATCTCGGTGGGAACATTATATGCGTCTCTAACGTTGTATATCCTAATCTGGGGCAACCTATCATCTCAGACGTATTATTTTACAACATTCCTGGCGTGTCGGACCCTACTTCTCGGTGGGAACAGTATGTACGTCTATAACGTTATATATCCTAACCTAAGGCAACCTAACATCTCGGATGTAACATTTGACAACATTCCAGTCGTGTCGGTCCCTACGTCTCGGTGGTAACATTATATGCGTCTATAGCGTTATATATCCTAACCTAAGGCAACCTAACATCTCGGATGTAACATTTGACAACATTCCAGGCGTGTCAGTCCCTAGGTCTCGATGGTAACATTATATGCGTTTATAGCGTTATATATCCTAACCTAAGGGAACGTAACATCGCGGATGAAACATTTGACAACATTCTAGCCGTGTCAGTCCCTACGTCACGGTGGTAACATTATATGTGTCTATAGCGTTATATACCCTAACCTAAGGCAACCTAACATCTCGGATGTAATATTTGACAACATTCCTGTCGTGTCGGACCCTACCTCTCGGTGGGAACATTATATACGTCTATAACGTTATATATCCTAACCTAAGGCCATCTAACATCTCGGATGTAATATTTGACAACATTCCTGTCGTGTCGGACCCTACCTCTCGGTGGGAACAGTATATACGTCTATAACGTTATATATCCTTACCTAAGGCAACCTAACATCTCGGATGTAATATTTGACAACATTCCTGTCGTGTCGGATACTACCTCTCGGTGGGAACAGTATATACGTCTATAACGTTATATATCCTAACCTAAGGCAACCTAACATCTCGGATGTAACATTTGACAACACTCCAGGCGTGTCGGTCCCTACGTCACGGTGGTAACATTATATCTGTCTATAGCGTTATATATCCTAACCTAAGGCAACCTGACATCTCGGATGTAATATTTGACAACATTCCTGTCGTGTCGGACCCTACTTCTCGGTGGGAACATTATGTACGCCTATAACGTTATATATCCTAACCCAAGGCCATCTAACATCTCGGATGTAATATTTGACAACATTCCTGTCGTCTCGGACCCTACTTCTCGGTGGGAACAGTATATACGTCTGTAACGGTATATATCCTAAAGTAAGGCAACCTGACATCTCGAATGTAATATTCTACAACAATCCAGGCGTGTCGGACCCTACTTCTCGGTGGGAACATTATATGCGTCTATAACGTTGTATATCCTAATCTAGGGCAACCTATCATCTCAGACGTATTATTTTGCAACATTCCTGGCGTGTCGGACCCTACTTCTCGGTGGGAATAGTATATACGTCTATAACGTTATATATCCTTACCTAAGGCAACCTAACATCTCGGATGTAACATTTGACAATATTCCAGTCGTGTCGGTCCCTACGTCTCGGTGGTAACATTATATGCGTCTATAGCGTTATATATCCTAACCTGAGGCAACCTAACATCTCGGATGTAACATTTGACAACATTCCAGGCGTGTCAGTCCCTACGTCTCGATGGTAACATTATATGCGTTTATAGCGTTATATATCCTAACCTAAGGGAACGTAACATCTCGGATGAAACATTTGACAACATTCTAGGCGTGTCAGTCCCTACGTCTCTGTGGTAACATTATATGAGTCTATAGCGTTATATATCCTAACCTAAGGGAACCTGACATCTCGGATGTAATATTTGACAACATTCCTGTCGTGTCTGACCCTACCTCTCGGTGGGAACATTATATACGTCTATAACGTTATATATCCTAATCTAAGGACACCTAACTTCTCGGATGGAATATTTGACAACATTCCTGGCACGTCGGACCCTACTTCTCGGTGGGAACAGTATATAAGTCTATAACGTTATATATCCTAACCTAAGGCAACCTGACATCTCGGATGTAATATTCTACAACATTCCAGGCGTGTCGCAACCTACATCTCGGTGGGAACAGTATATACGTCTGTAACGTTATATATCCTAACCTAAGGCCATCTAACATCTCGGATGTAATATTTGACAACATTCCTGTCGTGTCGGACCCTACTTCTCGGTGGGAACAGTATATAGGTCTGTAACGTTATATATCCTAAAGTAAGGCAACCTGACATCTCGAATGTAATATTCTACAACATTCCAGGCGTTTCGGACCCTACTTCTCGGTGGGAACATTATATGCGTCTATAACGTTGTACATCCTAATCTAGGGCAACCTATCATCTCAGACGTATTATTTTACAACATTCCTGGCGTGTCGGACCCTACTTCTCGGTGGGAATAGTATATACGTCTATAACGTTATATATCCTAACCTAAGGCAACCTAACATCTCGGATGTAACATTTGACAATATTCCAGGCGTGTCGGTCCCTACGTCTCGGTGGTAACATTATATGCGTTTATAGCGTTATATATCCTAACCTAAGGGAACGTAACATCTCGGATGAAACATTTGACAACATTCTAGGCGTGTCAGTCCCTACGTCTCTGTGGTAACATTATATGAGTCTATAGCGTTATATATCCTAACCTAAGGCAACCTGACATTTCGGATGTAATATTTGACAACATTCCTGGCGTGTCGGACCCTACCTCTCGGTGGGAACATTATATACGTCTATAACGTTATATATCCTAACCTAAGGCCATCTAACATCTCGGATGTATTATTTTACAACATTCCTGGCGTGTCGGACCCTACTTCTCGGTGGGAACATTATGTACGTCTATAACGTTATATATCCTAATCTAAGGACACCTAACATCTCGGATGGAATATTTGACAACATTCCTGGCACGTCGGACCCTACTTCTCGGTGGGAACAGTATATAAGTCTATAACGTTATATATCCTAACCTAAGGCAATCTGACATTTCGGATGTAATATTTGACAACATTCCTGTCGTGTCGGACCCTACCTCTCGGTGGGAACATTATATACGTCTATAACGTTATATATCCTAACCTAAGTCCATCTAACATCTCGGATGTAATATTTGACAACATTCCTGTCGTGTCGGACCCTACCTCTCGGTGGAACAGTATATACGTCTGTAACGTTATATATCCTAAAGTAAGGCAACCTGACATCTCGAATGTAATATTCTACAACATTCCAGGCGTGTCGGACCCTACTTCTCGGTGGGAACATTATATGCGTCTATAACGTTGTATATCCTAATCTAGGGCAACCTATCATCTCAGACTTATTATTTTACAACATTCCTGGCGTGTCGGACCCTACTTCTCGGTGGGAACAGTATATACGTCTATAACGTTATATATCCTAACCTAAGGCAACCTAACATCTCGGATGTAACATTTGACAATATTCCAGGCGTGTCGGTCCCTACGTCTCGGTGGTAACATTATATGCGTTTATAGCGTTACATATCCTAACCTAAGGGAACCTGACATCTCGGATGTAATATTTGACAACATTCCTGTCGTGTCGGACCCTACCTCTCGGTGGGAACATTATATACGTCTATAACGTTATATATCCTAACCTAAGGCCATCTAACATCTCGGTTGTAATATTTGACAACATTCCTGTCGTGTCGCACCCTACTTCTCGGTGGGAACAGTATATACGTCTGTAACGTTATATATCCTAAAGTAAGGCAACCTGACATCTCGAATGTAATATTCTACAACATTCCAGGCGTGTCGGACCCTACTTCTCGGTGGGAACATTATATGCGTCTATAACGTTGTATATCCTAATCTGGGGCAACCTATCATCTCAGACGTATTATTTTACAACATTCCTGGCGTGTCGGACCCTACTTCTCGGTGGGAACATTATGTGCGTCTATAACGTTATATATCCTAATCTAAGGACACCTAACATCTCGGATGGAATATTTGACAACATTCCTGGCACGTCGGACCCTACTTCTCGGTGGGAACAGTATATAAGTCTATAACGTTATATATCCTAACCTATGGCAACCTGACATCTCGGATGTAATATTCTACAACATTCCAGGCGTGTCGCAACCTACATCTCGGTGGGAACAGTATATACGTCTGTAACGTTATATATCCTAACCTAAGGCCATCTAACATCTCGGATGTAATATTTGACAACATTCCTGTCGTGTCGGACCCTACCTCTCGGTGGGAACATTATATACGTCTATAACGTTATATATCCTAACCTAAGGCCATCTAACATCTCGGTTGTAATATTTGACAACATTCCTGTCGTGTTGGACCCTACTTCTCGGTGGGAACAGTATATACGTCTGTAACGTTATATATCCTAAAGTAAGGCAACCTGACATCTCGAATGTAATATTCTACAACATTCCAGGCGTGTCGGACCCTACCTCTCGGTGGGAACAGTATATACGTCTGTAACGTTATATATCCTAAAGTAAGGCAACCTGACATCTCGAATGTAATATTCTACAACATTCCAGGCGTGTCAGACCCTACTTCTCGGTGGGAACATTATATGCGTCTATAACGTTGTATATCCTAATCTAGGGCAACCTATCATCTCAGACGTATTATTTTACAACATTCCTGGCGTGTCGGACCCTACTTCTCGGTGGGAATAGTATATACGTCTATAACGTTATATATCCTAACCTAAGGCAACCTAACATCTCGGATGTAACATTTGACAATATTCCAGGCGTGTCGGTCCCTACGTCTCGGTGGTAACATTATATGCGTTTATAGCGTTATATATCCTAACCTAAGGGAACCTGACATCTCGGATGTAATATTTGACAACATTCCTGTCGTGTCGGACCCTACCTCTCGGTGGGAACATTATATACGTCTATAACGTTATATATCCTAACCTAAGGCCATCTAACATCTCGGTTGTAATATTTGACAACATTCCTGTCGTGTTGGACCCTACTTCTCGGTGGGAACAGTATATACGTCTGTAACGTTATATATCCTAAAGTAAGGCAACCTGACATCTCGAATGTAATATTCTACAACATTCCGGGCGTGTCGGACCCTACTTCTCGGTGGGAACATTATATGCGTCTATAACGTTGTATATCCTAATCTAAGGCAACCTATCATCTCAGACGTAATATTTGGCAACATTCCTGGCGTGTCGGAGCATTCTTTTCGGTGGGAATATTATATACGTCTATAACGGCATATATCCTAATCTAATTCAACCTAACATTTCGCATGCAATATTTGACAACATGCCTGTCCTGGCGAACCCTACTTCTCGGTGGGAACAGTATATACGCCTATAACGTTATATATCCTAACCTAAGGCAACCTAACATCTCGGATGTAACATTTGACAACATTCCAGGCGTGTCGGTCCGTACGTCACGGTGGTAACATTATAAGCGTCTATAGCGTTATATATCCTAACCTAAGGCCACCTAACATCTCGGATGTAACATTTGACAACATTCCAGGCGTGTCAGTCCCTACGTCTCGATGGTAACATTATATGCGTTTATAGCGTTATATATCCTAACCTAAGGGAACGTAACATCTCGGATGAAACATTTGACAACATTCTAGGCGTGTCAGTCCCTACGTCTCGGTGGTAACATTATATGCGTCTATAGCGTTATATATCCTAACCTAAGGCAACCTGACATTTCGGATGTAATATTTGACAACATTCCTGTCGTGTCGGACCCTACCTCTCGGTGGGAACATTATATACGTCTATAACGTTATATATCCTAACCTAAGGCCATCTAACATCTCGGATGTAATATTTGACAACATTCCTGTCGTGTCGGACCCTACCTCTCGGTGGAACAGTATATACGTCTGTAACGTTATATATCCTAAAGTAAGGCAACCTGACATCTCGAATGTAATATTCTACAACATTCCAGGCGTGTCAGACCCTACTTCTCGGTGGGAACATTATATGCGTCTATAACGTTGTATATCCTAATCTAGGGCAACCTATCATCTCAGACGTATTATTTTACAACATTCCTGGCGTGTCAGACCCTACTTCTCGGAGGGAATAGTATATACGTCTATAACGTTATATATCCTAACCTAAGGCAACCTAACATCTCGGATGTAACATTTGACAATATTCCAGGCGTGTCGGTCCCTACGTCTCGGTGGTAACATTATATGCGTTTATAGCGCTATATATCCTAACCTAAGAGAACCTGACATCTCGGATGTAATATTTGACAACATTCCTGTCGTGTCGGACCCTACCTCTCGGTGGGAACATTATATACGTCTATAACGTTATATATCCTAACCTAAGGCCATCTAACATCTCGGTTGTAATATTTGACAACATTCCTGTCGTGTTGGACCCTACTTCTCGGTGGGAACAGTATATACGTCTGTAACGTTATATATCCTAAAGTAAGGCAACCTGACATCTCGAATGTAATATTCTACAACATTCCAGGCGTGTCGGACCCTACCTCTCGGTGGGAACAGTATATACGTCTGTAACGTTATATATCCTAAAGTAAGGCAACCTGACATCTCGAATGTAATATTCTACAACATTCCAGGCGTGTCAGACCCTACTTCTCGGTGGGAACATTATATGCGTCTATAACGTTGTATATCCTAATCTAGGGCAACCTATCATCTCAGACGTATTATTTTACAACATTCCTGGCGTGTCGGACCCTACTTCTCGGTGGGAATAGTATATACGTCTATAACGTTATATATCCTAACCTAAGGCAACCTAACATCTCGGATGTAACATTTGACAATATTCCAGGCGTGTCGGTCCCTACGTCTCGGTGGTAACATTATATGCGTTTATAGCGTTATATATCCTAACCTAAGGGAACCTGACATCTCGGATGTAATATTTGACAACATTCCTGTCGTGTCGGACCCTACCTCTCGGTGGGAACATTATATACGTCTATAACGTTATATATCCTAACCTAAGGCCATCTAACATCTCGGTTGTAATATTTGACAACATTCCTGTCGTGTTGGACCCTACTTCTCGGTGGGAACAGTATATACGTCTGTAACGTTATATATCCTAAAGTAAGGCAACCTGACATCTCGAATGTAATATTCTACAACATTCCGGGCGTGTCGGACCCTACTTCTCGGTGGGAACATTATATGCGTCTATAACGTTGTATATCCTAATCTAAGGCAACCTATCATCTCAGACGTAATATTTGGCAACATTCCTGGCGTGTCGGAGCATTCTTTTCGGTGGGAATATTATATACGTCTATAACGGTATATATCCTAATCTAATTCAACCTAACATTTCGCATGCAATATTTGACAACATGCCTGTCCTGGCGAACCCTACTTCTCGGTGGGAACAGTATATACGCCTATAACGTTATATATCCTAACCTAAGGCAACCTAACATCTCGGATGTAACATTTGACAACATTCCAGGCGTGTCGGTCCGTACGTCACGGTGGTAACATTATAAGCGTCTATAGCGTTATATATCCTAACCTAAGGCAACCTAACATCTCGGATGTAACATTTGACAACATTCCAGGCGTGTCAGTCCCTACGTCTCGGTGGTAACATTATATGCGTCTATAGCGTTATATATCCTAACCTAAGGCAACCTGACATTTCGGATGTAGTATTTGACAACATTCCTGTCGTGTCGGACCCTACCTCTCGGTGGGAACATTATATACGTCTATAGCGTTATATATCCTAACCTAAGGCCACCTAACATCTCGGATGTAATATTTGACAACATTCCTGTCGTCTCGGACCCTAACTCTCGGTGGGAACAGTATATACGTCTATAACGTTATATATCCTTACCTAAGGCAACCTAACATCTCGGATGTAATATTTGACAACATTCCTGTCGTGTCGGACACTACCTCTCGGTGGGAACAGTATATACGTCTATAACGTTATATATCCTAACCTAAGGCAACCTAACATCTCGGATGTAACATTTGGCAACATTCCAGTCGTGTCGGTCCCTACGTCTCGGTGGTAACATTATATGCGTCTATAGCGTTATATATCCTAACCTAAGACAACCTAACATCTCGGATGTAACATTTGACAACATTCCAGGCGTGTCAGTCCCTACGTCTCGATGGTAACATTATATGCGTTTATAGCGTTATATATCCTAACCTAAGGGAACGTAACATCTCGGATGAAACATTTGACAACATTCTAGGCGTGTCAGTCCCTACGTCTCAGTGGTAACATTATATGCGCCTATAGCGTTATATATCCTAACCTAAGGCAACCTGACATTTCGGATGTAATATTTGACAACATTCCTCTCGTGTCGGACCCTACCTCTCGGTGGGAACATTATATACGTATATAACGTTATATATCCTAACCTAAGGCCATCTAACATCTCGGATGTAATATTTGACAACATTCCTGTCGATTCGGACCCTACCTCTCGGTGGAACAGTATATACGTCTGTAACGTTATATATCCTAAAGTAAGGCAACCTGACATCTCGAATGTAATATTCTACAACATTCCAGGCGTGTCGGACCCTACTTCTCGGTGGGAACATTATATGCTTCTATAACGTTGTATATCCTAATCTAGGGCAACCTATCATCTCAGACGTATTATTTTACAACATTCCTGGCGTGTCGGACCCTACTTCTCGGTGGGAATAGTATATACGTCTATAACGTTATATATCCTAACCTAAGGCAACCTAACATCTCGGATGTAACATTTGACAACATTCCAGTCGTGTCGGTCCCTACGTCTCGGTGGTAACATTATATGCGTCTATAGCGTTATATATCCTAACCTAAGGCAACCTAACATCTCGGATGTAACATTTGACAACATTCCAGGCGTGTCAGTCCCTACGTCTCGATGGTAACATTATATGCGTTTATAGCGTTATATATCCTAACCTAAGGGAACGTAACATCTCGGATGAAACATTTGACAACATTCTAGGCGTGTCAGTCCCTACGTCTCGGTGGTAACATTATATGCGTCTATAGCGTTATATATCCTAACCTAAGGCAACCTGACATTTCGGATGTAATATTTGACAACATTCCTGTCGTGTCGGACCCTACCTCTCGGTGGGAACATTATATACGTCTATAACGTTATATATCCTAACCTAAGGCCATCTAACATCTCGGATGTAATATTTGACAACATTCCTGTCGTGTCGGACCCTACCTCTCGGTGGAACAGTATATACGTCTGTAACGTTATATATCCTAAAGTAAGGCAACCTGACATCTCGAATGTAATATTCTACAACATTCCAGGCGTTTCGGACCCTACTTCTCGGTGGGAACATTATATGCGTCTATAACGTTGTATATCCTAATCTAGGGCAACCTATCATCTCAGACGTATTATTTTACAACATTCCTGGCGTGTCGGACCCTACTTCTCGGTGGGAAAAGTATATACGTCTATAACGTTATATATCCTAACCTAAGGCTCCTAACATCTCGGATGTAACATTTGACAACATTCCAGTCGTGTCGGTCCCTACGTCTCGGTGGTAACATTATATGCGTCTATAGCGTTATATATCCTAACCTAAGGCAACCTAACATCTCGGATGTAACATTTGACAACATTCCAGGCGTGTCAGTCCCTACGTCTCGATGGTAACATTATATGCGTTTATAGCGTTATATATCCTAACCTAAGGGAACGTAACATCTCGGATGAAACATTTGACAACATTCTAGCCGTGTCAGTCCCTACTTCTCGGTGGTAACATTATATGCGTCTAGAGCGTTATATATCCTAACCTAAGGCAACCTGACATTTCGGATGTAATGTTTGACAACATTCCTGTCGTGTCGGACCCTACCTCTCGGTGGGAACATTATATACGTCTATAACGTTATATATCCTAACCTAAGGCCATCTAACATCTCGGATGTAATATTTGACAACATTCCAGGCGTGTCAGTCCCTACGTCTCGATGGTAACATTATATGCGTTTATAGCGTTATATATCCTAACCTAAGGGAACGTAACATCTCGGATGAAACATTTGACAACATTCTAGGCGTGTCAGTCCCTACGTCTCGGTGGTAACATTATATGCGTCTATAGCGTTATATATCCTAACCTAAGGCAACCTGACATTTCGGATGTAATATTTGACAACATTCCTGTCGTGTCGGACCCTACCTCTCGGTGGGAACATTATATACGTCTATAACGTTATATATCCTAACCTAAGGCCATCTAACATCTCGGATGTAATATTTGACAACATTCCTGTCGTGTCGGACCCTACCTCTCGGTGGAACAGTATATACGTCTGTAACGTTATATATCCTAAAGTAAGGCAACCTGACATCTCGAATGTAATATTCTACAACATTCCAGGCGTGTCAGACCCTACTTCTCGGTGGGAACATTATATGCGTCTATAACGTTGTATATCCTAATCTAGGGCAACCTATCATCTCAGACGTATTATTTTACAACATTCCTGGCGTGTCAGACCCTACTTCTCGGAGGGAATAGTATATACGTCTATAACGTTATATATCCTAACCTAAGGCAACCTAACATCTCGGATGTAACATTTGACAATATTCCAGGCGTGTCGGTCCCTACGTCTCGGTGGTAACATTATATGCGTTTATAGCGTTATATATCCTAACCTAAGGCCACCTAACATCTCGGATGTAATATTTGACAACATTCCTGTCGTCTCGGACCCTACCTCTCGGTGGGAACAGTATATACGTCTATAACGTTATATATCCTTACCTAAGGCAACCTAACATCTCGGATGTAATATTTGACAACATTCCTGTCGTGTCGGACACTACCTCTCGGTGGGAACAGTATATACGTCTATAACGTTATATATCCTAACCTAAGGCAACCTAACATCTCGGATGTAACATTTGGCAACATTCCAGTCGTGTCGGTCCCTACGTCTCGGTGGTAACATTATATGCGTCTATAGCGTTATATATCCTAACCTAAGACAACCTAACATCTCGGATGTAACATTTGACAACATTCCAGGCGTGTCAGTCCCTACGTCTCGATGGTAACATTATATGCGTTTATAGCGTTATATATCCTAACCTAAGGGAACGTAACATCTCGGATGAAACATTTGACAACATTCTAGCCGTGTCAGTCCCTACTTCTCGGTGGTAACATTATATGCGTCTATAGCGTTATATATCCTAACCTAAGGCAACCTGACATTTCGGATGTAATGTTTGACAACATTCCTGTCGTGTCGGACCCGACCTCTCGGTGGGAACATTATATACGTCTATAACGTTATATATCCTAACCTAAGGCCATCTAACATCTCGGATGTAATATTTGACAACATTCCTGTCGTGTCGGACCCTACCTCTCGGTGGGAACAGTATATACGTCTATAACGTTATACATCCTTACCTAAGGCAACCTAACATCTCGGATGTAATATTTGACAACATTCCTGTCGTGACGGACACTACCTCTCGATGGGTACAGTATATACGTCTATAACGTTATATATCCTAACCTAAGGCAACCTAACATCTCGGATGTAACATTTGACAACATTCCAGGCGTGTCGGTCCCTACGTCACGGTGGTAACATTATATCTGTCTATAGCGTTGTATATCCTAACCTAAGGCAACCTGACATCTCGGATGTAATATTTGACAACATTGCTGTCGTGTAGGACCCTACTTCTCGGTGGGAACATTATGTACGTCTATAACGTTATATATCCTAACCCAAGGCCATCTAACATCTCGGATGTAATATTTGACAACATTCCTGTCGTCTCGGACCCTACTTCTCGGTGGGAACAGTATATACGTCTGTAACGTTATATATCCTAAAGTAAGGCAACCTGACATCTCGAATGTAATATTCTACAACAATCCAGGCGTGTCGGACTCTACTTCTCGGTGGGAACGTTATATGCGTCTATAACGTTGTATATCCTAATCTAGGGCAACCTATCATCTCAGACGTATTATTTTACAACATTCCTGGCGTGTCGGACCCTACTTCTCGGTGGGAATAGTATATACGTCTATAACGTTATATATCCTAACCTAAGGCAACCTAACATCTCGGATGTAACATTTGACAACATTCCAGTCGTGTCGGTCCCTACGTCTCGGTGGTAACATTATATGCGTCTATAGCGTTATATATCCTAACCTAAGGCAACCTAACATCTCGGATGTAACATTTGACAACATTCCAGGCGTGTCAGTCCCTACGTCTCGATGGTAACATTATATGCGTTTATAGCGTTATATATCCTAACCTAAGGGAACGTAACATCTCGGATGAAACATTTGACAACATTCTAGGCGTGTCAGTCCCTACGTCTCAGTGGTAACATTATATGCGCCTATAGCGTTATATATCCTAACCTAAGGCAACCTGACATTTCGGATGTAATATTTGACAACATTCCTCTCGTGTCGGACCCTACCTCTCGGTGGGAACATTATATACGTATATAACGTTATATATCCTAACCTAAGGCCATCTAACATCTCGGATGTAATATTTGACAACATTCCTGTCGATTCGGACCCTACCTCTCGGTGGAACAGTATATACGTCTGTAACGTTATATATCCTAAAGTAAGGCAACCTGACATCTCGAATGTAATATTCTACAACATTCCAGGCGTGTCGGACCCTACTTCTCGGTGGGAACATTATATGCTTCTATAACGTTGTATATCCTAATCTAGGGCAACCTATCATCTCAGACGTATTATTTTACAACATTCCTGGCGTGTCGGACCCTACTTCTCGGTGGGAATAGTATATACGTCTATAACGTTATATATCCTAACCTAAGGCAACCTAACATCTCGGATGTAACATTTGACAACATTCCAGTCGTGTCGGTCCCTACGTCTCGGTGGTAACATTATATGCGTCTATAGCGTTATATATCCTAACCTAAGGCAACCTAACATCTCGGATGTAACATTTGACAACATTCCAGGCGTGTCAGTCCCTACGTCTCGATGGTAACATTATATGCGTTTATAGCGTTATATATCCTAACCTAAGGGAACGTAACATCTCGGATGAAACATTTGACAACATTCTAGGCGTGTCAGTCCCTACGTCTCGGTGGTAACATTATATGCGTCTATAGCGTTATATATCCTAACCTAAGGCAACCTGACATTTCGGATGTAATATTTGACAACATTCCTGTCGTGTCGGACCCTACCTCTCGGTGGGAACATTATATACGTCTATAACGTTATATATCCTAACCTAAGGCCATCTAACATCTCGGATGTAATATTTGACAACATTCCTGTCGTGTCGGACCCTACCTCTCGGTGGAACAGTATATACGTCTGTAACGTTATATATCCTAAAGTAAGGCAACCTGACATCTCGAATGTAATATTCTACAACATTCCAGGCGTTTCGGACCCTACTTCTCGGTGGGAACATTATATGCGTCTATAACGTTGTATATCCTAATCTAGGGCAACCTATCATCTCAGACGTATTATTTTACAACATTCCTGGCGTGTCGGACCCTACTTCTCGGTGGGAAAAGTATATACGTCTATAACGTTATATATCCTAACCTAAGGCTCCTAACATCTCGGATGTAACATTTGACAACATTCCAGTCGTGTCGGTCCCTACGTCTCGGTGGTAACATTATATGCGTCTATAGCGTTATATATCCTAACCTAAGGCAACCTAACATCTCGGATGTAACATTTGACAACATTCCAGGCGTGTCAGTCCCTACGTCTCGATGGTAACATTATATGCGTTTATAGCGTTATATATCCTAACCTAAGGGAACGTAACATCTCGGATGAAACATTTGACAACATTCTAGCCGTGTCAGTCCCTACTTCTCGGTGGTAACATTATATGCGTCTAGAGCGTTATATATCCTAACCTAAGGCAACCTGACATTTCGGATGTAATGTTTGACAACATTCCTGTCGTGTCGGACCCTACCTCTCGGTGGGAACATTATATACGTCTATAACGTTATATATCCTAACCTAAGGCCATCTAACATCTCGGATGTAATATTTGACAACATTCCTGTCGTGTCGGACCCTACCTCTCGGTGGGAACAGTATATACGTCTATAACGTTATACATCCTTACCTAAGGCAACCTAACATCTCGGATGTAATATTTGACAACATTCCTGTCGTGTCGGACACTACCTCTCGGTGGGAACAGTATATACGTCTATAACGTTATATATCCTAACCTAAGGCAACCTAACATCTCGGATGTAACATTTGACAACATTCCAGGCGTGTCGGTCCCTACGTCACGGTGGTAACATTATATCTGTCTATAGCGTTATATATCCTAACCTAAGGCAACCTGACATCTCGGATGTAATATTTGACAACATTGCTGTCGTGTAGGACCCTACTTCTCGGTGGGAACATTATGTACGTCTATAACGTTATATATCCTAACCCAAGGCCATCTAGCATCTCGGATGTAATATTTGACAACATTCCTGTCGTCTCGGACCCTACTTCTCGGCGGGAACAGTATATACGTCTGTAACGTTATATATCCTAAAGTAAGGCAACCTGACATCTCGAATGTAATATTCTACAACAATCCAGGCGTGTCGGACTCTACTTCTCGGTGGGAACAGTATATACGCCTGTAACGTTATATATCCTAAAGTAAGGCAACCTGACATCTCGGATGTAATATTCTACAACATTCCAAGCGTGTCGGACCCTACATCTCGGTGGGAACATTATATACCTCTATAACGTTATATATCCTAACCTAAGGCCACCTAACATCTCGGATGTAATATTTTACAACATTCCAGGCGTGCCGGTGCATTCCTTTCGGTAGGAATATTATATACGTCTATAACGGTATATATCCTAATCTAAGACAACCTAACATTTCGCATGCATTATTTGACAACATTCCTGTCGTGTCGGACCCTACCTCTCGGTGGGAACATTATATACGTCTATAACGTTATATATCCTAACCTAAGGCCATCTAACATCTCGGATGTAATATTTGACAACATTCCT
Organism: Xylocopa violacea; assembly: GCA_963969225.1. Classification (NCBI taxonomy): domain Eukaryota; kingdom Metazoa; phylum Arthropoda; class Insecta; order Hymenoptera; family Apidae; genus Xylocopa; species Xylocopa violacea. Next base: position 5,278,041 of record CAXAJV010000014.1, on the reverse strand, counting down.
GTCGTGTCGGACCCTACCTCTCGGTGGAACAGTATATACGTCTGTAACGTTATATATCCTAAAGTAAGGCAACCTGACATCTCGAATGTAATATTCTACAACATTCCAGGCGTGTCAGACCCTACTTCTCGGTGGGAACATTATATGCGTCTATAACGTTGTATATCCTAATCTAGGGCAACCTATCATCTCAGACGTATTATTTTACAACATTCCTGGCGTGTCAGACCCTACTTCTCGGAGGGAATAGTATATACGTCTATAACGTTATATATCCTAACCTAAGGCAACCTAACATCTCGGATGTAACATTTGACAATATTCCAGGCGTGTCGGTCCCTACGTCTCGGTGGTAACATTATATGCGTTTATAGCGTTATATATCCTAACCTAAGGGAACCTGACATCTCGGATGTAATATTTGACAACATTCCTGTCGTGTCGGACCCTACCTCTCGGTGGGAACATTATATACGTCTATAACGTTATATATCCTAACCTAAGGCCATCTAACATCTCGGTTGTAATATTTGACAACATTCCTGTCGTGTTGGACCCTACTTCTCGGTGGGAACAGTATATACGTCTGTAACGTTATATATCCTAAAGTAAGGCAACCTGACATCTCGAATGTAATATTCTACAACATTCCAGGCGTGTCGGACCCTACTTCTCGGTGGGAACATTATATGCGTCTATAACGTTGTATATCCTAATCTAAGGCAACCTATCATCTCAGACGTAATATTTGGCAACATTCCTGGCGTGTCGGAGCATTCTTTTCGGTGGGAATATTATATACGTCTATAACGGTATATTTCCTAATCTAATTCAACCTAATATTTCGCATGCAATATTTGACAACATGCCTGTCCTGGCGAACCCTACTTCTCGGTGGGAACAGTATATACGCCTATAACGTTATATATCCTAACCTAAGGCAACCTAACATCTCGGATGTAACATTTGACAACATTCCAGGCGTGTCGGTCCGTACGTCACGGTGGTAACATTATATGCGTCCATAGCGTTATATATCCTAACCTAAGGCAACCTAACATCTCGGATGTAACATTTGACAACATTCCAGGCGTGTCAGTCCCTACGTCTCGATGGTAACATTATATGCGTTTATAGCGTTATATATCCTAACCTAAGGGAACGTAACATCTCGGATGAAACATTTGACAACATTCTAGCCGTGTCAGTCCCTACTTCTCGGTGGTAACATTATATGCGTCTAGAGCGTTATATATCCTAACCTAAGGCAACCTGACATTTCGGATGTAATGTTTGACAACATTCCTGTCGTGTCGGACCCTACCTCTCGGTGGGAACATTATATACGTCTATAACGTTATATATCCTAACCTAAGGCCATCTAACATCTCGGATGTAATATTTGACAACATTCCTGTCGTGTCGGACCCTACCTCTCGGTGGGAACAGTATATACGTCTATAACGTTATACATCCTTACCTAAGGCAACCTAACATCTCGGATGTAATATTTGACAACATTCCTGTCGTGTCGGACACTACCTCTCGGTGGGAACAGTATATACGTCTATAACGTTATATATCCTAACCTAAGGCAACCTAACATCTCGGATGTAACATTTGACAACATTCCAGGCGTGTCGGTCCCTACGTCACGGTGGTAACATTATATCTGTCTATAGCGTTATATATCCTAACCTAAGGCAACCTGACATCTCGGATGTAATATTTGACAACATTGCTGTCGTGTAGGACCCTACTTCTCGGTGGGAACATTATGTACGTCTATAACGTTATATATCCTAACCCAAGGCCATCTAGCATCTCGGATGTAATATTTGACAACATTCCTGTCGTCTCGGACCCTACTTCTCGGCGGGAACAGTATATACGTCTGTAACGTTATATATCCTAAAGTAAGGCAACCTGACATCTCGAATGTAATATTCTACAACAATCCAGGCGTGTCGGACTCTACTTCTCGGTGGGAACAGTATATACGCCTGTAACGTTATATATCCTAAAGTAAGGCAACCTGACATCTCGGATGTAATATTCTACAACATTCCTGTCGTGTCGGACCCTACCTCTCGGTGGGAACATTATATACGTCTATAACGTTATATATCCTAACCTAAGGCCATCTAACACCTCGGATGTAATATTTGACAACATTCCTGTCGTGTCGGACCCTACCTCTCGGTGGAACAGTATATACGTCTGTAACGTTATATATCCTAAAGTAAGGCAACCTGACATCTCGAATGTAATATTCTACAACATTCCAGGCGTGTCAGACCCTACTTCTCGGTGGGAACATTATATGCGTCTATAACGTTGTATATCCTAATCTAGGGCAACCTATCATCTCAGACGTATTATTTTACAACATTCCTGGCGTGTCAGACCCTACTTCTCGGAGGGAATAGTATATACGTCTATAACGTTATATATCCTAACCTAAGGCAACCTAACATCTCGGATGTAACATTTGACAATATTCCAGGCGTGTCGGTCCCTACGTCTCGGTGGTAACATTATATGCGTTTATAGCGTTATATATCCTAACCTAAGGGAACCTGACATCTCGGATGTAATATTTGACAACATTCCTGTCGTGTCGGACCCTACCTCTCGGTGGGAACATTATATACGTCTATAACGTTATATATCCTAACCTAAGGCCATCTAACATCTCGGTTGTAATATTTGACAACATTCCTGTCGTGTTGGACCCTACTTCTCGGTGGGAACAGTATATACGTCTGTAACGTTATATATCCTAAAGTAAGGCAACCTGACATCTCGAATGTAATATTCTACAACATTCCAGGCGTGTCGGACCCTACTTCTCGGTGGGAACATTATATGCGTCTATAACGTTGTATATCCTAATCTAAGGCAACCTATCATCTCAGACGTAATATTTGGCAACATTCCTGGCGTGTCGGAGCATTCTTTTCGGTGGGAATATTATATACGTCTATAACGGTATATATCCTAATCTAATTCAACCTAATATTTCGCATGCAATATTTGACAACATGCCTGTCCTGGCGAACCCTACTTCTCGGTGGGAACAGTATATACGCCTATAACGTTATATATCCTAACCTAAGGCAACCTAACATCTCGGATGTAACATTTGACAACATTCCAGGCGTGTCGGTCCGTACGTCACGGTGGTAACATTATATGCGTCTATAGCGTTATATATCCTAACCTAAGGCAACCTAACATCTCGGATGTAACATTTGACAACATTCCAGGCGTGTCAGTCCCTACGTCTCGATGGTAACATTATATGCGTTTATAGCGTTATATATCCTAACCTAAGGGAACGTAACATCTCGGATGAAACATTTGACAACATTCTAGCCGTGTCAGTCCCTACTTCTCGGTGGTAACATTATATGCGTCTAGAGCGTTATATATCCTAACCTAAGGCAACCTGACATTTCGGATGTAATGTTTGACAACATTCCTGTCGTGTCGGACCCTACCTCTCGGTGGGAACATTATATACGTCTATAACGTTATATATCCTAACCTAAGGCCATCTAACATCTCGGATGTAATATTTGACAACATTCCTGTCGTGTCGGACCCTACCTCTCGGTGGGAACAGTATATACGTCTATAACGTTATACATCCTTACCTAAGGCAACCTAACATCTCGGATGTAATATTTGACAACATTCCTGTCGTGTCGGACACTACCTCTCGGTGGGAACAGTATATACGTCTATAACGTTATATATCCTAACCTAAGGCAACCTAACATCTCGGATGTAACATTTGACAACATTCCAGGCGTGTCGGTCCCTACGTCACGGTGGTAACATTATATCTGTCTATAGCGTTATATATCCTAACCTAAGGCAACCTGACATCTCGGATGTAATATTTGACAACATTGCTGTCGTGTAGGACCCTACTTCTCGGTGGGAACATTATGTACGTCTATAACGTTATATATCCTAACCCAAGGCCATCTAGCATCTCGGATGTAATATTTGACAACATTCCTGTCGTCTCGGACCCTACTTCTCGGCGGGAACAGTATATACGTCTGTAACGTTATATATCCTAAAGTAAGGCAACCTGACATCTCGAATGTAATATTCTACAACAATCCAGGCGTGTCGGACTCTACTTCTCGGTGGGAACAGTATATACGCCTGTAACGTTATATATCCTAAAGTAAGGCAACCTGACATCTCGGATGTAATATTCTACAACATTCCTGTCGTGTCGGACCCTACCTCTCGGTGGGAACATTATATACGTCTATAACGTTATATATCCTAACCTAAGGCCATCTAACACCTCGGATGTAATATTTGACAACATTCCTGTCGTGTCGGACCCTACCTCTCGGTGGAACAGTATATACGTCTGTAACGTTATATATCCTAAAGTAAGGCAACCTGACATCTCGAATGTAATATTCTACAACATTCCAGGCGTGTCAGACCCTACTTCTCGGTGGGAACATTATATGCGTCTATAACGTTGTATATCCTAATCTAGGGCAACCTATCATCTCAGACGTATTATTTTACAACATTCCTGGCGTGTCAGACCCTACTTCTCGGAGGGAATAGTATATACGTCTATAACGTTATATATCCTAACCTAAGGCAACCTAACATCTCGGATGTAACATTTGACAATATTCCAGGCGTGTCGGTCCCTACGTCTCGGTGGTAACATTATATGCGTTTATAGCGTTATATATCCTAACCTAAGGGAACCTGACATCTCGGATGTAATATTTGACAACATTCCTGTCGTGTCGGACCCTACCTCTCGGTGGGAACATTATATACGTCTATAACGTTATATATCCTAACCTAAGGCCATCTAACATCTCGGTTGTAATATTTGACAACATTCCTGTCGTGTTGGACCCTACTTCTCGGTGGGAACAGTATATACGTCTGTAACGTTATATATCCTAAAGTAAGGCAACCTGACATCTCGAATGTAATATTCTACAACATTCCAGGCGTGTCGGACCCTACTTCTCGGTGGGAACATTATATGCGTCTATAACGTTGTATATCCTAATCTAAGGCAACCTATCATCTCAGACGTAATATTTGGCAACATTCCTGGCGTGTCGGAGCATTCTTTTCGGTGGGAATATTATATACGTCTATAACGGTATATATCCTAATCTAATTCAACCTAATATTTCGCATGCAATATTTGACAACATGCCTGTCCTGGCGAACCCTACTTCTCGGTGGGAACAGTATATACGCCTATAACGTTATATATCCTAACCTAAGGCAACCTAACATCTCGGATGTAACATTTGACAACATTCCAGGCGTGTCGGTCCGTACGTCACGGTGGTAACATTATATCTGTCTATAGCGTTATATATCCTAACCTAAGGCAACCTGACATCTCGGATGTAATATTTGACAACATTGCTGTCGTGTAGGACCCTACTTCTCGGTGGGAACATTATGTACGTCTATAACGTTATATATCCTAACCCAAGGCCACCTAACATCTCGGATGTAATATTTGACAACATTCCTGTCGTCTCGGACCCTACTTCTCGGTGGGAACAGTATATACGTCTGTAACGTTATATATCCTAAAGTAAGGCAACCTGACATCTCGAATGTAATATTCTACAACAATCCAGGCGTGTCGGACTCTACTTCTCGGTGGGAACGTTATATGCGTCTATAACGTTGTATATCCTAATCTAGGGCAACCTATCATCTCAGACGTATTATTTTACAACATTCCTGGCGTGTCGGACCCTACTTCTCGGTGGGAATAGTATATACGTCTATAACGTTATATATCCTAACCTAAGGCAACCTAACATCTCGGATGTAACATTTGACAACATTCCAGTCGTGTCGGTCCCTACGTCTCGGTGGTAACATTATATGCGTCTATAGCGTTATATATCCTAACCTAAGGCAACCTAACATCTCGGATGTAACATTTGACAACATTCCAGGCGTGTCAGTCCCTACGTCTCGATGGTAACATTATATGCGTTTATAGCGTTATATATCCTAACCTAAGGGAACGTAACATCTCGGATGAAACATTTGACAACATTCTAGGCGTGTCAGTCCCTACGTCTCGGTGGTAACATTATATGCGTCTATAGCGTTATATATCCTAACCTAAGGCAACCTGACATTTCGGATGTAATATTTGACAACATTCCTGTCGTGTCGGACCCTACCTCTCGGTGGGAACAGTATATACGTCTGTAACGTTATATATCCTAAAGTAAGGCAACCTGACATCTCGAATGTAATATTCTACAACATTCCAGGCGTGTCAGACCCTACTTCTCGGTGGGAACATTATATGCGTCTATAACGTTGTATATCCTATTCTAGGGCAACCTATCATCTCAGACGTATTATTTTACAACATTCCTGGCGTGTCGGACCCTACTTCTCGGTGGGAATAGTATATACGTCTATAACGTTATATATCCTAACCTAAGGCAACCTAAGATCTCGGATGTAACATTTGACAATATTCCAGGCGTGTCGGTCCCTACGTCTCGGTGGTAACATTATATGCGTTTATAGCGTTATATATCCTAACCTAAGGGAACCTGACATCTCGAATGTAATATTCTACAACATTCCAGGCGTTTCGGACCCTACTTCTCGGTGGGAACATTATATGCGTCTATAACGTTGTATATCCTAATCTAGGGCAACCTATCATCTCAGACGTATTATTTTACAACATTCCTGGCGTGTCGGACCCTACTTCTCGGTGGGAACAGTATATACGTCTATAACGTTATATATCCTAACCTAAGGCTCCTAACATCTCGGATGTAACATTTGACAACATTCCAGTCGTGTCGGTCCCTACGTCTCGGTGGTAACATTATAAGCGTCTATAGCGTTATATATCCTAACCTAAGGCCACCTAACATCTCGGATGTAATATTTGACAACATTCCTGTCGTGTCGGACCCTACATCTCGGTGGGAACATTATATACGTCTATAACGTTATATATCCTAACCTAAGGCCATCTAACATCTCGGTTGTAATATTTGACAACATTCCTGTCGTGTTGGACCCTACTTCTCGGTGGGAACAGTATATACGTCTGTAACGTTATATATCCTAAAGTAAGGCAACCTGACATCTCGAATGTAATATTCTACAACATTCCAGGCGTGTCGGACCCTACGTCTCGGTGGGAACATTATATGTGTCTATAACGTTGTATATCCTAATCTAAGGCAACCTATCATCTCAGACGTAATATTTGGCAACATTCCTGGCGTGTCGGAGCATTCTTTTCGGTGGGAATATTATATACGTCTATAACGGTATATATCCTAATCTAATTCAACCTAACATTTCGCATGCAATATTTGACAACATGCCTGTCCTGGCGAACCCTACTTCTCGGTGGGAACAGTATATACGCCTATAACGTTATATATCCTAACCTAAGGCAACCTAAAATCTCGGATGTAACATTTGACAACATTGCAGGCGTGTCGGTCCGTACGTCACGGTGGTAACATTATAAGCGTCTATAGCGTTATATATCCTAACCTAAGGCCACCTAACATCTCGGATGTAACATTTGACAACATTCCAGGCGTGTCAGTCCCTACGTCTCGATGGTAACATTATATGCGTTTATAGCGTTATATATCCTAACCTAAGGGAACGTAACATCTCGGATGAAACATTTGACAACATTCTAGTCGTGTCAGTCCCTACGTCTCGGTGGTAACATTATATGCGTCTATAGCGCTATATATCCTAACCTAAGGCAACCTGACATTTCGGATGTAATATTTGACAACATTCCTGTCGTGTCGGACCCTACCTCTCGGTGGGAACATTATATACGTCTATAACGTTATATATCCTAACCTAAGGCCATCTAACTTCTCGGATGTAATATTTGACAACATTCCTGTCGTGTCGGACCCTACCTCTCGGTGGAACAGTATATACGTCTGTAACGTTATATATCCTAAAGTAAGGCAACCTGACATCTCGAATGTAATATTCTATAACATTCCAGGCGTTTCGGACCCTACTTCTCGGTGGGAACATTATATGCGTCTATAACGTTGTATATCCTAATCTAGGGCAACCTATCATCTCAGACGTATTATTTTACAACATTCCTGGCGTGTCGGACCCTACTTCTCGGTGGGAACAGTATATACGTCTATAACGTTATATATCCTAACCTAAGGCTCCTAACATCTCGGATGTAACATTTGACAACATTCCAGTCGTGTCGGTCCCTACGTCTCGGTGGTAACATTATATGCGTCTATAGCGTTATATATCCTAACCTAAGGCAACCTAACATCTCGGATGTAACATTTGACAACATTCCAGGCGTGTCAGTCCCTACGTCTCGATGGTAACATTATATGCGTTTAGAGCGTTATATATCCTAACCTAAGGGAACGTAACATCTCGGATGAAACATTTGACAACATTCTAGCCGTGTCAGTCCCTACGTCTCGGTGGTAACATTATATGCGTCTATAGCGTTATATATCCTAACCTAAGGCAACCTGACATTTCGGATGTAATATTTGACAACATTCCTGTCGTGTCGGACCCTACCTCTCGGTGGGAACATTATATACGTCTATAGCGTTATATATCCTAACCTAAGGCCACCTAACATCTCGGATGTAATATTTGACAACATTCCTGTCGTCTCGGACCCTACCTCTCGGTGGGAACAGTATATACGTCTATAACGTTATATATCCTTACCTAAGGCAACCTAACATCTCGGATGTAATATTTGACAACATTCCTGTCGTGTCGGACACTACCTCTCGGTGGGAACAGTATATACGTCTATAACGTTATATATCCTAACCTAAGGCAACCTAACATCTCGGATGTAACATTTGGCAACATTCCAGTCGTGTCGGTCCCTACGTCTCGGTGGTAACATTATATGCGTCTATAGCGTTATATATCCTAACCTAAGGCAACCTAACATCTCGGATGTAACATTTGACAACATTCCAGGCGTGTCAGTCCCTACGTCTCGATGGTAACATTATATGCGTTTATAGCGTTATATATCCTAACCTAAGGGAACGTAACATCTCGGATGAAACATTTGACAACATTCTAGCCGTGTCAGTCCCTACTTCTCGGTGGTAACATTATATGCGTCTATAGCGTTATATATCCTAACCTAAGGCAACCTGACATTTCGGATGTAATGTTTGACAACATTCCTGTCGTGTCGGACCCGACCTCTCGGTGGGAACATTATATACGTCTATAACGTTATATATCCTAACCTAAGGCCATCTAACATCTCGGATGTAATATTTGACAACATTCCTGTCGTGTCGGACCCTACCTCTCGGTGGGAACAGTATATACGTCTATAACGTTATACATCCTTACCTAAGGCAACCTAACATCTCGGATGTAATATTTGACAACATTCCTGTCGTGTCGGACACTACCTCTCGGTGGGTACAGTATATACGTCTATAACGTTATATATCCTAACCTAAGGCAACCTAACATCTCGGATGTAACATTTGACAACATTCCAGGCGTGTCGGTCCCTACGTCACGGTGGTAACATTATATCTGTCTATAGCGTTGTATATCCTAACCTAAGGCAACCTGACATCTCGGATGTAATATTTGACAACATTGCTGTCGTGTAGGACCCTACTTCTCGGTGGGAACATTATGTACGTCTATAACGTTATATATCCTAACCCAAGGCCATCTAACATCTCGGATGTAATATTTGACAACATTCCTGTCGTCTCGGACCCTACTTCTCGGTGGGAACAGTATATACGTCTGTAACGTTATATATCCTAAAGTAAGGCAACCTGACATCTCGAATGTAATATTCTACAACAATCCAGGCGTGTCGGACTCTACTTCTCGGTGGGAACGTTATATGCGTCTATAACGTTGTATATCCTAATCTAGGGCAACCTATCATCACAGACGTATTATTTTACAACATTCCTGGCGTGTCGGACCCTACTTCTCGGTGGGAATAGTATATACGTCTATAACGTTATATATCCTAACCTAAGGCAACCTAACATCTCGGATGTAACATTTGACAACATTCCAGTCGTGTCGGTCCCTACGTCTCGGTGGTAACATTATATGCGTCTATAGCGTTATATATCCTAACCTAAGGCAACCTAACATCTCGGATGTAACATTTGACAACATTCCAGGCGTGTCAGTCCCTACGTCTCGATGGTAACATTATATGCGTTTATAGCGTTATATATCCTAACCTAAGGGAACGTAACATCTCGGATGAAACATTTGACAACATTCTAGGCGTGTCAGTCCCTACGTCTCAGTGGTAACATTATATGCGTCTATAGCGTTATATATCCTAACCTAAGGCAACCTGACATTTCGGATGTAATATTTGACAACATTCCTCTCGTGTCGGACCCTACCTCTCGGTGGGAACATTATATACGTATATAACGTTATATATCCTAACCTAAGGCCATCTAACATCTCGGATGTAATATTTGACAACATTCCTGTCGATTCGGACCCTACCTCTCGGTGGAACAGTATATACGTCTGTAACGTTACATATCCTAAAGTAAGGCAACCTGACATCTCGAATGTAATATTCTACAACATTCCAGGCGTGTCGGACCCTACTTCTCGGTGGGAACATTATATGCTTCTATAACGTTGTATATCCTAATCTAGGGCAACCTATCATCTCAGACGTATTATTTTACAACATTCCTGGCGTGTCGGACCCTACTTCTCGGTGGGAATAGTATATACGTCTATAACGTTATATATCCTAACCTAAGGCAACCTAACATCTCGGATGTAACATTTGACAACATTCCAGTCGTGTCGGTCCCTACGTCTCGGTGGTAACATTATATGCGTCTATAGCGTTATATATCCTAACCTAAGGCAACCTAACATCTCGGATGTAACATTTGACAACATTCCAGGCGTGTCAGTCCCTACGTCTCGATGGTAACATTATATGCGTTTATAGCGTTATATATCCTAACCTAAGGGAACGTAACATCTCGGATGGAATATTTGACAACATTCCTGGCACGTCGGACCCTACTTCTTGGTGGGAACAGTATATAAGTCTATAACGTTATATATCCTAACCTAAGGCCATCTAACATCTCGGTTGTAATATTTGACAACATTCCTGTCGTGTCGGACCCTACTTCTCGGTGGGAACATTATATACGTCTGTAACGTTATATATCCTAAAGTAAGGCAACCTGACATCTCGAATGTAATATTCTACAACATTCCAGGCGTGTCGGACCCTACTTCTCGGTGGGAACATTATATGCGTCTATAACGTTGTATATCCTAATCTAAGGCAACCTGACATCTCGAATGTAATATTCTACAACATTCCAGGCGTTTCGGACCCTACTTCTCGGTGGGAACATTATATGCGTCTATAACGTTGTATATCCTAATCTAGGGCAACCTATCATCTCAGACGTATTATTTTACAACATTCCTGGCGTGTCGGACCCTACTTCTCGGTGGGAACAGTATATACGTCTATAACGTTATATATCCTAACCTAAGGCTCCTAACATCTCGGATGTAACATTTGACAACATTCCAGTCGTGTCGGTCCCTACGTCTCGGTGGTAACATTATATGCGTCTATAGCGTTATATATCCTAACCTAAGGCAACCTAACATCTCGGATGTAACATTTGACAATATTCCAGGCGTGTCAGTCCCTACGTCTCGATGGTAACATTATATGCGTTTATAGCGTTATATATCCTAACCTAAGGGAACGTAACATCTCGGATGAAATATTTGACAACATTCTAGCCGTGTCAGTCCCTACGTCTCGGTGGTAACATTATATGCGTCTAGAGCGTTATATATCCTAACCTAAGGCAACCTGACATTTCGGATGTAATATTTGACAACATTCCTGTCGTGTCGGACCCTACCTCTCGGTGGGAACATTATATACGTCTATAGCGTTATATATCCTAACCTAAGGCCACCTAACATCTCGGATGTAATATTTGACAACATTCCTGTCGTCTCGGACCCTACCTCTCGGTGGGAACAGTATATACGTCTATAACGTTATAAATCCTTACCTAAGGCAACCTAACATCTCGGATGTAATATTTGACAACATTCCTGTCGTGTCGGACACTACCTCTCGGTGGGAACAGTATATACGTCTATAACGTTATATATCCTAACCTAAGGCAACCTAACATCTCGGATGTAACATTTGGCAACATTCCAGTCGTGTCGGTCCCTACGTCTCGGTGGTAACATTATATGCGTCTATAGCGTTATATATCCTAACCTAAGGCAACCTAACATCTCGGATGTAACATTTGACAACATTCCAGGCGTGTCAGTCCCTACGTCTCGATGGTAACATTATATGCGTTTATAGCGTTATATATCCTAACCTAAGGGAACGTAACATCTCGGATGAAACATTTGACAACATTCTAGCCGTGTCAGTCCCTACTTCTCGGTGGTAACATTATATGCGTCTATAGCGTTATATATCCTAACCTAAGGCAACCTGACATTTCGGATGTAATGTTTGACAACATTCCTGTCGTGTCGGACCCGACCTCTCGGTGGGAACATTATATACGTCTATAACGTTATATATCCTAACCTAAGGCCATCTAACATCTCGGATGTAATATTTGACAACATTCCTGTCGTGTCGGACCCTACCTCTCGGTGGGAACAGTATATACGTCTATAACGTTATACATCCTTACCTAAGGCAACCTAACATCTCGGATGTAATATTTGACAACATTCCTGTCGTGTCGGACATTACCTCTCGGTGGGTACAGTATATACGTCTATAACGTTATATATCCTAACCTAAGGCAACCTAACATCTCGGATGTAACATTTGACAACATTCCAGGCGTGTCGGTCCCTACGTCACGGTGGTAACATTATATCTGTCTATAGCGTTGTATATCCTAACCTAAGGCAACCTGACATCTCGGATGTAATATTTGACAACATTGCTGTCGTGTAGGACCCTACTTCTCGGTGGGAACATTATGTACGTCTATAACGTTATATATCCTAACCCAAGGCCATCTAACATCTCGGATGTAATATTTGACAACATTCCTGTCGTCTCGGACCCTACTTCTCGGTGGGAACAGTATATACGTCTGTAACGTTATATATCCTAAAGTAAGGCAACCTGACATCTCAAATGTAATATTCTACAACAATCCAGGCGTGTCGGACTCTACTTCTCGGTGGGAACGTTATATGCGTCTATAACGTTGTATATCCTAATCTAGGGCAACCTATCATCACAGACGTATTATTTTACAACATTCCTGGCGTGTCGGACCCTACTTCTCGGTGGGAATAGTATATACGTCTATAACGTTATATATCCTAACCTAAGGCAACCTAACATCTCGGATGTAACATTTGACAACATTCCAGTCGTGTCGGTCCCTACGTCTCGGTGGTAACATTATATGCGTCTATAGCGTTATATATCCTAACCTAAGGCAACCTAACATCTCGGATGTAACATTTGACAACATTCCAGGCGTGTCAGTCCCTACGTCTCGATGGTAACATTATATGCGTTTATAGCGTTATATATCCTAACCTAAGGGAACGTAACATCTCGGATGAAACATTTGACAACATTCTAGCCGTGTCAGTCCCTACTTCTCGGTGGTAACATTATATGCGTCTAGAGCGTTATATATCCTAACCTAAGGCAACCTGACATTTCGGATGTAATGTTTGACAACATTCCTGTCGTGTCGGACCCTACCTCTCGGTGGGAACATTATATACGTCTATAACGTTATATATCCTAACCTAAGGCCATCTAACATCTCGGATGTAATATTTGACAACATTCCTGTCGTGTCGGACCCTACCTCTCGGTGGGAACAGTATATACGTCTATAACGTTATACATCCTTACCTAAGGCAACCTAACATCTCGGATGTAATATTTGACAACATTCCTGTCGTGTCGGACACTACCTCTCGGTGGGAACAGTATATACGTCTATAACGTTATATATCCTAACCTAAGGCAACCTAACATCTCGGATGTAACATTTGACAACATTCCAGGCGTGTCGGTCCCTACGTCACGGTGGTAACATTATATCTGTCTATAGCGTTATATATCCTAACCTAAGGCAACCTGACATCTCGGATGTAATATTTGACAACATTGCTGTCGTGTAGGACCCTACTTCTCGGTGGGAACATTATGTACGTCTATAACGTTATATATCCTAACCCAAGGCCATCTAACATCTCGGATGTAATATTTGACAACATTCCTGTCGTCTCGGACCCTACTTCTCGGTGGGAACAGTATATACGTCTGTAACGTTATATATCCTAAAGTAAGGCAACCTGACATCTCGAATGTAATATTCTACAACAATCCAGGCGTGTCGGACTCTACTTCTCGGTGGGAACGTTATATGCGTCTATAACGTTGTATATCCTAATCTAGGGCAACCTATCATCTCAGACGTATTATTTTACAACATTCCTGGCGTGTCGGACCCTACTTCTCGGTGGGAATAGTATATACGTCTATAACGTTATATATCCTAACCTAAGGCAACCTAACATCTCGGATGTAACATTTGACAACATTCCAGGCGTGTCAGTCCCTACGTCTCGATGGTAACATTATATGCGTTTATAGCGTTATATATCCTAACCTAAGGGAACGTAACATCTCGGATGAAACATTTGACAACATTCTAGGCGTGTCAGTCCCTACGTCTCGGTGGTAACATTATATGCGTCTATAGCGTTATATATCCTAACCTAAGGCAACCTGACATTTCGGATGTAATATTTGACAACATTCCTGTCGTGTCGGACCCTACCTCTCGGTGGGAACAGTATATACGTCTGTAACGTTATATATCCTAAAGTAAGGCAACCTGACATCTCGAATGTAATATTCTACAACATTCCAGGCGTGTCAGACCCTACTTCTCGGTGGGAACATTATATGCGTCTATAACGTTGTATATCCTAATCTAGGGCAACCTATCATCTCAGACGTATTATTTTACAACATTCCTGGCGTGTCGGACCCTACTTCTCGGTGGGAATAGTATATACGTCTATAACGTTATATATCCTAACCTAAGGCAACCTAACATCTCGGATGTAACATTTGACAATATTCCAGGCGTGTCGGTCCCTACGTCTCGGTGGTAACATTATATGCGTTTATAGCGTTATGTATCCTAACCTA
This sequence comes from Xylocopa violacea, assembly GCA_963969225.1. NCBI lineage: Eukaryota > Metazoa > Arthropoda > Insecta > Hymenoptera > Apidae > Xylocopa > Xylocopa violacea. Next base: position 5,262,722 of record CAXAJV010000014.1, on the reverse strand, counting down.
AGGGAACCTGACATCTCGGATGTAATATTTGACAACATTCCTGTCGTGTCGGACCCTACCTCTCGGTGGGAACATTATATACGTCTATAACGTTATATATCCTAACCTAAGGCCATCTAACATCTCGGTTGTAATATTTGACAACATTCCTGTCGTGTTGGACCCTACTTCTCGGTGGGAACAGTATATACGTCTGTAACGTTATATATCCTAAAGTAAGGCAACCTGACATCTCGAATGTAATATTCTACAACATTCCAGGCGTGTCGGACCCTACTTCTCGGTGGGAACATTATATGCGTCTATAACGTTGTATATCCTAATCTAAGGCAACCTATCATCTCAGACGTAATATTTGGCAACATTCCTGGCGTGTCGGAGCATTCTTTTCGGTGGGAATATTATATACGTCTATAACGGTATATATCCTAATCTAATTCAACCTAACATTTCGCATGCAATATTTGACAACATGCCTGTTCTAGCGAACCCTACTTCTCGGTGGGAACAGTATATACGCCTATAACGTTATATATCCTAACCTAAGGCAACCTAACATCTCGGATGTAACATTTGACAACATTCCAGGCGTGTCGGGCCGTACGTCACGGTGGTAACATTATAAGCGTCTATAGCGTTATATATCCTAACCTAAGGCCACCTAACATCTCGGATGTAACATTTGACAACATTCCAGGCGTGTCAGTCCCTACGTCTCGATGGTAACATTATATGCGTTTATAGCGTTATATATCCTAACCTAAGGGAACGTAACATCTCGGATGAAACATTTGACAACATTCTAGGCGTGTCAGTCCCTACGTCTCGGTGGTAACATTATATGCGTCTATAGCGTTATATATCCTAACCTAAGGCAACCTGACATTTCGGATGTAATATTTGACAACATTCCTGTCGTGTCGGACCCTACCTCTCGGTGGGAACATTATATACGTCTATAACGTTATATATCCTAACCTAAGGCCATCTAACATCTCGGATGTAATATTTGACAACATTCCTGTCGTGTCGGACCCTACCTCTCGGTGGAACAGTATATACGTCTGTAACGTTATATATCCTAAAGTAAGGCAACCTGACATCTCGAATGTAATATTCTACAACATTCCAGGCGTTTCGGACCCTACTTCTCGGTGGGAACATTATATGCGTCTATAACGTTGTATATCCTAATCTAGGGCAACCTATCATCTCAGACGTATTATTTTACAACATTCCTGGCGTGTCGGACCCTACTTCTCGGTGGGAACAGTATATACGTCTATAACGTTATATATCCTAACCTAAGGCTCCTAACATCTCGGATGTAACATTTGACAACATTCCAGTCGTGTCGGTCCCTACGTCTCGGTGGTAACATTATATGCGTCTATAGCGTTATATATCCTAACCTAAGGCAACCTAACATCTCGGATGTAACATTTGACAACATTCCAGGCGTGTCAGTCCCTACGTCTCGATGGTAACATTATATGCGTTTATAGCGTTATATATCCTAACCTAAGGGAACGTAACATCTCGGATGAAACATTTGACCACATTCTAGCCGTGTCAGTCCCTACGTCTCGGTGGTAACATTATATGCGTCTATAGCGTTATATATCCTAACCTAAGGCAACCTGACATTTCGGATGTAATATTTGACAACATTCCTGTCCTGTCGGACCCTACCTCTCGGTGGGAACATTATATACGTCTATAGCGTTACATATCCTAACCTAAGGCCACCTAACATCTCGGATGTAATATTTGACAACATTCCTGTCGTCTCGGACCCTACCTCTCGGTGGGAACAGTATATACGTCTATAACGTTATATATCCTTACCTAAGGCAACCTAACATCTCGGATGTAATATTTGACAACATTCCTGTCGTGTCGGACACTACCTCTCGGTGGGAACAGTATATACGTCTATAACGTTATATATCCTAACCTAAGGCAACCTAACATCTCGGATGTAACATTTGGCAACATTCCAGTCGTGTCGGTCCCTACGTCTCGGTGGTAACATTATATGCGTCTATAGCGTTATATATCCTAACCTAAGGCAACCTAACATCTCGGATGTAACATTTGACAACATTCCAGGCGTGTCAGTCCCTACGTCTCGATGGTAACATTATATGCGTTTATAGCGTTATATATCCTAACCTAAGGGAACGTAACATCTCGGATGAAACATTTGACAACATTCTAGCCGTGTCAGTCCCTACTTCTCGGTGGTAACATTATATGCGTCTATAGCGTTATATATCCTAACCTAAGGCAACCTGACATTTCGGATGTAATGTTTGACAACATTCCTGTCGTGTCGGACCCGACCTCTCGGTGGGAACATTATATACGTCTATAACGTTATATATCCTAACCTAAGGCCATCTAACATCTCGGATGTAATATTTGACAACATTCCTGTCGTGTCGGACCCTACTTCTCGGTGGGAACATTATATGCGTCTATAACGTTGTATATCCTAATCTAAGGCAACCTATCATCTCAGACGTAATATTTGGCAACATTCCTGGCGTGTCGGAGCATTCTTTTCGGTGGGAATATTATATACGTCTATAACGGTATATATCCTAATCTAATTCAACCTAACATTTCGCATGCAATATTTGACAACATTCCTGTCGTGTCGGACACTACCTCTCGGTGGGAACAGTATATACGTCTATAACGTTATATATCCTAACCTAAGGCAACCTAACATCTCGGATGTAACATTTGACAACATTCCAGGCGTGTCGGTCCCTACGTCACGTTGGTAACATTATATCTGTCTATAGCGTTATATATCCTAACCTAAGGCAACCTGACATCTCGGATGTAATATTTGACAACATTGCTGTCGTGTAGGACCCTACTTCTCGGTGGGAACATTATGTACGTCTATAACGTTATATATCCTAACCCAAGGCCATCTAACATCTCGGATGTAATATTTGACAACATTCCTGTCGTCTCGGACCCTACTTCTCGGTGGGAACAGTATATACGTCTGTAACGTTATATATCCTAAAGTAAGGCAACCTGACATCTCGAATGTAATATTCTACAACAATCCAGGCGTGTCGGACTCTACTTCTCGGTGGGAACGTTATATGCGTCTATAACGTTGTATATCCTAATCTAGGGCAACCTATCATCTCAGACGTATTATTTTACAACATTCCTGGCGTGTCGGACCCTACTTCTCGGTGGGAACAGTATATACGTCTGTAACGTTATATATCCTAAAGTAAGGCAACCTGACATCTCGAATGTAATATTCTACAACATTCCAGGCGTTTCGGACCCTACTTCTCGGTGGGAACATTATATGCGTCTATAACGTTGTATATCCTAATCTGGGGCAACCTAACATCTCAGACGTATTATTTTACAACATTCCTGGCGTGTCGGACCCTACTTCTCGGTGGGAACATTATGTACGTCTATAGCGTTATATATCCTAATCTAAGGACACCTAACATCTCGGATGGAATATTTGACAACATTCCTGGCACGTCGGACCCTACTTCTCGGTGGGAACATTATATACGTCTGTAACGTTATATATCCTAAAGTAAGGCAACCTGACATCTCGAATGTAATATTCTACAACATTCCAGGCGTGTCGGACCCTACTTCTCGGTGGGAACATTATATGCGTCTATAACGTTGTATATCCTAATCTAAGGCAACCTATCATCTCAGACGTAATATTTGGCAACATTCCTGGCGTGTCGGAGCATTCTTTTCGGTGGGAACAGTATATACGTCTATAACGTTATATATCCTTACCTAAGGCAACCTAACATCTCGGATGTAATATTTGACAACATTCCTGTCGTGTCGGACACTACCTCTCGGTGGGAACAGTATATACGTCTATAACGTTATATATCCTAACCTAAGGCAACCTAACATCTCGGATGTAACATTTGGCAACATTCCAGTCGTGTCGGTCCCTACGTCTCGGTGGTAACATTATATGCGTCTATAGCGTTATATATCCTAACCGAAGGCAACCTAACATCTCGGATGTAACATTTGACAACATTCCAGGCGTGTCAGTCCCTACTTCTCGGTGGGAACAGTATATACGTCTATAACGTTATATATCCTAACCTAAGGCTCCTAACATCTCGGATGAAACATTTGACAACATTCCAGGCGTGTCGGTCCCTACGTCACGGTGGTAACATTATATCTGTCTATAGCGTTATATATCCTAACCTAAGGCAACCTGACATCTCGGATGTAATATTTGACAACATTGCTGTCGTGTAGGACCCTACTTCTCGGTGGGAACATTATGTACGTCTATAACGTTATATATCCTAACCCAAGGCCATCTAACATCTCGGATGTAATATTTGACAACATTCCTGTCGTGTCGGACCCTACCTCTCGGTGGGAACAGTATATACGTCTATAACGTTATACATCCTTACCTAAGGCAACCTAACATCTCGGATGTAATATTTGACAACATTCCTGTCGTGTCGGACACTACCTCTCGGTGGGAACAGTATATACGTCTATAACGTTATATATCCTAACCTAAGGCAACCTAACATCTCGGATGTAACATTTGACAACATTCCAGGCGTGTCGGTCCCTACGTCACGGTGGTAACATTATATCTGTCTATAGCGTTATATATCCTAACCTAAGGCAACCTGACATTTCGGATGTAATATTTGACAACATTCCTGTCGTTTCGGACCCTACCTCTCGGTGGGAACATTATATACGTCTATAACGTTATATATCCTAACCTAAGGCCATCTAACATCTCGGATGTAATATTTGACAACATTCCTGTCGTGTCGGACCCTACCTCTCGGTGGAACAGTATATACGTCTGTAACGTTATATATCCTAAAGTAAGGCAACCTGACATCTCGAATGTAATATTCTACAACATTCCAGGCGTTTCGGACCCTACTTCTCGGTGGGAACATTATATGCGTCTATAACGTTGTATATCCTAATCTAGGGCAACCTATCATCTCAGACGTATTATTTTACAACATTCCTGGCGTGTCGGACCCTACTTCTCGGTGGGAACAGTATATACGTCTATAACATTATATATCCTAACCTAAGGCTCCTAACATCTCGGATGTAACATTTGACAACATTCCAGTCGTGTCGGTCCCTACGTCTCGGTGGTAACATTATATGCGTCTATAGCGTTATATATCCTAACCTAAGGCAACCTAACATCTCGGATGTAACATTTGACAACATTCCAGGCGTGTCAGTCCCTACGTCCCGATGGTAACATTATATGCGTTTATAGCGTTATATATCCTAACCTAAGGGAACGTAACATCTCGGATGAAACATTTGACAACATTCTAGCCGTGTCAGTCCCTACGTCTCGGTGGTAACATTATATGCGTCTATAGCGTTATATATCCTAACCTAAGGCAACCTGACATTTCGGATGTAATATTTGACAACATTCCTGTCGTGTCGGACCCTACCTCTCGGTGGGAACATTATATACGTCTATAGCGTTATATATCCTAACCTAAGGCCATCTAACATCTCGGATGTAATATTTGACAACATTCCTGTCGTCTCGGACCCTACCTCTCGGTGGGAACAGTATATACGTCTATAACGTTATATATCCTTACCTAAGGCAACCTAACATCTCGGATGTAATATTTGACAACATTCCTGTCGTGTCGGACACTACCTCTCGGTGGGAACAGTATATACGTCTATAACGTTATATATCCTAACCTAAGGCAACCTAACATCTCGGATGTAACATTTGGCAACATTCCAGTCGTGTCGGTCCCTACGTCTCGGTGGTAAAATTATATGCGTCTATAGCGTTATATATCCTAACCTAAGGCAACCTAACATCTCGGATGTAATATTTGACAACATTGCTGTCGTGTAGGACCCTACTTCTCGGTGGGAACATTATGTACGTCTATAACGTTATATATCCTAACCCAAGGCAATCTAACATCTCGAATGTAATATTTGACAACATTCCTGTCGTCTCGGACCCTACTTCTCGGTGGGAACGGTATATACGTCTGTAACGTTATATATCCTAAAGTAAGGCAACCTGACATCTCGAATGTAATATTCTACAGCAATCCAGGCGTGTCGGACTCTACTTCTCGGTGGGAACGTTATATGCGTCTATAACGTTGTATATCCTAATCTAGGGCAACCTATCATCTCAGACGTATTATTTTACAACATTCCTGGCGTGTCGGACCCTACTTCTCGGTGGGAATAGTATATACGTCTATAACGTTATATATCCTAACCTAAGGCAACCTAACATCTCGGATGTAACATTTGACAACATTCCAGTCGTGTCGGTCCCTACGTCTCGGTGGTAACATTATATGCGTCTATAGCGTTATATATCCTAACCTAAGGCAACCTAACATCTCGGATGTAACATTTGACAACATTCCAGGCGTGTCAGTCCCTACGTCTCGATGGTAACATTATATGCGTTTATAGCGTTATATATCCTAACCTAAGGGAACGTAACATCTCGGATGAAACATTTGACAACATTCTAGGCGTGTCAGTCCCTACGTCTCGGTGGTAACATTATATGCGTCTATAGCGTTATATATCCTAAGCTAAGGCAACCTGACATTTCGGATGTAATATTTGACAACATTCCTGTCGTGTCGGACCCTACCTCTCGGTGGGAACATTATATACGTCTATAACGTTATATATCCTAACCTAAGGCCATCTAACATCTCGGTTGTAATATTTGACAACATTCCTGTCGTGTCGGACACTACTTCTCGGTGGGAACAGTATATACGTCTGTAACGTTATATATCCTAAAGTAAGGCAACCTGACATCTCGAATGTAATATTCTACAACATTCCAGGCGTTTCGGACCCTACTTCTCGGTGGGAACATTATATGCGTCTATAACGTTGTATATCCTAATCTGGGGCAACCTAACATCTCAGACGTATTATTTTACAACATTCCTGGCGTGTCGGACCCTACTTCTCGGTGGGAACATTATGTACGTCTATAACGTTATATATCCTAATCTAAGGACACCTAACATCTCGGATGGAATATTTGACAACATTCCTGGCACGTCGGACCCTACTTCTCGGTGGGAACAGTATATAAGTCTATAACGTTATATATCCTAACCTAAGGCCATCTAACATCTCGGTTGTAATATTTGACAACATTCCTGTCGTGTCGGACCCTACTTCTCGGTGGGAACATTATATACGTCTGTAACGTTATATATCCTAAAGTAAGGCAACCTGACATCTCGAATGTAATATTCTACAACATTCCAGGCGTGTCGGACCCTACTTCTTTGTGGGAACATTATATGCGTCTATAACGTTGTATATCCTAAAGTAAGGCAACCTGACATCTCGAATGTAATATTCTACAACATTCCAGGCGTTTCGGACCCTACTTCTCGGTGGGAACATTATATGCGTCTATAACGTTGTATATCCTAATCTGGGGCAACCTAACATCTCAGACGTATTATTTTACAACATTCCTGGCGTGTCGGACCCTACTTCTCGGTGGGAACATTATGTACGTCTATAACGTTATATATCCTAATCTAAGGACACCTAACATCTCGGATGGAATATTTGACAACATTCCTGGCACGTCGGACCCTACTTCTCGGTGGGAACAGTATATAAGTCTATAACGTTATATATCCTAACCTAAGGCCATCTAACATCTCGGTTGTAATATTTGACAACATTCCTGTCGTGTCGGACCCTACTTCTCGGTGGGAACAGTATATACGTCTGTAACGTTATATATCCTAAAGTAAGGCAACCTGACATCTCGAATGTAATATTCTACAACAATCCAGGCGTGTCGGACTCTACTTCTCGGTGGGAACGTTATATGCGTCTATAACGTTGTATATCCTAATCTAGGGCAACCTATCATCTCAGACGTATTATTTTACAACATTCCTGGCGTGTCGGACCCTACTTCTCGGTGGGAACAGTATATACGTCTGTAACGTTATATATCCTAAAGTAAGGCAACCTGACATCTCGAATGTAATATTCTACAACATTCCAGGCGTTTCGGACCCTACTTCTCGGTGGGAACATTATATGCGTCTATAACGTTGTATATCCTAATCTGGGGCAACCTAACATCTCAGACGTATTATTTTACAACATTCCTGGCGTGTCGGACCCTACTTCTCGGTGGGAACATTATGTACGTCTATAGCGTTATATATCCTAATCTAAGGACACCTAACATCTCGGATGGAATATTTGACAACATTCCTGGCACGTCGGACCCTACTTCTCGGTGGGAACATTATATACGTCTGTAACGTTATATATCCTAAAGTAAGGCAACCTGACATCTCGAATGTAATATTCTACAACATTCCAGGCGTGTCGGACCCTACTTCTCGGTGGGAACATTATATGCGTCTATAACGTTGTATATCCTAATCTAAGGCAACCTATCATCTCAGACGTAATATTTGGCAACATTCCTGGCGTGTCGGAGCATTCTTTTCGGTGGGAACAGTATATACGTCTATAACGTTATATATCCTTACCTAAGGCAACCTAACATCTCGGATGTAATATTTGACAACATTCCTGTCGTGTCGGACACTACCTCTCGGTGGGAACAGTATATACGTCTATAACGTTATATATCCTAACCTAAGGCAACCTAACATCTCGGATGTAACATTTGGCAACATTCCAGTCGTGTCGGTCCCTACGTCTCGGTGGTAACATTATATGCGTCTATAGCGTTATATATCCTAACCTAAGGCAACCTAACATCTCGGATGTAACATTTGACAACATTCCAGGCGTGTCAGTCCCTACTTCTCGGTGGGAACAGTATATACGTCTATAACGTTATATATCCTAACCTAAGGCTCCTAACATCTCGGATGAAACATTTGACAACATTCCAGGCGTGTCGGTCCCTACGTCACGGTGGTAACATTATATCTGTCTATAGCGTTATATATCCTAACCTAAGGCAACCTGACATCTCGGATGTAATATTTGACAACATTGCTGTCGTGTAGGACCCTACTTCTCGGTGGGAACATTATGTACGTCTATAACGTTATATATCCTAACCCAAGGCCATCTAACATCTCGGATGTAATATTTGACAACATTCCTGTCGTGTCGGACCCTACCTCTCGGTGGGAACAGTATATACGTCTATAACGTTATACATCCTTACCTAAGGCAACCTAACATCTCGGATGTAATATTTGACAACATTCCTGTCGTGTCGGACACTACCTCTCGGTGGGAACAGTATATACGTCTATAACGTTATATATCCTAACCTAAGGCAAACTAACATCTCGGATGTAACATTTGACAACATTCCAGGCGTGTCGGTCCCTACGTCACGGTGGTAACATTATATCTGTCTATAGCGTTATATATCCTAACCTAAGGCAACCTGACATTTCGGATGTAATATTTGACAACATTCCTGTCGTTTCAGACCCTACCTCTCGGTGGGAACATTATATACGTCTATAACGTTATATATCCTAACCTAAGGCCATCTAACATCTCGGATGTAATATTTGACAACATTCCAGTCGTGTCGGTCCCTACGTCTCGGTGGTAACATTATATGCGTCTATAGCGTTATATATCCTAACCTAAGGCAACCTAACATCTCGGATGTAACATTTGACAACATTCCAGGCGTGTCAGTCCCTACGTCCCGATGGTAACATTATATGCGTTTATAGCGTTATATATCCTAACCTAAGGGAACGTAACATCTCGGATGAAACATTTGACAACATTCTAGCCGTGTCAGTCCCTACGTCTCGGTGGTAACATTATATGCGTCTATAGCGTTATATATCCTAACCTAAGGCAACCTGACATTTCGGATGTAATATTTGACAACATTCCTGTCGTGTCGGACCCTACCTCTCGGTGGGAACATTATATACGTCTATAGCGTTATATATCCTAACCTAAGGCCATCTAACATCTCGGATGTAATATTTGACAACATTCCTGTCGTCTCGGACCCTACCTCTCGGTGGGAACAGTATATACGTCTATAACGTTATATATCCTTACCTAAGGCAACCTAACATCTCGGATGTAATATTTGACAACATTCCTGTCGTGTCGGACACTACCTCTCGGTGGGAACAGTATATACGTCTATAACGTTATATATCCTAACCTAAGGCAACCTAACATCTCGGATGTAACATTTGGCAACATTCCAGTCGTGTCGGTCCCTACGTCTCGGTGGTAAAATTATATGCGTCTATAGCGTTATATATCCTAACCTAAGGCAACCTAACATCTCGGATGTAATATTTGACAACATTGCTGTCGTGTAGGACCCTACTTCTCGGTGGGAACATTATGTACGTCTATAACGTTATATATCCTAACCCAAGGCCATCTAACATCTCGGATGTAATATTTGACAACATTCCTGTCGTCTCGGACCCTACTTCTCGGTGGGAACGGTATATACGTCTGTAACGTTATATATCCTAAAGTAAGGCAACCTGACATCTCGAATGTAATATTCTACAGCAATCCAGGCGTGTCGGACTCTACTTCTCGGTGGGAACGTTATATGCGTCTATAACGTTGTATATCCTAATCTAGGGCAACCTATCATCTCAGACGTATTATTTTACAACATTCCTGGCGTGTCGGACCCTACTTCTCGGTGGGAATAGTATATACGTCTATAACGTTATATATCCTAACCTAAGGCAACCTAACATCTCGGATGTAACATTTGACAACATTCCAGTCGTGTCGGTCCCTACGTCTCGGTGGTAACATTATATGCGTCTATAGCGTTATATATCCTAACCTAAGGCAACCTAACATCTCGGATGTAACATTTGACAACATTCCAGGCGTGTTAGTCCCTACGTCTCGATGGTAACATTATATGCGTTTATAGCGTTATATATCCTAACCTAAGGGAACGTAACATCTCGGATGAAACATTTGACAACATTCTAGGCGTGTCAGTCCCTACGTCTCGGTGGTAACATTATATGCGTCTATAGCGTTATATATCCTAAGCTAAGGCAACCTGACATTTCGGATGTAATATTTGACAACATTCCTGTCGTGTCGGACCCTACCTCTCGGTGGGAACATTATATACGTCTATAACGTTATATATCCTAACCTAAGGCCATCTAACATCTCGGTTGTAATATTTGACAACATTCCTGTCGTGTCGGACACTACTTCTCGGTGGGAACAGTATATACGTCTGTAACGTTATATATCCTAAAGTAAGGCAACCTGACATCTCGAATGTAATATTCTACAACATTCCAGGCCTTTCGGACCCTACTTCTCGGTGGGAACATTATATGCGTCTATAACGTTGTATATCCTAATCTGGGGCAACCTAACATCTCAGACGTATTATTTTACAACATTCCTGGCGTGTCGGACCCTACTTCTCGGTGGGAACATTATGTACGTCTATAACGTTATATATCCTAATCTAAGGACACCTAACATCTCGGATGGAATATTTGACAACATTCCTGGCACGTCGGACCCTACTTCTCGGTGGGAACAGTATATAAGTCTATAACGTTATATATCCTAACCTAAGGCCATCTAACATCTCGGTTGTAATATTTGACAACATTCCTGTCGTGTCGGACCCTACTTCTCGGTGGGAACATTATATACGTCTGTAACGTTATATATCCTAAAGTAAGGCAACCTGACATCTCGAATGTAATATTCTACAACATTCCAGGCGTGTCGGACCCTACTTCTTTGTGGGAACATTATATGCGTCTATAACGTTGTATATCCTAAAGTAAGGCAACCTGACATCTCGAATGTAATATTCTACAACATTCCAGGCGTTTCGGACCCTACTTCTCGGTGGGAACATTATATGCGTCTATAACGTTGTATATCCTAATCCGGGGCAACCTAACATCTCAGACGTATTATTTTACAACATTCCTGGCATGTCGGACCCTACTTCTCGGTGGGAACATTATGTACGTCTATAACGTTATATATCCTAATCTAAGGACACCTAACATCTCGGATGGAATATTTGACAACATTCCTGGCACGTCGGACCCTACTTCTCGGTGGGAACAGTATATAAGTCTATAACGTTATATATCCTAACCTAAGGCCATCTAACATCTCGGTTGTAATATTTGACAACATTCCTGTCGTGTCGGACCCTACTTCTCGGTGGTAACATTATATACGTCTGTAACGTTATATATCCTAAAGTAAGGCAACCTGACATCTCGAATGTAATATTCTACAACATTCCAGGCGTGTCGGACCCTACTTCTCGGTGGGAACATTATATACGTCTGTAACGTTATATATCCTAAAGTAAGGCAACCTGACATCTCGAATGTAATATTCTACAACATTCCAGGCGTGTCGGACCCTACTTCTTTGTGGGAACATTATATGCGTCTATAACGTTGTATATCCTAAAGTAAGGCAACCTGACATCTCGAATGTAATATTCTACAACATTCCAGGCGTTTCGGACCCTACTTCTCGGTGGGAACATTATATGCGTCTATAACGTTGTATATCCTAATCTGGGGCAACCTAACATCTCAGACGTATTATTTTACAACATTCCTGGCGTGTCGGACCCTACTTCTCGGTGGGAACATTATGTACGTCTATAACGTTATATATCCTAATCTAAGGACACCTAACATCTCGGATGGAATATTTGACAACATTCCTGGCACGTCGGACCCTACTTCTCGGTGGGAACAGTATATAAGTCTATAACGTTATATATCCTAACCTAAGGCCATCTAACATCTCGGTTGTAATATTTGACAACATTCCTGTCGTGTCGGACCCTACTTCTCGGTGGGAACATTATATACGTCTGTAACGTTATATATCCTAAAGTAAGGCAATCTGACATCTCGAATGTAATATTCTACAACATTCCAGGCGTTTCGGACCCTACTTCTCGGTGGGAACATTATATGCGTCTATAACGTTGTATATCCTAATCTAGGGCAACCTATCATCTCAGACGTATTATTTTACAACATTCCTGGCGTGTCGGACCCTACTTCTCGGTGGGAACAGTATATACGTCTATAACGTTATATATCCTAACCTAAGGCAACCTAACATCTCTGATGTAACATTTGGCAACATTCCAGTCGTGTCGGTCCCTACGTCTCGGTGGTAACATTATATGCGTCTATAGCGTTATATATCCTAACCTAAGGCAACCTAACATCTCGGATGTAACATTTGACAACATTCCAGGCGTGTCAGTACCTACGTCTCGATGCTAACATTATATGCTTTATAGCGTTATATATCCTAACCTAAGGGAACGTAACATCTCGGATGTAATATTTGACAACATTCCTGTCGATTCGGAACCTACCTCTTAGTGGAACAGTATATACGTCTGTAACGTTATATATCCTAAAGTAAGGCAACCTGACATCTCGAATGTAATATTCTACAACATTCCAGGCGTGTCGGACCCTACATCTCGGTGGGAACATTATATGCGTCTATAACGTTGTATATCCTAATCTGGGGCAACCTATCATCTCAGACGTATTATTTTACAACATTCCTGGCGTGTCGGACCCTACTTCTCGGTGGGAACATTATGTACGTCTATAACGTTATATATCCTAATCTAAGGACACCTAACATCTCGGATGGAATATTTGACAACATTCCTGGCACGTCGGACCCTACTTGTCGGTGGGAACAGTATATAAGTCTATATCGTTATATATCCTAACCTAAGGCAACCTGACATCTCGGATGTAATATTCTACAACGTTCCAGGCGTGTCGCAACCTACATCTCGGTGGGAACAGTATATACGTCTGTAACGTTATATATCCTAACCTAAGGCCATCTAACATCTCGGATGTAATATTTGACAACATTCCTGTCGTGTCGGACCCTACTTCTCGGTGGGAACAGTATATAGGTCTGTAACGTTATATATCCTAAAGTAAGGCAACCTGACATCTCGAATGTAATATTCTACAACATTCCAGGCGTTTCGGACCCTACTTCTCGGTGGGAACATTATATGCGTCTATAATGTTGTATATCCTAATCTAGGGCAACCTATCATCTCAGACGTATTATTTTACAACATTCCTGGCGTGTCGGACCCTACTTCTCGGTGGGAACAGTATATACGTCTATAACGTTATATATCCTAACCTAAGGCAACCTAACATCTCTGATGTAACATTTGGCAACATTCCAGTCGTGTCGGTCCCTACGTCTCGGTGGTAACATTATATGCGTCTATAGCGTTATATATCCTAACCTAAGGCAACCTAACATCTCGGATGTAACATTTGACAACATTCCAGGCGTGTCAGTACCTACGTCTCGATGGTAACATTATATGCGTTTATAGCGTTATATATCCTAACCTAAGGCAACCTAACATCTCGGATGTAACATTTGACAACATTCCAGGCGTGTCAGTACCTACGTCTCGATGGTAACATTATATGCGTTTATAGCGTTATATATCCTAACCTAAGGGAACGTAACATCTCGGATGAAACATTTGACAACATTCTAGCCGTGTCAGTCCCTACGTCTCGGTGGTAACATTATATGCGTCTATAGCGTTATATATCCTAACCTATGGCAACCTGACATTTCGGATGTAATATTTGACAACATTCCTGTCGTGTCGGACCCTACCTCTCGGTGGGAACATTATATACGTCTATAACGTTATATATCCTAACCTAAGGCCATCTAACATCTCGGATGTAATATTTGACAACATTCCTGTCGTGTCGGACCCTACCTCTCGGTGGGAACAGTATATACGTCTATAACGTTATATATCCTAACCTAAGGCAACCTAACATCTCGGATGTAACATTTGACAACATTCCAGGCGTGTCGGTCCCTACGTCACGGTGGTAACATTATATCTGTCTATAGCGTTATATATCCTAACCTAAGGCAACCTGACATCTCGGATGTAATATTTGACAACATTCCTGTCGTGTCGGACCCTACTTCTCGGTGGGAACATTATGTACGTCTATAACGTTATATATCCTAACCCAAGGCCATCTAACATCTCGGATGTAATATTTGACAACATTCCTGTTGTCTCGGACCCTACTTCTCGGTGGGAACAGTATATACGTCTCTAACGTTATATATCCTAAAGTAAGGCAACCTGACATCTCGAATGTAATATTCTACAACATTCCAGGCGTGTCGGACCCTACTTCTCGGTGGGAACATTACATGCGTCTATAACGTTGTATATCCTAATCTGGGGCAACCTATCATCTCAGACGTATTATTTTACAACATTCCTGGCGTGTCGGACCCTACTTCTCGGTGGGAACATTATGTACGTCTATAACGTTATATATCCTAATCTAAGGACACCTAACATCTCGGATGGAATATTTGACAACATTCCTGGCACGTCGGACCCTACTTCTCGGTGAGAACAGTATATAAGTCTATAACGTTATATATCCTAAAGTAAGGCAACCTGACATCTCGAATGTAATATTCTACAACATTCCAGGCGTTTCGGACCCTACTTCTCGGTGGGAACATTATATGCGTCTATAACGTTGTATATCCTAATCTAGGGCAACCTATCATCTCAGACGTATTATTTTACAACATGCCTGGCGTGTCGGACCCTACTTCTCGGTGGGAACAGTATATACGTCTATAACGTTATATATCCTAACCTAAGGCAACCTAACATCTCGGATGTAACATTTGACAACTTTCCAGTCGTGTCGGTCCCTACGTCTCGGTGGTAACATTATATGCGTCTATAGCGTTATATATCCTAACCTAAGGCAACCTAACATCTCGGATGTAACATTTGACAACATTCCAGGCGTGTCAGTCCCTACGTCTCGATGGTAACATTATATGCGTTTATAGCGTTATATATCCTAACCTAAGGGAACGTAACATCTCGGATGAAACATTTGACAACATTCTAGCCGTGTCAGTCCCTACGTCTCGGTGGTAACATTATATGTGTCTATAGCGTTATATATCCTAACCTAAGGCAACCTAACATCTCGGATGTAATATTTGACAACATTCCTGTCTTGTCGGACCCTACCTCTCGGTGGGAACATTATATACGTCTAAAACGTTATATATCCTAACCTAAGGCCATCTAACATCTCGGATGTAATATTTGACAACATTCCTGTCGTGTCGGACCCTACCTCTCGGTGGAACAGTATATACGTCTGTAACGTTATATATCCTAAAGTAAGGCAACCTGACATCTCGAATGTAATATTCTACAACATTCCAGGCGTGTCGGACCCTACTTCTCGGTGGGAACATTATATGCGTCTATAACGTTGTATATCCTAATCTAGGGCAACCTATCATCTCAGACGTATTATTTTACAACATTCCTGGCGTGTCGGACCCTACTTCTCGGTGGGAATAGTATATACGTCTATAACGTTATATATCCTAACCTAAGGCAACCTAACATCTCGGATGTAACATTTGACAATATTCCAGGCATGTCGGTCCCTACGTCTCGGTGGTAACATTATATGCGTTTATAGCGTTATATATCCTAACCTAAGGGAACCTGACATCTCGGATGTAATATTTGACAACATTCCTGTCGTGTCGGACCCTACCTCTCGGTGGGAACATTATATACGTCTATAACGTTATATATCCTAACCTAAGGCCATCTAACATCCCGGTTCTAATATTTGACAACATTCCTGCCGTGTCGGACCCTACTTCTCGGTGGGAACAGTATATACGTCTGTAACGTTATATATCCTAACCTAAGGCAACCTAACATCTCGGATGTAACATTTGACAACATTCCAGGCGTGTCAGTCCCTACGTCTCGGTGGTAACATTATATGCGTCTATAGCGTTATATATCCTAACCTAAGGCAACCTAACATCTCAGATGAAACATTTGACAACATTCTAGGCGTGTCAGTCCCTACGTCTCGGTGGTAACATTATATGCGTCTATAGCGTTATATATCCTAACCTAAGGCAACCTGACATCTCGGATGTAATATTCTACAACATTCCAGGCGTGTCGGACCCTACTTCTCGGTGGGAACATTATGTACGTCTATAACGTTATATATCCTAATCTAAGGCCACCTAACATCTCGGATGGAATATTTGACAACATTCCTGGCACGTCGGACCCTACTTCTCGGTGGGAACAGTATATAAGTCTATAACGTTATATATCCTAACCTAAGGCAACCTGACATCTCGAATGTAATATTCTACAACAATACAGGCGTGTCGGACCCTACTTCTCGGTGGGAACATTATATGCGTCTATAGCGTTATATACCCTAACCTAAGGCAACCTGACATCTCGGATGTAATATTTGACAACATTCCTGTCGTGTCGGACCCTACTTCTCGGTGGGAACATTATGTACGTCTATAACGTTATATATCCTAACGCAAGGCCATCTAACATCTCGGATGTAACATTTGACAACATTCCTGTCGTGTCGGACCCTACTTCTCGGTGGGAACAGTATATACGTCTGTAACGTTATATATCCTAAAGTAAGGCAACCTGACATCTCGAATGTAATATTCTACAACATTCCAGGCGTGTCGGACCCTACTTCTCGGTGGGAACATTATATGCGTCTATAACGTTGTATATCCTAATCTGGGGCAACCTATCATCTCAGACGTATTATTTTACAACATTCCTGGCGTGTCGGACCCTACTTCTCGGTGGGAATAGTATATACGTCTATAACGTTATATATCCTAACCTAAGGCAACCTAACATCTCGGATGTAACATTTGACAACATTCCAGGCGTGTCGGTCCCTACGTCTCGGTGGTAACATTATATGCGTCTATAGCGTTATATACCCTAACCTAAGGCAACCTGACATCTCGGATGTAATATTTGACAACATTCCTGTCGTGTCGGACCCTACTTCTCGGTGGTAACATTATATGCGTCTGTAACGTTATATATCCTAAAGTAAGGCAACCTGACATCTCGGATGTAATATTCTACAACATTCCAGGCGTGTCGGACCCTAAATCTCGGTGGGAAAATTATATACCTCTATAACGTTATATATCCTAACCTAAGGCCACCTAACATCTCGGATGTAATATTTTACAACATTCCTGGCGTGCCGGTGCATTCCTTTCGGTGGGAATATTATATACGTCTATAACGGTATATATCCTAATCTAAGACAACCTAACATTTCGCATGCATTATTTGACAACATTCCAGGCGTGTCGGACCCTACTTCTCGGTGGGAGCAGTATATACATCTATAACGTTATATATCCTAACCTAAGGCAACCTAACATCTCGGATGTAACATTTGACAACATTCCAGGCGTGTCAGTCCCTACGTCTCGGTGGTAACATTATATGCGTCTATAGCGTTATATATCCGAACCTAAGGCAACCTAACATCTCAGATGAAACATTTGACAACATTCTAGGCGTGTCAGTCCCTACGTCTCGGTGGTAACATTATATGCGTCTATAGCGTTATATATCATAACCTAAGGCAACCTGACATCTCGGATGTAATATTCTACAACATTCCAGGCGTGTCGGACCCTACTTCTCGGTGGGAACATTATGTACGTCTATAACGTTATATATCCTAATCTAAGGCTACCTAACATCTCGGATGGAATATTTGACAACATTTCTGGCACGTCGGACCCTACTTCTCGGTGGGAACAGTATATAAGTCTATAACGTTATATATCCTAACCTAAGGCAACCTGACATCTCGGATGTAATATTCTACAACATTCCAGGCGTGTCGCAACCTACATCTCGGTGGGAACAGTATATACGTCTGTAACGTTATATATCCTAACCTAAGGCCATCTAACATCTCGGATGTAATATTTGACAACATTCCTGTCGTGTCGGACCCTACTTCTCGGTGGGAACAGTATATAGGTCTGTATCGTTATATATACTAAAGTAAGGCAACCTGACATCTCGAATGTAATATTCTACAACATTCCAGGCGTTTCGGACCCTACTTCTCGGTGGGAACATTATATGCGTCTATAACGTTGTATATCCTAATCTGGGGCAACCTAACATCTCAGACGTATTATTTTACAACATTCCTGGCGTGTCGGACCCTACTTCTCGGTGGGAACATTATGTACGTCTATAACGTTATATATCCTAATCTAAGGACACCTAACATCTCGGATGGAATATTTGACAACATTCCTGGCACGTCGGACCCTACTTCTCGGTGGGAACAGTATATAAGTCTATAACGTTATATATCCTAACCTAAGGCCATCTAACATCTCGGTTGTAATATTTGACAACATTCCTGTCGTGTCGGACCCTGCTTCTCGGTGGGAACATTATATACGTCTGTAACGTTATATATCCTAAAGTAAGGCAATCTGACATCTCGAATGTAATATTCTACAACATTCCAGGCGTGTCGGACCCTACTTCTTTGTGGGAACATTATATGCGTCTATAACGTTGTATATCCTAATCTGGAGCAACCTATCATCTCAGACGTATTATTTTACAACATTCCTGGCGTGTCGGACCCTACTTCTCGGTGGGAATAGTATATACGTCTATAACGTTATATATCCTAACCTAAGGCAACCTAACATCTCGGATGTAACATTTGACAACATTCCAGTCGTGTCGGTCCCTACGTCTCGGTGGTAACATTATATGCGTCTATAGCGTTATATATCCTAACCTAAGGCAACCTAACATCTCGGATGTAACATTTGACAACATTCCAGGCGTGTCAGTCCCTACGTCTCGATGGTAACATTATATGCGTTTATAGCGTTATATATCCTAACCTAAGGGAACGTAACATCTCGGATGAAACATTTGACAACATTCTAGGCGTGTCAGTCCCTACGTCTCAGTGGTAACATTATATGCGTCTATAGCGTTATATATCCTAACCTAAGGCAACCTGACATTTCGGATGTAATATTTGACAACATTCCTCTCGTGTCGGACCCTACCTCTCGGTGGGAACATTATATACGTATATAACGTGATATATCCTAACCTAAGGCCATCTAACATCTCGGATGTAATATTTGACAACATTCCTGTCGATTCGGACCCTACCTCTCGGTGGAACAGTATATACGTCTGTAACGTTATATATCCTAAAGTAAGGCAACCTGACATCTCGAATGTAATATTCTACAACATTCCAGGCGTGTCGGACCCTACTTCTCGGTGGGAACATTATATGCTTCTATAACGTTGTATATCCTAATCTAGGGCAACCTATCATCTCAGACGTATTATTTTACAACATTCCTGGCGTGTCGGACCCTACTTCTCGGTGGGAATAGTATATACGTCTATAACGTTATATATCCTAACCTAAGGCAACCTAACATCTCGGATGTAATATTCTACAACATTCCAGGCGTGTCGCAACCTACATCTCGGTGGGAACAGTATATACGTCTGTAACGTTATATATCCTAACCTAAGGCCATCTAACATCTCGGATGTAATATTTGACAACATTCCTGTCGTGTCGGACCCTACTTCTCGGTGGGAACAGTATATAGGTCTGTATCGTTATATATACTAAAGTAAGGCAACCTGACATCTCGAATGTAATATTCTACAACATTCCAGGCGTTTCGGACCCTACTTCTCGGTGGGAACATTATATGCGTCTATAACGTTGTATATCCTAATCTGGGGCAACCTAACATCTCAGACGTATTATTTTACAACATTCCTGGCGTGTCGGACCCTACTTCTCGGTGGGAACATTATGTACGTCTATAACGTTATATATCCTAATCTAAGGACACCTAACATCTCGGATGGAATATTTGACAACATTCCTGGCACGTCGGACCCTACTTCTCGGTGGGAACAGTATATAAGTCTATAACGTTATATATCCTAACCTAAGGCCATCTAACATCTCGGTTGTAATATTTGACAACATTCCTGTCGTGTCGGACCCTACTTCTCGGTGGGAACATTATATACGTCTGTAACGTTATATATCCTAAAGTAAGGCAATCTGACATCTCGAATGTAATATTCTACAACATTCCAGGCGTGTCGGACCCTACTTCTTTGTGGGAACATTATATGCGTCTATAACGTTGTATATCCTAACCTAAGGCAACCTAACATCTCGGATGTAACATTTGACAACATTCCAGTCGTGTCGGTCCCTACGTCTCGGTGGTAACATTATATGCGTCTATAGCGTTATATATCCTAACCTAAGGCAACCTAACATCTCGGATGTAACATTTGACAACATTCCAGGCGTGTCAGTCCCTACGTCTCGATGGTAACATTATATGCGTTTATAGCGTTATATATCCTAACCTAAGGCAACCTGACATTTCGGATGTAATATTTGACAACATTCCTGTCGTGTCGGACACTACTTCTCGGTGGGAACAGTATATACGTCTGTAACGTTATATATCCTAAAGTAAGGCAACCTGACATCTCGAATGTAATATTCTACAACATTCCAGGCGTTTCGGACCCTACTTCTCGGTGGGAACATTATATGCGTCTATAACGTTGTATATCCTAATCTGGGGCAACCTAACATCTCAGACGTATTATTTTACAACATTCCTGGCGTGTCGGACCCTACTTCTCGGTGGGAACATTATGTACGTCTATAACGTTATATATCCTAATCTAAGGACACCTAACATCTCGGATGGAATATTTGACAACATTCCTGGCACGTCGGACCCTACTTCTCGGTGGGAACAGTATATAAGTCTATAACGTTATATATCCTAACCTAAGGCCATCTAACATCTCGGTTGTAATATTTGACAACATTCCTGTCGTGTCGGACCCTACTTCTCGGTGGGAACATTATATACGTCTGTAACGTTATATATCCTAAAGTAAGGCAACCTGACATCTCGAATGTAATATTCTACAACATTCCAGGCGTGTCGGACCCTACTTCTTTGTGGGAACATTATATGCGTCTATAACGTTGTATATCCTAATCTGGGGCAACCTAACATCTCAGACGTATTATTTTACAACATTCCTAGCGTGTCGGACCCTACTTCTCGGTGGGAACATTATGTACGTCTATAACGTTATATATCCTAATCTAAGGACACCTAACATCTCGGATGGAATATTTGACAACATTCCTGGCACGTCGGACCCTACTTCTCGGTGGGAACAGTATATAAGTCTATAACGTTATATATCCTAACCTAAGGCAACCTGACATCTCGGATGTAATATTCTACAACATTCCAGGCGTGTCGCAACCTACATCTCGGTGGGAACAGTATATACGTCTGTAACGTTATATATCCTAACCTAAGGCCATCTAACATCTCGGATGTAATATTTGACAACATTCTTGTCGTGTCGGACCCTACTTCTCGGTGGGAACAGTATATAGGTCTGTAACGTTATATATCCTAAAGTAAGGCAACCTGACATCTCGAATGTAATATTCTACAACATTCCAGGCGTTTCGGACCCTACTTCTCGGTGGGAACATTATATGCGTCTATAACGTTGTATATCCTAATCTAGGGCAACCTATCATCTCAGACGTATTATTTTACAACATTCCTGGCGTGTCGGACCCTACTTCTCGGTGGGAACAGTATATACGTCTATAACGTTATATATCCTAACCTAAGGCAACCTAACATCTCTGATGTAACATTTGGCAACATTCCAGTCGTGTCGGTCCCTACGTCTCGGTGGTAACATTATATGCGTCTATAGCGTTATATATCCTAACCTAAGGCAACCTAACATCTCGGATGTAACATTTGACAACATTCCAGGCGTGTCAGTACCTACGTCTCGATGCTAACATTATATGCGTTTATAGCGTTATATATCCTAACCTAAGGGAACGTAACATCTCGGATGTAATATTTGACAACATTCCTGTCGATTCGGAACCTACCTCTTGGTGGAACAGTATATACGTCTGTAACGTTATATATCCTAAAGTAAGGCAACCTGACATCTCGAATGTAATATTCTACAACATTCCAGGCGTGTCGGACCCTACTTCTCGGTGGGAACATTATATGCGTCTATAACGTTGTATATCCTAATCTGGGGCAACCTATCATCTCAGACGTATTATTTTACAACATTCCTGGCGTGTCGGACCCTACTTCTCGGTGGGAACATTATGTACGTCTATAACGTTATATATCCTAATCTAAGGACACCTAACATCTCGGATGGAATATTTGACAACATTCCTGGCACGTCGGACCCTACTTGTCGGTGGGAACAGTATATAAGTCTATATCGTTATATATCCTAACCTAAGGCAACCTGACATCTCGGATGTAATATTCTACAACGTTCCAGGCGTGTCGCAACCTACATCTCGGTGGGAACAGTATATACGTCTGTAACGTTATATATCCTAACCTAAGGCCATCTAACATCTCGGATGTAATATTTGACAACATTCCTGTCGTGTCGAACCCTACTTCTCGGTGCGAACAGTATATAGGTCTGTAACGTTATATATCCTAAAGTAAGGCAACCTGACATCTCGAATGTAATATTCTACAACATTCCAGGCGTTTCGGACCCTACTTCTCGGTGGGAACATTATATGCGTCTATAATGTTGTATATCCTAATCTAGGGCAACCTATCATCTCAGACGTATTATTTTACAACATTCCTGGCGTGTCGGACCCTACTTCTCGGTGGGAACAGTATATACGTCTATAACGTTATATATCCTAACCTAAGGCAACCTAACATCTCTGATGTAACATTTGGCAACATTCCAGTCGTGTCGGTCCCTACGTCTCGGTGGTAACATTATATGCGTCTATAGCGTTATATATCCTAACCTAAGGCAACCTAACATCTCGGATGTAACATTTGACAACATTCCAGGCGTGTCAGTACCTACGTCTCGATGGTAACATTATATGCGTTTATAGCGTTATATATCCTAACCTAAGGCAACCTAACATCTCGGATATAACATTTGACAACATTCCAGGCGTGTCAGTACCTACGTCTCGATGGTAACATTATATGCGTTTATAGCGTTATATATCCTAACCTAAGGGAACGTAACATCTCGGATGAAACATTTGACAACATTCTAGCCGTGTCAGTCCCTACGTCTCGGTGGTAACATTATATGCGTCTATAGCGTTATATATCCTAACCTATGGCAACCTGACATTTCGGATGTAATATTTGACAACATTCCTGTCGTGTCGGACCCTACCTCTCGGTGGGAACATTATATACGTCTATAACGTTATATATCCTAACCTAAGGCCATCTAACATCTCGGATGTAATATTTGACAACATTCCTGTCGTGTCGGACCCTACCTCTCGGTGGGAACAGTATATACGTCTATAACGTTATATATCCTAACCTAAGGCAACCTAACATCTCGGATGTAACATTTGACACCATTCCAGGCGTGTCGGTCCCTACGTCACGGTGGTAACATTATATCTGTCTATAGCGTTATATATCCTAACCTAAGGCAACCTGACATCTCGGATGTAATATTTGACAACATTCCTGTCGTGTCGGACCCTACTTCTCGGTGGGAACATTATGTACGTCTATAACGTTATATATCCTAACCCAAGGCCATCTAACATCTCGGATGTAATATTTGACAACATTCCTGTTGTCTCGGACCCTACTTCTCGGTGGGAACAGTATATACGTCTCTAACGTTATATATCCTAAAGTAAGGCAACCTGACATCTCGAATGTAATATTCTACAACATTCCAGGCGTGTCGGACCCTACTTCTCGGTGGGAACATTATATGCGTCTATAACGTTGTATATCCTAATCTGGGGCAACCTATCATCTCAGACGTATTATTTTACAACATTCCTGGCGTGTCGGACCCTACTTCTCGGTGGGAACATTATGTACGTCTATAACGTTATATATCCTAATCTAAGGACACCTAACATCTCGGATGGAATATTTGACAACATTCCTGGCACGTCGGACCCTACTTCTCGGTGAGAACAGTATATAAGTCTATAACGTTATATATCCTAAAGTAAGGCAACCTGACATCTCGAATGTAATATTCTACAACATTCCTGTCGTGTCGGACCCTACTTCTCGGTGGGAACATTATATGCGTCTATAACGTTGTATATCCTAATCTAGGGCAACCTATCATCTCAGACGTATTATTTTACAACATTCCTGGCGTGTCGGACCCTACTTCTCGGTGGGAACAGTATATACGTCTATAACGTTATATATCCTAACCTAAGGCAACCTAACATCTCGGATGTAACATTTGACAACTTTCCAGTCGTGTCGGTCCCTACGTCTCGGTGGTAACATTATATGCGTCTATAGCGTTATATATCCTAACCTAAGGCAACCTAACATCTCGGATGTAACATTTGACAACATTCCAGGCGTGTCAGTCCCTACGTCTCGATGGTAACATTATATGCGTTTATAGCGTTATATATCCTAACCTAAGGGAACGTAACATCTCGGATGAAACATTTGACAACATTCTAGCCGTGTCAGTCCCTACGTCTCGGTGGTAACATTATATGTGTCTATAGCGTTATATATCCTAACCTAAGGCAACCTAACATCTCGGATGTAATATTTGACAACATTCCTGTCGTGTCGGACCCTACCTCTCGGTGGGAACATTATATACGTCTAAAACGTTATATATCCTAACCTAAGGCCATCTAACATCTCGGATGTTATATTTGACAACATTCCTGTCGTGTCGGACCCTACCTCTCGGTGGAACAGTATATACGTCTGTAACGTTATATATCCTAAAGTAAGGCAACCTGACATCTCGAATGTAATATTCTACAACATTCCAGGCGTGTCGGACCCTACTTCTCGGTGGGAACATTATATGCGTCTATAACGTTGTATATCCTAATCTAGGGCAACCTATCATCTCAGACGTATTATTTTACAACATTCCTGGCGTGTCGGACCCTACTTCTCGGTGGGAATAGTATATACGTCTATAACGTTATATATCCTAACCTAAGGCAACCTAACATCTCGGATGTAACATTTGACAATATTCCAGGCATGTCGGTCCCTACGTCTCGGTGGTAACATTATATGCGTTTATAGCGTTATATATCCTAACCTAAGGGAACCTGACATCTCGGATGTAATATTTGACAACATTCCTGTCGTGTCGGACCCTACCTCTCGGTGGGAACATTATATACGTCTATAACGTTATATATCCTAACCTAAGGCCATCTAACATCCCGGTTCTAATATTTGACAACATTCCTGCCGTGTCGGACCCTACTTCTCGGTGGGAACAGTATATACGTCTGTAACGTTATATATCCTAACCTAAGGCAACCTAACATCTCGGATGTAACATTTGACAACATTCCATGCGTGTCAGTCCCTACTTCTCGGTGGGAACATTATGTACGTCTATAACGTTATATATCCTAATCTAAGGCCACCTAACATCTCGGATGGAATATTTGACAACATTCCTGGCACGTCGGACCCTACTTCTCGGTGGGAACAGTATATAAGTCTATAACGTTATATATCCTAACCTAAGGCAACCTGACATCTCGAATGTAATATTCTACAACAATACAGGCGTGTCGGACCCTACTTCTCGGTGGGAACATTATATGCGTCTATAGCGTTATATACCCTAACCTAAGGCAACCTGACATCTCGGATGTAATATTTGACAACATTCCTGTCGTGTCGGACCCTACTTCTCGGTGGGAACATTATGTACGTCTATAACGTTATATATCCTAACGCAAGGCCGTCTAACATCTCGGATGTAACATTTGACAACATTCCTGTCGTGTCGGACCCTACTTCTCGGTGGGAACAGTATATACGTCTGTAACGTTATATATCCTAAAGTAAGGCAACCTGACATCTCGAATGTAATATTCTACAACATTCCAGGCGTGTCGGACCCTACTTCTCGGTGGGAACATTATATGCGTCTATAACGTTGTATATCCTAATCTGGGGCAACCTATCATCTCAGACGTATTATTTTACAACATTCCTGGCGTGTCGGACCCTACTTCTCGGTGGGAATAGTATATACGTCTATAACGTTATATATCCTAACCTAAGGCAACCTAACATCTCGGATGTAACATTTGACAACATTCCAGGCGTGTCGGTCCCTACGTCTCGGTGGTAACATTATATGCGTCTATAGCGTTATATACCCTAACCTAAGGCAACCTGACATCTCGGATGTAATATTTGACAACATTCCTGTCGTGTCGGACCCTACTTCTCGGTGGTAACATTATATGCGTCTGTAACGTTATATATCCTAAAGTAAGGCAACCTGACATCTCGGATGTAATATTCTACAACATTCCAGGCGTGTCGGACCCTAAATCTCGGTGGGAAAATTATATACCTCTATAACGTTATATATCCTAACCTAAGGCCACCTAACATCTCGGATGTAATATTTTACAACATTCCTGGCGTGCCGGTGCATTCCTTTCGGTGGGAATATTATATACGTCTATAACGGTATATATCCTAATCTAAGACAACCTAACATTTCGCATGCATTATTTGACAACATTCCAGGCGTGTCGGACCCTACTTCTCGGTGGGAGCAGTATATACATCTATAACGTTATATATCCTAACCTAAGGCAACCTAACATCTCGGATGTAACATTTGACAACATTCCAGGCGTGTCAGTCCCTACGTCTCGGTGGTAACATTATATGCGTCTATAGCGTTATATATCCGAACCTAAGGCAACCTAACATCTCAGATGAAACATTTGACAACATTCTAGGCGTGTCAGTCCCTACGTCTCGGTGGTAACATTATATGCGTCTATAGCGTTATATATCATAACCTAAGGCAACCTGACATCTCGGATGTAATATTCTACAACATTCCAGGCGTGTCGGACCCTACTTCTCGGTGGGAACATTATGTACGTCTATAACGTTATATATCCTAATCTAAGGCCACCTAACATCTCGGATGGAATATTTGACAACATTTCTGGCACGTCGGACCCTACTTCTCGGTGGGAACAGTATATAAGTCTATAACGTTATATATCCTAACCTAAGGCAACCTGACATCTCGGATGTAATATTCTACAACATTCCAGGCGTGTCGCAACCTACATCTCGGTGGGAACAGTATATACGTCTGTAACGTTATATATCCTAACCTAAGGCCATCTAACATCTCGGATGTAATATTTGACAACATTCCTGTCGTGTCGGACCCTACTTCTCGGTGGGAACAGTATATAGGTCTGTATCGTTATATATACTAAAGTAAGGCAACCTGACATCTCGAATGTAATATTCTACAACATTCCAGGCGTGTCGGACCCTACTTCTCGGTGGGAACATTATATGCGTCTATAACGTTGTATATCCTAATCTAGGGCAACCTATCATCTCAGACGTATTATTTTACAACATTCCTGGCGTGTCGGACCCTACTTCTCGGTGGGAACAGTATATACGTCTGTAACGTTATATATCCTAACCTAAGGCAACCTAACATCTCGGATGTAACATTTGACAACATTCCAGGCGTGTCAGTCCCTACGTCTCGGTGGTAACATTATATGCGTCTATAGCGTTATATATCCTAACCTAAGGCAACCTAACATCTCAGATGAAACATTTGACAACATTCTAGGCGTGTCAGTCCCTACGTCACGGTGGTAACATTATATGCGTCTATAGCGTTATATATCCTAACCTAAGGCAACCTGACATCTCGGATGTAATATTCTACAACATTCCAGGCGTGTCGGACCCTACTTCTCGGTGGGAACATTACGTACGTCTATAACGTTATATATCCTAATCTAAGGCCACCTAACATCTCGGATGGAATATTTGACAACATTCCTGGCACGTCGGACCCTACATCTCGGTGGGAACATTATGTACGTCTATAACGTTATATATCCTAACCCAAGGCCATCTAACATCTCGGATGTAACATTTGACAACATTCCTGTCGTGTCGGTCCCTACTTCTCGGTGGGAACAGTATATACGTCTGTAACGTTATATATCCTAAAGTAAGGCAACCTGACATCTCGAATGTAATATTCTACAACATTCCAGGCGTGTCGGACCCTACTTCTCGGTGGGAACATTATATGCGTCTATAACGTTGTATATCCTAATCTGGGGCAACCTATCATCTCAGACGTATTATTTTACAACATTCCTGGCGTGTCGGACCCTACTTCTCGGTGGGAATAGTATATACGTCTATAACGTTATATATCCTAACCTAAGGCAACCTAACATCTCGGATGTAACATTTGACAACATTCCAGCCGTGTCGGTCCCTACGTCTCGGTGGTAACATTATATGCGTCTATAGCGTTATATACCCTAACCTAAGGCAACCTGACATCTCGGATGTAATATTTGACAACATTCCTGTCGTGTCGGACCCTACTTCTCGGTGGTAACATTATATGCGTCTGTAACGTTATATATCCTAAAGTAAGGCAACCTGACATCTCGGATGTAATATTCTACAACATTCCAGGCGTGTCGGACCCTAAATCTCGGTGGGAAAATTATATACCTCTATAACGTTATATATCCTAACCTAAGGCCACCTAACATCTCGGATGTAATATTTTACAACATTCCTGGCGTGCCGGTGCATTCCTTTCGGTGGGAATATTATATACGTCTATAACGGTATATATCCTAATCTAAGACAACCTAACATTTCGCATGCATTATTTGACAACATTCCAGGCGTGTCGGACCCTACTTCTCGGTGGGAGCAGTATATACATCTATAACGTTATATATCCTAACCTAAGGCAACCTGACATCTCGGATGTAATATTCTACAACATTCCAGGCGTGTCGCAACCTACATCTCGGTGGGAACAGTATATACGTCTGTAACGTTATATATCCTAACCTAAGGCCATCTAACATCTCGGATGTAATATTTGACAACATTCCTGTCGTGTCGGACCCTACTTCTCGGTGGGAACAGTATATAGGTCTGTATCGTTATATATACTAAAGTAAGGCAACCTGACATCTCGAATGTAATATTCTACAACATTCCAGGCGTGTCGGACCCTACTTCTCGGTGGGAACATTATATGCGTCTATAACGTTGTATATCCTAATCTAGGGCAACCTATCATCTCAGACGTATTATTTTACAACATTCCTGGCGTGTCGGACCCTACTTCTCGGTGGGAACAGTATATACGTCTGTAACGTTATATATCCTAACCTAAGGCAACCTAACATCTCGGATGTAACATTTGACAACATTCCAGGCGTGTCAGTCCCTACAGCCCGGGTGGTAACATTATATGCGTCTATAGCGTTATATATCCGAACCTAAGGCAACCTAACATCTCAGATGAAACATTTGACAACATTCTAGGCGTGTCAGTCCCTACGTCTCGGTGGTAACATTATATGCGTCTATAGCGTTATATATCCTAACCTAAGGCAACCTGACATCTCGGATGTAATATTCTACAACATTCCAGGCGTGTCGGACCCTACTTCTCGGTGGGAACATTATGTACGTCTATAACGTTATATATCCTAATCTAAGGCCACCTAACATCTCGGATGGAATATTTGACAACATTTCTGGCACGTCGGACCCTACTTCTCGGTGGGAACATTATGTACGTCTATAACGTTATATATCCTAACCCAAGGCCATCTAACATCTCGGATGTAACATTTGACAACATTCCTGTCGTGTCGGACCCTACTTCTCGGTGGGAACAGTATATACGTCTGTAACGTTATATATCCTAAATTAAGGCAACCTGACATCTCGAATGTAATATTCTACAACATTCCAGGCGTGTCGGACCCTACTTCTCGGTGGGAACATTATATGCGTCTATAACGTTGTATATCCTAATCTGGGGCAACCTATCATCTCAGACGTATTATTTTACAACATTCCTGGCGTGTCGGACCCTACTTCTCGGTGGGAATAGTATATACGTCTATAACGTTATATATCCTAACCTAAGGCAACCTAACATCTCGGATGTAACATTTGACAACATTCCAGGCGTGTCGGTCCCTACGTCTCGGTGGTAACATTATATGCGTCTATAGCGTTATATACCCTAACCTAAGGCAACCTGACATCTCGGATGTAATATTTGACAACATTCCTGTCGTGTCGGACCCTACTTCTCGGTGGTAACATTATATGCGTCTGTAACGTTATATATCCTAAAGTAAGGCAACCTGACATCTCGGATGTAATATTCTACAACATTCCAGGCGTGTCGGACCCTAAATCTCGGTGGGAAAATTATATACCTCTATAACGTTATATATCCTAACCTAAGGCCACCTAACATCTCG
Organism: Xylocopa violacea; assembly: GCA_963969225.1. Taxonomy (NCBI): domain Eukaryota; kingdom Metazoa; phylum Arthropoda; class Insecta; order Hymenoptera; family Apidae; genus Xylocopa; species Xylocopa violacea. Next base: position 5,231,214 of record CAXAJV010000014.1, on the reverse strand, counting down.
GATGTAATATTTTACAACATTCCTGGCGTGCCGGTGCATTCCTTTCGGTGGGAATATTATATACGTCTATAACGGTATATATCCTAATCTAAGACAACCTAACATTTCGCATGCATTATTTGACAACATTCCAGGCGTGTCGGACCCTACTTCTCGGTGGGAGCAATATATACATCTATAACGTTATATATCCTAACCTAAGGCAACCTAACATCTCGGATGTAACATTTGACAACATTCCAGGCGTGTCAGTCCCTACGTCTCGGTGGTAACATTATATGCGTCTATAGCGTTATATATCCGAACCTAAGGCAACCTAACATCTCAGATGAAACATTTGACAACATTCTAGGCGTGTCAGTCCCTACGTCTCGGTGGTAACATTATATGCGTCTATAGCGTTATATATCCTAACCTAAGGCAACCTGACATCTCGGATGTAATATTCTACAACATTCCAGGCGTGTCGGACCCTACTTCTCGGTGGGAACATTATGTACGTCTATAACGTTATATATCCTAATCTAAGGCCACCTAACATCTCGGATGTAATATTTTACAACATTCCTGGCGTGCCGGTGCATTCCTTTCGGTGGGAATATTATATACGTCTATAACGGTATATATCCTAATCTAAGACAACCTAACATTTCGCATGCATTATTTGACAACATTCCAGGCGTGTCGGACCCTACTTCTCGGTGGGAGCAGTATATATATCTATAACGTTATATATCCTAACCTAAGGCAACCTAACATCTCGGATGTAACATTTGACAACATTCCAGGCGTGTCAGTCCCTACGTCTCGGTGGTAACATTATATGCGTCTATAGCGTTATATATCCGAACCTAAGGCAACCTAACATCTCAGATGAAACATTTGACAACATTCTAGGCGTGTCAGTCCCTACGTCTCGGTGGTAACATTATATGCGTCTATAGCGTTATATATCCTAACCTAAGGCAACCTGACATCTCGGATGTAATATTCTACAACATTCCAGGCGTGTCGGACCCTACTTCTCGGTGGGAACATTATGTACGTCTATAACGTTATATATCCTAATCTAAGGCCACCTAACATCTCGGATGGAATATTTGACAACATTTCTGGCACGTCGGACCCTACTTCTCGGTGGGAACAGTATATAAGTCTATAACGTTATATATCCTAACCTAAGGCAACCTGACATCTCGGATGTAATATTCTACAACATTCCAGGCGTGTCGCAACCTACATCTCGGTGGGAACAGTATATACGTCTGTAACGTTATATATCCTAACCTAAGGCCATCTAACATCTCGGATGTAATATTTGACAACATTCCTGTCGTGTCGGACCCTACTTCTCGGTGGGAACAGTATATACGTCTGTAACGTTATATATCCTAACCTAAGGCAACCTAACATCTCGGATGTAACATTTGACAACATTCCAGGCGTGTCGGTCCCTACGTCACGGTGGTAACATTATATGCGTCTATAGCGTTATATATCCTAACCTAAGGCAACCTGACATCTCGGATGTAATATTTGACAACATTCCTGTCGTGTCGGACCCTACTTCTCGGTGGGAACATTATGTACGTCTATCACGTTATATATCCCTAACCCAAGGCCATCTAACATCTCGGATGTAATATTTGACAACATTCCTGTCGTCTCGGACCCTACTTCTCGGTGGGAACAGTATATACGTCTGTAACGTTATATATCCTAAAGTAAGGCAACCTGACATCTCGAATGTAATATTCTACAACAATGCAGGCGTGTCGGACCCTACTTCTCGGTGGGAACATTATATGCGTCTATAGCGTTATATACCCTAACCTAAGGCAACCTGACATCTCGGATGTAATATTTGACAACATTCCTGTCGTGTCGGACCCTACTTCTCGGTGGTAACATTATATGCGTCTGTAACGTTATATATCCTAAAGTAAGGCAACCTGACATCTCGGATGTAATATTCTACAACATTCCAGGCGTGTCGGACCCTACATCTCGGTGGGAACATTATATACCTCTATAACGTTATATATCCTAACCTAAGGCCACCTAACATCTCGGATGTAATATTTTACAACATTCCTGGCGTGCCGGTGCATTCCTTTCGGTGGGAATATTATATACGTCTATAACGGTATATATCCTAATCTAAGACAACCTAACATTTCGCATGCATTATTTGACAACATTCCAGGCGTGTCGGATCCTACTTCTCGGTGGGAGCAGTATATACATCTATAACGTTATATATCCTAACCTAAGGCAACCTAACATCTCGGATGTAACATTTGACAACATTCCAGGCGTGTCGGTCCCTACGTCACGGTGGTAACATTATATGCGTCTATAGCGTTATATATCCTAACCTAAGGCAACCTAACATCTCGGATGTAACATTTGACAACATTCCAGGCGTGTCAATCCCTACGTTTCGGTGGTAACATTATATGCGTCCATAGCGTTATATATCCTAACCTAAGGCAACCTGACATCTCGGATGTAATATTCCACAACATTCCAGGCGTGTCGCAACCTACATCTCGGTCGGAACAGTATATACGTCTGTAACGTTATATATCCTAACCTAAGGCCATCTAACATCTCGGATGTAATATTTGACAACATTCCTGTCGTGTCGGACCCTACTTCTCGGTGGGAACAGTATATACGTCTGTAACGTTATATATCCTAACCTAAGGCAACCTAACATCTCGGATGTAACATTTGACAACATTCCAGGCGTGTCGGTCCCTACGTCACGGTGGTAACATTATATGCGTCTATAGCATTATATATCCTAACCTAAGGCAACCTGACATCTTGGATGTAATATTTGACAACATTCCTGTCGTGTCGGACCCTACTTCTCGGTGGGAACATTATGTACGTCTATAACGTTATATATCCTAACCCAAGGCCATCTAACATCTCGGATGTAATATTTGACAACATTCCTGTCGTCTCGGACCCTACTTCTCGGTGGGAACAGTATATACGTCTGTAACGTTATATATCCTTACCTAAGGCAACCTAACATCTCGGATGTAATATTTGACAACATTCCTGTCGTGTCGGACACTACCTCTCGGTGGGAACAGTATATACGTCTATAACGTTATATATCCTAACCTAAGGCAACCTAACATCTCGGATGTAACATTTGACAACATTCCAGGCGTGTCGGTCCCTACGTCACGGTGGTAACATTATATCTGTCTATAGCGTTATATATCCTAACCTAAGGCAACCTGACATCTCGGATGTAATATTTGACAACATTCCTGTCGTGTCGGACCCTACTTCTCGGTGGGAACATTATGTACGTCTATAACGTTATATATCCTAATCTAAGGACACCTAACATCTCGGATGGAATATTTGACAACATACCTGGCACGTCGGACCCTACTTCTCGGTGGGAACAGTATATAAGTCTATAACGTTATATATCCTAACCTAAGGCAACCTGACATCTCGGATGTAATATTCTACAACATTCCAGGCGTGTCGCAACCTACATCTCGGTGGGAACAGTATATACGTCTGTAACGTTATATATCCTAACCTAAGGCCATCTAACATCTCGGATGTAATATTTGACAACATTCCTGTCGTGTCGGACCCTACTTCTCGGTGGGAACAGTATATAGGTCTGTAACGTTATATATCCTAAAGTAAGGCAACCTGACATCTCGAATGTAATATTCTACAACATTCCAGGCGTTTCGGACCCTACTTCTCGGTGGGAACATTATATGCGTCTATAACGTTGTATATCCTAATCTAGGGCAACCTATCATCTCAGACGTATTATTTTACAACATTCCTGGCGTGTCGGACCCTACTTCTCGGTGGGAACAGTATATACGTCTATAACGTTATATATCCTAACCTAAGGCAACCTAACATCTCGGATGTAACATTTGACAACATTCCAGTCGTGTCGGTCCCTACGTCTCGGTGGTAACATTATATGCGTCTATAGCGTTATATATCCTAACCTAAGGCAACCTAACATCTCGGATGTAACATTTGACAACATTCCAGGCGTGTCAGTCCCTACGTCTCGATGGTAACATTATATGCGTTTATAGCGTTATATATCCTAACCTAAGGGAACGTAACATCTCGGATGAAACATTTGACAACATTCTAGCCGTGTCAGTCCCTACGTCTCGGTGGTAACATTATATGTGTCTATAGCGTTATATATCCTAACCTAAGGCAACCTAACATCTCGGATGTAATATTTGACAACATTCCTGTCGTGTCGGACCCTACCTCTCGGTGGGAACATTATATACGTCTAAAACGTTATATATCCTAACCTAAGGCCATCTAACATCTCGGATGTAATATTTGACAACATTCCTGTCGTGTCGGACCCTACCTCTCGGTGGAACAGTATATACGTCTGTAACGTTATATATCCTAAAGTAAGGCAACCTGACATCTCGAATGTAATATTCTACAACATTCCAGGCGTGTCGGACCCTACTTCTCGGAGGGAACATTATATGCGTCTATAACGTTGTATATCCTAATCTAGGGCAACCTATCATCTCAGACGTATTATTTTACAACATTCCTGGCGTGTCGGATCCTACTTCTCGGTGGGAATAGTATATACGTCTATAACGTTATATATCCTAACCTAAGGCAACCTAACATCTCGGATGTAACATTTGACAATATTCCAGGCATGTCGGACCCTACTTCTCGGTGGGAACAGTATATAAGTCTATAACGTTATATATCCTAACCTAAGGCAACCTGACATCTCGGATGTAATATTCTACAACATTCCAGGCGTTTCGGACCCTACTTCTCGGTGGGAACATTATATGCGTCTATAACGTTGTATATCCTAATCTAGGGCAACCTATCATCTCAGACGTATTATTTTACAACATTCCTGGCGTGTCGGACCCTACTTCTCGGTGGGAATAGTATATACATCTATAACGTTATATATCCTAACCTAAGGCAACCTAACATCTCGGATTTAACATTTGACAATATTCCAGGCATGTCGGTCCCTACGTCTCGGTGGTAACGATATATGCGTTTATAGCGTTATATATCTTAACCTAAGGGAACCTGACATCTCGGATGTAATATTTGACAACATTCCTGTCGTGTCGGACCCTACCTCTCGGTGGGAACATTATATACGTCTATAACGTTATATATCCTAACCTAAGGCCATCTAACATCCCGGTTGTAATATTTGACAACATTCCTGTCGTGTCGGACCCTACTTCTCGGTGGGAACTGTATATACGTCTGTAACGTTATATATCCTAACCTAAGGCAACCTAACATCTCGGATGTAACATTTGACAACATTCCAGTCGTGTCAGTCCCTACGTCTCGGTGGTAACATTATATGCGTCTATAGCGTTATATATCCTAACCTAAGGCAACCTAACATCTCAGATGAAACATTTGACAACATTCTAGGCGTGTCAGTCCCTACGTCTCGGTGGTAACATTATATGCGTCTATAGCGTTATATATCCTAACCTAAGGCAACCTGACATCTCGGATGTAATATTCTACAACATTCCAGGCGTGTCGGACCCTACTTCTCGGTGGGAACATTATGTACGTCTATAACGTTATATATCCTAATCTAAGGCCACCTAACATCTCGGATGGAATATTTGACAACATTCCTGGCACGTCGGACCCTACTTCTCGGTGGGAACAGTATATAAGTCTATAACGTTATATATCCTAACCTAAGGCAACCTGACATCTCGAATGTAATATTCTACAACAATACAAGCGTGTCGGACCCTACTTCTCGGTGGGAACATTATATGCGTCTATAGCGTTATATACCCTAACCTAAGGCAACCTGACGTCTCGGATGTAATATTTGACAACATTCCTGTCGTGTCGGACCCTACTTCTCGGTGGGAACATTATGTACGTCTATAACGTTATATATCCTAACCCAAGGCCATCTAACATCTCGGATGTAATATTTTACAACATTCCTGTCGTCTCGGACCCTACTTCTCGGTGGGAACAGTATATACGTCTGTAACGTTATATATCCTAAAGTAAGGCAACCTGACATCTCGAATGTAATATTCTACAACAATCCAGGCGTGTCGGACCCTACTTCTCGGTGGGAACATTATATGCGTCTATAGCGTTATATACCCTAACCTAAGGCAACCTGACATCTCGGATGTAATATTTTACAACATTCCTGGCGTGCCGGTGCATTCCTTTCGGTGGGAATATTATATACGTCTATAACGGTATATATCCTAATCTAAGACAACCTAACATTTCGCATGCATTATTTGACAACATTCCAGGCGTGTCGGACCCTACTTCTCGGTGGGAGCAGTATATACATCTATAACGTTATATATCCTAACCTAAGGCAACCTAACATCTCGGATGTAACATTTGACAACATTCCAGGCGTGTTGGACCCTACGTCTCGGTGGTAACATTATATGCGTTTATAGCGTTATATATCCTAACCTAAGGGAACCTGACATCTCGGATGTAATATTTGACAACATTCCTGTCGTGTCGGACCCTACCTCTCGGTGGGAACATTATATACGTCTATAACGTTATATATCCTAACCTAAGGCCATCTAACATCCCGGTTGTAATATTTGACAACATTCCTGTCGTGTCGGACCCTACTTCTCGGTGGGAACTGTATATACGTCTGTAACGTTATATATCCTAACCTAAGGCAACCTAACATCTCGGATGTAACATTTGACAACATTCCAGTCGTGTCAGTCCCTACGTCTCGGTGGTAACATTATATGCGTCTATAGCGTTATATATCCTAACCTAAGGCAACCTAACATCTCAGATGAAACATTTGACAACATTCTAGGCGTGTCAGTCCCTACGTCTCGGTGGTAACATTATATGCGTCTATAGCGTTATATATCCTAACCTAAGGCAACCTGACATCTCGGATGTAATATTCTACAACATTCCAGGCGTGTCGGACCCTACTTCTCGGTGGGAACATTATGTACGTCTATAACGTTATATATCCTAATCTAAGGCCACCTAACATCTCGGATGGAATATTTGACAACATTCCTGGCACGTCGGACCCTACTTCTCGGTGGGAACAGTATATAAGTCTATAACGTTATATATCCTAACCTAAGGCAACCTGACATCTCGAATGTAATATTCTACAACAATCCAGGCGTGTCGGACCCTACTTCTCGGTGGGAACATTATATGCGTCTATAGCGTTATATACCCTAACCTAAGGCAACCTGACATCTCGGATGTAATATTTTACAACATTCCTGGCGTACCGGTGCATTCCTTTCGGTGGGAATATTATATACGTCTATAACGGTATATATCCTAATCTAAGACAACCTAACATTTCGCATGCATTATTTGACAACATTCCAGGCGTGTCGGACCCTACTTCTCGGTGGGAGCAGTATATACATCTATAACGTTATATATCCTAACCTAAGGCAACCTAACATCTCGGATGTAACATTTGACAACATTCCAGGCGTGTCGGTCCCTACGTCACGGTGGTAACTTTATATGCGTCTATAGCGTTATATATCCTAACCTAAGGCAACCTAACATCTCGGATGTAACATTTGACAACATTCCAGGCGTGTCAGTCTCTACGTCTCGGTGGTAACATTATATGCGTCCATAGCGTTATATATCCTAACCTAAGGCAACCTAACATCTCAGATGAAACATTTGACAACATTCTAGGCGTGTCAGTGCCTACGTCTCGGTGGTAACATTATATGCGTCTATAGCGTTATATATCCTAACCTAAGGCAACCTGACATCTCGGATGTAATATTCTACAACATTCCAGGCGTGTCGGACCATACTTCTCGGTGGGAACATTATGTACGTCTATAACGTTATATATCCTAATCTAAGGCCACCTAACATCTCGGATGTAATATTCTACAACATTCCAGGCGTGTCGCAACCTACATCTCGGTGGGAACAGTATATACGTCTGTAACGTTATATATCCTAACCTAAGGCCATCTAACATCTCGGATGTAATATTTGACAACATTCCTGTCGTGTCGGACACTACCTCTCGGTGGGAACAGTATATACGTCTATAACGTTATATATCCTAACCTAAGGCCATCTAACATCTCGGATGTAATATTTGACAACATTCCTGTTGTGTCGGACCCTACCTCTCGGTGGGAACAGTATATACGTCTATAACGTTATATATTCTAACCTAAGGCAACCTAACATCTCGGATGTAACATTTGACACCATTCCAGGCGTGTCGGTCCCTACGTCACGGTGGTAACATTATATCTGTCTATAGCGTTATATATCCTAACCTAAGGCAACCTGACATCTCGGATGTAATATTTGACAACAGTCCTGTCGTGTCGGCCCTACTTCTCGGTGGGAACATTATGTACGTCTATAACGTTATATATCCTAACCCAAGGCCATCTAACATCTCGGATGTAATATTTGACAACATTCCTGTCGTCTCGGACCCTACTTCTCGGTGGTAACAGTATATACGTCTGTAACGTTATATATCCTAAAGTAAGGCAACCTGACATCTCGAATGTAATATTCTACAACAATCCAGGCGTGTCGGACCCTACTTCTCGGTGGGAACATTATATGCGTCTATAACGTTGTATATCCTAATCTAGGGCAACCTATCATCTCAGACGTATTATTTTACAACATTCCTGGCGTTTCGGACCCTACTTCTCGGTGGGAATAGTATATACGTCTATAACGTTATATATCCTAACCTAAGGCAACCTAACATCTCGGATGTAACATTTGACAACATTCCAGTCGTGTCGGTACCTACGTCTCGGTGGTAACATTATATGCGTCTATAGCGTTATATATCCTAACCTAAGGCAACCTACCATCTCGGATGTAACATTTGACAACATTCCAGGCGTGTCAGTCCCTACGTCTCGATGGTAACATTATATGCGTTTATAGCGTTATATATCCTAACCTAAGGGAACGTAACATCTCGGATGAAACATTTGACAACATTCTAGCCGTGTCAGTCCCTACGTCTCGGTGGTAACATTATATGCGTCTATAGCGTTATATATCCTAACCTAAGGCAACCTGACATTTCGGATGTAATATTTGACAACATTCCTGCCGTGTCGGACCCTACCTCTCGGTGGGAACATTATATACGTCTATAACGTTATATATCCTAACCTAAGGCCATCTAACATCTCGGATGTAATATTTGACAACATTCCTGTCGTGTCGGACCCTACCTCTCGGTGGGAACAGTATATACGTCTATAACGTTATATATCCTAACCCAAGGCAACCTAACATCTCGGATGTAATATTTGACAACATTCCTGTCGTGTCGGACCCTACTTCTCGGTGGGAACAGTATATACGTCTGTAACGTTATATATCCTAAAGTAAGGCAACCTGACATCTCGAATGTAATATTCTACAACATTCCAGGCGTGCCGGACCCTACTTCTCGGTGGGAACATTATATGCGTCTATAACGTTGTATATCCTAATCTGGGGCAACCTATCATCTCAGACGTATTATTTTACAACATTCCTGGCGTGTCGGACCCTACTTCTCGGTGGGAATAGTATATACGTCTATAACGTTATATATCCTAACCTAAGGCAACCTAACATCTCGGATGTAACATTTGACAACATTCCAGGCGTGTCGGTCCCTACGTCACGGTGGTAACATTATGTGCGTCTATAGCGTTATATATCCTAACCTAAGGCAACCTGACATCTCGGATGTAATATTTGACAACATTCCTGTCGTGTCGGACCCTACTTCTCGGTGGGAACATTATATACGTCTATAACGTTATATATCCTAACCTAAGGCCATCTAACATCCCGGTTGTAATATTTGACAACATTCCTGTCGTGTCGGACCCTACTTCTCGGTGGGAACTGTATATACGTCTGTAACGTTATATATCCTAACCTAAGGCAACCTAACATCTCGGATGTAACATTTGACAACATTCCAGTCGTGTCAGTCCCTACGTCTCGGTGGTAACATTATATGCGTCTATAGCGTTATATATCCTAACCTAAGGCAACCTAACATCTCAGATGAAACATTTGACAACATTCTAGGCGTGTCAGTCCCTACGTCTCGGTGGTAACATTATATGCGTCTATAGCGTTATATATCCTAACCTAAGGCAACCTGACATCTCGGATGTAATATTCTACAACATTCCAGGCGTGTCGGACCCTACTTCTCGGTGGGAACATTATGTACGTCTATAACGTTATATATCCTAACCTAAGGCAACCTAACATCTCGGATGTAACATTTGACAACATTCCAGGCGTGTCGGTCCCTACGTCACGGTGGTAACATTATGTGCGTCTATAGCGTTATATATCCTAACCTAAGGCAACCTGACATCTCGGATGTAATATTTGACAACATTCCTGTCGTGTCGGACCCTACTTCTCGGTGGGAACATTATGTACGTCTATAACGTTATATATCCTAACCCAAGGCCATCTAACATCTCGGATGTAATATTTGACAACATTCCTGTCGTCTCGGACCCTACTTCTCGGTGGGAACAGTATATACGTCTGTAACGTTATATATCCTAAAGTAAGGCAACCTGACATCTCGAATGTAATATTCTACAACAATCCAGGCGTGTCGGACCCTACTTCTCGGTGGGAACATTATATGCGTCTATAGCGTTATATACCCTAACCTAAGGCAACCTGACATCTCGGATGTAATATTTGACAACATTACTGTCGTGTCGGACCCTACTTCTCGGTGGTAACATTATATGCGTCTGTAACGTTATATATCCTAAAGTAAGGCAACCTGACATCTCGGATGTAATATTCTACAACATTCCAGGCGTGTCGGACCCTACATCTCGGTGGGAACATTATATACCTCTATAACGTTATATATCCTAACCTAAGGCCACCTAACATCTCGGATGTAATATTTTACAACATTCCTGGCGTGCCGGTGCATTCCTTTCTGTGGGAATATTATATAGGTCTATAACGGTATATATCCTAATCTAAGACAACCTAACATTTCGCATGCATTATTTGACAACATTCCAGGCGTGTTGGACCCTACTTCTCGGTGGGAGCAGTATATACATCTATAACGTTATATATCCTAACCTAAGGCAACCTAACATCTCGGATGTAACATTTGACAACATTCCAGGCGTGTCGGTCCCTACGTCACGGTGGTAACATTATATGCGTCTATAGCGTTATATATCCTAACCTAAGGCAACCTAACATCTCGGATGTAACATTTGACAACATTCCAGGCGTGTCAGTCCCTACGTCTCGGTGGTAACATTATATGCGTCCATAGCGTTATATATCCTAACCTAAGGCAACCTAACATCTCAGATGAAACATTTAACAACATTCTAGGCGTGTCAGTGCCTACGCCTCGGTGGTAACATTATATGCGTCTATAGCGTTATATATCCTAACCTAAGGCAACCTGACATCTCGGATGTAATATTTGACAACATTACTGTCGAGTCGGACCCTACTTCTCGGTGGTAACATTATATGCGTCTGTAACGTTATATATCCTAAAGTAAGGCAACCTGACATCTCGGATGTAATATTCTACAACATTCCAGGCGTGTCGGACCCTAAATCTCGGTGGGAAAAAAATATACCTCTATAACGTTATATATCCTAACCTAAGGCCACCTAACATCTCGGATGTAATATTTTACAACATTCCTGGCGTGCCGGTGCATTCCTTTCGGTGGGAATATTATATACGTCTATAACGGTATATATCCTAATCTAAGACAACCTAACATTTCGCATGCATTATTTGACAACATTCCAGGCGTGTCGGACCCTACTTCTCGGTGGGAGCAGTATATACATCTATAACGTTATATATCCTAACCTAAGGCAACCTAACATCTCGGATGTAACATTTGACAACATTCCAGGCGTGTTGGACCCTACGTCTCGGTGGTAACATTATATGCGTTTATAGCGTTATATATCCTAACCTAAGGGAACCTGACATCTCGGATGTAATATTTGACAACATTCCTGTCGTGTCGGACCCTACCTCTCGGTGGGAACATTATATACGTCTATAACGTTATATATCCTAACCTAAGGCCATCTAACATCCCGGTTGTAATATTTGACAACATTCCTGTCGTGTCGGACCCTACTTCTCGGTGGGAACTGTATATACGTCTGTAACGTTATATATCCTAACCTAAGGCAACCTAACATCTCGGATGTAACATTTGACAACATTCCAGTCGTGTCAGTCCCTACGTCTCGGTGGTAACATTATATGCGTCTATAGCGTTATATATCCTAACCTAAGGCAACCTAACATCTCAGATGAAACATTTGACAACATTCTAGGCGTGTCAGTCCCTACGTCTCGGTGGTAACATTATATGCGTCTATAGCGTTATATATCCTAACCTAAGGCAACCTGACATCTCGGATGTAATATTCTACAACATTCCAGGCGTGTCGGACCCTACTTCTCGGTGGGAACATTATGTACGTCTATAACGTTATATATCCTAATCTAAGGCCACCTAACATCTCGGATGGAATATTTGACAACATTCCTGGCACGTCGGACCCTACTTCTCGGTGGGAACAGTATATAAGTCTATAACGTTATATATCCTAACCTAAGGCAACCTGACATCTCGAATGTAATATTCTACAACAATCCAGGCGTGTCGGACCCTACTTCTCGGTGGGAACATTATATGCGTCTATAGCGTTATATACCCTAACCTAAGGCAACCTGACATCTCGGATGTAATATTTTACAACATTCCTGGCGTACCGGTGCATTCCTTTCGGTGGGAATATTATATACGTCTATAACGGTATATATCCTAATCTAAGACAACCTAACATTTCGCATGCATTATTTGACAACATTCCAGGCGTGTCGGACCCTACTTCTCGGTGGGAGCAGTATATACATCTATAACGTTATATATCCTAACCTAAGGCAACCTAACATCTCGGATGTAACATTTGACAACATTCCAGGCGTGTCGGTCCCTACGTCACGGTGGTAACTTTATATGCGTCTATAGCGTTATATATCCTAACCTAAGGCAACCTAACATCTCGGATGTAACATTTGACAACATTCCAGGCGTGTCAGTCTCTACGTCTCGGTGGTAACATTATATGCGTCCATAGCGTTATATATCCTAACCTAAGGCAACCTAACATCTCAGATGAAACATTTGACAACATTCTAGGCGTGTCAGTGCCTACGTCTCGGTGGTAACATTATATGCGTCTATAGCGTTATATATCCTAACCTAAGGCAACCTGACATCTCGGATGTAATATTCTACAACATTCCAGGCGTGTCGGACCATACTTCTCGGTGGGAACATTATGTACGTCTATAACGTTATATATCCTAATCTAAGGCCACCTAACATCTCGGATGTAATATTCTACAACATTCCAGGCGTGTCGCAACCTACATCTCGGTGGGAACAGTATATACGTCTGTAACGTTATATATCCTAACCTAAGGCCATCTAACATCTCGGATGTAATATTTGACAACATTCCTGTCGTGTCGGACACTACCTCTCGGTGGGAACAGTATATACGTCTATAACGTTATATATCCTAACCTAAGGCCATCTAACATCTCGGATGTAATATTTGACAACATTCCTGTTGTGTCGGACCCTACCTCTCGGTGGGAACAGTATATACGTCTATAACGTTATATATTCTAACCTAAGGCAACCTAACATCTCGGATGTAACATTTGACACCATTCCAGGCGTGTCGGTCCCTACGTCACGGTGGTAACATTATATCTGTCTATAGCGTTATATATCCTAACCTAAGGCAACCTGACATCTCGGATGTAATATTTGACAACAGTCCTGTCGTGTCGGCCCTACTTCTCGGTGGGAACATTATGTACGTCTATAACGTTATATATCCTAACCCAAGGCCATCTAACATCTCGGATGTAATATTTGACAACATTCCTGTCGTCTCGGACCCTACTTCTCGGTGGTAACAGTATATACGTCTGTAACGTTATATATCCTAAAGTAAGGCAACCTGACATCTCGAATGTAATATTCTACAACAATCCAGGCGTGTCGGACCCTACTTCTCGGTGGGAACATTATATGCGTCTATAACGTTGTATATCCTAATCTAGGGCAACCTATCATCTCAGACGTATTATTTTACAACATTCCTGGCGTTTCGGACCCTACTTCTCGGTGGGAATAGTATATACGTCTATAACGTTATATATCCTAACCTAAGGCAACCTAACATCTCGGATGTAACATTTGACAACATTCCAGTCGTGTCGGTACCTACGTCTCGGTGGTAACATTATATGCGTCTATAGCGTTATATATCCTAACCTAAGGCAACCTACCATCTCGGATGTAACATTTGACAACATTCCAGGCGTGTCAGTCCCTACGTCTCGATGGTAACATTATATGCGTTTATAGCGTTATATATCCTAACCTAAGGGAACGTAACATCTCGGATGAAACATTTGACAACATTCTAGCCGTGTCAGTCCCTACGTCTCGGTGGTAACATTATATGCGTCTATAGCGTTATATATCCTAACCTAAGGCAACCTGACATTTCGGATGTAATATTTGACAACATTCCTGCCGTGTCGGACCCTACCTCTCGGTGGGAACATTATATACGTCTATAACGTTATATATCCTAACCTAAGGCCATCTAACATCTCGGATGTAATATTTGACAACATTCCTGTCGTGTCGGACCCTACCTCTCGGTGGGAACAGTATATACGTCTATAACGTTATATATCCTAACCCAAGGCAACCTAACATCTCGGATGTAATATTTGACAACATTCCTGTCGTGTCGGACCCTACTTCTCGGTGGGAACAGTATATACGTCTGTAACGTTATATATCCTAAAGTAAGGCAACCTGACATCTCGAATGTAATATTCTACAACATTCCAGGCGTGCCGGACCCTACTTCTCGGTGGGAACATTATATGCGTCTATAACGTTGTATATCCTAATCTGGGGCAACCTATCATCTCAGACGTATTATTTTACAACATTCCTGGCGTGTCGGACCCTACTTCTCGGTGGGAATAGTATATACGTCTATAACGTTATATATCCTAACCTAAGGCAACCTAACATCTCGGATGTAACATTTGACAACATTCCAGGCGTGTCGGTCCCTACGTCACGGTGGTAACATTATGTGCGTCTATAGCGTTATATATCCTAACCTAAGGCAACCTGACATCTCGGATGTAATATTTGACAACATTCCTGTCGTGTCGGACCCTACTTCTCGGTGGGAACATTATATACGTCTATAACGTTATATATCCTAACCTAAGGCCATCTAACATCCCGGTTGTAATATTTGACAACATTCCTGTCGTGTCGGACCCTACTTCTCGGTGGGAACTGTATATACGTCTGTAACGTTATATATCCTAACCTAAGGCAACCTAACATCTCGGATGTAACATTTGACAACATTCCAGTCGTGTCAGTCCCTACGTCTCGGTGGTAACATTATATGCGTCTATAGCGTTATATATCCTAACCTAAGGCAACCTAACATCTCAGATGAAACATTTGACAACATTCTAGGCGTGTCAGTCCCTACGTCTCGGTGGTAACATTATATGCGTCTATAGCGTTATATATCCTAACCTAAGGCAACCTGACATCTCGGATGTAATATTCTACAACATTCCAGGCGTGTCGGACCCTACTTCTCGGTGGGAACATTATGTACGTCTATAACGTTATATATCCTAACCTAAGGCAACCTAACATCTCGGATGTAACATTTGACAACATTCCAGGCGTGTCGGTCCCTACGTCACGGTGGTAACATTATGTGCGTCTATAGCGTTATATATCCTAACCTAAGGCAACCTGACATCTCGGATGTAATATTTGACAACATTCCTGTCGTGTCGGACCCTACTTCTCGGTGGGAACATTATGTACGTCTATAACGTTATATATCCTAACCCAAGGCCATCTAACATCTCGGATGTAATATTTGACAACATTCCTGTCGTCTCGGACCCTACTTCTCGGTGGGAACAGTATATACGTCTGTAACGTTATATATCCTAAAGTAAGGCAACCTGACATCTCGAATGTAATATTCTACAACAATCCAGGCGTGTCGGACCCTACTTCTCGGTGGGAACATTATATGCGTCTATAGCGTTATATACCCTAACCTAAGGCAACCTGACATCTCGGATGTAATATTTGACAACATTACTGTCGTGTCGGACCCTACTTCTCGGTGGTAACATTATATGCGTCTGTAACGTTATATATCCTAAAGTAAGGCAACCTGACATCTCGGATGTAATATTCTACAACATTCCAGGCGTGTCGGACCCTACATCTCGGTGGGAACATTATATACCTCTATAACGTTATATATCCTAACCTAAGGCCACCTAACATCTCGGATGTAATATTTTACAACATTCCTGGCGTGCCGGTGCATTCCTTTCTGTGGGAATATTATATAGGTCTATAACGGTATATATCCTAATCTAAGACAACCTAACATTTCGCATGCATTATTTGACAACATTCCAGGCGTGTTGGACCCTACTTCTCGGTGGGAGCAGTATATACATCTATAACGTTATATATCCTAACCTAAGGCAACCTAACATCTCGGATGTAACATTTGACAACATTCCAGGCGTGTCGGTCCCTACGTCACGGTGGTAACATTATATGCGTCTATAGCGTTATATATCCTAACCTAAGGCAACCTAACATCTCGGATGTAACATTTGACAACATTCCAGGCGTGTCAGTCCCTACGTCTCGGTGGTAACATTATATGCGTCCATAGCGTTATATATCCTAACCTAAGGCAACCTAACATCTCAGATGAAACATTTAACAACATTCTAGGCGTGTCAGTGCCTACGCCTCGGTGGTAACATTATATGCGTCTATAGCGTTATATATCCTAACCTAAGGCAACCTGACATCTCGGATGTAATATTTGACAACATTACTGTCGAGTCGGACCCTACTTCTCGGTGGTAACATTATATGCGTCTGTAACGTTATATATCCTAAAGTAAGGCAACCTGACATCTCGGATGTAATATTCTACAACATTCCAGGCGTGTCGGACCCTAAATCTCGGTGGGAAAAAAATATACCTCTATAACGTTATATATCCTAACCTAAGGCCACCTAACATCTCGGATGTAATATTTTACAACATTCCTGGCGTGCCGGTGCATTCCTTTCGGTGGGAATATTATATACGTCTATAACGGTATATATCCAAATCTAAGACAACCTAACATTTCGCATGCATTATTTGACAACATTCCAGGCGTGTCGGACCCTACTTCTCGGTGGGAGCAGTATATACATCTATAACGTTATATATCCTAACCTAAGGCAACCTAACATCTCGGATGTAACATTTGACAACATTCCAGGTGTGTCGGTCCCTATGTCACGGTGGTAACATTATATGCGTCTGTAGCGTTATATATCCTAACCTAAGGCAACCTAACATCTCGGATGTAACATTTGACAACATTCCAGGCGTGTCAGTCCCTACGTCTCGGTGGTAACATTATATGCGTCTATAGCGTTATGTATCCTAACCTAAGGCAACCTAACATCTCAGATGAAACATTTGACAACATTCTAGGCGTGTCAGTCCCTACGTCTCGGTGGTAACATTATATGCGTCTATAGCGTTATATATCCTGACCTAAGGCAACCTGACATCTCGGATGTAATATTCTACAACATTCCAGGCGTATCGGACCCTACTTCTCGGTGGGAACATTATATGCGTCTATAACGTTGTATATCCTAATCTAGGGCAACCTATCATCTCAGACGTATTATTTTACAACATTCCTGGCGTGTCGGACCCTACTTCTCGGTAGGAACAGTATATACGTCTGTAACGTTATATATCCTAACCTAAGGCAACCTAACATCTCGGATGTAACATTTGACAACATTCCAGGCGTGTCGGTCCCTACGTCACGGTGGTAACATTATATGCGTCTATAGCGTTATATATCCTAACCTAAGGCAACCTGACATCTCGGATGTAACATTTGACAACATTCCAGGCGTGTCAGTCTCTACGTCTCGGTGGTAACATTATATGCGTCCATAGCGTTATATATCCTAACCTAAGGCAACCTAACATCTCAGATGAAACATTTGACAACATTCTAGGCGTGTCAGTGCCTACGTCTCGGTGGTAACATTATATGCGTTTATAGCGTTATATATCCTAACCTAAGGCAACCTGACATCTCGGATGTAATATTCTACAACATTCCAGGCGTGTCGGACCCTACTTCTCGGTGGGAACATTATGTACGTCTATAACGTTATATATCCTAATCTAAGGCCACCTAACATCTCGGATGTAATATTCTACAACATTCCAGGCGTGTCGCAACCTACATCTCGGTGGGAACAGTATATACGTCTGTAACGTTATATATCCTAACCTAAGGCCATCTAACATCTCGGATGTAATATTTGACAACATTCCTGTCGTGTCGGACACTACCTCTCGGTGGGAACAGTATATACGTCTATAACGTTATATATCCTAACCTAAGGCCATCTAACATCTCGGATGTAATATTTGACAACATTCCTGTTGTGTCGGACCCTACCTCTCGGTGGGAACAGTATATACGTCTATAACGTTATATATCCTAACCTAAGGCAACCTAACATCTCGGATGTAACATTTGACAACATTCCAGGCGTGTCGGTCCCTACGTCACGGTGGTAACATTATATCTGTCTATAGCGTTATATATCCTAACCTAAGGCAACCTGACATCTCGGATGTAATATTTGACAACAGTCCTGTCGTGTCGGACCCTACTTCTCGGTGGGAACATTATGTACGTCTATAACGTTATATATCCTAACCCAAGGCCATCTAACATCTCGGATGTAATATTTGACAACATTCCTGTCGTCTCGGACCCTAACTTCTCGGTGGTAACAGTATATACGTCTGTAACGTTATATATCCTAAAGTAAGGCAACCTGACATCTCGAATGTAATATTCTACAACAATCCAGGCGTGTCGGGCCCTACTTCTCGGTGGGAACATTATATGCGTCTATAACGTTTTATATCCTAATCTGGGGCAACCTATCATCTCAGACGTATTATTTTACAACATTCCTGGCGTGTCAGACCCTACTTCTCGGTGGGAATAGTATATACGTCTATAACGTTATATATCCTAACCTAAGGCAACCTAACATCTCGGATGTAACATTTGACAACATTCCAGGCGTGTCGGTCCCTACGTCTCGGTGGTAACATTATATGCGTCTATAGCGTTATATACCCTAACCTAAGGCAACCTGACATCTCGGATGTAATATTTGACAACATTCCTGTCGTGTCGGACCCTACTTCTCGGTGGTAACATTATATGCGTCTGTAACGTTATATATCCTAAAGTAAGGCAACCTGACATCTCGGATGTAATATTCTACAACATTCCAGGCGTGTCGGACCCTAAATCTCGGTGGGAAAATTATATACCTCTATAACGTTATATATCCTAACCTAAGGCCACCTAACATCTCGGATGTAATATTTTACAACATTCCTGGCGTGCCGGTGCATTCCTTTCGGTGGGAATATTATATACGTCTATAACGGTATATATCCTAATCTAAGACAACCTAACATTTCGCATGCATTATTTGACAACATTCCAGGCGTGTCGGACCCTACTTCTCGGTGGGAGCAGTATATACATCTATAACGTTATATATCCTAACCTAAGGCAACCTAACATCTCGGATGTAACATTTGACAACATTCCAGGCGTGTCAGTCCCTACGTCACGGTGGTAACATTATATGCGTCTATAGCGTTATATATCCTAACCTAAGGCAACCTAACATCTCGGATGTAACATTTGACAACATTCCAGGCGTGTCAGCCTCTACGTCTCGGTGGTAACATTATATGCGTCCATAGCGTTATATATCCTAACCTAAGGCAACCTAACATCTCAGATGAAACATTTGACAACATTCTAGGCGTGTCAGTGCCTACGTCTCGGTGGTAACATTATATGCGTCTATAGCGTTATATATCCTAACCTAAGGCAACCTGACATCTCGGATGTAATATTCTACAACATTCCAGGCGTGTCGGACCCTACTTCTCGGTGGGAACATTATGTACGTCTATAACGTTATATATCCTAATCTAAGGCCACCTAACATCTCGGATGTAATATTCCACAACATTCCAGGCGTGTCGCAACCTACATCTCGGTGGGAACAGTATATACGTCTGTAACGTTATATATCCTAACCTAAGGCCATCTAACATCTCGGATGTAATATTTGACAACATTCCTGTCGTGTCGGACACTACCTCTCGGTGGGAACAGTATATACGTCTATAACGTTATATATCCTAACCTAAGGCCATCTAACATCTCGGATGTAATATTTGACAACATTCCTGTTGTGTCTGACCCTACCTCTCGGTGGGAACAGTATATACGTCTATAACGTTATATATCCTAACCTAAGGCAACCTAACATCTCGGATGTAACATTTGACAACATTCCAGGCGTGTCGGTCCCTACGTCACGGTGGTAACATTATATCTGTCTATAGCGTTATATATCCTAACCTAAGGCAACCTGACATCTCGGATGTAATATTTGACAACAGTCCTGTCGTGTCGGACCCTACTTCTCGGTGGGAACATTATGTACGTCTATAACGTTATATATCCTAACCCAAGGCCATCTAACATCTCGGATGTAATATTTGACAACATTCCTGTCGTCTCGGACCCTAACTTCTCGGTGGTAACAGTATATACGTCTGTAACGTTATATATCCTAAAGTAAGGCAACCTGACATCTCGAATGTAATATTCTACAACAATCCAGGCGTGTCGGACCCTACTTCTCGGTGGGAACATTATATGCGTCTATAACGTTGTATATCCTAATCTGGGGCAACCTATCATCTCAGACGTATTATTTTACAACATTCCTGGCGTGTCAGACCCTACTTCTCGGTGGGAATAGTATATACGTCTATAACGTTATATATCCTAACCTAAGGCAACCTAACATCTCGGATGTAACATTTGACAACATTCCAGGCGTGTCGGTCCCTACGTCTCGGTGGTAACATTATATGCGTCTATAGCGTTATATACCCTAACCTAAGGCAACCTGACATCTCGGATGTAATATTTGACAACATTCCTGTCGTGTCGGACCCTACTTCTCGGTGGTAACATTATATGCGTCTGTAACGTTATATATCCTAAAGTAAGGCAACCTGACATCTCGGATGTAATATTCTACAACATTCCAGGCGTGTCGGACCCTAAATCTCGGTGGGAAAATTATATACCTCTATAACGTTATATATCCTAACCTAAGGCCACCTAACATCTCGGATGTAATATTTTACAACATTCCTGGCGTGCCGGTGCATTCCTTTCGGTGGGAATATTATATACGTCTATAACGGTATATATCCTAATCTAAGACAACCTAACATTTCGCATGCATTATTTGACAACATTCCAGGCGTGTCGGACCCTACTTCTCGGTGGGAGCAGTATATACATCTATAACGTTATATATCCTAACCTAAGGCAACCTAACATCTCGGATGTAACATTTGACAACATTCCAGGCGTGTCAGTCCCTACGTCTCGGTGGTAACATTATATGCGTCTATAGCGTTATATATCCGAACCTAAGGCAACCTAACATCTCAGATGAAACATTTGACAACATTCTAGGCGTGTCAGTCCCTACGTCTCGGTGGTAACATTATATGCGTCTATAGCGTTATATATCATAACCTAAGGCAACCTGACATCTCGGATGTAATATTCTACAACATTCCAGGCGTGTCGGACCCTACTTCTCGGTGGGAACATTATGTACGTCTATAACGTTATATATCCTAATCTAAGGCCACCTAACATCTCGGATTGAATATTTGACAACATTTCTGGCACGTCGGACCCTACTTCTCGGTGGGAACAGTATATAAGTCTATAACGTTATATATCCTAACCTAAGGCAACATGACATCTCGGATGTAATATTCTACAACATTCCAGGCGTGTCGCAACCTACATCTCGGTGGGAACAGTATATACGTCTGTAACGTTATATATCCTAACCTAAGGCCATCTAACATCTCGGATGTAATATTTGACAACATTCCTGTCGTGTCGGACCCTACTTCTCGGTGGGAACACTATATAGGTCTGTATCGTTATATATACTAAAGTAAGGCAACCTGACATCTGGAATGTAATATTCTACAACATTCCAGGCGTGTCGGACCCTACTTCTCGGTGGGAACATTATATGCGTCTATAACGTTGTATATCCTAATCTAGGGCAACCTATCATCTCAGACGTATTATTTTACAACATTCCTGGCGTGTCGGACCCTACTTCTCGGTGGGAACAGTATATACGTCTGTAACGTTATATATCCTAACCTAAGGCAACCTAACATCTCGGATGTAACATTTGACAACATTCCAGGCGTGTCGGTCCCTACGTCACGGTGGTAACATTATATGCGTCTATAGCGTTATATATCCTAACCTAAGGCAACCGGACATCTCGGATGTAATATTTGACAACATTCCTGTCGTGTCGGACCCTACTTCTCGGTGGGAACATTATGTACGTCTATAACGTTATATATCCTAACCCAAGGCCATCTAACATCTCGGATGTAATATTTGACAACATTCCTGTCGTCTCGGACCCTACTTCTCGGTGGGAACAGTATATACGTCTGTAACGTTATATATCCTAAAGTAAGGCAACCTGACATCTCGAATGTAATATTCTACAACAATCCAGGCGTGTCGGACCCTACTTCTCGGTGGGAACATTATATGCGTCTATAGCGTTATATACCCTAACCTAAGGCAACCTGACATCTCGGATGTAATATTTGACAACATTACTGTCGTGACGGACCCTACTTCTCGGTGGTAACATTATATGCGTCTGTAACGTTATATATCCTAAAGTAAGGCAACGTGACATCTCGGATGTAATATTCTACAACATTCCAGGCGTGTCGGACCCTACATCTCGGTGGGAACATTATATACCTCTATAACGTTATATATCCTAACCTAAGGCCACCTAACATCTCGGATGTAATATTTTACAACATTCCTGGCGTGCCGGTGCATTCCTTTCGGTGGGAATATTATATACGTCTATAACGGTATATATCCTAATCTAAGACAACCTAACATTTCGCATGCATTATTTGACAACATTCCAGGCGTGTCGGACCCTACTTCTCGGTGGGAACTGTATATACGTCTGTAACGTTATATATCCTAACCTAAGGCAACCTAACATCTCGGATGTAACATTTGACAACATTCCAGGCGTGTCAGTACCTACGTCTCGGTGGTAACATTATATGCGTCTATAGCGTTATATATCCTAACCTAAGGCAACCTAACATCTCAGATGAAACATTTGATAAACATTCTAGGCGTGTCAGTCCCTACGTCTCGGTGGTAACATTATATGCGTCTATAGCGTTATATATCCTAACCTAAGGCAACCTGACATCTCGGATGTAATATTCTACAACATTCCAGGCGTGTCGGACCCTACTTCTCGGTGGGAACATTATGTACGTCTATAACGTTATATATCCTAATCTAAGGCCACCTAACATCTCGGATGGAATGTTTGACAACATTCCTGGCACGTCGGACCCTACTTCTCGGTGGGAACAGTATATAAGTCTATAACGTTATATATCCTAACCTAAGGCAACCTGACATCTCGAATGTAATATTCTACAACAATACAAGCGTGTCGGACCCTACTTCTCGGTGGGAACATTATATGCGTCTATAGCGTTATATACCCTAACCTAAGGCAACCTGACATCTCGGATGTAATATTTGACAACATTCCTGTCGTGTCGGACCCTACTTCTCGGTGGGAACATTATGTACGTCTATAACGTTATATATCCTAACCCAAGGCCATCTAACATCTCGGATGTAATATTTGACAACATTCCTGTCGTCTCGGACCCCACTTCTCGGTGGGAACAGTATATACGTCTGTAACGTTATATATCCTAAAGTAAGGCAACCTGACATCTCGAATGTAATATTCTACAACAATCCAGGCGTGTCGGACCCTACTTCTCGGTGGGAACATTATATGCGTCTATAGCGTTATATACCCTAACCTAAGGCAACCTGACATCTCGGATGTAATATTTGACAACATTACTGTCGTGTCGGACCCTACTTCTCGGTGGTAACATTATATGCGTCTGTAACGTTATATATCCTAAAGTAAGGCAGCCTGACATCTCGGATGTAATATTCTACAACATTCCAGGCGTGTCGGATCCTACATCTCGGTGGGAACATTATATACCTCTATAACTTTATATATCCTATCCTAAGGCCACCTAACATCTCGGATGGAATATTTTACAACATTCCTGGCGTGCCGGTGCATTCCTTTCGGTGGGAATATTATATACGTCTATAACGGTATATATCCTAATCTAAGAGAACCTAGCATTTCGCATGCATTATTTGACAACATTCCAGGCGTGTCGGACCCTACTTCTCGGTGGGAGCAGTATATACATCTATAACGTTATATATCCTAACCTAAGGCAACCTAACATCTCGGATGTAACATTTGACAACATTCCAGGCGTGTCGGTCCCTACGTCACGGTGGTAACATTATATGCGTCTATAGCGTTATATATCCTAACCTAAGGCAACCTAACATCTCGGATGTAACATTTGACAACATTCCAGGCGTGTCAGTCTCTACGTCTCGGTGGTAACATTATATGCGCCCATAGCGTTATATATCCTAACCTAAGGCAACCTAACATCTCAGATGAAACATTTGACAACATTCTAGGCGTGTCAGTGCCTACGTCTCGGTGGTAACATTATATGCGTCTATAGCGTTATATATCCTAACCTAAGGCAACCTGACATCTCGGATGTAATATTCTACAACATTCCAGGCGTGTCGGACCCTACTTCTCGGTGGGAACATTATGTACGTCTATAACGTTATATATCCTAATCTAAGGCCACCTAACATCTCGGATGTAATATTCTACAACATTCCAGGCGTGTCGCAACCTACATCTCGGTGGGAACAGTATATACGTCTGTAACGTTATATATCCTAACCTAAGGCCATCTAACATCTCGGATGTAATATTTGACAACATTCCTGTCGCGTCGGACACTACCTCTCGGTGGGAACAGTATATACGTCTATAACGTTATATATCCTAACCTAAGGCCATCTAACATCTCGGATGTAATATTTGACAACATTCCAGGCGTGTCGGTCCCTACGTCACGGTGGTAACATTATATGCGTCTATAGCGTTATATATCCTAACCTAAGGCAACCTAACATCTCGGATGTAACATTTGACAACATTCCAGTCGTGTCGGTCCCTACGTCTCGGTGGTAACATTATATGCGTCTATAGCGTTATATATCCTAACCTAAGGCAACCTAACATCTCGGATGTAACATTTGACAACATTCCAGGCGTGTCAGTCCCTACGTCTCGATGGTAACATTATATGCGTTTATAGCGTTATATATCCTAACCTAAGGGAACGTAACATCTCGGATGAAACATTTGACAACATTCTAGCCGTGTCAGTCCCTACGTCTCGGTGGTAACATTATATGCGTCTATAGCGTTATATATCCTAACCTAAGGCAACCTGACATTTCGGATGTAATATTTGACAACATTCCTGCCGTGTCGGACCCTACCTCTCGGTGGGAACATTATATACGTCTATAACGTTATATATCCTAACCTAAGGCCATCTAACATCTCGGATGTAATATTTGACAACATTCCTGTCGTGTCGGACCCTACCTCTCGGTGGGAACAGTATATACGTCTATAACGTTATATATCCTAACCCAAGGCAACCTGACATCTCGGATGTAATATTTGACAACATTCCTGTCGTGTCGGACCCTACTTCTCGGTGGGAACAGTATATACGTCTATAACGTTATATATCCTAACCTAAGGCAACCTAATATCTCGGATGTAACATTTGACAACATTCCAGGCGTGTCGGTCCCTACGTCACGGTGGTAACATTATATCTGTCTATAGCGTTATATATCCTAACCTAAGGCAACCTGACATCTCGGATGTAATATTTGACAACATTCCTGTCGTGTCGGACCCTACTTCTCGGTGGGAACATTATGTACGTCTATAACGTTATATATCCTAACCCAAGGCCATCTAACATCTCGGATGTAATATTTGACAACATTCCTGTCGTCTCGGACCCTACTTCTCGGTGGTAACAGTATATACGTCTCTAACGTTATATATCCTAAAGTAAGGCAACCTGACATCTCGAATGTAATATTCTACAACAATCCAGGCGTGTCGGACCCTACTTCTCGGTGGGAACATTATATGCGTCTATAACGTTGTATATCCTAATCTAGGGCAACCTATCATCTCAGACGTATTATTTTACAACATTCCTGGCGTTTCGGACCCTACTTCTCGGTGGGAATAGTATATACGTCTATAACGTTATATATCCTAACCTAAGGCAACCTAACATCTCGGATGTAACATTTGACAACATTCCAGTCGTGTCGGTCCCTACGTCTCGGTGGTAGCATTATATGCGTCAATAGCGTTATATATCCTAACCTAAGGCAACCTAACATCTCGGATGTAATATTTGACAACATTCCTGTCGTGTCGGACCCTACCTCTCGGTGGGAACATTATATACGTCTATAACGTTATATATCCTAACCTAAGGCCATCTAACATCTCGGATGTAATATTTGACAACATTCCTGTCGTGTCGGACCCTACCTCTCGGTGGGAACAGTATATACGTCTATAACGTTATATATCCTAACCCAAGGCAACCTAACATCTCGGATGTAATATTTGGCAACATTCCTGTCGTGTCGGACCCTACCTCTCGGTGGGAACATTATATACGTCTAAAACGTTATATATCCTAACCTAAGGCCATCTAACATCTCGGATGTAATATTTGACAACATTCCTGTCGTGTCGGACCCTACCTCTCGGTGGAACAGTATATACGTCTGTAACGTTATATATCCTAAAGTAAGGCAACCTGACATCTCGAATGTAATATTCTACAACATTCCAGGCGTGTCGGACCCTACTTCTCGGTGGGAACATTATATGCGTTTATAACGTTGTATATCCTAATCTAGGGCAACCTATCATCTCAGACGTATTATTTTACAACATTCCTGGCGTGTCGGACCCTACTTCTCGGTGGGAATAGTATATACGTCTATAACGTTATATATCCTAACCTAAGGCAACCTAACATCTCGGATGTAACATTTGACAATATTCCGGGCGTTTCGGTCCCTACGTCTCGGTGGTAACTTTATATGCGTTTATAGCATTATATATCCTAACCTAAGGGAACCTGACATCTCGGATGTAATATTTGACAACATTCCTGTCGTGTCGGGCCCTACTTCTCGGTGGGAACAGTATATACGTCTGTAACGTTATATATCCTAACCTAAGGCAACCTAACATCTCGGATGTAACATTTGACAACATTCCAGGCGTGTCGGTCCCTACGTCACGGTGGTAACATTATATGCGTCTATAGCGTTATATATCCTAACCTAAGGCAACCTGACATCTCGGATGTAATATTTGACAACATTCCTGTCGTGTCGGACCCTACTTCTCGGTGGGAACAGTATATACGTCTGTAACGTTATATATCCTAAAGTAAGGCAACCTGACATCTCGGATGTAATATTCTACAACATTCCAGGCGTGTCGGACCCTAAATCTCGGTGGGAAAAAAATATACCTCTATAACGTTATATATCCTAACCTAAGGCCACCTAACATCTCGGATGTAATATTTTACAACATTCCAGGTGTGTCGGTCCCTATGTCACGGTGGTAACATTATATGCGTCTATAGCGTTATATATCCTAACCTAAGGCAACCTAACATCTCCGATGTAACATTTGACAACATTCCAGGCGTGTCAGTCCCTACGTCTCGGTGGTAACATTATATGCGTCTATAGCGTTATGTATCCTAACCTAAGGCAACCTAACATCTCAGATGAAACATTTGACAACATTCTAGGCGTGTCAGTCCCTACGTCTCGGTGGTAACATTATATGCGTCTATAGCGTTATATATCCTAACCTAAGGCAACCTGACATCTCGGATGTAATATTCTACAACATTCCAGGCGTGTCGGACCCTACTTCTCGGTGGGAACATTATATGCGTCTATAACGTTGTATATCCTAATCTAGGGCAACCTATCATCTCAGACGTATTATTTTACAACATTCCTGGCGTGTCGGACCCTACTTCTCGGTGGGAACAGTATATACGTCTGTAACGTCATATATCCTAACCTAAGGCAACCTAACATCTCGGATGTAACATTTGACAACATTCCAGGCGTGTCGGTCCCTACGTCACGGTGGTAACATTATATGCGTCTATAGCGTTATATATCCTAACCTAAGGCAACCTGACATCTCGGATGTAATATTTGACAACATTCCTGTCGTGTCGGACCCTACTTCTCGGTGGGAACATTATGTACGTCTATAACGTTGTATATCCTAACCCAAGGCCATCTAACATCTCGGATGTAATATTTGACAACATTCCTGTCGTCTCGGACCCTACTTCTCGGTGGGAACAGTATATACGTCTGTAACGTTATATATCCTAAAGTAAGGCAACCTGACATCTCGAATGTAATATTCTACAACAATCCAGGCGTGTCGGACCCTACTTTTCGGTGGGAACATTATATGCGTCTATAGCGTTATATACCCTAACCTAAGGCAACCTGACATCTCGGATGTAATATTTGACAACATTCCTGTCGTGTCGGACCCTACTTCTCGGTGGTAACATTATATGCGTCTGTAACGTTATATATCCTAAAGTAAGGCAACCTGACATCTCGGATGTAATATTCTACAACATTCCAGGCGTGTCGGACCCTAAATCTCGGTGGGAACATTATATACCTCTATAACGTTATATATCCTCACCTAAGGCCACCTAACATCTCGGATGTAATATTTTACAACATTCCTGGCGTGCCGGTGCATTCCTTTCGGTGGGAATATTATATACGTCTATAACGGTATATATCCTAATCTAAGACAACCTAACATTTCGCATGCATTATTTGACAACATTCCAGGCGTGTCGGACCCTACTTCTCGGTGGGAGCAGTATATACATCTATAACGTTATATATCCTAACCTAAGGCAACCTAACATCTCGGATGTAACATTTGACAACATTCCAGGCGTGTCAGTCCCTACGTCTCGGTGGTAACATTATATGCGTCTATAGCGTTATATATCCGAACCTAAGGCAACCTAACATCTCAGATGAAACATTTGACAACATTCTAGGCGTGTCAGTCCCTACGTCTCGGTGGTAACATTATATGCGTCTATAGCGTTATATATCCTAACCTAAGGCAACCTGACATCTCGGATGTAATATTCTACAACATTCCAGGCGTGTCGGACCCTACTTCTCGGTGGGAACATTATGTACGTCTATAACGTTATATATCCTAATCTAAGGCCACCTAACATCTCGGATGGAATATTTGACAACATTTCTGGCACGTCGGACCCTACTTCTCGGTGGGAACAGTATATAAGTCTATAACGTTATATATCCTAACCTAAGGCAACCTGATATCTCGGATGTAATATTCTACAACATTCCAGGCGTGTCGCAACCTACATCTCGGTGGGAACAGTATATACGTCTGTAACGTTATATATCCTAACCTAAGGCCATCTAACATCTCGGATGTAATATTTGACAACATTCCTGTCGTGTCGGACCCTACTTCTCGGTGGGAACAGTATATAGGTCTGTAACGTTATATATCCTAAAGTAAGGCAACCTGACATCTCGAATGTAATATTCTACAACAATCCAGGCCTGTCGGACCCTACTTCTCGGTGGGAACATTATATGCGTCTATAGCGTTATATACCCTAACCTAAGGCAACCTGACATCTCGGATGTAATATTTGACAACATTCCTATCGTGTCGGACCCTACTTCTCGGTGGTAACATTATATGCGTCTGTAACGTTATATATCCTAAAGTAAGGCAACCTGACATCTCGGATGTAATATTCTACAACATTCCAGGCGTGTCGGACCCTACATCTCGGTGGGAACATTATATACCTCTATAACGTTATATATCCTAACCTAAGGCCACCTAACATCTCGGATGTAATATTTTACAACATTCCTGGCGTGCCGGTGCATTCCTTTCGGTGGGAATATTATATACGTCTATAATGGTATATATCCTAATCTAAGACAACCTAACATTTCGCATGCATTATTTGACAACATTCCAGGCGTGTCGGACCCTACTTCTCGGTGGGAGCAGTATATACATCTATAACGTTATATATCCTAACCTAAGGCAACCTAATATCTCGGATGTAACATTTGACAACATTCCAGGCGTGTCGGTCCCTACGTCACGGTGGTAACATTATATGCGTCTATAGCGTTATATATCCTAACCTAAGGCAACCTAACATCTCGGATGTAACATTTGACAACATTCCAGGCGTGTCAGACCCTACGTCTCGGTGGTAACATTATATGCGTCCATAGCGTTATATATCCTAACCTAAGGCAACCTAACATCTCAGATGAAACATTTGACAACATTCTAGGCGTGTCAGTGCCTACGTCTCGGTGGTAACATTATATGCGTCTATAGCGTTATATATCCTAACCTAAGGCAACCTGACATCTCGGATGTAATATTCTACAACATTCCAGGCGTGTCGGACCCTACTTCTCGGTGGGAACAGTATATACGTCTGTAACGTTATATATCCTAACCTAAGGCCATCTAACATCTCGGATGTAATATTTGACAACATTCCTGTCGTGTCGGACCCTACTTCTCGGTGGGAACAGTATATAGGTCTGTATCGTTATATATACTAAAGTAAGGCAACCTGACATCTCGAATGTAATATTCTACAACATTCCTGGCGTGTCGGACCCTACTTCTCGGTGGGAACATTATATGCGTCTATAACGTTGTATATCCTAATCTAGGGCAACCTATCATCTCAGACGTATTATTTTACAAAATTCCTGGCGTGTCGGACCCTACTTCTCGGTGGGAACAGTATATACGTCTGTAACGTTATATATCCTAACCTAAGGCAACCTAACATCTCGGATGTAACATTTGACAACATTCCAGGCGTGTCGGTCCCTACGTCACGGTGGTAACATTATATGCGTCTATAGCGTTATATATCCTAACCTAAGGCAACCTAACATCTCAGATGAAACATTTGATAAACATTCTAGGCGTGTCAGTCCCTACGTCTCGGTGGTAACATTATATGCGTCTATAGCGTTATATATCCTAACCTAAGGCAACCTGACATCTCGGATGTAATATTCTACAACATTCCAGGCGTGTCGGACCCTACTTCTCGGTGGGAACATTATGTACGTCTATAACGTTATATATCCTAATCTAAGGCCACCTAACATCTCGGATGGAATGTTTGACAACATTCCTGGCACGTCGGACCCTACTTCTCGGTGGGAACAGTATATAAGTCTATAACGTTATATATCCTAACCTAAGGCAACCTGACATCTCGAATGTAATATTCTACAACAATACAAGCGTGTCGGACCCTACTTCTCGGTGGGAACATTATATGCGTCTATAGCGTTATATACCCTAACCTAAGGCAACCTGACATCTCGGATGTAATATTTGACAACATTCCTGTCGTGTCGGACCCTACTTCTCGGTGGGAACATTATGTACGTCTATAACGTTATATATCCTAACCCAAGGCCATCTAACATCTCGGATGTAATATTTGACAACATTCCTGTCGTCTCGGACCCCACTTCTCGGTGGGAACAGTATATACGTCTGTAACGTTATATATCCTAAAGTAAGGCAACCTGACATCTCGAATGTAATATTCTACAACAATCCAGGCGTGTCGGACCCTACTTCTCGGTGGGAACATTATATGCGTCTATAGCGTTATATACCCTAACCTAAGGCAACCTGACATCTCGGATGTAATATTTGACAACATTACTGTCGTGTCGGACCCTACTTCTCGGTGGTAACATTATATGCGTCTGTAACGTTATATATCCTAAAGTAAGGCAGCCTGACATCTCGGATGTAATATTCTACAACATTCCAGGCGTGTCGGATCCTACATCTCGGTGGGAACATTATATACCTCTATAACTTTATATATCCTATCCTAAGGCCACCTAACATCTCGGATGGAATATTTTACAACATTCCTGGCGTGCCGGTGCATTCCTTTCGGTGGGAATATTATATACGTCTATAACGGTATATATCCTAATCTAAGAGAACCTAGCATTTCGCATGCATTATTTGACAACATTCCAGGCGTGTCGGACCCTACTTCTCGGTGGGAGCAGTATATACATCTATAACGTTATATATCCTAACCTAAGGCAACCTAACATCTCGGATGTAACATTTGACAACATTCCAGGCGTGTCGGTCCCTACGTCACGGTGGTAACATTATATGCGTCTATAGCGTTATATATCCTAACCTAAGGCAACCTAACATCTCGGATGTAACATTTGACAACATTCCAGGCGTGTCAGTCTCTACGTCTCGGTGGTAACATTATATGCGCCCATAGCGTTATATATCCTAACCTAAGGCAACCTAACATCTCAGATGAAACATTTGACAACATTCTAGGCGTGTCAGTGCCTACGTCTCGGTGGTAACATTATATGCGTCTATAGCGTTATATATCCTAACCTAAGGCAACCTGACATCTCGGATGTAATATTCTACAACATTCCAGGCGTGTCGGACCCTACTTCTCGGTGGGAACATTATGTACGTCTATAACGTTATATATCCTAATCTAAGGCCACCTAACATCTCGGATGTAATATTCTACAACATTCCAGGCGTGTCGCAACCTACATCTCGGTGGGAACAGTATATACGTCTGTAACGTTATATATCCTAACCTAAGGCCATCTAACATCTCGGATGTAATATTTGACAACATTCCTGTCGCGTCGGACACTACCTCTCGGTGGGAACAGTATATACGTCTATAACGTTATATATCCTAACCTAAGGCCATCTAACATCTCGGATGTAATATTTGACAACATTCCAGGCGTGTCGGTCCCTACGTCACGGTGGTAACATTATATGCGTCTATAGCGTTATATATCCTAACCTAAGGCAACCTAACATCTCGGATGTAACATTTGACAACATTCCAGTCGTGTCGGTCCCTACGTCTCGGTGGTAACATTATATGCGTCTATAGCGTTATATATCCTAACCTAAGGCAACCTAACATCTCGGATGTAACATTTGACAACATTCCAGGCGTGTCAGTCCCTACGTCTCGATGGTAACATTATATGCGTTTATAGCGTTATATATCCTAACCTAAGGGAACGTAACATCTCGGATGAAACATTTGACAACATTCTAGCCGTGTCAGTCCCTACGTCTCGGTGGTAACATTATATGCGTCTATAGCGTTATATATCCTAACCTAAGGCAACCTGACATTTCGGATGTAATATTTGACAACATTCCTGCCGTGTCGGACCCTACCTCTCGGTGGGAACATTATATACGTCTATAACGTTATATATCCTAACCTAAGGCCATCTAACATCTCGGATGTAATATTTGACAACATTCCTGTCGTGTCGGACCCTACCTCTCGGTGGGAACAGTATATACGTCTATAACGTTATATATCCTAACCCAAGGCAACCTGACATCTCGGATGTAATATTTGACAACATTCCTGTCGTGTCGGACCCTACTTCTCGGTGGGAACAGTATATACGTCTATAACGTTATATATCCTAACCTAAGGCAACCTAATATCTCGGATGTAACATTTGACAACATTCCAGGCGTGTCGGTCCCTACGTCACGGTGGTAACATTATATCTGTCTATAGCGTTATATATCCTAACCTAAGGCAACCTGACATCTCGGATGTAATATTTGACAACATTCCTGTCGTGTCGGACCCTACTTCTCGGTGGGAACATTATGTACGTCTATAACGTTATATATCCTAACCCAAGGCCATCTAACATCTCGGATGTAATATTTGACAACATTCCTGTCGTCTCGGACCCTACTTCTCGGTGGTAACAGTATATACGTCTCTAACGTTATATATCCTAAAGTAAGGCAACCTGACATCTCGAATGTAATATTCTACAACAATCCAGGCGTGTCGGACCCTACTTCTCGGTGGGAACATTATATGCGTCTATAACGTTGTATATCCTAATCTAGGGCAACCTATCATCTCAGACGTATTATTTTACAACATTCCTGGCGTTTCGGACCCTACTTCTCGGTGGGAATAGTATATACGTCTATAACGTTATATATCCTAACCTAAGGCAACCTAACATCTCGGATGTAACATTTGACAACATTCCAGTCGTGTCGGTCCCTACGTCTCGGTGGTAGCATTATATGCGTCAATAGCGTTATATATCCTAACCTAAGGCAACCTAACATCTCGGATGTAATATTTGACAACATTCCTGTCGTGTCGGACCCTACCTCTCGGTGGGAACATTATATACGTCTATAACGTTATATATCCTAACCTAAGGCCATCTAACATCTCGGATGTAATATTTGACAACATTCCTGTCGTGTCGGACCCTACCTCTCGGTGGGAACAGTATATACGTCTATAACGTTATATATCCTAACCCAAGGCAACCTAACATCTCGGATGTAATATTTGGCAACATTCCTGTCGTGTCGGACCCTACCTCTCGGTGGGAACATTATATACGTCTAAAACGTTATATATCCTAACCTAAGGCCATCTAACATCTCGGATGTAATATTTGACAACATTCCTGTCGTGTCGGACCCTACCTCTCGGTGGAACAGTATATACGTCTGTAACGTTATATATCCTAAAGTAAGGCAACCTGACATCTCGAATGTAATATTCTACAACATTCCAGGCGTGTCGGACCCTACTTCTCGGTGGGAACATTATATGCGTTTATAACGTTGTATATCCAAATCTAGGGCAACCTATCATCTCAGACGTATTATTTTACAACATTCCTGGCGTGTCGGACCCTACTTCTCGGTGGGAATAGTATATACGTCTATAACGTTATATATCCTAACCTAAGGCAACCTAACATCTCGGATGTAACATTTGACAATATTCCGGGCGTTTCGGTCCCTACGTCTCGGTGGTAACTTTATATGCGTTTATAGCATTATATATCCTAACCTAAGGGAACCTGACATCTCGGATGTAATATTTGACAACATTCCTGTCGTGTCGGGCCCTACTTCTCGGTGGGAACAGTATATACGTCTGTAACGTTATATATCCTAACCTAAGGCAACCTAACATCTCGGATGTAACATTTGACAACATTCCAGGCGTGTCGGTCCCTACGTCACGGTGGTAACATTATATGCGTCTATAGCGTTATATATCCTAACCTAAGGCAACCTGACATCTCGGATGTAATATTTGACAACATTCCTGTCGTGTCGGACCCTACTTCTCGGTGGGAACAGTATATACGTCTGTAACGTTATATATCCTAAAGTAAGGCAACCTGACATCTCGGATGTAATATTCTACAACATTCCAGGCGTGTCGGACCCTAAATCTCGGTGGGAAAAAAATATACCTCTATAACGTTATATATCCTAACCTAAGGCCACCTAACATCTCGGATGTAATATTTTACAACATTCCAGGTGTGTCGGTCCCTATGTCACGGTGGTAACATTATATGCGTCTATAGCGTTATATATCCTAACCTAAGGCAACCTAACATCTCCGATGTAACATTTGACAACATTCCAGGCGTGTCAGTCCCTACGTCTCGGTGGTAACATTATATGCGTCTATAGCGTTATGTATCCTAACCTAAGGCAACCTAACATCTCAGATGAAACATTTGACAACATTCTAGGCGTGTCAGTCCCTACGTCTCGGTGGTAACATTATATGCGTCTATAGCGTTATATATCCTAACCTAAGGCAACCTGACATCTCGGATGTAATATTCTACAACATTCCAGGCGTGTCGGACCCTACTTCTCGGTGGGAACATTATATGCGTCTATAACGTTGTATATCCTAATCTAGGGCAACCTATCATCTCAGACGTATTATTTTACAACATTCCTGGCGTGTCGGACCCTACTTCTCGGTGGGAACAGTATATACGTCTGTAACGTCATATATCCTAACCTAAGGCAACCTAACATCTCGGATGTAACATTTGACAACATTCCAGGCGTGTCGGTCCCTACGTCACGGTGGTAACATTATATGCGTCTATAGCGTTATATATCCTAACCTAAGGCAACCTGACATCTCGGATGTAATATTTGACAACATTCCTGTCGTGTCGGACCCTACTTCTCGGTGGGAACATTATGTACGTCTATAACGTTGTATATCCTAACCCAAGGCCATCTAACATCTCGGATGTAATATTTGACAACATTCCTGTCGTCTCGGACCCTACTTCTCGGTGGGAACAGTATATACGTCTGTAACGTTATATATCCTAAAGTAAGGCAACCTGACATCTCGAATGTAATATTCTACAACAATCCAGGCGTGTCGGACCCTACTTTTCGGTGGGAACATTATATGCGTCTATAGCGTTATATACCCTAACCTAAGGCAACCTGACATCTCGGATGTAATATTTGACAACATTCCTGTCGTGTCGGACCCTACTTCTCGGTGGTAACATTATATGCGTCTGTAACGTTATATATCCTAAAGTAAGGCAACCTGACATCTCGGATGTAATATTCTACAACATTCCAGGCGTGTCGGACCCTAAATCTCGGTGGGAACATTATATACCTCTATAACGTTATATATCCTCACCTAAGGCCACCTAACATCTCGGATGTAATATTTTACAACATTCCTGGCGTGCCGGTGCATTCCTTTCGGTGGGAATATTATATACGTCTATAACGGTATATATCCTAATCTAAGACAACCTAACATTTCGCATGCATTATTTGACAACATTCCAGGCGTGTCGGACCCTACTTCTCGGTGGGAGCAGTATATACATCTATAACGTTATATATCCTAACCTAAGGCAACCTAACATCTCGGATGTAACATTTGACAACATTCCAGGCGTGTCAGTCCCTACGTCTCGGTGGTAACATTATATGCGTCTATAGCGTTATATATCCGAACCTAAGGCAACCTAACATCTCAGATGAAACATTTGACAACATTCTAGGCGTGTCAGTCCCTACGTCTCGGTGGTAACATTATATGCGTCTATAGCGTTATATATCCTAACCTAAGGCAACCTGACATCTCGGATGTAATATTCTACAACATTCCAGGCGTGTCGGACCCTACTTCTCGGTGGGAACATTATGTACGTCTATAACGTTATATATCCTAATCTAAGGCCACCTAACATCTCGGATGGAATATTTGACAACATTTCTGGCACGTCGGACCCTACTTCTCGGTGGGAACAGTATATAAGTCTATAACGTTATATATCCTAACCTAAGGCAACCTGATATCTCGGATGTAATATTCTACAACATTCCAGGCGTGTCGCAACCTACATCTCGGTGGGAACAGTATATACGTCTGTAACGTTATATATCCTAACCTAAGGCCATCTAA
Source organism: Xylocopa violacea (assembly GCA_963969225.1). Taxonomy (NCBI): domain Eukaryota; kingdom Metazoa; phylum Arthropoda; class Insecta; order Hymenoptera; family Apidae; genus Xylocopa; species Xylocopa violacea. Next base: position 5,193,180 of record CAXAJV010000014.1, on the reverse strand, counting down.
CATCTCGGATGTAATATTTGACAACATTCCTGTCGTGTCGGACCCTACTTCTCGGTGGGAACAGTATATAGGTCTGTAACGTTATATATCCTAAAGTAAGGCAACCTGACATCTCGAATGTAATATTCTACAACAATCCAGGCCTGTCGGACCCTACTTCTCGGTGGGAACATTATATGCGTCTATAGCGTTATATACCCTAACCTAAGGCAACCTGACATCTCGGATGTAATATTTGACAACATTCCTATCGTGTCGGACCCTACTTCTCGGTGGTAACATTATATGCGTCTGTAACGTTATATATCCTAAAGTAAGGCAACCTGACATCTCGGATGTAATATTCTACAACATTCCAGGCGTGTCGGACCCTACATCTCGGTGGGAACATTATATACCTCTATAACGTTATATATCCTAACCTAAGGCCACCTAACATCTCGGATGTAATATTTTACAACATTCCTGGCGTGCCGGTGCATTCCTTTCGGTGGGAATATTATATACGTCTATAATGGTATATATCCTAATCTAAGACAACCTAACATTTCGCATGCATTATTTGACAACATTCCAGGCGTGTCGGACCCTACTTCTCGGTGGGAGCAGTATATACATCTATAACGTTATATATCCTAACCTAAGGCAACCTAATATCTCGGATGTAACATTTGACAACATTCCAGGCGTGTCGGTCCCTACGTCACGGTGGTAACATTATATGCGTCTATAGCGTTATATATCCTAACCTAAGGCAACCTAACATCTCGGATGTAACATTTGACAACATTCCAGGCGTGTCAGACCCTACGTCTCGGTGGTAACATTATATGCGTCCATAGCGTTATATATCCTAACCTAAGGCAACCTAACATCTCAGATGAAACATTTGACAACATTCTAGGCGTGTCAGTGCCTACGTCTCGGTGGTAACATTATATGCGTCTATAGCGTTATATATCCTAACCTAAGGCAACCTGACATCTCGGATGTAATATTCTACAACATTCCAGGCGTGTCGGACCCTACTTCTCGGTGGGAACAGTATATACGTCTGTAACGTTATATATCCTAACCTAAGGCCATCTAACATCTCGGATGTAATATTTGACAACATTCCTGTCGTGTCGGACCCTACTTCTCGGTGGGAACAGTATATAGGTCTGTATCGTTATATATACTAAAGTAAGGCAACCTGACATCTCGAATGTAATATTCTACAACATTCCTGGCGTGTCGGACCCTACTTCTCGGTGGGAACATTATATGCGTCTATAACGTTGTATATCCTAATCTAGGGCAACCTATCATCTCAGACGTATTATTTTACAAAATTCCTGGCGTGTCGGACCCTACTTCTCGGTGGGAACAGTATATACGTCTGTAACGTTATATATCCTAACCTAAGGCAACCTAACATCTCGGATGTAACATTTGACAACATTCCAGGCGTGTCGGTCCCTACGTCACGGTGGTAACATTATATGCGTCTATAGCGTTATATATCCTAACCTAAGGCAACCTGACATCTCGGATGCAATATTTGACAACATTCCTGTCGTGTCGGACCCTACTTCTCGGTGGGAACATTATGTACGTCTATAACGTTATATATCCTAGCCCAAGGCCATCTAACATCTCGGATGTAATATTTGACAACATTCCTGTCGTCTCGGACCCTACTTCTCGGTGGGAGCAGTATATACGTCTGTAACGTTATATATCCTAAAGTAAGGCAACCTAACATCTCGGATGTAACATTTGACAACATTCCAGGCGTGTCGGTCCCTACGTCACGGTGGTAACATTATATGCGTCTATAGCGTTATATATCCTAACCTAAGGCAACCAGACATCTCGGATGTAATATTTGACAACATTCCTGTCGTGTCGGACCCTACCTCTCGGTGGGAACATTATGTACGTCTATAACGTTATATATCCTAACCCAAGGCCATCTAACATCTCGGATGTAATATTTGACAACATTCCTGTCGTCTCGGACCCTACTTCTCGGTGGGAACAGTATATACGTCTGTAACGTTATATATCCTAAAGTAAGGCAACCTGACATCTCGAATGTAATATTCTACAACAATCCAGGCCTGTCGGACCCTACTTCTCGGTGGGAACATTATATGCGTCTATAGCGTTATATACCCTAACCTAAGGCAACCTGACATCTCGGATGTAATATTTGACAACATTCCTGTCGTGTCGGACCCTACTTCTCGGTGGTAACATTATATGCGTCTGTAACGTTATATATCCTAAAGTAAGGCAACCTGACATCTCGGATGTAATATTCTACAACAATCCAGGCGTGTCGGACCCTACATCTCGGTGGGAACATTATATACCTCTATAACGTTATATATCCTAACCTAAGGCCACCTAACATCTCGGATGTAATATTTTACAACATTCCTGGCGTGCCGGTGCATTCCTTTCGGTGGGAATATTATATACGTCTATAATGGTATATATCCTAATCTAAGACAACCTAACATTTCGCATGCATTATTTGACAACATTCCAGGCGTGTCGGACCCTACTTCTCGGTGGGAGCAGTATATACATCTATAACGTTATATATCCTAACCTAAGGCAACCTAATATCTCGGATGTAACATTTGACAACATTCCAGGCGTGTCGGTCCCTACGTCACGGTGGTAACATTATATGCGTCTATAGCGTTATATATCCTAACCTAAGGCAACCTAACATCTCGGATGTAACATTTGACAACATTCCAGGCGTGTCAGTCCCTACGTCTCGGTGGTAACATTATATGCGTCCATAGCGTTATATATCCTAACCTAAGGCAACCTAACATCTCAGATGAAACATTTGACAACATTCTAGGCGTGTCAGTGCCTACGTCTCGGTGGTAACATTATATGCGTCCATAGCGTTATGTATCCTAACCTAAGGCAACCTAACATCTCGGATGTAACATTTGACAACATTCCTGTCGTGTCGGACCCTACTTCTCGGTGGGAACAGTATATACGTCTGTAACGTTATATATCCTAAAGTAAGGCAACCTGACATCTCGAATGTAATATTCTACAACATTCCAGGCGTGTCGGACCCTACTTCTCGGTGGGAACATTATATGCGTCTATAACGTTGTATATCCTAATCTAGGGCAACCTATCATCTCAGACGTATTATTTTACAACATTCCTGGCGTGTCGGACCCTACTTCTCGGTGGGAATAGTATATACGTCTATAACGTTATATATCCTAACCTAAGGCAACCTAACATCTCGGATGTAACATTTGACAACATTCCAGGCGTGTCGGTCCCTACGTCTCGGTGGGAACATTATATGCGTCTATAGCGTTATATACCCTAACCTAAGGCAACCTGACATCTCGGATGTAATATTTGACAACATTCCTGTCGTGTCGGACCCTACTTCTCGGTGGTAACATTATATGCGTCTGTAACGTTATATATCCTAAAGTAAGGCAACCTGACATCTCGGATGTAATATTCTACAACATTCCAGGCGTGTCAGACCCTACATCTCGGTGGGAACATTATATACCTCTATAACGTTATATATCCTAACGTAAGGCCACCTAACATCTCGGATGTAATATTTTACAACATTCCTGGCGTGCCGGTGCATTCCTTTCGGTGGGAATATTATATACGTCTATAACGGTATATATCCTAATCTAAGACAACCTAACATTTCGCATGCATTATTTGACAACATTCCAGGCGTGTCGGACCCTACTTCTCGGTGGGAATATTATGTACGTCTATAACGTTATATATCCTAACCTAAGGCAACCTAACATCTCGGATGTAACATTTGACAACATTCCAGGCGTGTCGGTCCCTACGTCACGGTGGTAACATTATATGCGTCTATAGCGTTATATATCCTAACCTAAGGCAACCAGACATCTCGGATGTAATATTTGACAACATTCCTGTCGTGTCGGACCCTACCTCTCGGTGGGAACATTATGTACGTCTATAACGTTATATATCCTAACCCAAGGCCATCTAACATCTCGGATGTAATATTTGACAACATTCCTGTCGTCTCGGACCCTACTTCTCGGTGGGAACAGTATATACGTCTGTAACGTTATATATCCTAAAGTAAGGCAACCTGACATCTCGAATGTAATATTCTACAACAATCCAGGCCTGTCGGACCCTACTTCTCGGTGGGAACATTATATGCGTCTATAGCGTTATATACCCTAACCTAAGGCAACCTGACATCTCGGATGTAATATTTGACAACATTCCTGTCGTGTCGGACCCTACTTCTCGGTGGTAACATTATATGCGTCTGTAACGTTATATATCCTAAAGTAAGGCAACCTGACATCTCGGATGTAATATTCTACAACAATCCAGGCGTGTCGGACCCTACATCTCGGTGGGAACATTATATACCTCTATAACGTTATATATCCTAACCTAAGGCCACCTAACATCTCGGATGTAATATTTTACAACATTCCTGGCGTGCCGGTGCATTCCTTTCGGTGGGAATATTATATACGTCTATAATGGTATATATCCTAATCTAAGACAACCTAACATTTCGCATGCATTATTTGACAACATTCCAGGCGTGTCGGACCCTACTTCTCGGTGGGAGCAGTATATACATCTATAACGTTATATATCCTAACCTAAGGCAACCTAATATCTCGGATGTAACATTTGACAACATTCCAGGCGTGTCGGTCCCTACGTCACGGTGGTAACATTATATGCGTCTATAGCGTTATATATCCTAACCTAAGGCAACCTAACATCTCGGATGTAACATTTGACAACATTCCAGGCGTGTCAGTCCCTACGTCTCGGTGGTAACATTATATGCGTCCATAGCGTTATATATCCTAACCTAAGGCAACCTAACATCTCAGATGAAACATTTGACAACATTCTAGGCGTGTCAGTGCCTACGTCTCGGTGGTAACATTATATGCGTCCATAGCGTTATGTATCCTAACCTAAGGCAACCTAACATCTCGGATGTAACATTTGACAACATTCCTGTCGTGTCGGACCCTACTTCTCGGTGGGAACAGTATATACGTCTGTAACGTTATATATCCTAAAGTAAGGCAACCTGACATCTCGAATGTAATATTCTACAACATTCCAGGCGTGTCGGACCCTACTTCTCGGTGGGAACATTATATGCGTCTATAACGTTGTATATCCTAATCTAGGGCAACCTATCATCTCAGACGTATTATTTTACAACATTCCTGGCGTGTCGGACCCTACTTCTCGGTGGGAATAGTATATACGTCTATAACGTTATATATCCTAACCTAAGGCAACCTAACATCTCGGATGTAACATTTGACAACATTCCAGGCGTGTCGGTCCCTACGTCTCGGTGGGAACATTATATGCGTCTATAGCGTTATATACCCTAACCTAAGGCAACCTGACATCTCGGATGTAATATTTGACAACATTCCTGTCGTGTCGGACCCTACTTCTCGGTGGTAACATTATATGCGTCTGTAACGTTATATATCCTAAAGTAAGGCAACCTGACATCTCGGATGTAATATTCTACAACATTCCAGGCGTGTCAGACCCTACATCTCGGTGGGAACATTATATACCTCTATAACGTTATATATCCTAACGTAAGGCCACCTAACATCTCGGATGTAATATTTTACAACATTCCTGGCGTGCCGGTGCATTCCTTTCGGTGGGAATATTATATACGTCTATAACGGTATATATCCTAATCTAAGACAACCTAACATTTCGCATGCATTATTTGACAACATTCCAGGCGTGTCGGACCCTACTTCTCGGTGGGAATATTATGTACGTCTATAACGTTATATATCCTAACCTAAGGCAACCTAACATCTCGGATGTAACATTTGACAACATTCCAGGCGTGTCGGTCCCTACGTCACGGTGGTAACATTATATGCGTCTATAGCGTTATATATCCTAACCTAAGGCAACCTAACATCTCGGATGTAACATTTGACAACATTCCAGGCGTGTCAGTCCCTACGTCTCGGTGGTAACATTATATGCGTCTATAGCGTTATATATCCTAACCTAAGGCAACCTAACATCTCAGATGAAACATTTGACAACATTCTAGGCGTGTCAGTCCCTACGTCTTGGTGCTAACATTATATGCGTCTATAGCGTTATATATCCTAACCTAAGGCAACCTGACATCTCGGATGTAATATTCTACAACATTCCAGGCGTGTCGGACCCTACTTCTCGGTGGGAACATTATGTACGTCTATAACGTTATATATCCTAATCTAAGGTAACCTAACATCTCGGATGGAATATTTGACAACATTCCTGGCACGTCGGACCCTACTTCTCGGTGGGAACAGTATATAAGTCTATAACGTTATATATCCTAACCTAAGGCAACCTGACATCTCGGATGTAATATTCTACAACATTCCAGGCGTGTCGCAACCTACATCTCGGTGGGAACAGTATATACGTCTCTAACGTTATATATCCTAACCTACGGCCATCTAAGATCTCGGATGTAATATTTGACAACATTCCTGTCGTGTCGGACCCTACTTCTCGGTGGGAACAGTATATAGGTCTGTATCGTTATATATCCTAAAGTAAGGCAACCTGACATCTCGAATGTAATATTCTACAACATTCCAGGCGTGTCGGACCCTACTTCTCGGTGGGAACATTATATGCGTCTATAACGTTGTATATCCTAATCTGGGGCAACCTATCATCTCAGACGTATTATTTTACAACATTCCTGGCGTGTCGGACCCTACTTCTCGGTGGGAATAGTATACACGTCTATAACGTTATATATCCTAACCTAAGGCAACCTAACATCTCGGATGTAACATTTGACAACATTCCAGGCGTGTCGGTCCCTACGTCTCGGTGGTAATATTATATGCGTCTATAGCGTTATACACCCTAACCTAAGGCAACCTGACATCTCGGATGTAATATTTGACAACATTCCTGTCGTGTCGGACCCTACTTCTCGGTGGTAACATTATATGCGTCTGTAACGTTATATATCCTAAAGTAAGGCAACCTGACATCTCGGATGTAATATTCTACAACATTACAGGCGTGTCGGACCCTACATCTCGGTGGGAACATTATATACCTCTATAACGTTATATATCCTAACCTAAGGCCACCTAACATCTCGGATGTAATATTTTACAACATTCCTGGCATGCCGGTGCATTCCTTTCGGTGGGAACATTATATACGTCTATAACGGTATATATCCTAATCTAAGACAACCTAACATTTCGCATGCATTATTTGACAACATTCCAGGCGTGTCGGACCCTACTTCTCGGTGGGAACAGTATATACATCTATAACCTTATATATCCTAACCTAAGGCAACCTAACATCTCGGATGTAACATTTGACAACATTCCAGGCGTGTCGGTCCCTACGTCTCGGTGGTAACATTATATCCGTCTATAGCGTTATATACCCTAACCTAAGGCAACCTGACATCTCGGATGTAATATTTGACAACATTCCTGTCGTGTCGGACCCTACTTCTCGGTGGTAACATTATATGCGTCTGTAACGTTATATATCCTAAAGTAAGGCAACCTGACATCTCGGATGTAATATTCTACAACATTCCAGGCGTGTCGGACCCTACATCTCGGTGGGAACATTATGTACCTCTATAACATTATATATCCTAACCTAAGGCCACCTAACATCTCGGATGTAATATTTTACAACATTCCTGGCGTGCTGGTGCATTCCTTTCGGTGGGAATATTATATACGTCTATAACGGTATATATCCTAATCTAAGACAACCTAACATTTCGCATGCATTATTTGACAACATTCCAGGCGTGTCGGACCCTACTTCTCGGTGGGAGCAGTATATACATCTATAACGTTATATATCCTAACCTAAGGCAACCTAACATCTCGGATGTAACATTTGACAACATTTCAGGCGTGTCGGTCCCTACGTCACGGTGGTAACATTATATGCGTCTATAGCGTTATATATCCTAACCTAAGGCAACCTAACATCTCGGATGTAACATTTGACAACATTCCAGGCGTGTCAGTCCCTACGTCTCGGTGGTAACATTATATGCGTCTATAGCGTTACATATCCTAACCTAAGGCAACCTAACATCTCAGATGAAACATTTGACAACATTCTAGGCGTGTCAGTCCCTACGTCTCGGTGGTAACATTATATGCGTCTATAGCGTTATATATCCTAACCTAAGGCAACCTGACATCTCGGATGTAATATTCTACAACATTACAGGCGTGTCGGACCCTGCTTCTCGGTGGGAACATTATGTACGTCTATAACGTTATATATCCTAATCTAAGGCCACCTAACATCTCGGATGGAATATTTGACAATATTCCTGGCACGTCGGACCCTACTTCTCGGTGGGAACAGTATATAAGTCTATAACGTTATATATCCTAACCTAAGGCAACCTGACATCTCGGATGTAATATTCTACAACATTCCTGTCGTCTCGGACCCTACTTCTCGGTGGGAACAGTATATACGTCTATAACGTTGTATATCCTAATCTAGGGCAACCTATCATCTCAGACGTATGATTTTACAACATTCCTGGCGTGTCGGACCCTACTTCTCGGTGGGAACAGTATATACGTCTATAACGTTATATATCCTAACCTAAGGCAACCTAACATCTCGGATGTAACATTTGACAACATTCCAGGCGTGTCGGTCCCTACGTCACGGTGGTAACATTATATGCGTCTATAGCGTTATTTATCCTAACCTAAGGCAACCTGACATCTCGGATGTAATATTTGACAACATTCCTGTCGTGTCGGACCCTACTTCTCGGTGGGAACATTATGTACGTCTATAACGTTATATATCCTAACCCAAGGCCATCTAACATCTCGGATGTAATATTTGACAACATTCCTGTCGTCTCGGACCCTACTTCTCGGTGGGAACAGTATATACGTCTGTAACGTTATATATCCTAAAGTAAGGCCACCTGACATTTCGGATGTAATATTTGACAACATTCCTGTCGTGTCGGACCCTACCTCTCGGTGGGAACATTATATACGTCTATAACGTTATATATCCTAACCTAAGGCAACCTAACATCTCGGATGTAACATTTGACAACATTCCAGGCGTGTCGGTCCCTACGTCACGGTGGTAACATTATATGCGTCTATAGCGTTATATATCCTAACCTAAGGCAACCTAACATCTCGGATGTAACATTTGACAACATTCCAGGCGTGTCGGTCCCTACGTCACGGTGGTAACATTATATGCGTCTATAGCGTTATATATCCTAACCTAAGGCAACCTGACATCTCGGATGTAATATTTGACAACATTCCTGTCGTGTCGGACCCTACTTCTCGGTGGGAACATTATGTACGTCTATAACGTTATATATCCTAACCCAAGGCCATCTAACATCTCGGATGTAATATTTGACAACATTCCTGTCGTTTCGGACCCTACTTCTCGGTGGGAACAGTATCTACGTCTGTAACGTTATATATCCTAAAGTAAGGCAACCTGACATCTCGAATGTAACATTTGACAACATTCCAGTCGTGTCGGTCCCTACGTCTCGGTGGTAACATTATATGCGTCTATAGCGTTATATATCCTAACCTAAGGCAACCTAACATCTCGGATGTAACATTTGACAACATTCCAGGCGTGTCAGTCCCTACGTCTCGATGGTAACATTATATTCGTTTATAGCGTTATATATCCTAACCTAAGGGAACGTAACATCTCGGATGAAACATTTGACAACATTCTAGCCGTGTCAGTCCCTACGTCTCGGTGGTAACATTATATGCGTCTATAGCGTTATATATCCTAACCTAAGGCCACCTGACATTTCGGATGTAATATTTGACAACATTCCTGTCGTGTCGGACCCTACCTCTCGGTGGGAACATTATATACGTCTATAACGTTATATATCCTAACCTAAGGCAACCTAACATCTCGGATGTAACATTTGACAACATCCCAGGCGTGTCGGTCCCTACGTCACGGTGGTAACATTATATGCGTCTATAGCGTTATATATCCTAACCTAAGGCAACCTAACATCTCGGATGTAACATTTGACAACATTCCTGTCGTGTCGGACCCTACTTCTCGGTGGGAACAGTATATACGTCTGTAACGTTATATATCATAAAGTAAGGCAACCTGACATCTCGAATGTAATATTCTACAACATTCCAGGCGTGTCGGACCCTACATCTCGGTGGGAACATTATATGCGTCTATAACGTTGTATATCCTAATCTAGGGCAACCTATCATCTCAGACGTATTATTTTACAACATTCCTGGCGTGTCGGACCCTACTTCTCGGTGGGAATAGTATATACGTCTATAACGTTATATATCCTAACCTAAGGCAACCTAACATCTCGGATGTAACATTTGACAACATTCCTGTCGTGTCGGACCCTACTTCTCGGTGGTAACATTATATGCGTCTGTAACGTTATATATCCTAAATTAAGGCAACCTGACATCTCGCATGTAATATTCTACAACATTCCAGGCGTGTCGGACCCTACATTTCGGTGGGAACATTATGTACCTCTATAACGTTATATATCCTAACCTAAGGCCACCTAACATCTCGGATGTAATATTTTACAACATTCCTGGCGTGCCGGTGCATTCCTTTCGGTGGGAATATTATATACGTCTATAATGGTATATATCCTAATCTAAGACAACCTAACATTTCGCATGCATTATTTGACAACATTCCAGGCGTGTCGGACCCTACTTCTCGGTGGGAGCAGTATATACATCTATAACGTTATATATCCTAACCTAAGGCAACCTAACATCTCGGATGTAACATTTGACAACATTTCAGGCGTGTCGGTCCCTACGTCACGGTGGTAACATTATATGCGTCTATAGCGTTATATATCCTAACCTAAGGCAACCTAACATCTCGGATGTAACATTTGACAACATTCCAGGCGTGTCAGTCCCTACGTCCCGGTGGTAACATTATATGCGTCTATAGCGTTACATATCCTAACCTAAGGCAACCTAACATCTCAGATGAAACATTTGACAACATTCTAGGCGTGTCAGTCCCTACGTCTCGGTGGTAACATTATATGCGTCTATAGCGTTATATATCCTAACCTAAGGCAACCTGACATCTCGGATGTAATATTCTACAACATTACAGGCGTGTCGGACCCTGCTTCTCGGTGGGAACATTATGTACGTCTATAACGTTATATATCCTAATCTAAGGCCACCTAACATCTCGGATGGAATATTTGACAACATTCCTGGCACGTCGGACCCTACTTCTCGGTGGGAACAGTATATAAGTCTATAACGTTATAAATCCTAACCTAAGGCAACCTGACATCTCGGATGTAATATTCTACAACATTCCTGTCGTCTCGGACCCTACTTCTCGGTGGGAACAGTATATACGTCTATAACGTTGTATATCCTAATCTAGGGCAACCTATCATCTCAGACGTATGATTTTACAACATTCCTGGCGTGTCGGACCCTACTTCTCGGTGGGAACAGTATATACGTCTATAACGTTATTTATCCTAACCTAAGGCAACCTAACATCTCGGATGTAACATTTGACAACATTCCAGGCGTGTCGGTCCCTACGTCACGGTGGTAACATTATATGCGTCTATAGCGTTATATATCCTAACCTAAGGCAACCTGACATCTCGGATGTAATATTTGACAACATTCCTGTCGTGTCGGACCCTACTTCTCGGTGGGAACATTATGTACGTCTATAACGTTATATATCCTAACCCAAGGCCATCTAACATCTCGGATGTAATATTTGACAACATTCCTGTCGTCTCGGACCCTACTTCTCGGTGGGAACAGTATATACGTCTGTAACGTTATATATCCTAAAGTAAGGCCACCTGATATTTCGGATGTAATATTTGACAACATTCCTGTCGTGTCGGACCCTACCTCTCGGTGGGAACATTATATACGTCTATAACGTTATATATCCTAACCTAAGGCAACCTAACATCTCGGATGTAACATTTGACAACATTCCAGGCGTGTCGGTCCCTACGTCACGGTGGTAACATTATATGCGTCTATAGCGTTATATATCCTAACCTAAGGCAACCTAACATCTCGGATGTAACATTTGACAACATTCCTGTCGTGTCGGACCCTACTTCTCGGTGGGAACAGTATATACGTCTGTAACGTTATATATCCTAAAGTAAGGCAACCTGACATCTCGAATGTAATATTCTACAACATTCCAGGCGTGTCGGACCCTACATCTCGGTGGGAACATTATATACCTCTATAACGTTATATATCCTAACCTAAGGCCACCTAACATCTCGGATGTAATATTTTACAACATTCCTGGCGTGCCGGTGCATTCCTTTCGGTGGGAATATTATATACGTCTATAACGGTATATATCCTAATCTAAGACAACCTAACATTTCGCATGCATTATTTGACAACATTCCAGGCGTGTCGGACCCTACTTCTCGGTGGGAACAGTATATACATCTATAACGTTATATATCCTAACCTAAGGCAACCTAACATCTCAGATGAAACATTTGACAACATTCTAGGCGTGTCAGTCCCTACGTCTCGGTGGTAACATTATATGCGTCTATAGCGTTATATATCCTAACCTAAGGCAACCTGACATCTCGGATGTAATATTCTACAACATTCCAGGCGTGTCGGACCCTACTTCTCGGTGGGAACATTATATGCGTCTATAACGTTGTATATCCTAATCTAGGGCAACCTATCATCTCAGACGTATTATTTTACAACATTCCTGGCGTGTCGGACCCTACTTCTCGGTGGGAACAGTATATACGTCTATAACGTTATATATCCTAACCTAAGGCAACCTAACATCTCGGATGTAACATTTGACAACATTCCAGGCGTGTCGGTCCCTACGTCTCGGTGGTAACATTATATGCGTCTATGGTGTTATATATCCTAACCTAAGGCAACCTAACATCTCGGATGTAATATTCTACAACATTCCAGGCGTGTCAGTCTCTACGTCTCGGTGGTAACATTATATGCGTCTATAACGTTATATATCCTAACCTAAGGCAACCTGACATTTCGGATGTAATATTTGACAACATTCCTGTCGTGTCGGACCCTACTTCTCGGTGGGAACATTATGTACGTCTATAACGTTATATATCCTAACCCAAGGCCATCTAACATCTCGGATGTAACATTTGACAACATTCCTGTCGTGTCGGACCCTACTTCTCGGTGGGAAGATTACATGCGTCTATAACGTTATATATCCTAACCTAAGGCAACCTAAAATACTCGGATGTAATATTTGTCAACATTCCTGGCGTGTCGGACCATACTTCTCGGTGGAAACAGTATATAGGTCTATAACGTTATATATCCTAACCTAAGGCAACCTAACATCTCGGATGTAATATTTGACAACATTCCAGGCGTGTCGGACCCTACTTCTCGGTGGGAGCAGTATATACATCTATAACGTTATATATCCTAACCTAAGGCAACCTAACATCTCGGATGTAACATTTGACAACATTCCAGGCGTGTCAGTCCCTACGTCTCGGTGGTATCATTATATGCGTCTATAGCGTTACATATCCTAACCTAAGGCAACCTAACATCTCAGATGAAACATTTGACAACATTCTAGGCGTGTCAGTCCCTACGTCTCGGTGGTAACATTATATGGGTCTATAGCGTTATATATCCTAACCTAAGGCAACCTGACATCTCGGATGTAATATTCTACAACATTACAGGCGTGTCGGACCCTGCTTCTCGGTGGGAACATTATGTACGTCTATAACGTTATATATCCTACTCTAAGGCCACCTAACATCTCGGATGGAATATTTGACAACATTCCTGGCACGTCGGACCCTACTTCTCGGTGGGAACAGTATATAAGTCTATAACGTTGTATATCCTAATCTAGGGCAACCTATCATCTTAGACGTATGATTTTACAACATTCCTGGCGTGTCGGACCCTACTTCTCGGTGGGAACAGTATATACGTCTATAACGTTATATATCCTAACCTAAGGCAACCTAACATCTCGGATGTAACATTTGACAACATTCCAGGCGTGTCGGTCCCTACGTCACGGTGGTAACATTATATGCGTCTATAGCGTTATATATCCTAACCTAAGGCAACCTGACATCTCGGATGTAATATTTGACAACATTCCTGTCGTGTCGGACCCTACTTCTCGGTGGGAACATTATGTACGTCTATAACGTTATATATCCTAACCCAAGGCCATCTAACATCTCGGATGTAATATTTGACAACATTCCTGTCGTCTCGGACCCTACTTCTCGGTGGGAACAGTATATACGTCTGTAACGTTATATATCCTAAAGTAAGGCAACCTGACATCTCGAATGTAACATTTGACAACATTCCAGTCGTGTCGGTCCCTACGTCTCGGTGGTAACATTATATGCGTCTATAGCGTTATATATCCTAACCTAAGGCAACCTAACATCTCGGATGTAACATTTGACAACATTCCAGGCGTGTCAGTCCCTACGTCTCGATGGTAACATTATATGCGTTTATAGCGTTATATATCCTAACCTAAGGGAACGTAACATCTCGGATGAAACATTTGACAACATTCCAGGCGTGTCAGTCCCTACGTCTCGATGGTAACATTATATGCGTTTATAGCGTTATATATCCTAACCTAAGGGAACGTAACATCTCGGATGAAACATTTGACAACATTCTAGCCGTGTCAGTCCCTACGTCTCGGTGGTAACATTATATGCGTCTATAGCGTTATATATCCTAACCTAAGGCCACCTGACATTTCGGATGTAATATTTGACAACATTCCTGTCGTGTCGGACCCTACCTCTCGGTGGCAACATTATATACGTCTATAACGTTACATATCCTAACCTAAGGCAACCTAACATCTCGGATGTAACATTTGACAACATTCCAGGCGTGTCGGTCCCTACGTCACGGTGGTAACATTATATGCGTCTATAGCGTTATATATCCTAACCTAAGGCAACCTAACATCTCGGATGTAACATTTGACAACATTCCTGCCGTGTCGGACCCTACTTCTCGGTGGGAACAGTATATACGTCTGTAACGTTATATATCCTAAAGTAAGGCAACCTGACATCTCGAATGTAATATTCTACAACATTCCAGGCGTGTCGGACCCTACTTCTCGGTGGGACCATTATATGCGTCTATAACGTTGTATATCCTAATCTAGGGCAACCTATCATCTCAGACGTATTATTTTACAACATTCCTGGCGTGTCGGACCCTACTTCTCGGTGGGAATAGTATATACGTCTATAACGTTATATATCCTAACCTAAGGCAACCTAACATCTCGGATGTAACATTTGACAACATTCCTGTCGTGTCGGAGCCTACTTCTCGGTGGTAACATTATATGCGTCTGTAACGTTATATATCCTAAAGTAAGGCAACCTGACATCTCGGATGTAATATTCTACAACATTCCAGGCGTGTCGGACCCTACATTTCGGTGGGAACATTATGTACCTCTATAACGTTATATATCCTAACCTAAGGCCACCTAACATCTCGGATGTAATATTTTACAACATTCCTGGCGTGCCGGTGCATTCCTTTCGGTGGGAATATTATATACGTCTATAATGGTATATATCCTAATCTAAGACAACCTAACATTTCGCATGCATTATTTGACAACATTCCAGGCGTGTCGGACCCTACTTCTCGGTGGGAGCAGTATATACATCTATAACGTTATATATCCTAACCTAAGGCAACCTAACATCTCGGATGTAACATTTGACAACATTTCAGGCGTGTCGGTCCCTACGTCACGGTGGTAACATTATATGCGTCTATAGCGTTATATATCCTAACCTAAGGCAACCTAACATCTCGGATGTAACATTTGACAACATTCCAGGCGTGTCAGTCCCTACGTCTCGGTGGTAACATTATATGCG
Organism: Xylocopa violacea; assembly: GCA_963969225.1. NCBI lineage: Eukaryota > Metazoa > Arthropoda > Insecta > Hymenoptera > Apidae > Xylocopa > Xylocopa violacea. The sequence goes on along the minus strand of CAXAJV010000014.1, from coordinate 5,177,084 downwards.
TCTATAGCGTTACATATCCTAACCTAAGGCAACCTAACATCTCAGATGGAACATTTGACAACATTCTAGGCGTGTCAGTCCCTACGTCTCGGTGGTAACATTATATGCGTCTATAGCGTTATATATCCTAACCTAAGGCAACCTGACATCTCGGATGTAATATTCTACAACATTACAGGCGTGTCGGACCCTGCTTCTCGGTGGGAACATTATGTACGTCTATAACGTTATATATCCTAATCTAAGGCCACCTAACATCTCGGATGGAATATTTGACAACATTCCTGGCACGTCGGACCCTACTTCTCGGTGGGAACAGTATATAAGTCTATAACGTTATAAATCCTAACCTAAGGCAACCTGACATCTCGGATGTAATATTCTACAACATTCCTGTCGTCTCGGACCCTACTTCACGGTGGGAACAGTATATACGTCTATAACGTTGTATATCCTAATCTAGGGCAACCTATCATCTCAGACGTATGATTTTACAACATTCCTGGCGTGTCGGACCCTACTTCTCGGTGGGAACAGTATATACGTCTATAACGTTATATATCCTAACCTAAGGCAACCTAACATCTCGGATGTAACATTTGACAACATTCCAGGCGTGTCGGTCCCTACGTCACGGTGGTAACATTATATGCGTCTATAGCGTTATATATCCTAACCTAAGGCAACCTGACATCTCGGATGTAATATTTGACAACATTCCTGTCGTGTCGGACCCTACTTCTCGGTGGGAACATTATGTACGTCTATAACGTTATATATCCTAACCCAAGGCCATCTAACATCTCGGATGTAATATTTGACAACATTCCTGTCGTCTCGGACCCTACTTCTCGGTGGGAACAGTATATACGTCTGTAAAGTTATATATCCTAAAGTAAGGCCACCTGACATTTCGGATGTAATATTTGACAACATTCCTGTCGTGTCGGACCCTACCTCTCGGTGGGAACATGATATACGTCTATAACGTTATATATCCTAACCTAAGGCAACCTAACATCTCGGATGTAACATTTGACAACATTCCAGGCGTGTCGGTCCCTACGTCACGGTGGTAACATTATATGCGTCTATAGCGTTATATATCCTAACCTAAGGCAACCTAACATCTCGGATGTAACATTTGACAACATTCCTGTCGTGTCGGAACCTACTTCTCGGTGGGAACAGTATATACGTCTGTAACGTTATATATCCTAAAGTAAGGCAACCTGACATCTCGAATGTAATATTCTACAACATTCCAGGCGTGTCGGACCCTACATCTCGGTGGGAACATTATATACCTCTATAACGTTATATATCCTAACCTAAGGCCACCTAACATCTCGGATGTAATATTTTACAACATTCCTGGCGTGCCGGTGTATTCCTTTCGGTGGGAATATTATATACGTCTATAACGGTATATATCCTAATCTAAGACAACCTAACATTTCGCATGCATTATTTGACAACATTCCAGGCGTGTCGGACCCTACTTCTCGGTGGGAACAGTATATACATCTATAACGTTATATATCCTAACCTAAGGCAACCTAACATCTCAGATGAAACATTTGACAACATTCTAGGCGTGTCAGTCCCTACGTCTCGGTGGTAACATTATATGCGTCTATAGCGTTATATATCCTAACCTAAGGCAACCTGACATCTCGGATGTAATATTCTACAACATTCCAGGCGTGTCGGACCCTACTTCTCGGTGGGAACATTATGTACGTCTATAACGTTATATATCCTAATCTAAGGCCACCTAACATCTCGGATGGAATACTTGACAACATTCCTGGCACGTCGGACCCTACTTCTCGGTGGGAACAGTATATAAGTCTATAACGTTATATATCCTAACCTAAGGCAACCTGACATCTCGGATGTAATATTCTACACAATTCCAGGCGTGTCGCAACCTACATCTCGGTGGGAACAGTATATACGTCTGTAACGTTATATATCCTAACCTACGGCCATCTAAGATATCGGATGTAATATTTGACAACATTCCTGTCGTGTCGGACCCTACTTCTCGGTGGGAACAGTATATAGGTCTGTATCGTTATATATCCTAACCTAAGGCAACCTAACATCTCGGATGTAACATTTGACAACATTCCAGGCGTGTCAGTCCCTACGTCTCGATGGTAACATTATATGCGTTTATAGCGTTATATATCCTAACCTAAGGGAACGTAACATCTCGGATGAAACATTTGACAACATTCTAGCCGTGTCAGTCCCTACGTCTCGGTGGTAACATTATATGCGTCTATAGCGTTATATATCCTAACCTAAGGCAACCTGACATTTCGGATGTAATATTTGACAACATTCCTGTCGTGTCGGACCCTACCTCTCGGTGGGAACATTATATACGTCTATAACGTTATATATCCTAACCTAAGGCCATCTAACATCTCGGATGTAATATTTGACAACATTCCTGTCGTGTCGGACCCTACATCTCGGTGGGAACAGTATATACGTCTATAACGTTATATATCCTAACCTAAGGCAACCTAACATCTCGGATGTAATATTTGACAACATTCCTGTCGTGTCGGGCCCTACCTCTCGGTGGGAACAGTACATACGTCTATAACGTTATATATCCTAACCGAAGGCAACCTAACATCTCGGATGTAACATTTAACAACATTCCAGGCGTGTCGGTCCCTACGTCACGGTGGTAACATTATATCTGTCTATAGCGTTATATATCCTAACCTAAGGCACCCTGACATCTCGGATGTAATATTTGACAACATTCCTGTCGTGTCGGACCCTACTTCTCGGTGGGAACATTATGTACGTCTATAACGTTATATATCCTAACCCAAGGCGATCTAACATCTCGGATGTAACATTTGACAACATTCCTGTCGTGTCGGACCCTACTTCTCGGTGGGAACAGTATATACGTCTGTAACGTTATATATCCTAAAGTAAGGCAACCTGACATCTCGAATGTAATATTCTACAACATTCCAGGCGTGTCGGACCCTACATCTCGGTGGGAACATTATATACCTCTATAACGTTATATATCCTAACCTAAGGCCACCTAACATCTCGGATGTAATATTTTACAACATTCCTGGCGTGCCGGTGCATTCCTTTCGGTGGGAATATTATATACGTCTATAACGGTATATATCCTAATCTAAGACAACCTAACATTTCGCATGCATTATTTGACAACATTCCAGGCGTGTCGGACCCTACTTCTCGGTGGGAACAGTATATACATCTATAACGTTATATATCCTAACCTAAGGCAACCTAACATCTCAGATGAAACATTTGACAACATTCTAGGCGTGTCAGTCCCTACGTCTCGGTGGTAACATTATATGCGTCTATAGCGTTATATATCCTAACCTAAGGCAACCTGACATCTCGGATGTAATATTCTACAACATTCCAGGCGTGTCGGACCCTACTTCTCGGTGGGAACATTATATGCGTCTATAACGTTGTATATCCTAATCTAGGGCAACCTATCATCTCAGACGTATTATTTTACAACATTCCTGGCGTGTCGGACCCTACTTCTCGGTGGGAACAGTATATACGTCTATAACGTTATATATCCTAACCTAAGGCAACCTAACATCTCGGATGTAACATTTGACAACATTCCAGGCGTGTCGGTCCCTACGTCTCGGTGGTAACATTATATGCGTCTATGGTGTTATATATCCTAACCTAAGGCAACCTAACATCTCGGATGTAATATTCTACAACATTCCAGGCGTGTCAGTCTCTACGTCTCGGTGGTAACATTATATGCGTCTATAACGTTATATATCCTAACCTAAGGCAACCTGACATTTCGGATGTAATATTTGACAACATTCCTGTCGTGTCGGACCCTACTTCTCGGTGGGAACATTATGTACGTCTATAACGTTATATATCCTAACCCAAGGCCATCTAACATCTCGGATGTAACATTTGACAACATTCCTGTCGTGTCGGACCCTACTTCTCGGTGGGAAGATTACATGCGTCTATAACGTTATATATCCTAACCTAAGGCAACCTAAAATACTCGGATGTAATATTTGTCAACATTCCTGGCGTGTCGGACCATACTTCTCGGTGGAAACAGTATATAGGTCTATAACGTTATATATCCTAACCTAAGGCAACCTAACATCTCGGATGTAATATTTGACAACATTCCAGGCGTGTCGGACCCTACTTCTCGGTGGGAGCAGTATATACATCTATAACGTTATATATCCTAACCTAAGGCAACCTAACATCTCGGATGTAACATTTGACAACATTCCAGGCGTGTCAGTCCCTACGTCTCGGTGGTATCATTATATGCGTCTATAGCGTTACATATCCTAACCTAAGGCAACCTAACATCTCAGATGAAACATTTGACAACATTCTAGGCGTGTCAGTCCCTACGTCTCGGTGGTAACATTATATGGGTCTATAGCGTTATATATCCTAACCTAAGGCAACCTGACATCTCGGATGTAATATTCTACAACATTACAGGCGTGTCGGACCCTGCTTCTCGGTGGGAACATTATGTACGTCTATAACGTTATATATCCTACTCTAAGGCCACCTAACATCTCGGATGGAATATTTGACAACATTCCTGGCACGTCGGACCCTACTTCTCGGTGGGAACAGTATATAAGTCTATAACGTTGTATATCCTAATCTAGGGCAACCTATCATCTTAGACGTATGATTTTACAACATTCCTGGCGTGTCGGACCCTACTTCTCGGTGGGAACAGTATATACGTCTATAACGTTATATATCCTAACCTAAGGCAACCTAACATCTCGGATGTAACATTTGACAACATTCCAGGCGTGTCGGTCCCTACGTCACGGTGGTAACATTATATGCGTCTATAGCGTTATATATCCTAACCTAAGGCAACCTGACATCTCGGATGTAATATTTGACAACATTCCTGTCGTGTCGGACCCTACTTCTCGGTGGGAACATTATGTACGTCTATAACGTTATATATCCTAACCCAAGGCCATCTAACATCTCGGATGTAATATTTGACAACATTCCTGTCGTCTCGGACCCTACTTCTCGGTGGGAACAGTATATACGTCTGTAACGTTATATATCCTAAAGTAAGGCAACCTGACATCTCGAATGTAACATTTGACAACATTCCAGTCGTGTCGGTCCCTACGTCTCGGTGGTAACATTATATGCGTCTATAGCGTTATATATCCTAACCTAAGGCAACCTAACATCTCGGATGTAACATTTGACAACATTCCAGGCGTGTCAGTCCCTACGTCTCGATGGTAACATTATATGCGTTTATAGCGTTATATATCCTAACCTAAGGGAACGTAACATCTCGGATGAAACATTTGACAACATTCCAGGCGTGTCAGTCCCTACGTCTCGATGGTAACATTATATGCGTTTATAGCGTTATATATCCTAACCTAAGGGAACGTAACATCTCGGATGAAACATTTGACAACATTCTAGCCGTGTCAGTCCCTACGTCTCGGTGGTAACATTATATGCGTCTATAGCGTTATATATCCTAACCTAAGGCCACCTGACATTTCGGATGTAATATTTGACAACATTCCTGTCGTGTCGGACCCTACCTCTTGGTGGCAACATTATATACGTCTATAACGTTACATATCCTAACCTAAGGCAACCTAACATCTCGGATGTAACATTTGACAACATTCCAGGCGTGTCGGTCCCTACGTCACGGTGGTAACATTATATGCGTCTATAGCGTTATATATCCTAACCTAAGGCAACCTAACATCTCGGATGTAACATTTGACAACATTCCTGCCGTGTCGGACCCTACTTCTCGGTGGGAACAGTATATACGTCTGTAACGTTATATATCCTAAAGTAAGGCAACCTGACATCTCGAATGTAATATTCTACAACATTCCAGGCGTGTCGGACCCTACTTCTCGGTGGGACCATTATATGCGTCTATAACGTTGTATATCCTAATCTAGGGCAACCTATCATCTCAGACGTATTATTTTACAACATTCCTGGCGTGTCGGACCCTACTTCTCGGTGGGAATAGTATATACGTCTATAACGTTATATATCCTAACCTAAGGCAACCTAACATCTCGGATGTAACATTTGACAACATTCCTGTCGTGTCGGAGCCTACTTCTCGGTGGTAACATTATATGCGTCTGTAACGTTATATATCCTAAAGTAAGGCAACCTGACATCTCGGATGTAATATTCTACAACATTCCAGGCGTGTCGGACCCTACATTTCGGTGGGAACATTATGTACCTCTATAACGTTATATATCCTAACCTAAGGCCACCTAACATCTCGGATGTAATATTTTACAACATTCCTGGCGTGCCGGTGCATTCCTTTCGGTGGGAATATTATATACGTCTATAATGGTATATATCCTAATCTAAGACAACCTAACATTTCGCATGCATTATTTGACAACATTCCAGGCGTGTCGGACCCTACTTCTCGGTGGGAGCAGTATATACATCTATAACGTTATATATCCTAACCTAAGGCAACCTAACATCTCGGATGTAACATTTGACAACATTTCAGGCGTGTCGGTCCCTACGTCACGGTGGTAACATTATATGCGTCTATAGCGTTATATATCCTAACCTAAGGCAACCTAACATCTCGGATGTAACATTTGACAACATTCCAGGCGTGTCAGTCCCTACGTCTCGGTGGTAACATTATATGCGTCTATAGCGTTACATATCCTAACCTAAGGCAACCTAACATCTCAGATGGAACATTTGACAACATTCTAGGCGTGTCAGTCCCTACGTCTCGGTGGTAACATTATATGCGTCTATAGCGTTATATATCCTAACCTAAGGCAACCTGACATCTCGGATGTAATATTCTACAACATTACAGGCGTGTCGGACCCTGCTTCTCGGTGGGAACATTATGTACGTCTATAACGTTATATATCCTAATCTAAGGCCACCTAACATCTCGGATGGAATATTTGACAACATTCCTGGCACGTCGGACCCTACTTCTCGGTGGGAACAGTATATAAGTCTATAACGTTATAAATCCTAACCTAAGGCAACCTGACATCTCGGATGTAATATTCTACAACATTCCTGTCGTCTCGGACCCTACTTCACGGTGGGAACAGTATATACGTCTATAACGTTGTATATCCTAATCTAGGGCAACCTATCATCTCAGACGTATGATTTTACAACATTCCTGGCGTGTCGGACCCTACTTCTCGGTGGGAACAGTATATACGTCTATAACGTTATATATCCTAACCTAAGGCAACCTAACATCTCGGATGTAACATTTGACAACATTCCAGGCGTGTCGGTCCCTACGTCACGGTGGTAACATTATATGCGTCTATAGCGTTATATATCCTAACCTAAGGCAACCTGACATCTCGGATGTAATATTTGACAACATTCCTGTCGTGTCGGACCCTACTTCTCGGTGGGAACATTATGTACGTCTATAACGTTATATATCCTAACCCAAGGCCATCTAACATCTCGGATGTAATATTTGACAACATTCCTGTCGTCTCGGACCCTACTTCTCGGTGGGAACAGTATATACGTCTGTAACGTTATATATCCTAAAGTAAGGCCACCTGACATTTCGGATGTAATATTTGACAACATTCCTGTCGTGTCGGACCCTACCTCTCGGTGGGAACATGATATACGTCTATAACGTTATATATCCTAACCTAAGGCAACCTAACATCTCGGATGTAACATTTGACAACATTCCAGGCGTGTCGGTCCCTACGTCACGGTGGTAACATTATATGCGTCTATAGCGTTATATATCCTAACCTAAGGCAACCTAACATCTCGGATGTAACATTTGACAACATTCCTGTCGTGTCGGAACCTACTTCTCGGTGGGAACAGTATATACGTCTGTAACGTTATATATCCTAAAGTAAGGCAACCTGACATCTCGAATGTAATATTCTACAACATTCCAGGCGTGTCGGACCCTACATCTCGGTGGGAACATTATATACCTCTATAACGTTATATATCCTAACCTAAGGCCACCTAACATCTCGGATGTAATATTTTACAACATTCCTGGCGTGCCGGTGTATTCCTTTCGGTGGGAATATTATATACGTCTATAACGGTATATATCCTAATCTAAGACAACCTAACATTTCGCATGCATTATTTGACAACATTCCAGGCGTGTCGGACCCTACTTCTCGGTGGGAACAGTATATACATCTATAACGTTATATATCCTAACCTAAGGCAACCTAACATCTCAGATGAAACATTTGACAACATTCTAGGCGTGTCAGTCCCTACGTCTCGGTGGTAACATTATATGCGTCTATAGCGTTATATATCCTAACCTAAGGCAACCTGACATCTCGGATGTAATATTCTACAACATTCCAGGCGTGTCGGACCCTACTTCTCGGTGGGAACATTATGTACGTCTATAACGTTATATATCCTAATCTAAGGCCACCTAACATCTCGGATGGAATACTTGACAACATTCCTGGCACGTCGGACCCTACTTCTCGGTGGGAACAGTATATAAGTCTATAACGTTATATATCCTAACCTAAGGCAACCTGACATCTCGGATGTAATATTCTACACAATTCCAGGCGTGTCGCAACCTACATCTCGGTGGGAACAGTATATACGTCTGTAACGTTATATATCCTAACCTACGGCCATCTAAGATATCGGATGTAATATTTGACAACATTCCTGTCGTGTCGGACCCTACTTCTCGGTGGGAACAGTATATAGGTCTGTATCGTTATATATCCTAACCTAAGGCAACCTAACATCTCGGATGTAACATTTGACAACATTCCAGGCGTGTCAGTCCCTACGTCTCGATGGTAACATTATATGCGTTTATAGCGTTATATATCCTAACCTAAGGGAACGTAACATCTCGGATGAAACATTTGACAACATTCTAGCCGTGTCAGTCCCTACGTCTCGGTGGTAACATTATATGCGTCTATAGCGTTATATATCCTAACCTAAGGCAACCTGACATTTCGGATGTAATATTTGACAACATTCCTGTCGTGTCGGACCCTACCTCTCGGTGGGAACATTATATACGTCTATAACGTTATATATCCTAACCTAAGGCCATCTAACATCTCGGATGTAATATTTGACAACATTCCTGTCGTGTCGGACCCTACATCTCGGTGGGAACAGTATATACGTCTATAACGTTATATATCCTAACCTAAGGCAACCTAACATCTCGGATGTAATATTTGACAACATTCCTGTCGTGTCGGGCCCTACATCTCGGTGGGAACAGTATATACGTCTATAACGTTATATATCCTAACCTAAGGCAACCTAACATCTCGGATGTAATATTTGACAACATTCCTGTCGTGTCGGGCCCTACCTCTCGGTGGGAACAGTACATACGTCTATAACGTTATATATCCTAACCGAAGGCAACCTAACATCTCGGATGTAACATTTAACAACATTCCAGGCGTGTCGGTCCCTACGTCACGGTGGTAACATTATATCTGTCTATAGCGTTATATATCCTAACCTAAGGCACCCTGACATCTCGGATGTAATATTTGACAACATTCCTGTCGTGTCGGACCCTACTTCTCGGTGGGAACATTATGTACGTCTATAACGTTATATATCCTAACCCAAGGCGATCTAACATCTCGGATGTAACATTTGACAACATTCCTGTCGTGTCGGACCCTACTTCTCGGTGGGAACAGTATATACGTCTGTAACGTTATATGTCCTAAAGTAAGGCAACTTGATATCTCGAATGTAATATTCTACAACATTCCAGGCGTGTCGGACCCTACTTCTCGGTGGGAACATTATATGCGTCTATGGTGTTATATATCCTAACCTAAGGCAACCTAATATCTCGGATGTAATATTCTACAACATTCCTGTCGTCTCGAACCCTACTTCTCGGTGGGAACAGTATATACGTCTATAACGTTGTATATCCTAATCTAGGGCAACCTATCATCTCAGACGTATTATTTTACAACATTCCTGGCGTGTCGGACCCTACTTCTCGGTGGGAACAGTATATACGTCTATAACGTTATATATCCTAACCTAAGGCAACCTAACATCTCGGATGTAACATTTGACAACATTCCAGGCGTGTCGGTCCCTACGTCACGGTGGTAACATTATATGCGTCTATAGCGTTATATATCCTAACCTAAGGCAACCTGACATCTCGGATGTAATATTTGACAACATTCCTGTCGTGTCGGACCCTACTTGTCGGTGGGAACATTATGTACGTCTATAACGTTATATATCCTAACCCAAGGCCATCTAACATCTCGGATGTAACATTTGACAACATTCCAGGCGTGTCAGTCCCTACGTCTCGGTGGTAACATTATATGCGTCTATAGCGTTATATATCCTAACCTAAGGCAACCTAACATCTCGGATGTAACATTTGACAACATTCCAGGCGTGTCGGTCCCTACCTCTCGGTGGGAACAGTACATACGTCTATAACGTTATATATCCTAACCGAAGGCAACCTAACATCTCGGATGTAACATTTAACAACATTCCAGGCGTGTCGGTCCCTACGTCACGGTGGTAACATTATATCTGTCTATAGCGTTATATATCCTAACCTAAGGCACCCTGACATCTCGGATGTAATATTTGACAACATTCCTGTCGTGTCGGACCCTACTTCTCGGTGGGAACATTATGTACGTCTATAACGTTATATATCCTAACCCAAGGCCATCTAACATCTCGGATGTAATATTTGACAACATTCCTGTCGTCTCGGACCCTACTTCTCGGTGGGAACAGTATATACGTCTGTAACGTTATATATCCTAAAGTAAGGCCACCTGACATTTCGGATGTAATATTTGACAACATTCCTGTCGTGTCGGACCCTACCTCTCGGTGGGAACATGATATACGTCTATAACGTTATATATCCTAACCTAAGGCAACCTAACATCTCGGATGTAACATTTGACAACATTCCAGGCGTGTCGGTCCCTACGTCACGGTGGTAACATTATATGCGTCTATAGCGTTATATATCCTAACCTAAGGCAACCTAACATCTCGGATGTAACATTTGACAACATTCCTGTCGTGTCGGAACCTACTTCTCGGTGGGAACAGTATATACGTCTGTAACGTTATATATCCTAAAGTAAGGCAACCTGACATCTCGAATGTAATATTCTACAACATTCCAGGCGTGTCGGACCCTACATCTCGGTGGGAACATTATATACCTCTATAACGTTATATATCCTAACCTAAGGCCACCTAACATCTCGGATGTAATATTTTACAACATTCCTGGCGTGCCGGTGCATTCCTTTCGGTGGGAATATTATATACGTCTATAACGGTATATATCCTAATCTAAGACAACCTAACATTTCGCATGCATTATTTGACAACATTCCAGGCGTGTCGGACCCTACTTCTCGGTGGGAACAGTATATACATTTATAACGTTATATATCCTAACCTAAGGCAACCTAACATCTCAGATGAAACATTTGACAACATTCTAGGCGTGTCAGTCCCTACGTCTCGGTGGTAACATTATATGCGTCTATAGCGTTATATATCCTAACCTAAGGCAACCTGACATCTCGGATGTAATATTCTACAACATTCCAGGCGTGTCGGACCCTACTTCTCGGTGGGAACATTATGTACGTCTATAACGTTATATATCCTAATCTAAGGCCACCTAACATCTCGGATGGAATACTTGACAACATTCCTGGCACGTCGGACCCTACTTCTCGGTGGGAACAGTATATAAGTCTATAACGTTATATATCCTAACCTAAGGCAACCTGACATCTCGGATGTAATATTCTACACAATTCTAGGCGTGTCGCAACCTACATCTCGGTGGGAACAGTATATACGTCTGTAACGTTATATATCCTAACCTACGGCCATCTAAGATATCGGATGTAATATTTGACAACATTCCTGTCGTGTCGGACCCTACTTCTCGGTGGGAACAGTATATAGGTCTGTATCGTTATATATCCTAACCTAAGGCAACCTAACATCTCGGATGTAACATTTGACAACATTCCAGGCGTGTCAGTCCCTACGTCTCGATGGTAACATTATATGCGTTTATAGCGTTATATATCCTAACCTAAGGGAACGTAACATCTCGGATGAAACATTTGACAACATTCTAGCCGTGTCAGTCCCTACGTCTCGGTGGTAACATTATATGCGTCTATAGCGTTATATATCCTAACCTAAGGCAACCTGACATTTCGGATGTAATATTTGACAACATTCCTGTCGTGTCGGACCCTACCTCTCGGTGGGAACATTATATACGTCTATAACGTTATATATCCTAACCTAAGGCCATCTAACATCTCGGATGTAATATTTGACAACATTCCTGTCGTGTCGGACCCTACATCTCGGTGGGAACAGTATATACGTCTATAACGTTATATATCCTAACCTAAGGCAACCTAACATCTCGGATGTAATATTTGACAACATTCCTGTCGTGTCGGGCCCTACCTCTCGGTGGGAACAGTACATACGTCTATAACGTTATATATCCTAACCGAAGGCAACCTAACATCTCGGATGTAACATTTAACAACATTCCAGGCGTGTCGGTCCCTACGTCACGGTGGTAACATTATATCTGTCTATAGCGTTATATATCCTAACCTAAGGCACCCTGACATCTCGGATGTAATATTTGACAACATTCCTGTCGTGTCGGACCCTACTTCTCGGTGGGAACATTATGTACGTCTATAACGTTATATATCCTAACCCAAGGCGATCTAACATCTCGGATGTAACATTTGACAACATTCCTGTCGTGTCGGACCCTACTTCTCGGTGGGAACAGTATATACGTCTGTAACGTTATATGTCCTAAAGTAAGGCAACTTGATATCTCGAATGTAATATTCTACAACATTCCAGGCGTGTCGGACCCTACTTCTCGGTGGGAACATTATATGCGTCTATGGTGTTATATATCCTAACCTAAGGCAACCTAATATCTCGGATGTAATATTCTACAACATTCCTGTCGTCTCGAACCCTACTTCTCGGTGGGAACAGTATATACGTCTATAACGTTGTATATCCTAATCTAGGGCAACCTATCATCTCAGACGTATTATTTTACAACATTCCTGGCGTGTCGGACCCTACTTCTCGGTGGGAACAGTATATACGTCTATAACGTTATATATCCTAACCTAAGGCAACCTAACATCTCGGATGTAACATTTGACAACATTCCAGGCGTGTCGGTCCCTACGTCACGGTGGTAACATTATATGCGTCTATAGCGTTATATATCCTAACCTAAGGCAACCTGACATCTCGGATGTAATATTTGACAACATTCCTGTCGTGTCGGACCCTACTTCTCGGTGGGAACATTATGTACGTCTATAACGTTATATATCCTAACCCAAGGCCATCTAACATCTCGGATGTAACATTTGACAACATTCCAGGCGTGTCAGTCCCTACGTCTCGGTGGTAACATTATATGCGTCTATAGCGTTATATATCCTAACCTAAGGCAACCTAACATCTCGGATGTAACATTTGACAACATTCCAGGCGTGTCGGTCCCTACGTCACGGTGGTAACATTATATGCGTCTATAGCGTTATATATCCTAACCTAAGGCAACCTAACATCTCGGATGTAACATTTGACAACATTCCTGTCATGTCGGACCCTACTTCTCGGTGGGAACAGTATATACGTCTGTAACGTTATATATCCTAAAGTAAGGCAACCTGACATCTCGACTGTAATATTCTACAACATTCCAGGCGTGTCGGACCCTACTTCTCGGTGGGAACATTATATGCGTCTATAACGTTGTATATCCTAATCTAGGGCAACCTATCATCTCAGACGTATTATTTTACAACATTCCTGGCGTGTCGGACCCTACTTCTCGGTGGGAACAGTATATACGTCTATAACGTTATATATCCTAACCTAAGGCAACCTAACATCTCGAATGTAACATTTGACAACATTCCAGGCGTGTCGGTCCCTACGTCTCGGTGGTAACATTATATGCGTCTATGGTGTTATATATCCTAACCTAAGGCAACCTAACATCTCGGATGTAACATTTGACAACATTCCAGGCGTGTCAGTCCCTACGTCTCGATGGTAACATTATATGCGTTTATAGCGTTATATATCCTAACCTAAGGGAACGTAACATCTCGGATGAAACATTTGACAACATTCTAGCCGTGTCAGTCCCTACGTCTCGGTGGTAACATTATATGCGTCTATAGCGTTATATATCCTAACCTAAGGCAACCTGACATTTCGGATGTAATATTTGACAACATTCCTGTCGTGTCGGACCCTACCTCTCGGTGGGAACATTATATACGTCTATAACGTTATATATCCTAACCTAAGGCCATCTAACATCTCGGATGTAATATTTGACAACATTCCTGTCGTGTCGGACCCTACATCTCGGTGGGAACAGTATATACGTCTATAACGTTATATATCCTAACCTAAGGCAACCTAACATCTCGGATGTAATATTTGACAACATTCCTGTCGTGTCGGACCCTACCTCTCGGTGGGAACAGTACATACGTCTATAACGTTATATATCCTAACCGAAGGCAACCTAACATCTCGGATGTAACATTTAACAACATTCCAGGCGTGTCGGTCCCTACGTCACGGTGGTAACATTATATCTGTCTATAGCGTTATATATCCTAACCTAAGGCAACCTGACATCTCGGATGTAATATTTGACAACATTCCTGTCGTGTCGGACCCTACTTCTCGGTGGGAACATTATGTACGTCTATAACGTTATATATCCTAACCCAAGGCGATCTATCATCTCGGATGTAACATTTGACAACATTCCTGTCGTGTCGGACCCTACTTCTCGGTGGGCACAGTATATACGTCTGTAACGTTATATGTCCTAAAATAAGGCAACCTGACATCTCGAATGTAATATTCTACAACATTCCAGGCGTGTCGGACCCTACTTCTCGGTGGGAACATTATATGCGTCTATGGTGTTATATATCCTAACCTAAGGCAACCTAACATCTCGGATGTAATATTCTACAACATTCCAGGCGTGTCAGTCTCTACGTCTCGGTGGTAACATTATATGCGTCTATAACGTTATATATCCTAACCTAAGGCAACCTAACATCTCGGATGTAACATTTGACAACATTCCAGGCGTGTCGGTCCCTACCTCTCGGTGGGAACATTATATACGTCTATAACGTTATATATCCTAACCTAAGGCCATCTAACATCTCGGATGTAATATTTGACAACATTCCTGTCGTGTCGGACCCTACCTCTCGGTGGGAACAGTACATACGTCTATAACGTTATATATCCTAACCGAAGGCAACCTAACATCTCGGATGTAACATTTAACAACATTCCAGGCGTGTCGGTCCCTACGTCACGGTGGTAACATTATATCTGTCTATAGCGTTATATATCCTAACCTAAGGCAACCTAACATCTCGGATGTAACATTTGACAACATTCCAGGCGTGTCAGTCCCTACGTCTCGGTGGTAACATTATATGCGTCTATAGCGTTACATATCCTAACCTAAGGCAACCTAACATCTCAGATGAAACATTTGACAACATTCTAGGCGTGTCAGTCCCTACGTCTCGGTGGTAACATTATATGCGTCTATAGGGTTATATATCCTAACCTAAGGCAACCTGACATCTCGGATGTAATATTCTACAACATTCCAGGCGTGTCGGACCCTACTTCTCGGTGGGAACCTTATATGCGTCTATAACGTTGTATATCCTAATCTAGGGCAACCTATCATCTCAGACGTATTATTTTACAACATTCCTGGCGTGTCGGACCCTACTTCTCGGTGGGAACAGTATATACGTCTATAACGTTATATATCCTAACCTAAGGCAACCTAACATCTCGGATGTAACATTTGACAACATTCCAGGCGTGTCGGTCCCTACGTCTCGGTGGTAACATTATATGCGTCTATGGTGTTATATATCCTAACCTAAGGCAACCTAACATCTCGGATGTAATATTCTACAACATTCCAGGCGTGTCAGTCTCTACGTCTCGGTGGTAACATTATATGCGTCTATAACATTATATATCCTAACCTAAGGCAACCTGACATCTCGGATGTAATATTTGACAACATTCCTGTCGTGTCGGACCCTACTTCTCGGTGGGAAGATTATATGCGTCTATAACGTTGTATATCCTAATCTGGGGCAACCTATCATCTCAGACGTATTATTTTACAACATTCCTGGCGTGTCGGACCCTACTTCTCGGTGGGAATAGTATATACGTCTATAACGTTACATATCCTAACCTAAGGCAACCTAACATCTCGGATGTAACATTTGACAACATTCCAGGCGTGTCGGTCCCTACGTCACGGTGGTAACATTATATGCGTCTATAGCGTTATATATCCTAACCTAAGGCAACCTAACATCTCGGATGTAACATTTGACAACATTCCAGGCGTGTCGGTCCCTACGTCACGGTGGTAACATTATATGCGTCTATAGCGTTATATATCCTAACCTAAGGCAACCTAACATCTCGGATGTAACATTTGACAACATTCCTGTCATGTCGGACCCTACTTCTCGGTGGGAACAGTATATACGTCTGTAACGTTATATATCCTAAAGTAAGGCAACCTGACATCTCGACTGTAATATTCTACAACATTCCAGGCGTGTCGGACCCTACTTCTCGGTGGGAACATTATATGCGTCTATAACGTTGTATATCCTAATCTAGGGCAACCTATCATCTCAGACGTATTATTTTACAACATTCCTGGCGTGTCGGACCCTACTTCTCGGTGGGAACAGTATATACGTCTATAACGTTATATATCCTAACCTAAGGCAACCTAACATCTCGGATGTAACATTTGACAACATTCCAGGCGTGTCGGACCCTACTTCTCGGTGGGAATAGTATATACGTCTATAACGTTATATATCCTAACCTAAGGCAACCTAACATCTCGGATGTAACATTTGACAACATTCCATTCGTGTCGGTCCCTACGTCTCGGTGGTAACATTATATGCGTTTATAGCGTTATATATCCTAACCTAAGGGAACGTAACATCTCGGATGAAACATTTGACAACATTCCAGGCGTGTCAGTCCCTACGTCTCGATGGTAACATTATATGCGTTTATAGCGTTATATATCCTAACCTAAGGGAACGTAACATCTCGGATGAAACATTTGACAACATTCTAGCCGTGTCAGTCCCTACGTCTCGGTGGTAACATTATATGCGTCTATAGCGTTATATATCCTAACCTAAGGCAACCTGACATCTCGGATGTAATATTCTACAACATTCCTGTCGTCTCGGACCCTACTTCTCGGTGGGAACAGTATATACGTCTATAACGTTGTATATCCTAATCTAGGGCAACCTATCATCTCAGACGTATTATTTTACAACATTCCTGGCGTGTCGGACCCTACTTCTCGGTGGGAACAGTATATACGTCTGTAACGTTATATATCCTAAAGTAAGGCAGCCTGACATGTCGAATGTAATATTCTACAACATTCCAGGCGTGTCGGACCCTACTTCTCGGTGGGAAGATTATATGCGTCTATAACGTTGTATATCCTAATCTGGGGCAACCTATCATCTCAGACGTATTATTTTACAACATTCCTGGCGTGTCGGACCCTACTTCTCGGTGGGAATAGTATATACGTCTATAACGTTACATATCCTAACCTAAGGCAACCTAACATCTCGGATGTAACATTTGACAACATTCCAGGCGTGTCGGTCCCTACGTCACGGTGGTAACATTATATGCGTCTATAGCGTTATATATCCTAACCTAAGGCAACCTAACATCTCGGATGTAACATTTGACAACATTCCAGGCGTGTCAGTCCCTACGTCTCGGTGGTAACATTATATGCATCTATAGCGTTATATATCCTAACCTAAGGCAACCTAACATCTCGGATGTAACATTTGACAACATTCCAGGCGTGTCGGTCCCTACGTCACGGTGGTAACATTATATGCGTCTATAGCGTTATATATCCTAACCTAAGGCAACCTAACATCTCGGATGTAACATTTGACAACATTCCTGTCATGTCGGACCCTACTTCTCGGTGGGAACAGTATATACGTCTGTAACGTTATATATCCTAAAGTAAGGCAACCTGACATCTCGACTGTAATATTCTACAACATTCCAGGCGTGTCGGACCCTACTTCTCGGTGGGAACATTATATGCGTCTATAACGTTGTATATCCTAATCTAGGGCAACCTATCATCTCAGACGTATTATTTTACAACATTCCTGGCGTGTCGGACCCTACTTCTCGGTGGGAACAGTATATACGTCTATAACGTTATATATCCTAACCTAAGGCAACCTAACATCTCGAATGTAACATTTGACAACATTCCAGGCGTGTCGGTCCCTACGTCTCGGTGGTAACATTATATGCGTCTATGGTGTTATATATCCTAACCTAAGGCAACCTAACATCTCGGATGTAACATTTGACAACATTTCAGGCGTGTCAGTCCCTACGTCTCGATGGTAACATTATATGCGTTTATAGCGTTATATATCCTAACCTAAGGGAACGTAACATCTCGGATGAAACATTTGACAACATTCTAGCCGTGTCAGTCCCTACGTCTCGGTGGTAACATTATATGCGTCTATAGCGTTATATATCCTAACCTAAGGCAACCTGACATTTCGGATGTAATATTTGACAACATTCCTGTCGTGTCGGACCCTACCTCTCGGTGGGAACATTATATACGTCTATAACGTTATATATCCTAACCTAAGGCCATCTAACATCTCGGATGTAATATTTGACAACATTCCTGTCGTGTCGGACCCTACATCTCGGTGGGAACAGTATATACGTCTATAACGTTATATATCCTAACCTAAGGCAACCTAACATCTCGGATGTAATATTTGACAACATTCCTGTCGTGTCGGACCCTACCTCTCGGTGGGAACAGTACATACGTCTATAACGTTATATATCCTAACCGAAGGCAACCTAACATCTCGGATGTAACATTTAACAACATTCCAGGCGTGTCGGTCCCTACGTCACGGTGGTAACATTATATCTGTCTATAGCGTTATATATCCTAACCTAAGGCAACCTGACATCTCGGATGTAATATTTGACAACATTCCTGTCGTGTCGGACCCTACTTCTCGGTGGGAACATTATGTACGTCTATAACGTTATATATCCTAACCCAAGGCGATCTAACATCTCGGATGTAACATTTGACAACATTCCTGTCGTGTCGGACCCTACATCTCGGTGGGCACAGTATATACGTCTGTAACGTTATATGTCCTAAAGTAAGGCAACCTGACATCTCGAATGTAATATTCTACAACATTCCAGGCGTGTCGGACCCTACTTCTCGGTGGGAACATTATATGCGTCTATGGTGTTATATATCCTAACCTAAGGCAACCTAACATCTCGGATGTAATATTCTACAACATTCCAGGCGTGTCAGTCTCTACGTCTCGGTGGTAACATTATATGCGTCTATAACGTTATATATCCTAACCTAAGGCAACCTAACATCTCGGATGTAACATTTGACAACATTCCAGGCGTGTCGGTCCCTACCTCTCGGTGGGAACATTATATACGTCTATAACGTTATATATCCTAACCTAAGGCCATCTAACATCTCGGATGTAATATTTGACAACATTCCTGTCGTGTCGGACCCTACCTCTCGGTGGGAACAGTACATACGTCTATAACGTTATATATCCTAACCGAAGGCAACCTAACATCTCGGATGTAACATTTAACAACATTCCAGGCGTGTCGGTCCCTACGTCACGGTGGTAACATTATATCTGTCTATAGCGTTATATATCCTAACCTAAGGCAACCTAACATCTCGGATGTAACATTTGACAACATTCCAGGCGTGTCAGTCCCTACGTCTCGGTGGTAACATTATATGCGTCTATAGCGTTATGTATCCTAACCTAAGGCAACCTAACATCTCAGATGAAACATTTGACAACATTCTAGGCGTGTCAGTCCCTACGTCTCGGTGGTAACATTATATGCGTCTATAGCGTTATATATCCTAACCTAAGGCAACCTGACATCTCGGATGTAATATTCTACAACATTCCAGGCGTGTCGGACCCTACTTCTCGGTGGGAACCTTATATGCGTCTATAACGTTGTATATCCTAATCTAGGGCAACCTATCATCTCAGACGTATTATTTTACAACATTCCTGGCGTGTCGGACCCTACTTCTCGGTGGGAACAGTATATACGTCTATAACGTTATATATCCTAACCTAAGGCAACCTAACATCTCGGATGTAACATTTGACAACATTCCATTCGTGTCGGTCCCTACGTCTCGGTGGTAACATTATATGCGTTTATAGCGTTATATATCCTAACCTAAGGGAACGTAACATCTCGGATGAAACATTTGACAACATTCCAGGCGTGTCAGTCCCTACGTCTCGATGGTAACATTATATGCGTTTATAGCGTTATATATCCTAACCTAAGGGAACGTAACATCTCGGATGAAACATTTGACAACATTCTAGCCGTGTCAGTCCCTACGTCACGGTTGTACCATTATATCTGTCTATAGCGTTATATATCCTAACCTAAGGCAACCTGACATCTCGGATGTAATATTTGACAACATTCCTGTCGTGTC
The DNA here is from genome assembly GCA_963969225.1 of Xylocopa violacea. Lineage (NCBI taxonomy): Eukaryota > Metazoa > Arthropoda > Insecta > Hymenoptera > Apidae > Xylocopa > Xylocopa violacea. The sequence continues at coordinate 5,156,188 of CAXAJV010000014.1, read as the reverse complement.
GGACCCTACTTCTCGGTGGGAACATTATGTACGTCTATAACGTTATATATCCTAACCCAAGGCGATCTAACATCTCGGATGTAACATTTGACAACATTCCTGTCGTGTCGGACCCTACTTCTCGGTGAGAACAGTATATACGTCTGTAACGTTATATGTCCTAAAGTAAGGCAACCTGACATCTCGAATGTAATATTATACAACATTCCAGGCGTGTCGGACCCTACTTCTCGGTGGGAACATTATATGCGTCTATGGTGTTATATATCCTAACCTAAGGCAACCTAACGTCTCGGATGTAATATTCTACAACATTCCAGGCGTGTCAGTCTCTACGTCTCGGTGGTAACATTATATGCGTCTATAACGTTATATATCCTAACCTAAGGCAACCTAACATCTCGGATGTAACATTTGACAACATTCCAGGCGTGTCGGTCCCTACCTCTCGGTGGGAACATTATATACGTCTATAACGTTATATATCCTAACCTAAGGCCATCTAACATCTCGGATGTAATATTTGACAACATTCCTGTCGTGTCGGACCCTACATCTCGGTGGGAACAGTATATACGTCTATAACGTTATATATCCTAACCTAAGGCAACCTAACATCTCGGATGTAATATTTGACAACATTCCTGTCGTGTCGGACCCTACTTCTCGGTGGGAACAGTATATACGTCTATAACGTTATATATCCTAACCTAAGGCAACCCAACATCTCGGATGTAACATTTGACAACATTCCAGGCGTGTCGGTCCCTACGTCACGGTGGTAACATTATATGCGTCTATAGCGTTATATATCCTAACCTAAGGCAACCTGACATCTCGGATGTAATATTTGACAACATTCCTGTCGTGTCGGACCCTACTTCTCGGTGGGAACATTATGTACGTCTATAACGTTATATATCCTAACCCAAGGCCATCTAACATCTCGGATGTAATATTTGACAACATTCCTGTCGTCTCGGACCCTACTTCTCGGTGGGAACAGTATATACGTCTGTAACGTTATATATCCTAAAGTAAGGCAACCTGACATCTCGAATGTAACATTTGACAACATTCCAGTCGTGTCGGTCCCTACGTCTCGGTGGTAACATTATATGCGTCTATAGCGTTTTATATCCTAACCTAAGGCAACCTAACATCTCGGATGTAACATTTGACAACATTCCAGGCGTGTCAGTCCCTACGTCTCGATGGTAACATTATATGCGTTTATAGCGTTATATATCCTAACCTAAGGGAACGTAACATCTCGGATGAAACATTTGACAACATTCTAGCCGTGTCAGTCCCTACGTCTCGGTGGTAACATTATATGCGTCTATAGCGTTATATATCCTAACCTAAGGCAACCTGACATTTCGGATGTAATATTTGACAACATTCCTGTCGTGTCGGACCCTACCTCTCGGTGGGAACATTATATACGTCTATAACGTTATATATCCTAACCTAAGGCAACCTAACATCTCGGATGTAACATTTGACAACATTCCAGGCGTGTCGGTCCCTACGTCACGGTGGTAACATTATATGCGTCTATAGCGTTATATATCCTAACCTAAGGCAACCTAACATCTCGGATGTAACATTTGACAACATTCCTGTCATGTCGGACCCTACTTCTCGGTGGGAACAGTATATACGTCTGTAACGTTATATATCCTAAAGTAAGGCAACCTGACATCTCGAATGTAATATTCTACAACATTCCAGGCGTGTCGGACCCTACTTCTCGGTGGGAACATTATATGCGTCTATAACGTTGTATATCCTAATCTAGGGCAACCTATCATCTCAGACGTATTATTTTACAACATTCCTGGCGTGTCGGACCCTACTTCTCGGTGGGAATAGTATATACGTCTATAACGTTATATATCCTAACCTAAGGCAACCTAACATCTCGAATGTAACATTTGACAACATTCCTGTCGTGTCGGACCCTACTTCTCGGTGGTAACATTATATGCGTCTATAACGTTGTATATCCTAATCTAGGGCAACCTATCATCTCAGACGTATTATTTGACAACATTCCAGTCGTGTCGGACCCTACTTCTCGGTGGGAACATTATGTACGTCTATAACGTTATATATCCTAACCCAAGGCCATCTAACATCTCGGATGTAATATTTGACAACATTCCTGTCGTCTCGGACCCTACTTCTCGGTGGGAACAGTATATACGTCTGTAACGTTATATATCCTAAAGTAAGGCAACCTGACATCTCGAATGTAATATTCTACAACAATCCAGGCGTGTCGGACCCTACTTCTCGGTGGGAACATAATATGCGTCTAGAACGTTGAATATCCTAATCTAGGGCAACCTATCATCTCAGACGTATTATTTTACAACATTCCTGGCGTGTCGGACCCTACTTCCCGGTGGGAATAGTATATACGTCTATAACGTTATATATCCTAACCTAAGGCAACCTAACATCTCGGATGTAACATTTGACAACATTCCAGTCGTGTCGGTCCCTACGTCTCGGTGGTAACATTATATGCGTCTATAGCGTTATATATCCTAACCTAAGGCAACCTAACATCTCGGATGTAACATTTGACAACATTCCAGGCGTGTCAGTCCCTACGTCCCGATGGTAACATTATATGCGTTTATAGCGTTATATATCCTAACCTAAGGGAACGTAACATCTCGGATGAAACATTTGACAACATTCTAGCCGTGTCAGTCCCTACGTCTCGGTGGTAACATTATATGCGTCTATAGCGTTATATATCCTAACCTAAGGCAACCTGACATCTCGGATGTAATATTTGACAACATTCCTGTCGTGTCGGACCCTACTTCTCGGTGGGAATATTATGTACGTCTATAACGTTATATATCCTAACCGAAGGCCATCTAACATCTCGGATGTAATATTTGACAACATTCCTGTCGTCTCGGACCCTACTTCTCGGTGGGAACAGTATATACGTCTGTAACGTTATATATACTAAAGTAAGGCAACCTGACATCTCGAATGTAATATTCTACAACAATCCAGGCGTGTCGGACCCTACTTCTCGGTGGGAACATAATATGCGTGTATAACGTTATATATCCTAACCTAAGGCCATCTAACATCTCGGATGTAATATTTGACAACATTCCTGTCGTGTCGGACCCTACCTCTCGGTGGGAACAGTATATACGTCTATAACGTTATATATCCTAACCTAAGGCAACCTAACATCTCGGATGTAATATTTGACAACATTCCTGTCGTGCCGGACCCCACCTCTCGGTGGGAACAGTATATAGGTCTGTATCGTTATATATCCTAAAGTAAGGCAACCTGACATCTCGAATGTAATATTCTACAACATTCTAGGCGTGTCGGACCCTACTTCTCGGTGGGAACATTATATGCGTCTATAACGTTGTATATCCTAATCTGGGGCAACCTATCATCTCAGACGTATTATTTTACAACATTCCTGGCGTGTCGGACCCTACTTCTCGGTGGGAACAGTATATACGTCTATAACGTTATATATCCTAACCTAAGGCAACCTAACATCTCGGATGTAACATTTGACAACATTCCAGGCGTGTCGGTCCCTACGTCACGGTGGTAACATTATATGCGTCTATAGCGTTATATATCCTAACCTAAGGCAACCTGACATCTCGGATGTAACATTTGACAACATTCCAGTCGTGTCGGTCCCTACGTCTCGGTGGTAACATTATATGCGTCTATAGCGTTATATATCCTAACCTAAGGCAACCTAACATCTCGGATGTAACATTTGACAACATTCCAGGCGTGTCAGTCCCTACGTCTCGATGGTAACATTATATGCGTTTATAGCGTTATATATCCTAACCTAAGGGAACGTAACATCTCGGATGAAACATTTGACAACATTCTAGCCGTGTCAGTCCCTACGTCTCGGTGGTAACATTATATGCGTCTATAGCGTTATATATCCTAACCTAAGGCAACCTGACATCTCGGATGTAATATTTGACAACATTCCTGTCGTGTCGGACCCTACTTCTCGGTGGGAACATTATGTACGTCTATAACGTTATATATCCTAACCCAAGGCCATCTAACACCTCGGATGTAATATTTGACAACATTCCTGTCGTCTCGGACCCTACTTCTCGGTGGAAACAGTATATACGTCTGTAACGTTATATATACTAAAGTAAGGCAACCTGACATCTCGAATGTAATATTCTACAACAATCCAGGCGTGTCGGACCCTACTTCTCGGTGGGAACATAATATGCGTCTATAACGTTATATATCCTAACCTAAGGCCATCTAACATCTCGGATGTAATATTTGACAACATTCCTGTCGTGTCGGACCCTACCTCTCGGTGGGAACAGTATATACGTCTATAACGTTATATATCCTAACCTAAGGCAACCTAACATCTCGGATGTAATATTTGACAACATTCCTGTCGTGTCGGACCCCACCTCTCGGTGGGAACTGTATATACGTCTATAACGTTATATATCCTAACCTAAGGCAACCTAACATCTCGGATGTAACATTTGACAACATTCCAGGCGTGTCGGTCCCTACGTCACGGTGGTAACATTATATCTGTCTATAGCGTTATATATCCTAACCTAAGGCAACCTGACATCTTGGATGTAATATTTGACAACATTCCTGTCGTGTCGGACCCTACTTCTCGGTGGGAATATTATGTACGTCTATAACGTTATATATCCTAACCCAAGGCCATCTAACATCTCGGATGTAATATTTGACAACATTCCTGTCGTCTCGGACCCTACTTCTCGGTGGGAACAGTATATACGTCTGTAACGTTATATATCCTAAAGTAAGGCAACCTGACATCTCGAATGTAATATTCTACAACAATCCAGGCGTGTCGGACCCTACTTCTCGGTGGGAACATTATATGCGTCTATAACGTTGTATATCCTAATCTAGGGCAACCTATCATCTCAGACGTATTATTTTACAACATTCCTGGCGTGTCGGACCCTACTTCTCGGTGGGAATAGTATATACGTCTATAACGTTATATATCCTAACCTAAGGCAACCTAACATCTCGGATGTAACATTTGACAACATTCCATTCGTGTCGGTCCCTACGTCTCGGTGGTAACATTATATGCGTCTATAGCGTTATATATCCTAACCTAAGGCAACCTAACATCTCGGATGTAACATTTGACAACATTCCAGGCGTGTCAGTCCCTACGTCTCGATGGTAACATTATATGCGTTTATAGCGTTATATATCCTAACCTAAGGGAACGTAACATCTCGGATGAAACATTTGACAACATTCTAGCCGTGTCAGTCCCTACGTCTCGGTGGTAACATTATATGCGTCTATAGCGTTATATATCCTAACCTAAGGCAACCTGACATTTCGGATGTAATATTTGACAACATTCCTGTCGTGTCGGACCCTACCTCTCGGTGGGAACATTATATACGTCTATAACGTTATATATCCTAACCGAAGGCCATCTAACATCTCGGATGTAATATTTGACAACATTCCTGTCGTGTCGGACCCTACCTCTCGGTGGGAACAGTATATACGTCTATAACGTTATATATCCTAACCTAAGGCAACCTAACATCTCGGATGTAATATTTGACAACATTCCTGTCGTGTCGGACCCTACCTCTCGGTGGGAACAGTATATACGTCTATAACGTTATATATCCTAACCTAAGGCAACCTAACATCTCGGATGTAACATTTGACAACACTCGGGGCGTGTCGGTCCCTACGTCACGGTGGTAACATTATATCTGTCTATAGCGTTATATATCCTAACCTAAGGCAACCTGACATCACGGATGTAATATTTGACAACATTCCTTTCGTGTCGGACCCTACCTCTCGGTGGGAACATTATATACGTCTATAACGTTATATATCCTAACCTAAGGCAACCTAACATCTCGGATGTAATATTTGACAACATTCCTGTCGTGTCGGACCCTACTTCTCGGTGGTAACATTATATGCGTCTATAACGTTGTATATCCTAATCTAGTGCAACCTATCATCTCAGACGTATTATTTGACAACATTCCAGTCGTGTCGGACCCTACTTCTCGGTGGGAACATTATGTACGTCTATAACGTTATATATCCTAACCCAAGGCCATCTAACATCTCGGATGTAATATTTGACAACATTCCTGTCGTCTCGGACCCTACTTCTCGGTGGGAACAGTATATACGTCTGTAACGTTATATATCCTAAAGTAAGGCAACCTGACATCTCGAATGTAATATTCTACAACAATCCAGGCGTGTCGGACCCTACTTCTCGGTGGGAACATAATATGCGTCTAGAACGTTGAATATCCTAATCTAGGGCAACCTATCATCTCAGACGTATTATTTTACAACATTCCTGGCGTGTCGGACCCTACTTCTCGGTGGGAATAGTATATACGTCTATAACGTTATATATCCTAACCTAAGGCAACCTAACATCTCGGATGTAACATTTGACAACATTCCATTCGTGTCGGTCCCTACGTCTCGGTGGTAACATTATATGCGTCTATAGCGTTATATATCCTAACCTAAGGCAACCTAACATCTCGGATGTAACATTTGACAACATTCCAGGCGTGTCAGTCCCTACGTCTCGATGGTAACATTATATGCGTTTATAACGTTATATATCCTAACCTAAGGGAACGTAACATCTCGGATGAAACATTTGACAACATTCTAGCCGTGTCAGTCCCTACGTCTCGGTGGTAACATTATATGCGTCTATAGCGTTATATATCCTAACCTAAGGCAACCTGACATTTCGGATGTAATATTTGACAACATTCCTGTCGTGTCGGACCCTACCTCGCGGTGGGAACATTATATACGTCTATAACGTTATATATCCTAACCGAAGGCCATCTAACATCTCGGATGTAATATTTGACAACATTCCTGTCGTGTCGGACCCTACCTCTCGGTGGGAACAGTATATACGTCTATAACGTTATATATCCTAACCTAAGGCAACCTAACATCTCGGATGTAATATTTGACAACATTCCTGTCGTGTCGGACCCTACCTCTCGGTGGGAACAGTATATACGTCTATAACGTTATATATCCTAACCTAAGGCAACCTAACATCTCGGATGTAACATTTGACAACACTCGGGGCGTGTCGGTCCCTACGTCACGGTGGTAACATTATATCTGTCTATAGCGTTATATATCCTAACCTAAGGCAACCTGACATCACGGATGTAATATTTGACAACATTCCTGTCGTGTCGGACCCTACCTCTCGGTGGGAACATTATATACGTCTATAACGTTATATATCCTAACCTAAGGCAACCTAACATCTCGGATGTAATATTTGACAACATTCCTGTCGTGTCGGACCCTACTTCTCGGTGGTAACATTATATGCGTCTATAACGTTGTATATCCTAATCTAGTGCAACCTATCATCTCAGACGTATTATTTGACAACATTCCAGTCGTGTCGGACCCTACTTCTCGGTGGGAACATTATGTACGTCTATAACGTTATATATCCTAACCCAAGGCCATCTAACATCTCGGATGTAATATTTGACAACATTCCTGTCGTCTCGGACCCTACTTCTCGGTGGGAACAGTATATACGTCTGTAACGTTATATATCCTAAAGTAAGGCAACCTGACATCTCGAATGTAATATTCTACAACAATCCAGGCGTGTCGGACCCTACTTCTCGGTGGGAACATAATATGCGTCTAGAACGTTGAATATCCTAATCTAGGGCAACCTATCATCTCAGACGTATTATTTTACAACATTCCTGGCGTGTCGGACCCTACTTCCCGGTGGGAATAGTATATACGTCTATAACGTTATATATCCTAACCTAAGGCAACCTAACATCTCGGATGTAACATTTGACAACATTCCAGTCGTGTCGGTCCCTACGTCTCGGTGGTAACATTATATGCGTCTATAGCGTTATATATCCTAACCTAAGGCAACCTAACATCTCGGATGTAACATTTGACAACATTCCAGGCGTGTCAGTCCCTACGTCCCGATGGTAACATTATATGCGTTTATAGCGTTATATATCCTAACCTAAGGGAACGTAACATCTCGGATGAAACATTTGACAACATTCTAGCCGTGTCAGTCCCTACGTCTCGGTGGTAACATTATATGCGTCTATAGCGTTATATATCCTAACCTAAGGCAACCTGACATCTCGGATGTAATATTTGACAACATTCCTGTCGTGTCGGACCTTACTTCTCGGTGGGAATATTATGTACGTCTATAACGTTATATATCCTAACCGAAGGCCATCTAACATCTCGGATGTAATATTTGACAACATTCCTGTCGTCTCGGACCCTACTTCTCGGTGGGAACAGTATATACGTCTGTAACGTTATATATACTAAAGTAAGGCAACCTGACATCTCGAATGTAATATTCTACAACAATCCAGGCGTGTCGGACCCTACTTCTCGGTGGGAACATAATATGCGTCTATAACGTTATATATCCTAACCTAAGGCCATCTAACATCTCGGATGTAATATTTGACAACATTCCTGTCGTGTCGGACCCTACCTCTCGGTGGGAACAGTATATACGTCTATAACGTTATATATCCTAACCTAAGGCAACCTAACATCTCGGATGTAATATTTGACAACATTCCTGTCGTGCCGGACCCCACCTCTCGGTGGGAACAGTATATAGGTCTGTATCGTTATATATCCTAAAGTAAGGCAACCTGACATCTCGAATGTAATATTCTACAACATTCTAGGCGTGTCGGACCCTACTTCTCGGTGGGAACATTATATGCGTCTATAACGTTGTATATCCTAATCTGGGGCAACCTATCATCTCAGACGTATTATTTTACAACATTCCTGGCGTGTCGGACCCTACTTCTCGGTGGGAACAGTATATACGTCTATAACGTTATATATCCTAACCTAAGGCAACCTAACATCTCGGATGTAACATTTGACAACATTCCAGGCGTGTCGGTCCCTACGTCACGGTGGTAACATTATATGCGTCTATAGCGTTATATATCCTAACCTAAGGCAACCTGACATCTCGGATGTAATATTTGACAACATTCCTGTCGTGTCGGACCCTACTTCTCGGTGGGAACATTATGTACGTCTATAACGTTATATATCCTAACCCAAGGCCATCTAACATCTCGGATGTAATATTTGACAACATTCCTGTCGTCTCGGACCCTACTTCTCGGTGGGAACAGTATATACGTCTGTAACGTTATATATCCTAAAGTAAGGCAACCTGACATCTCGAATGTAATATTCTACAACAATCCAGGCGTGTCGGAACCTACTTCTCGGTGGGAACATAATATGCGTCTATAACGTTGAATATCCTAATCTAGGGCAACCTATCATCTCAGACGTATTATTTTACAACATTCCTGGCGTGTCGGACCCTACTTCCCGGTGGGAATAGTATATACGTCTATAACGTTATATATCCTAACCTAAGGCAACCTAACATCTCGGATGTAACATTTGACAACATTCCAGTCGTGTCGGTCCCTACGTCTCGGTGGTAACATTATATGCGTCTATAGCGTTATATATCCTAACCTAAGGCAACCTAACATCTCGGATGTAACATTTGACAACATTCCAGGCGTGTCAGTCCCTACGTCTCGATGGTAACATTATATGCGTTTATAGCGTTATATATCCTAACCTAAGGGAACGTAACATCTCGGATGAAACATTTGACAACATTCTAGCCGTGTCAGTCCCTACGTCTCGGTGGTAACATTATATGCGTCTATAGCGTTATATATCCTAACCTAAGGCAACCTGACATCTCGGATGTAATATTTGACAACATTCCTGTCGTGTCGGACCCTACTTCTCGGTGGGAACATTATGTACGTCTATAACGTTATATATCCTAACCCAAGGCCATCTAACACCTCGGATGTAATATTTGACAACATTCCTGTCGTCTCGGACCCTACTTCTCGGTGGAAACAGTATATACGTCTGTAACGTTATATATACTAAAGTAAGGCAACCTGACATCTCGAATGTAATATTCTACAACAATCCAGGCGTGTCGGACCCTACTTCTCGGTGGGAACATAATATGCGTCTATAACGTTATATATCCTAACCTAAGGCCATCTAACATCTCGGATGTAATATTTGACAACATTCCTGTCGTGTCGGACCCTACCTCTCGGTGGGAACAGTATATACGTCTATAACGTTATATATCCTAACCTAAGGCAACCTAACATCTCGGATGTAATATTTGACAACATTCCTGTCGTGTCGGACCCCACCTCTCGGTGGGAACTGTATATACGTCTATAACGTTATATATCCTAACCTAAGGCAACCTAACATCTCGGATGTAACATTTGACAACATTCCAGGCGTGTCGGTCCCTACGTCACGGTGGTAACATTATATCTGTCTATAGCGTTATATATCCTAACCTAAGGCAACCTGACATCTTGGATGTAATATTTGACAACATTCCTGTCGTGTCGGACCCTACTTCTCGGTGGGAATATTATGTACGTCTATAACGTTATATATCCTAACCCAAGGCCATCTAACATCTCGGATGTAATATTTGGCAACATTCCTGTCGTCTCGGACCCTACTTCTCGGTGGGAACAGTATATACGTCTGTAACGTTATATATGCTAAAGTAAGGCAACCTGACATCGCGAATGTAATATTCTACAACATTCCAGGCGTGTCGGACCCTACTTCTCGGTGGGAACATTATGTACGTCTATAACGTTATATATCCTAACCCAAGGCCATCTAACATCTCGGATGTAACATTTGACAACATTCCAGGCGTGTCAGTCCCTACGTCTCGATGGTAACATTATATGCGTTTATAGCGTTATATATCCTAACCTAAGGGAACGTAACATCTCGGATGAAACATTTGACAACATTCTAGCCGTGTCAGTCCCTACGTCTCGGTGGTAACATTATATGCGTCTATAGCGTTATATATCCAAACCTAAGGCAACCTGACATTTCGGATGTAATATTTGACAACATTCCTGTCGTGTCGGACCCTACCTCTCGGTGGGAACATTATATACGTCTATAACGTTATATATCCTAACCTAAGGCAACCTAACATCTCGGATGTAATATTTGACAACATTCCTGTCGTGTCGGACCCTACTTCTCGGTGGTAACATTATATGCGTCTATAACGTTGTATATCCTAATCTAGTGCAACCTATCATCTCAGACGTATTATTTGACAACATTCCAGTCGTGTCGGACCCTACTTCTCGGTGGGAACATTATGTACGTCTATAACGTTATATATCCTAACCCAAGGCCATCTAACATCTCGGATGTAATATTTGACAACATTCCTGTCGTCTCGGACCCTACTTCTCGGTGGGAACAGTATATACGTCTGTAACGTTATATATCCTAAAGTAAGGCAACCTGACATCTCGAATGTAATATTCTACAACAATCCAGGCGTGTCGGACCCTACTTCTCGGTGGGAACATAATATGCGTCTAGAACGTTGAATATCCTAATCTAGGGCAACCTATCATCTCAGACGTATTATTTTACAACATTCCTGGCGTGTCGGACCCTACTTCCCGGTGGGAATAGTATATACGTCTATAACGTTATATATCCTAACCTAAGGCAACCTAACATCTCGGATGTAACATTTGACAACATTCCAGTCGTGTCGGTCCCTACGTCTCGGTGGTAACATTATATGCGTCTATAGCGTTATATATCCTAACCTAAGGCAACCTGACATCTCGGATGTAATATTTGACAACATTCCTGTCGTGTCGGACCCTACTTCTCGGTGGGAATATTATGTACGTCTATAACGTTATATATCCTAACCGAAGGCCATCTAACATCTCGGATGTAATATTTGACAACATTCCTGTCGTCTCGGACCCTACTTCTCGGTGGGAACAGTATATACGTCTGTAACGTTATATATACTAAAGTAAGGCAACCTGACATCTCGAATGTAATATTCTACAACATTCCTGTCGTGTCGGACCCTACCTCTCGGTGGGAACAGTATATACGTCTATAACGTTATATATCCTAACCTAAGGCAACCTAACATCTCGGATGTAATATTTGACAACATTCCTGTCGTGCCGGACCCCACCTCTCGGTGGGAACAGTATATAGGTCTGTATCGTTATATATCCTAAAGTAAGGCAACCTGACATCTCGAATGTAATATTCTACAACATTCTAGGCGTGTCGGACCCTACTTCTCGGTGGGAACATTATATGCGTCTATAACGTTGTATATCCTAATCTGGGGCAACCTATCATCTCAGACGTATTATTTTACAACATTCCTGGCGTGTCGGACCCTACTTCTCGGTGGGAACAGTATATACGTCTATAACGTTATATATCCTAACCTAAGGCAACCTAACATCTCGGATGTAACATTTGACAACATTCCAGGCGTGTCGGTCCCTACGTCACGGTGGTAACATTATATGCGTCTATAGCGTTATATATCCTAACCTAAGGCAACCTGACATCTCGGATGTAATATTTGACAACATTCCTGTCGTGTCGGACCCTACTTCTCGGTGGGAACATTATGTACGTCTATAACGTTATATATCCTAACCCAAGGCCATCTAACATCTCGGATGTAATATTTGACAACATTCCTGTCGTCTCGGACCCTACTTCTCGGTGGGAACAGTATATACGTCTGTAACGTTATATATCCTAAAGTAAGGCAACCTGACATCTCGAATGTAATATTCTACAACAATCCAGGCGTGTCGGAACCTACTTCTCGGTGGGAACATAATATGCGTCTATAACGTTGAATATCCTAATCTAGGGCAACCTATCATCTCAGACGTATTATTTTACAACATTCCTGGCGTGTCGGACCCTACTTCCCGGTGGGAATAGTATATACGTCTATAACGTTATATATCCTAACCTAAGGCAACCTAACATCTCGGATGTAACATTTGACAACATTCCAGTCGTGTCGGTCCCTACGTCTCGGTGGTAACATTATATGCGTCTATAGCGTTATATATCCTAACCTAAGGCAACCTAACATCTCGGATGTAACATTTGACAACATTCCAGGCGTGTCAGTCCCTACGTCTCGATGGTAACATTATATGCGTTTATAGCGTTATATATCCTAACCTAAGGGAACGTAACATCTCGGATGAAACATTTGACAACATTCTAGCCGTGTCAGTCCCTACGTCTCGGTGGTAACATTATATGCGTCTATAGCGTTATATATCCTAACCTAAGGCAACCTGACATCTCGGATGTAATATTTGACAACATTCCTGTCGTGTCGGACCCTACTTCTCGGTGGGAACATTATGTACGTCTATAACGTTATATATCCTAACCCAAGGCCATCTAACACCTCGGATGTAATATTTGACAACATTCCTGTCGTCTCGGACCCTACTTCTCGGTGGAAACAGTATATACGTCTGTAACGTTATATATACTAAAGTAAGGCAACCTGACATCTCGAATGTAATATTCTACAACAATCCAGGCGTGTCGGACCCTACTTCTCGGTGGGAACATAATATGCGTCTATAACGTTATATATCCTAACCTAAGGCCATCTAACATCTCGGATGTAATATTTGACAACATTCCTGTCGTGTCGGACCCTACCTCTCGGTGGGAACAGTATATACGTCTATAACGTTATATATCCTAACCTAAGGCAACCTAACATCTCGGATGTAATATTTGACAACATTCCTGTCGTGTCGGACCCCACCTCTCGGTGGGAACTGTATATACGTCTATAACGTTATATATCCTAACCTAAGGCAACCTAACATCTCGGATGTAACATTTGACAACATTCCAGGCGTGTCGGTCCCTACGTCACGGTGGTAACATTATATCTGTCTATAGCGTTATATATCCTAACCTAAGGCAACCTGACATCTTGGATGTAATATTTGACAACATTCCTGTCGTGTCGGACCCTACTTCTCGGTGGGAATATTATGTACGTCTATAACGTTATATATCCTAACCCAAGGCCATCTAACATCTCGGATGTAATATTTGGCAACATTCCTGTCGTCTCGGACCCTACTTCTCGGTGGGAACAGTATATACGTCTGTAACGTTATATATGCTAAAGTAAGGCAACCTGACATCGCGAATGTAATATTCTACAACATTCCAGGCGTGTCGGACCCTACTTCTCGGTGGGAACATTATGTACGTCTATAACGTTATATATCCTAACCCAAGGCCATCTAACATCTCGGATGTAACATTTGACAACATTCCAGGCGTGTCAGTCCCTACGTCTCGATGGTAACATTATATGCGTTTATAGCGTTATATATCCTAACCTAAGGGAACGTAACATCTCGGATGAAACATTTGACAACATTCTAGCCGTGTCAGTCCCTACGTCTCGGTGGTAACATTATATGCGTCTATAGCGTTATATATCCAAACCTAAGGCAACCTGACATTTCGGATGTAATATTTGACAACATTCCTGTCGTGTCGGACCCTACCTCTCGGTGGGAACATTATATACGTCTATAACGTTATATATCCTAACCTAAGGCAACCTAACATCTCGGATGTAATATTTGACAACATTCCTGTCGTGTCGGACCCTACTTCTCGGTGGTAACATTATATGCGTCTATAACGTTGTATATCCTAATCTAGTGCAACCTATCATCTCAGACGTATTATTTGACAACATTCCAGTCGTGTCGGACCCTACTTCTCGGTGGGAACATTATGTACGTCTATAACGTTATATATCCTAACCCAAGGCCATCTAACATCTCGGATGTAATATTTGACAACATTCCTGTCGTCTCGGACCCTACTTCTCGGTGGGAACAGTATATACGTCTGTAACGTTATATATCCTAAAGTAAGGCAACCTGACATCTCGAATGTAATATTCTACAACAATCCAGGCGTGTCGGACCCTACTTCTCGGTGGGAACATAATATGCGTCTAGAACGTTGAATATCCTAATCTAGGGCAACCTATCATCTCAGACGTATTATTTTACAACATTCCTGGCGTGTCGGACCCTACTTCCCGGTGGGAATAGTATATACGTCTATAACGTTATATATCCTAACCTAAGGCAACCTAACATCTCGGATGTAACATTTGACAACATTCCAGTCGTGTCGGTCCCTACGTCTCGGTGGTAACATTATATGCGTCTATAGCGTTATATATCCTAACCTAAGGCAACCTGACATCTCGGATGTAATATTTGACAACATTCCTGTCGTGTCGGACCCTACTTCTCGGTGGGAATATTATGTACGTCTATAACGTTATATATCCTAACCGAAGGCCATCTAACATCTCGGATGTAATATTTGACAACATTCCTGTCGTCTCGGACCCTACTTCTCGGTGGGAACAGTATATACGTCTGTAACGTTATATATACTAAAGTAAGGCAACCTGACATCTCGAATGTAATATTCTACAACAATCCAGGCGTGTCGGACCCTACTTCTCGGTGGGAACATAATATGCGTCTATAACGTTATTTATCCTAACCTAAGGCCATCTAACATCTCGGATGTAATATTTGACAACATTCCTGTCGTGTCGGACCCTACCTCTCGGTGGGAACAGTATATACGTCTATAACGTTATATATCCTAACCTAAGGCAACCTAACATCTCGGATGTAATATTTGACAACATTCCTGTCGTGCCGGACCCCACCTCTCGGTGGGAACAGTATATAGGTCTGTATCGTTATATATCCTAAAGTAAGGCAACCTGACATCTCGAATGTAATATTCTACAACATTCTAGGCGTGTCGGACCCTACTTCTCGGTGGGAACATTATATGCGTCTATAACGTTGTATATCCTAATCTGGGGCAACCTATCATCTCAGACGTATTATTTTACAACATTCCTGGCGTGTCGGACCCTACTTCTCGGTGGGAACAGTATATACGTCTATAACGTTATATATCCTAACCTAAGGCAACCTAACATCTCGGATGTAACATTTGACAACATTCCAGGCGTGTCGGTCCCTACGTCACGGTGGTAACATTATATGCGTCTATAGCGTTATATATCCTAACCTAAGGCAACCTGACATCTCGGATGTAATATTTGACAACATTCCTGTCGTGTCGGACCCTACTTCTCGGTGGGAATATTATGTACGTCTATAACGTTATATATCCTAACCCAAGGCCATCTAACATCTCGGATGTAATATTTGACAACATTCCTGTCGTCTCGGACCCTACTTCTCGGTGGGAACAGTATATACGTCTGTAACGTTATATATCCTAAAGTAAGGCAACCTGACATCTCGAATGTAATATTCTACAACAATCCAGGCGTGTCGGACCCTACTTCTCGGTGGGAACATTATATGCGTCTATAACGTTGTATATCCTAATCTAGGGCAACCTATCATCTCAGACGTATTATTTTACAACATTCCTGGCGTGTCGGACCCTACTTCTCGGTGGGAATAGTATATACGTCTATAACGTTATATATCCTAACCTAAGGCAACCTAACATCTCGGATGTAACATTTGACAACATTCCATTCGTGTCGGTCCCTACGTCTCGGTGGTAACATTATATGCGTCTATAGCGTTATATATCCTAACCTAAGGCAACCTAACATCTCGGATGTAACATTTGACAACATTCCAGGCGTGTCAGTCCCTACGTCTCGATGGTAACATTATATGCGTTTATAGCGTTATATATCCTAACCTAAGGGAACGTAACATCTCGGATGAAACATTTGACAACATTCTAGCCGTGTCAGTCCCTACGTCTCGGTGGTAACATTATATGCGTCTATAGCGTTATATATCCTAACCTAAGGCAACCTGACATTTCGGATGTAATATTTGACAACATTCCTGTCGTGTCGGACCCTACCTCTCGGTGGGAACATTATATACGTCTATAACGTTATATATCCTAACCGAAGGCCATCTAACATCTCGGATGTAATATTTGACAACATTCCTGTCGTGTCGGACCCTACCTCTCGGTGGGAACAGTATATACGTCTATAACGTTATATATCCTAACCTAAGGCAACCTAACATCTCGGATGTAATATTTGACAACATTCCTGTCGTGTCGGACCCTACCTCTCGGTGGGAACAGTATATACGTCTATAACGTTATATATCCTAACCTAAGGCAACCTAACATCTCGGATGTAACATTTGACAACACTCGGGGCGTGTCGGTCCCTACGTCACGGTGGTAACATTATATCTGTCTATAGCGTTATATATCCTAACCTAAGGCAACCTGACATCACGGATGTAATATTTGACAACATTCCTGTCGTGTCGGACCCTACTTCTCGGTGGGAACATTATGTACGTCTATAACGTTATATATCCTAACCCAAGGCCATCTAACATCTCGGATGTAATATTTGACAACATTCCTGTCGTCTCGGACCCTACTTCTCGGTGGGAACAGTATATACGTCTGTAACGTTATATATGCTAAAGTAAGGCAACCTGACATCGCGAATGTAATATTCTACAACATTCCAGGCGTGTCGGACCCTACTTCTCGGTGGGAACATTATGTACGTCTATAACGTTATATATCCTAACCCAAGGCCATCTAACATCTCGGATGTAATATTTGACAACATTCCTGTCGTCTCGGACCATACTTCTCGGTGGGAACGGTATATACGTCTGTAACGTTATATATCCTAAAGTAAGGCAACCTGACATCTCGAATGTAACATTTGACAACATTCCAGTCGTGTCGGTCCCTACGTCTCGGTGGTAACATTATATGCGTCTATAGCGTTATATATCCTAACCTAAGGCAACCTAACATCTCGGATGTAACATTTGACAACATTCCAGGCGTGTCAGTCCCTACGTCTCGATGGTAACATTATATGCGTTTATAGCGTTATATATCCTAACCTAAGGGAACGTAACATCTCGGATGAAACATTTGACAACATTCTAGCCGTGTCAGTCCCTACGTCTCGGTGGTAACATTATATGCGTCTATAGCGTTATATATCCAAACCTAAGGCAACCTGACATTTCGGATGTAATATTTGACAACATTCCTGTCGTGTCGGACCCTACCTCTCGGTGGGAACATTATATACGTCTATAACGTTATATATCCTAACCTAAGGCAACCTAACATCTCGGATGTAATATTTGACATCATTCCTGTCGTCTCGGACCCTACTTCTCGGTGGGAACATTATATGCGTCTATAACGTTGTATATCCTAATCTAGGGCAACCTATCATCTCAGACGTATTATTTTACAACATTCCTGGCGTGTCGGACCCTACTTCTCGGTGGGAATAGTATATACGTCTATAACGTTATATATCCTAACCTAAGGCAACCTAACATCTCGGATGTAACATTTGACAACATTCCATTCGTGTCGGTCCCTACGTCTCGGTGGTAACATTATATGCGTCTATAGCGTTATATATCCTAACCTAAGGCAACCTAACATCTCGGATGTAACATTTGACAACATTCCAGGCGTGTCAGTCCCTACGTCTCGATGGTAACATTATATGCGTTTATAGCGTTATATATCCTAACCTAAGGGAACGTAACATCTCGGATGTAATATTTGACAACATTCCTGTCGTGTCGGACCCTACTTCTCGGTGGGAACATTATGTACGTCTATAACGTTATATATCCTAATCCAAGGCCATCTAACATTTCGGATGTAATATTTGACAACATTCCTGTCGTCTCGGACCCTACTTCTCGGTGGGAACAGTATATACGTCTGTAACGTTATATATGCTAAAGTAAGGCAACCTGACATCGCGAATGTAATATTCTACAACATTCCAGGCGTGTCGGGCCCTACTTCTCGGTGGGAACATTATATGCGTCTATAACGTTGTATATCCTAACCTAAGGCAACCTAACATCTCGGATGTAACATTTGACAACATTCCAGGCGTGTCGGTCCCTACGTCACGGTGGTAACATTATATCTGTCTATAGCGTTATATATCCTAACCTAAGGCAACCTGACATCTCGGATGGAATATTTGACAACATTCCTGGCACGTCGGACCCTACTTCTCGGTGGGAACAGTATATAAGTCTATAACGTTATATATCCTAACCTAAGGCAACCTGACATCTCGGATGTAATATTCTACAACATTCCTGTCGTCTCGGACCCTACTTCTCGGTGGGAACAGTATATACGTCTATAACGTTGTATATCCTAATCTAGGGCAACCTATCATCTCAGACGTATTATTTTACAACATTCCTGGCGTGTCGGACCCTACTTCTCGGTGGGAACAGTATATACGTCTATAACGTTACATATCCTAACCTAAGGCAACCTAACATCTCGGATGTAACATTTGACAACATTCCAGGCGTGTCGGTCCCTACGTCACGGTGGTAACATTATATGCGTCTATAGCGTTATATATCCTAACCTAAGGCAACCTGACATCTCGGATGTAATATTTGACAACATTCCTGTCGTGTCGGACCCTACTTCTCGGTGGGAACATTATGTACGTCTATAACGTTATATATCCTAACCCAAGGCCATCTAACATCTCGGATGTAATATTTGACAACATTCCTGTCGTCTCGGACCCTACTTCTCGGTGGGAACAGTATATACGTCTGTAACGTTATATATCCTAAAGTAAGGCAACCTGACATCTCGAATGTAACATTTGACAACATTCCAGTCGTGTCGGTCCCTACGTCTCGGTGGTAACATTATATGCGTCTATAGCGTTATATATCCTAACCTAAGGCAACCTAACATCTCGGATGTAACATTTGACAACATTCCTGTCATGTCGGACCCTACTTCTCGGTGGGAACAGTATATACGTCTGTAACGTTATATATCCTAAAGTAAGGCAACCTGACATCTCGAATGTAATATTCTACAACAATCCAGGCGTGTCGGACCCTACTTCTCGGTGGGAACATAATATGCGTCTATAACGTTGAATATCCTAATCTAGGGCAACCTATCATCTCAGACGTATTATTTTACAACATTCCTGGCCTGTCGGACCCTACTTCCCGGTGGGAATAGTATATACGTCTATAACGTTATATATCCTAACCTAAGGCAACCTAACATCTCGGATGTAACATTTGACAACATTCCAGTCGTGTCGGTCCCTACGTCTCGGTGGTAACATTATATGCGTCTATAGCGTTATATATCCTAACCTAAGGCAACCTAACATCTCGGATGTAACATTTGACAACATTCCACGCGTGTCAGTCCCTACGTCTCGATGGTAACATTATATACGTCTATAACGTTATATATCCTAACCTAAGGCCATCTAACATCTCGGATGTAATATTTGACAACATTCCTGTCGTGTCGGACCCTACCTCTCGGTGGGAACAGTATATACGTCTATAACGTTATATATCCTAACCTAAGGCAACCTAACATCTCGGATGTAATATTTGACAACATTCCTGTCGTGTCGGACCCTACTTCTCGGTGGGAACATTATGTACGTCTATAACGTTATATATCCTAACCCAAGGCCATCTAACATCTCGGATGTAATATTTGACAACATTCCTGTCGTCTCGGACCCTACTTCTCCGTGGGAACAGTATATACGTCTGTAACGTTATATATGCTAAAGTAAGGCAACCTGACATCGCGAATGTAATATTCTACAACATTCCAGGCGTGTCGGACCCTACTTCTCGGTGGGAACATTATATGCGTCTATAACGTTGTATATCCTAACCTAAGGCAACCTAACATCTCGGATGTAACATTTGACAACATTCCAGGCGTGTCGGTCCCTACGTCACGGTGGTAACATTATATCTGTCTATAGCGTTATATATCCTAACCTAAGGCAACCTGACATCTCGGATGGAATATTTGACAACATTCCTGGCACGTCGGACCCTACTTCTCGGTGGGAACAGTATATAAGTCTATAACGTTATATATCCTAACCTAAGGCAACCTGACATCTCGTATGTAATATTCTACAACATTCCTGTCGTCTCGGACCCTACTTCTCGGTGGGAACATTATATGCGTCTATAACGTTGTATATCCTAATCTAGAGCAACCTATCATCTCAGACGTATTATTTTACAACATTCCTGGCGTGTCGGACCCTACTTCTCGGTGGGAATAGTATATACGTCTATAACGTTATATATCCTAACCTAAGGCAACCTAACATCTCGAGTGTAACATTTGACAACATTCCAGACGTGTCGGTCCCTACGTCTCGGTGGTAACATTATATGCGTTTATAGTGTTATATATCCTAACCTAAGGCAACCTAACATCTCGGATGTAACATTTGACAACATTCCAGGCGTGTCGGACCCTACGTCACGGTGGTAACATTATATCTGTCTATAGCGTTATATATCCTAACCTAAGGCAACCTGACATCTCGGATGTAATATTTGACAACATTCCTGTCGTGTCGGACCCTACTTCTCGGTGGTAACATTATATGCGTCTGTAACGTTATATATCCTAAAGTAAGGCAACCTGACATCTCGGATGTAATATTCTACAACATTCCAGGCGGGTCGGACCCTACATCTCGGTGGGAACATTATATACCTCTATAACGTTATATATCCTAACCTAAGGCCACCTAACATCTCGGATGTAATATTTGACAACATTCCTGTCGTGTCGGACCCTACTTCTCGGTGGGAACAGTATATAGGTCTGTATCGTTATATATCCTAAAGTAAGGCAACCTGACATCTCGAATGTAATATTCTACAACATTCTAGGCGTGTCGGACCCCACTTCTCGGTGGGAACAGTATATACGTCTATAACGTTATATATCCTAACCTAAGGCAACCTAACATCTCGGATGTAATATTTGACATCATTCCTGTCGTCTCGGACCCTACTTCTCGGTGGGAACATTATATGCGTCTATAACGTTGTATATCCTAACCTAAGGCAACCTAACATCTCGGATGTAACATTTGACAACATTCCAGGCGTGTCGGTCCCTACGTCACGGTGGTAACATTATATCTGTCTATAGCGTTATATATCCTAACCTAAGGCAACCTGACATCTCGGATGGAATATTTGACAACATTCCTGGCACGTCGGACCCTACTTCTCGGTGGGAACAGTATATAAGTCTATAACGTTATATATCCTAACCTAAGGCAACCTGACATCTCGTATGTAATATTCTACAACATTCCTGTCGTCTCGGACCCTACTTCTCGGTGGGAACATTATATGCGTCTATAACGTTGTATATCCTAATCTAGAGCAACCTATCATCTCAGACGTATTATTTTACAACATTCCTGTCGTGTCGGACCCTACCTCTCGGTGGGAACATTATATACGTCTATAACGTTATATATCCTAACCTAAGGCAACCTAACATCTCGGATGTAATATTTGACATCATTCCTGTCGTCTCGGACCCTACTTCTCGGTGGGAACATTATATGCGTCTATAACGTTGTATATCCTAATCTAGGGCAACCTATCATCTCAGACGTATTATTTTACAACATTCCTGGCGTGTCGGACCCTACTTCTCGGTGGGAATAGTATATACGTCTATAACGTTATATATCCTAACCTAAGGCAACCTAACATCTCGGATGTAACATTTGACAACATTCCATTCGTGTCGGTCCCTACGTCTCGGTGGTAACATTATATGCGTCTATAGCGTTATATATCCTAACCTAAGGCAACCTAACATCTCGGATGTAACATTTGACAACATTCCAGGCGTGTCAGTCCCTACGTCTCGATGGTAACATTATATGCGTTTATAGCGTTATATATCCTAACCTAAGGGAACGTAACATCTCGGATGAAACATTTGACAACATTCTAGCCGTGTCAGTCCCTACGTCTCGGTGGTAACATTATATGCGTCTATAGCGTTATATATCCTAACCTAAGGCAACCTGACATTTCGGATGTAATATTTGACAACATTCCTGTCGTATCGGACCCTACCTCTCGGTGGGAACATTATATACGTCTATAACGTTATATATCCTAACCTAAGGCCATCTAACATCTCGGATGTAATATTTGACAACATTCCTGTCGTGTCGGACCCTACCTCTCGGTGGGAACAGTATATACGTCTATAACGTTATATATCCTAACCTAAGGCAACCTAACATCTCGGATGTAATATTTGACAACATTCCTGTTGTGTCGGACCCTACCTCTCGGTGGGAACAGTATATACGTCTATAACGTTATATATCCTAACCTAAGGCAACCTAACATCTCGGATGTAACATTTGACAACATTCGGGGCGTGTCGGTCCCTACGTCACGGTGGTAACATTATATCTGTCTATAGCGTTATATATCCTAACCTAAGGCAACCTGACATCTCGGATGTAATATTTGACAACATTCCTGTCGTGTCGGACCCTACTTCTCGGTGGGAACATTATGTACGTCTATAACGTTATATATCCTAACCCAAGGCCATCTAACATCTCGGATGTAATATTTGACAACATTCCTGTCGTCTCGGACCCTACTTCTCGGTGGGAACAGTATATACGTCTGTAACGTTATATATGCTAAAGTAAGGCAACCTGACATCGCGAATGTAATATTCTACAACATTCCAGGCGTGTCGGACCCTACTTCTCGGTGGGAACATTATATGCGTCTATAACGTTGTATATCCTAACCTAAGGCAACCTAACATCTCGGATGTAACATTTGACAACATTCCAGGCGTGTCGGTCCCTACGTCACGGTGGTAACATTATATCTGTCTATAGCGTTATATATCCTAACCTAAGGCAACCTGACATCTCGGATGGAATATTTGACAACATTCCTGGCACGTCGGACCCTACTTCTCGGTGGGAACAGTATATAAGTCTATAACGTTATATATCCTAACCTAAGGCAACCTGACATCTCGGATGTAATATTCTACAACATTCCTGTCGTCTCGGACCCTACTTCTCGGTGGGAACATTATGTACGTCTATAACGTTATATATCCTAACCCAAGGCCATCTAACATCTCGGATGTAATATTTGACAACATTCCTGTCGTCTCGGACCCTACTTCTCGGTGGGAACAGTATATACGTCTGTAACGTTATATATGCTAAAGTAAGGCAACCTGACATCGCGAATGTAATATTCTACAACATTCCAGGCGTGTCGGACCCTACTTCTCGGTGGGAACATTATATGCGTCTATAACGTTGTATATCCTAACCTAAGGCAACCTAACATCTCGGATGTAACATTTGACAACATTCCAGGCGTGTCGGTCCCTACGTCACGGTGGTAACATTATATCTGTCTATAGCGTTATATATCCTAATCTAAGGCAACCTGACATCTCGGATGGAATATTTGACAACATTCCTGGCACGTCGGACCCTACTTCTCGGTGGGAACAGTATATAAGTCTATAACGTTATATATCCTAACCTAAGGCAACCTGACATCTCGGATGTAATATTCTACAACATTCCTGTCGTCTCGGACCCTACTTCTCGGTGGGAACAGTATATACGTCTATAACGTTGTATATCCTAATCTAGGGCAACCTATCATCTCAGACGTATTATTTTACAACATTCCTGGCGTGTCGGACCCTACTTCTCGGTGGGAACAGTATATACGTCTATAACGTTACATATCCTAACCTAAGGCAACCTAACATCTCGGATGTAACATTTGACAACATTCCAGGCGTGTCGGTCCCTACGTCACGGTGGTAACATTATATGCGTCTATAGCGTTATATATCCTAACCTAAGGCAACCTGACATCTCGGATGTAATATTTGACAACATTCCTGTCGTGTCGGACCCTACTTCTCGGTGGGAACATTATGTACGTCTATAACGTTATATATCCTAACCCAAGGCCATCTAACATCTCGGATGTAATGTTTGACAACATTCCTGTCGTCTCGGACCCTACTTCTCGGTGGGAACAGTATATACGTCTGTAACGTTATATATCCTAAAGTAAGGCAACCTGACATCTCGAATGTAACATTTGACAACATTCCAGTCGTGTCGGTCCCTACGTCTCGGTGGTAACATTATATGCGTCTATAGCGTTATATATCCTAACCTAAGGCAACCTAACATCTCGGATGTAACATTTGACAACATTCCAGGCGTGTCAGTCCCTACGTCTCGATGGTAACATTATATGCGTTTATAGCGTTATATATCCTAACCTAAGGGAACGTAACATCTCGGATGTAACATTTGACAACATTCCAGGCGTGTCGGTCCCTACGTCACGGTGGTAACATTATATGCGTCTATAGCGTTATATATCCTAACCTAAGGCAACCTAACATCTCGGATGTAACATTTGACAACATTCCTGTCATGTCGGACCCTACTTCTCGGTGGGAACAGTATATACGTCTGTAACGTTATATATCCTAAAGTAAGGCAACCTGACATCTCGAATGTAATATTCTACAACAATCCAGGCGTGTCGGACCCTACTTCTCGGTGGGAACATAATATGCGTCTATAACTTTGAATATCCTAATCTAGGGCAACCTATCATCTCAGACGTATTATTTTACAACATTCCTGGCCTGTCGGACCCTACTTCCCGGTGGGAATAGTATATACGTCTATAACGTTATATATCCTAACCTAAGGCAACCTAACATCTCGGATGTAACATTTGACAACATTCCAGTCGTGTCGGTCCCTACGTCTCGGTGGTAACATTATATGCGTCTATAGCGTTATATATCCTAACCTAAGGCAACCTAACATCTCGGATGTAACATTTGACAACATTCCAGGCGTGTCAGTCCCTACGTCTCGATGGTAACATTATATACGTCTATAACGTTATATATCCTAACCTAAGGCCATCTAACATCTCGGATGTAATATTTGACAACATTCCTGTCGTGTCGGACCCTACCTCTCGGTGGGAACAGTATATACGTCTATAACGTTATATATCCTAACCTAAGGCAACCTAACATCTCGGATGTAATATTTGACAACATTCCTGTCGTGTCGGACCCTACTTCTCGGTGGGAACATTATGTACGTCTATAACGTTATATATCCTAACCCAAGGCCATCTAACATCTCGGATGTAATATTTGACAACATTCCTGTCGTCTCGGACCCTACTTCTCCGTGGGAACAGTATATACGTCTGTAACGTTATATATGCTAAAGTAAGGCAACCTGACATCGCGAATGTAATATTCTACAACATTCCAGGCGTGTCGGACCCTACTTCTCGGTGGGAACATTATATGCGTCTATAACGTTGTATATCCTAACCTAAGGCAACCTAACATCTCGGATGTAACATTTGACAACATTCCAGGCGTGTCGGTCCCTACGTCACGGTGGTAACATTATATCTGTCTATAGCGTTATATATCCTAACCTAAGGCAACCTGACATCTCGGATGGAATATTTGACAACATTCCTGGCACGTCGGACCCTACTTCTCGGTGGGAACAGTATATAAGTCTATAACGTTATATATCCTAACCTAAGGCAACCTGACATCTCGTATGTAATATTCTACAACATTCCTGTCGTCTCGGACCCTACTTCTCGGTGGGAACATTATATGCGTCTATAACGTTGTATATCCTAATCTAGAGCAACCTATCATCTCAGACGTATTATTTTACAACATTCCTGGCGTGTCGGACCCTACTTCTCGGTGGGAATAGTATATACGTCTATAACGTTATATATCCTAACCTAAGGCAACCTAACATCTCGAATGTAACATTTGACAACATTCCAGACGTGTCGGTCCCTACGTCTCGGTGGTAACATTATATGCGTTTATAGTGTTATATATCCTAACCTAAGGCAACCTAACATCTCGGATGTAACATTTGACAACATTCCAGGCGTGTCGGACCCTACGTCACGGTGGTAACATTATATCTGTCTATAGCGTTATATATCCTAACCTAAGGCAACCTGACATCTCGGATGTAATATTTGACAACATTCCTGTCGTGTCGGACCCTACTTCTCGGTGGTAACATTATATGCGTCTGTAACGTTATATATCCTAAAGTAAGGCAACCTGACATCTCGGATGTAATATTCTACAACATTCCAGGCGGGTCGGACCCTACATCTCGGTGGGAACATTATATACCTCTATAACGTTATATATCCTAACCTAAGGCCACCTAACATCTCGGATGTAATATTTGACAACATTCCTGTCGTGTCGGACCCTACTTCTCGGTGGGAACAGTATATAGGTCTGTATCGTTATATATCCTAAAGTAAGGCAACCTGACATCTCGAATGTAATATTCTACAACATTCTAGGCGTGTCGGACCCCACTTCCCGGTGGGTATAGTATATACGTCTATAACGTTATATATCCTAACCTAAGGCAACCTAACATCTCGGATGTAACATTTGACAACATTCCAGGCGTGTCAGTCCCTACGTCTCGATGGTAACATTATATGCGTTTATAGCGTTATATATCCTAACCTAAGGGAACGTAACATCTCGAATGTAACATTTGACAACATTCCAGTCGTGTCGGTCCCTACGTCTCGGTGGTAACATTATATGCGTCCATAGCGTTATATATCCTAACCTAAGGCAACCTAACATCTCGGATGTAACATTTGACAACATTCCAGGCGTGTCGGTCCCTACGTCTCGATGGTAACATTATATGCGTTTATAGCGTTATATATCCTAACCTAAGGGAACGTAACATCTCGGATGAAACATTTGACAACATTCTAGCCGTGTCAGTCCCTACGTCTCGGTGGTAACATTATATGCGTCTATAGCGTTATATATCCTAACCTAAGGCAACCTGACATCTCGGATGTAATATTTGACAACATTCCTGTCGTGTCGGACCCTACTTCTCGGTGGGAACATTATGTACGTCTATAACGTTATATATCCTAACCCAAGGCCATCTAACATCTCGGATGTAATATTTGACAACATTCCTGTCGTCTCGGACCCTACCTCTCGGTGGGAACAGTATATACGTCTGTAACGTTATATATACTAAAGTAAGGCAACCTGACATCTCGAATGTAATATTCTACAACAATCCAGGCGTGTCGGACCCTACTTCTCGGTGGGAACATAATATGCGTCTATAAAGTTATATATCCTAACCTAAGGCCATCTAACATCTCGGATGTAATATTTGACAACATTCCTGTCGTGTCGGACCCTACCTCTCGGTGGGAACAGTAGATACGTCTATAACGTTATATATCCTAACCTAAGGCAACCTAACACCTCGGATGTAATATTTGACAACATTCCTGTCGTGTCGGACCCCACCTCTCGGTGGGAACAGTATATAGGTCTGTATCGTCATATATCCTAAAGTAAGGCAACCTGACATCTCGAATGTAATATTCTACAACATTCTAGGCGTGTCGGACCCTACTT
Organism: Xylocopa violacea; assembly: GCA_963969225.1. Taxonomy (NCBI): domain Eukaryota; kingdom Metazoa; phylum Arthropoda; class Insecta; order Hymenoptera; family Apidae; genus Xylocopa; species Xylocopa violacea. Next base: position 5,127,619 of record CAXAJV010000014.1, on the reverse strand, counting down.
CTCGGTGGGAACATTATATGCGTCTATAACGTTGTATATCCTAATCTAGGGCAACCTAACATCTCGGATGTAACATTTGACAACATTCCAGTCGTGTCGGTCCCTACGTCTCGGTGGTAACATTATATGCGTCTATAGCGTTATATATCCTAACCTAAGGCAACCTAACATCTCGGATGTAACATTTGACAACATTCCAGGCGTGTCAGTCCCTACGTCTCGATGGAAACATTATATGCGTTTTTAGCGTTATATATCCTAACCTAAGGGAACGTAACATCTCGGATGAAACATTTGACAACATTCTAGCCGTGTCAGTCCCTACGTCTCGGTGGTAACATTATATGCGTCTATAGCGTTATATATCCTAACCTAAGGCAACCTGACATCTCGGATGTAATATTTGACAACATTCCTGTCGTCTCGGACCCTACTTCTCGGTGGGAACAGCATATACGTCTGTAACGTTATATATACTAAAGTAAGGCAACCTGACATCTCGAATGTAATATTCTACAACAATCCAGGCGTGTCGGACCCTACTTCTCGGTGGGAACATAATATGCGTCTATAACGTTGAATATCCTAATCTAGGGCAACCTATCATCTCAGACGTATTATTTTACAACATTCCTGGCGTGTCGGACCCTACTTCCCGGTGGGTATAGTATATACGTCTATAACGTTATATATCCTAACCTAAGGCAACCTAACATCTCGGATGTAACATTTGACAACATTCCAGGCGTGTCAGTCCCTACGTCTCGATGGTAACATTATATGCGTTTATAGCGTTATATATCCTAACCTAAGGGAACGTAACATCTCGAATGTAACATTTGACAACATTCCAGTCGTGTCGGTCCCTACGTCTCGGTGGTAACATTATATGCGTCCATAGCGTTATATATCCTAACCTAAGGCAACCTAACATCTCGGATGTAACATTTGACAACATTCCAGGCGTGTCGGTCCCTACGTCTCGATGGTAACATTATATGCGTTTATAGCGTTATATATCCTAACCTAAGGGAACGTAACATCTCGGATGAAACATTTGACAACATTCTAGCCGTGTCAGTCCCTACGTCTCGGTGGTAACATTATATGCGTCTATAGCGTTATATATCCTAACCTAAGGCAACCTGACATCTCGGATGTAATATTTGACAACATTCCTGTCGTGTCGGACCCTACTTCTCGGTGGGAACATTATGTACGTCTATAACGTTATATATCCTAACCCAAGGCCATCTAACATCTCGGATGTAATATTTGACAACATTCCTGTCGTCTCGGACCCTACCTCTCGGTGGGAACAGTATATACGTCTGTAACGTTATATATACTAAAGTAAGGCAACCTGACATCTCGAATGTAATATTCTACAACAATCCAGGCGTGTCGGACCCTACTTCTCGGTGGGAACATAATATGCGTCTATAAAGTTATATATCCTAACCTAAGGCCATCTAACATCTCGGATGTAATATTTGACAACATTCCTGTCGTGTCGGACCCTACCTCTCGGTGGGAACAGTAGATACGTCTATAACGTTATATATCCTAACCTAAGGCAACCTAACACCTCGGATGTAATATTTGACAACATTCCTGTCGTGTCGGACCCCACCTCTCGGTGGGAACAGTATATAGGTCTGTATCGTCATATATCCTAAAGTAAGGCAACCTGACATCTCGAATGTAATATTCTACAACATTCTAGGCGTGTCGGACCCTACTTCTCGGTGGGAACATTATATGCGTCTATAACGTTGTATATCCTAATCTAGGGCAACCTAACATCTCGGATGTAACATTTGACAACATTCCAGTCGTGTCGGTCCCTACGTCTCGGTGGTAACATTATATGCGTCTATAGCGTTATATATCCTAACCTAAGGCAACCTAACATCTCGGATGTAACATTTGACATCATTCCAGGCGTGTCAGTCCCTACGTCTCGATGGAAACATTATATGCGTTTATAGCGTTATATATCCTAACCTAAGGGAACGTAACATCTCGGATGAAACATTTGACAACATTCTAGCCGTGTCAGTCCCTACGTCTCGGTGGTAACATTATATGCGTCTATAGCGTTATATATCCTAACCTAAGGCAACCTGACATCTCGGATGTAATATTTGACAACATTCCTGTCGTCTCGGACCCTACTTCTCGGTGGGAACAGCATATACGTCTGTAACGTTATATATACTAAAGTAAGGCAACCTGACATCTCGAATGTAATATTCTACAACAATCCAGGCGTGTCGGACCCTACTTCTCGGTGGGAACATAATATGCGTCTATAACGTTATATATCCTAACCTAAGGCCATCTAACATCTCGGATGTAATATTTGACAACATTCCTGTCGTGTCGGACCCTACCTCTCGGTGGGAACAGTATATACGTCTATAACGTTATATATCCTAACCTAAGGCAACCTAACATCTCGGATGTAATATTTGACAACATTCCTGTCGTGTCGGACCCCACCTCTCGGTGGGAACAGTATATACGTCCATAACGTTATATATCCTAACCTAAGGCAACCTAACATCTCGGATGTAACATTTGACAACATTCCAGGCGTGTCGGTCCCTACGTCACTGTGGTAACATTATATCTGTCTATAGCGTTATATATCCTAACCTAAGGCAACCTGACATCTCGGATGTAATATTTGACAACATTCCTGTCGTGTCGGACCCTACTTCTCGGTGGGAACATTATGTACGTCTATAACGTTATATATCCTAACCCAAGGCCATCTAACATCTCGAATGTAATATTTGACAACATTCCTGTCGTCTCGGACCCTACTTCTCGGTGGGAACAGTATATACGTCTGTAACGTTATATATGCTAAAGTAAGGCAACCTGACATCGCGAATGTAATATTCTACAACATTCCAGGCGTGTCGGACCCTACTTCTCGGTGGGAACATTATATGCGTCTATAACGTTGTATATCCTAACCTAAGGCAACCTAACATCTCGGATGTAACATGTGACAACATTCCAGGCGTGTCGGTCCCTACGTCACGGTGGTAACATTATGTCTGTCTATAGCGTTATATATCCTAACCTAAGGCAACCTGACATCTCGGATGGAATATTTGACAATATTCCTGGCACGTCGGACCCTACTTCTCGGTGGGAACAGTATATAAGTCTATAACGTTATATATCCTAACCTAAGGCAACCTGACATCTCGTATGTAATATTCTACAACATTCCTGTCGTCTCGGACCCTACTTCTCGGTGGGAACAGTATATACGTCTATAACGTTGTATATCCTAATCTAGGGCAACCTATCATCTCAGATGTATTATTTTACAACATTCCTGGCGTGTCGGACCCTACTTCTCGGTGGGAACAGTATATACGTCTATAACGTTATATATCCTAACCTAAGGCAACCTAACATCTCGGATGTAACATTTGACAACATTGCAGGCGTGTCGGTCCCTACGTCACGGTGGTAACATTATATGCGTCTATAGCGTTATATATCCTAACCTAAGGCAACCTGACATCTCGGATGTAATATTTGACAACATTCCTGTCGTGTCGGACCCTACTTCTCGGTGGGAACATTATGTACGTCTATAATGTTATATATCCTAACCCAAGGCCATCTAACATCTCGGATGTAATATTTGACAACGTTCCTGTCGTCTCGGACCCTACTTCTCGGTGGGAACAGTATATACGTCTGTAACGTTATATATCCTAAAGTAAGGCAACCTGACATCTCGAATGTTACATTTGACAACATTCCAGTCGTGTCGGTCCCTACGTCTCGGTGGTAACATTATACGCGTCTATAGCGTTATATATCCTAACCTAAGGCAACCTAACATCTCGGATGTAACATTTGACAACATTCCAGGCGTGTCAGTCCCTACGTCTCGATGGTAACATTATATGCGTTTATAGCGTTATATACCCTAACCTAAGGGAACGTAACATCTCGGATGTAACATTTGACAACATTCCAGGCGTGTCGGTCCCTACGTCACGGTGGTAACATTATATGCGTCTATAGCGTTATATATCCTAACCTAAGGCAACCTAACATCTCGGATGTAACATTTGACAACAGTCCTGTCATGTCGGACCCTACTTCTCGGTGGGAACAGTATATACGTCTGTAACGTTATATATCCTAAAGTAAGGCAACCTGACATCTCGAATGTAATATTCTACAACATTCCAGGCGTGTCGGACCCTACTTCTCGGTGGGAACATTATATGCGTCTATAACGTTGTATATCCTAATCTAGGGCAACATATCATCTCAGACGTATTATTTTACAACAGTCCTGGCGTAGCGGACCCTACTTCTCGGTGGGAATAGTATATACGTCTATAACGTTATATATCCTAACCTAAGGCAACCTAACATCTCGAATGTAACATTTGACAACATTCCAGACGTGTCGGTCCCTACGTCTCGGTGCTAACATTATATGCGTTTATAGTGTTATATATCCTAACCTAAGGCAACCTAACATCTCGGATGTAACATTTGACAACATTCCAGGCGTGTCGGACCCTACGTCACGGTGGTAACATTATATCTGTCTATAGCGTTATATATCCTAACCTAAGGCAACCTGACATCTCGGATGTAATATTTGACAACATTCCTGTCGTGTCGGACCCTACTTCTCGGTGGTAACATTATATGCGTCTGTAACGTTATATATCCTAAAGTAAGGCAACCTGACATCTCGGATGTAATATTCTACAACATTCCAGGCGGGTCGGACCCTACATCTCGGTGGGAACATTATATACCTCTATAACGTTATATATCCTAACCTAAGGCCACCTAACATCTCGGATGTAACATTTGACAACATTCCAGTCGTGTCGGTCCCTACGTCTCGGTGGTAACATTATATGCGTCCATAGCGTTATATATCCTAACCTAAGGCAACCTAACATCTCGGATGTAACATTTGACAACATTCCAGGCGTGTCAGTCCCTACGTCTCGATGGTAACATTATATGCGTTTATAGCGTTATATATCCTAACCTAAGGGAACGTAACATCTCGGATGAAACATTTGACAACATTCTAGCCGTGTCAGTCCCTACGTCTCGGTGGTAACATTATATGCGTCTATAGCGTTATATATCCTAACCTAAGGCAACCTGACATCTCGGATGTAATATTTGACAACATTCCTGTCGTCTCGGACCCTACCTCTCGGTGGGAACAGTATATAAGTCTGTAACGTTATATATACTAAAGTAAGGCAACCTGACATCTCGAATGTAATATTCTACAACAATCCAGGCGTGTCGGACCCTACTTCTCGGTGGGAACATAATATGCGTCTATAAAGTTATATATCCTAACCTAAGGCCATCTAACATCTCGGATGTAATATTTGACAACATTCCTGACGTGTCGGACCTTACCTCTCGGTGGGAACAGTAGATACGTCTATAACGTTATATATCCTAACCTAAGGCAACCTAACACCTCGGATGTAATATTTGACAACATTCCTGTCGTGTCGGACCCCACCTCTCGGTGGGAACAGTATATAGGTCTGTATCGTCATATATCCTAAAGTAAGGCAACCTGACATCTCGAATGTAATATTCTACAACATTCTAGGCGTGTCGGACCCTACTTCTCGGTGGGAACATTATATGCGTCTATAACGTTGTATATCCTAATCTAGGGCAACCTAACATCTCGGATGTAACATTTGACAACATTCCAGTCGTGTCGGTCCCTACGTCTCGGTGGTAACATTATATGCGTCTATAGCGTTATATATCCTAACCTAAGGCAACCTAACATCTCGGATGTAACATTTGACAACATTCCAGGCGTGTCAGTCCCTACGTCTCGATGGAAACATTATATGCGTTTATAGCGTTATATATCCTAACCTAAGGGAACGTAACATCTCGGATGAAACATTTGACAACATTCTAGCCGTGTCAGTCCCTACGTCTCGGTGGTAACATTATATGCGTCTAAAGCGTTATATATCCTAACCTAAGGCAACCTGACATCTCGGATGTAATATTTGACAACATTCCTGTCGTCTCGGACCCTACTTCTCGGTGGGAACAGCATATACGTCTGTAACGTTATATATACTAAAGTAAGGCAACCTGACATCTCGAATGTAATATTCTACAACAATCCAGGCGTGTCGGACCCTACTTCTCGGTGGGAACATAATATGCGTCTATAACGTTATATATCCTAACCTAAGGCAACCTAACATCTCGGATGTAACATTTGATAACATTCGAGGCGTGTCGGTCCCTACGTCACGGTGGTAACATTATGTCTGTCTATAGCGTTATATATCCTAACCTAAGGCAACCTGACATCTCGGATGGAATATTTGACAACATTCCTGGCACGTCGGACCCTACTTCTCGGTGGGAACAGTATATAAGTCTATAACGTTATATATCCTAACCTAAGGCAACCTGACATCTCGTATGTAATATTCTACAACATTCCTGTCGTCTCGGACCCTACTTCTCGGTGGGAACAGTATATACGTCTATAACGTTGTATATCCTAATCTAGGGCAACCTATCATCTCAGATGTATTATTTTACAACATTCCTGGCGTGTCGGACCCTACTTCTCGGTGGGAACAGTATATACGTCTATAACGTTATATATCCTAACCTAAGGCAACCTAACATCTCGGATGTAACATTTGACAACATTGCAGGCGTGTCGGTCCCTACGTCACGGTGGTAACATTATATGCGTCTATAGCGTTATATATCCTAACCTAAGGCAACCTGACATCTCGGATGTAATATTTGACAACATTCCTGTCGTGTCGGACCCTACTTCTCGGTGGGAACATTATGTACGTCTATAACGTTATATATCCTAACCCAAGGCCATCTAACATCTCGGATGTAATATTTGACAACATTCCTGTCGTCTCGGACCCTACTTCTCGGTGGGAACAGTATATACGTCTGTAACGTTATATATCCTAAAGTAAGGCAACCTGACATCTCGAATGTTACATTTGACAACATTCCAGTCGTGTCGGTCCCTACGTCTCGGTGGTAACATTATACGCGTCTATAGCGTTATATATCCTAACCTAAGGCAACCTAACATCTCGGATGTAACATTTGACAACATTCCAGGCGTGTCAGTCCCTACGTCTCGATGGTAACATTATATGCGTTTATAGCGTTATATACCCTAACCTAAGGGAACGTAACATCTCGGATGTAACATTTGACAACATTCCAGGCGTGTCGGTCCCTACGTCACGGTGGTAACATTATATGCGTCTATAGCGTTATATATCCTAACCTAAGGCAACCTAACATCTCGGATGTAACATTTGACAACATTCCTGTCATGTCGGACCCTACTTCTCGGTGGGAACAGTATATACGTCTGTAACGTTATATATCCTAAAGTAAGGCAACCTGACATCTCGAATGTAATATTCTACAACATTCCAGGCGTGTCGGACCCTACTTCTCGGTGGGAACATTATATGCGTCTATAACGTTGTATATCCTAATCTAGGGCAACCTATCATCTCAGACGTATTATTTTACAACATTCCTGGCGTAGCGGACCCTACTTCTCGGTGGGAATAGTATATACGTCTATAACGTTATATATCCTAACCTAAGGCAACCTAACATCTCGAATGTAACATTTGACAACATTCCAGACGTGTCGGTCCCTACGTCTCGGTGCTAACATTATATGCGTTTATAGTGTTATATATCCTAACCTAAGGCAACCTAACATCTCGGATGTAACATTTGACAACATTCCAGGCGTGTCGGACCCTACGTCACGGTGGTAACATTATATCTGTCTATAGCGTTATATATCCTAACCTAAGGCAACCTGACATCTCGGATGTAATATTTGACAACATTCCTGTCGTGTCGGACCCTACTTCTCGGTGGTAACATTATATGCGTCTGTAACGTTATATATCCTAAAGTAAGGCAACCTGACATCTCGGATGTAATATTCTACAACATTCCAGGCGGGTCGGACCCTACATCTCGGTGGGAACATTATATACCTCTATAACGTTATATATCCTAACCTAAGGCCACCTAACATCTCGGATGTAACATTTGACAACATTCCAGTCGTGTCGGTCCCTACGTCTCGGTGGTAACATTATATGCGTCCATAGCGTTATATATGCTAACCTAAGGCAACCTAACATCTCGGATGTAACATTTGACAACATTCGAGGCGTGTCAGTCCCTACGTCTCGATGGTAACATTATATGCGTTTATAGCGTTATATATCCTAACCTAAGGGAACGTAACATCTCGGATGAAACATTTGACAACATTCTAGCCGTGTCAGTCCCTACGTCTCGGTGGTAACATTATATGCGTCTATAGCGTTATATATCCTAACCTAAGGCAACCTGACATCTCGGATGTAATATTTGACAACATTCCTGTCGTGTCGGACCCTACTTCTCGGTGGGAACATTATGTACGTCTATAACGTTATATATCCTAACCCAAGGCCATCTAACATCTCGGATGTAATATTTGACAACATTCCTGTCGTCTCGGACCCTACCTCTCGGTGGGAACAGTATATACGTCTGTAACGTTATATATACTAAAGTAAGGCAACCTGACATCTCGAATGTAATATTCTACAACAATCCAGGCGTGTCGGACCCTACTTCTCGGTGGGAACATAATATGCGTCTATAAAGTTATATATCCTAACCTAAGGCCATCTAACATCTCGGATGTAATATTTGACAACATTCCTGACGTGTCGGACCTTACCTCTCGGTGGGAACAGTAGATACGTCTATAACGTTATATATCCTAACCTAAGGCAACCTAACACCTCGGATGTAATATTTGACAACATTCCTGTCGTGTCGGACCCCACCTCTCGGTGGGAACAGTATATAGGTCTGTATCGTCATATATCCTAAAGTAAGGCAACCTGACATCTCGAATGTAATATTCTACAACATTCTAGGCGTGTCGGACCCTACTTCTCGGTGGGAACATTATATGCGTCTATAACGTTGTATATCCTAATCTAGGGCAACCTAACATCTCGGATGTAACATTTGACAACATTCCAGTCGTGTCGGTCCCTACGTCTCGGTGGTAACATTATATGCGTCTATAGCGTTATATATCCTAACCTAAGGCAACCTAACATCTCGGATGTAACATTTGACAACATTCCAGGCGTGTCAGTCCCTACGTCTCGATGGAAACATTATATGCGTTTATAGCGTTATATATCCTAACCTAAGGGAACGTAACATCTCGGATGAAACATTTGACAACATTCTAGCCGTGTCAGTCCCTACGTCTCGGTGGTAACATTATATGCGTCTATAGCGTTATATATCCTAACCTAAGGCAACCTGACATCTCGGATGTAATATTTGACAACATTCCTGTCGTGTCGGACCCTACTTCTCGGTGGGAACATTATGTACGTCTATAACGTTATATATCCTAACCCAAGGCCATCTAACATCTCGGATGTAATATTTGACAACATTCCTGTCGTCTCGGACCCTACTTCTCGGTGGGAACAGTATATACGTCTGTAACGTTATATATCCTAAAGTAAGGCAACCTGACATCTCGTATGTAACATTTGACAACATTCCAGTCGTGTCGGTCCCTACGTCTCGGTGGTAACATTATATGCGTCTATAGCGTTATATATCCTAACCTAAGGCAACCTAACATCTCGGATGTAACATTTGACAACATTCCTGTCATGTCGGACCCTACTTCTCGGTGGGAACAGTATATACGTCTGTAACGTTATATATCCTAAAGTAAGGCAACCTGACATCTCGAATGTAATATTCTACAACATTCCAGGCGTGTCGGACCCTACTTCTCGGTGGGAACATTATATGCGTCTATAACGTTGTATATCCTAATCTAGGGCAACCTATCATCTCAGACGTATTATTTTACAACATTCCTGGCGTGTCGGACCCTACTTCTCGGTGGGAATAGTATATACGTCTATAACGTTATATATCCTAACCTAAGGCAACCTAACATCTCGAATGTAACATTTGACAACATTCCAGACGTGTCGGTCCCTACGTCTCGGTGGTAACATTATATGCGTTTATAGTGTTATATATCCTAACCTAAGGCAACCTAACATCTCGGATGTAACATTTGACAACATTCCAGGCGTGTCGGACCCTACGTCACGGTGGTAACATTATATCTGTCTATAGCGTTATATATCCTAACCTAAGGCAACCTGACATCTCGGATGTAATATTTGACAACATTCCTGTCGTGTCGGACCCTACTTCTCGGTGGTAACATTATATGCGTCTGTAACGTTATATATCCTAAAGTAAGGCAACCTGACATCTCGGATGTAATATTCTACAACATTCCAGGCGTGTCGGACCCTACATCTCGGTGGGAACATTATATACCTCTATAACGTTATATATCCTAACCTAAGGCCACATAACATCTCGGATGTAATATTTGACAACATTCCTGTCGTGTCGGACCCTACTTCTCGGTGGGAACAGTATATAGGTCTGTATCGTTATATATCCTAAAGTAAGGCAACCTGACATCTTGAATGTAATATTCTACAACATTCTAGGCGTGTCGGACCCCACTTCTCGGTGGGAACAGTATATACGTCTATAACGTTATATATCCTAACCTAAGGCAACCTAACATCTCGGATGTAACATTTGACAACATTCCAGGCGTGTCGGTCCCTACGTCACGGTGGTAACATTATATGCGTCTATAGCGTTATATATCCTAACCTAAGGCAACCTGACATCTCGGATGTAATATTTGACAACATTCCTGTCGTGTCGGACCCTACTTCTCGGTGGGAACACTATGTACGTCTATAACGTTATATATCCTAACCCAAGGCCATCTAACATCTCGGATGTAATATTTGACAACATTCCTGTCGTCTCGGACCCTACTTCTCGGTGGGAACAGTATATACGTCTGTAACGTTATATATCCTAAAGTAAGGCAACCTGACATCTCGAATGTAATATTCTACAACAATCCAGGCGTGTCGGACCCTACTTCTCGGTGGGAACATAATATGCGTCTATAACGTTGAATATCCTAATCTAGGGCAACCTATCATCTCAGACGTATTATTTTACAACATTCCTGGCGTGTCGGACCCTACTTCCCGGTGGTAACATTATATCTGTCTATAGCGTTATATATCCTAACCTAAGGCAACCTGACATCTCGGATGTAATATTCGACAACATTCCTGTCGTGTCGGACCCTACTTCTCGGTGGGAACATTATGTACGTCTATAACGTTATATATCCTAACCCAAGGCCATCTAACATCTCGGATGTAATATTTGACAACATTCCTGTCGTCGCGGACCCTACTTTTCGGTGGGAACAGTATATACGTCTGTAACGTTATATATGCTAAAGTAAGGCAACCTGACATCGCGAATGTAATATTCTACAACATTCCAGGCGTGTCGGACCCTACTTCTCGGTGGGAACATTATATGCGTCTATAACGTTGTATATCCTAACCTAAGGCAACCTAACATCTCGGATGTAACATTTGACAACATTCCAGTCGTGTCGGTCCCTACGTCTCGGTGGTAACATTATAAGCGTTTATAGCGTTATATATCCTAACCTAAGGGAACCTGACATCTCGGATGTAACATTTGACAACATTCCTGTCGTGTCGGACCCTACCTCTCGGTGGGAACAGTATATACGTCTATAACGTTATATATCCTAACCTAAGGCAACCTAACATCTCGGATGTAACATTTGACAACATTCCAAGCGTGTCGGTCCCTACGTCACGGTGGTAACATTATATGCGTCTATAGCGTTATATATCCTAACCTAAGGCAACCTAACATCTCGGATGTAACATTTGACAACATTCCTGTCGTGTCGGACCCTACTTCTCGGTGGGAACAGTATATACGTCTGTAACGTTATATATCCTAAAGTAAGGCAACCTGACATCTCGAATGTAATATTCTACAACATTCCAGGCGTGTCGGAACCTACTTCTCGGTGGGAACATTATATGCGTCTATAACGTTGTATATCCTAACCTAAGGCAACCTAACATCTCGGATGTAACATTTGACAACATTCCAGTCGTGTCGGTCCCTACGTCTCGGTGGTAACATTATATGCGTTTAAGCGTTATATATCCTAACCTAAGGGAACCTGACATCTCGGATGTAATATTTGACAACATTCCTGTCGTGTCGGACCCTACCTCTCGGTGGGAATAGTATATACGTCTATAACGTTATATATCCTAACCTAAGGCAACCTAACATCTCGGATGTAACATTTGACAATATTCCAGGCGTGTCGGTCCCTACGTCTCGGTGGTAACATTATATGCGTTTATAGCGTTATATATCCTAACCTAAAGCCACCTAACATCTCGGATGTAATATTTGACAACACTCCTGTCGTGGCGGATCCTACCTCTCGGTGGGAACATTATATGCGTCTATAACGTTGTATATCCTAATCTAAGGCAACCTATCATTTCGGATGTAATATTCTACAACATTCCAGGCGTGTCGGACCCTACATCTCGGTGGGAACATTATATACCTCTATAACGTTATATATCCTAACCTAAGGCCACCTAACATCTCGGATGTAATATTTGACAACATTCCTGTCGTATCGGACCCTACTTCTCGGTGGGAACAGTATATAGGTCTGTATTGTTATATATCCTAAAGTAAGGCAACCTGACATCTCGAATGTAATATTCTGCAACATTCTAGGCGTGTCGGACCCTACTTCTCGGTGGGAACATTATATGCGTCTATAACGTTGTATATCCTAATCTAGGGCAACCTATCATCTCAGACGTATTATTTTACAACATTCGTGGCGTGTCGGACCCTACTTCTCGGTGGGAACAGTATATACGTCTATAACGTTATATATCCTAACCTAAGGCAACCTAACATCTCGGATGTAACATTTGACAACATTCCAGGCGTGTCGGTCCCTACGTCACGGTGGTAACATTATATGCGTCTATAGCGTTATATATCCTAACCTAAGGCAACCTGACATCTCGGATGTAATATTTGACAACATTCCTGTCGTGTCGGACCCTACTTCTCGGTGGGAACATTATGTACGTCTATAACGTTATATATCCTAACCCAAGGCCATCTAACATCTCGGATGTAATATTTGACAACATTCCTGTCGTCTCGGACCCTACTTCTCGGTGGGAACAGTATATACGTCTGTAACGTTATATATCCTAAAGTAAGGCAACCTGACATCTCGAATGTAATATTCTACAACAATCCAGGCGTGTCGGACCCTACTTCTCGGTGGGAACATAATATGCGTCTATAACGTTGAATATCCTAATCTAGGGCAACCTATCATCTCAGACGTATTATTTTACAACATTCCTGGCGTGTCGGACCCTACTTCCCGGTGGGAATAGTATATACGTCTATAACGTTATATATCCTAACCTAAGGCAACCTAACATCTCGGATGTAACATTTGACAACATTCCAGTCGTGTCGGTCCCTACGTCTCGGTGGTAACATTATATGCGTCTATAGCGTTATATATCCTAACCTAAGGCAACCTAACATCTCGGATGTAACATTTGACAACATTCCAGGCGTGTCAGTCCCTACGTCTCGATGGTAACATTATATGCGTTTATAGCGTTATATATCCTAACCTAAGGGAACGTAACATCTCGGATGAAACATTTGACAACATTCTAGCCGTGTCAGTCCCTACGTCTCGGTGGTAACATTATATGCGTCTATAGCGTTATATATCCTAACCTAAGGCAACCTGACATCTCGGATGTAATATTTGACAACATTCCTGTCGTGTCGGACCCTACTTCTCGGTGGGAACATTATGTACGTCTATAACGTTATATATCCTAACCCAAGGCCATCTAACATCTCGGATGTAATATTTGACAACATTCCTGTCGTCTCGGACCCTACCTCTCGGTGGGAACAGTATATACGTCTGTAACGTTATATATACTAAAGTAAGGCAACCTGACATCTCGAATGTAATATTCTACAACAATCCAGGCGTGTCGGACCCTACTTCTCGGTGGGAACATAATATGCGTCTATAACGTTATATATCCTAACCTAAGGCCATCTAACATCTCGGATGTAATATTTGACAACATTCCTGTCGTGTCGGACCCCACCTCTCGGTGGGAACAGTATATAGGTCTGTATCGTTATATATCCTAAAGTAAGGCAACCTGACATCTCGAATGTAATATTCTACATCATTCTAGGCGTGTCGGACCCTACTTCTCGGTGGGAACATTATATGCGTCTATAACGTTGTATATCCTAATCTAGGGCAACCTATCATCTCAGACGTATTATTTTACAACATTCCTGGAGTGTCGGACCCTACTTCTCGGTGGGAACAGTATATACGTCTATAACGTTATATATCCTAACCTAAGGGAACGTAACATCTCGGATGAAACATTTGACAACATTCCAGGCGTGTCGGTCCCTACGTCACGGTGGTAACATTATATGCGTCTATAGCGTTATATATCCTAACCTAAGGCAACCTGACATCTCGGATGTAATATTTGACAACATTCCTGTCGTGTCGGACCCTACCTCTCGGTGGGAACAGTATATACGTCTATAACGTTATATATCCTAACCTAAGGCAACCTAACATCTCGGATGTAACATTTGACAACATTCCAGGCGTGTCGGTCCCTACGTCACGGTGGTAACATTATATGCGTCTATAGCGTTATATATCCTAACCTAAGGCAACCTGACATCTCGGATGTAATATTTGACAACATTCCTGTCGTGTCGGACCCTACCTCTCGGTGGGAACAGTATATACGTCTATAACGTTATATATCCTAACCTAAGGCAACCTAACATCTCGGATGTAACATTTGACAACATTCGGGGCGTGTCGGTCCCTACGTCACGGTGGTAACATTATATCTGTCTATAGCGTTATATATCCTAACCTAAGGCAACCTGACATCTCGGATGTAATATTTGACAACATTCCTGTCGTGTCGGACCCTACTTCTCGGTGGGAACATTATGTACGTCTATAACGTTATATATCCTAACCCAAGGCCATCTAACATCTCGGATGTAATATTTGACAACATTCCTGTCGTCTCGGACCCTACTTTTCGGTGGGAACAGTATATACGTCTGTAACGTTATATATGCTAAAGTAAGGCAACCTGACATCGCGAATGTAATATTCTACAACATTCCAGGCGTGTCGGACCCTACTTCTCGGTGGGAACATTATATGCGTCTATAACGTTGTATATCCTAACCTAAGGCAACCTAACATCTCGGATGTAACATTTGACAACATTCCAGTCGTGTCGGTCCCTACGTCTCGGTGGTAACATTATATGCGTTTATAGCGTTATATATCCTAACCTAAGGGAACCTGACATCTCGGATGTAATATTTGACAACATTCCTGTCGTGTCGGACCCTACCTCTCGGTGGGAACAGTATATACGTCTATAACGTTATATATCCTAACCTAAGGCAACCTAACATCTCGGATGTAACATTTGACAACATTCCAGGCGTGTCGGTCCCTACGTCACGGTGGTAACATTATATGCGTCTATAGCGTTATATATCCTAACCTAAGGCAACCTGACATCTCGGATGTAATATTTGACAACATTCCTGTCGTGTCGGACCCTACTTCTCGGTGGGAACATTATGTACGTCTATAACGTTATATATCCTAACCCAAGGCCATCTAACATCTCGGATGTAATATTTGACAACATTCCTGTCGTCTCGGACCCTACTTCTCGGTGGGAACAGTATATACGTCTGTAACGTTATATATCCTAAAGTAAGGCAACCTGACATCTCGAATGTAATATTCTACTACAATCCAGGCGTGTCGGACCCTACTTCTCGGTGGGAACATAATATGCGTCTATAACGTTGAATATCCTAATCTAGGGCAACCTATCATCTCAGACGTATTATTTTACAACATTCCTGGCGTGTCGGACCCTACTTCCCGGTGGGAATAGTATATACGTCTATAACGTTATATATCCTAACCTAAGGCAACCTAACATCTCGGATGTAACATTTGACAACATTCCAGTCGTGTCGGTCCCTACGTCTCGGTGGTAACATTATATGCGTCTATAGCGTTATATATCCTAACCTAAGGCAACCTAACATCTCGGATGTAACATTTGACAACATTCCAGGCGTGTCAGTCCCTACGTCTCGATGGTAACATTATATGCGTTTATAGCGTTATATATCCTAACCTAAGGGAACGTAACATCTCGGATGAAACATTTGACAACATTCTAGCCGTGTCAGTCCCTACGTCTCGGTGGTAACATTATATGCGTCTATAGCGTTATATATCCTAACCTAAGGCAACCTGACATCTCGGATGTAATATTTGACAACATTCCTGTCGTGTCGGACCCTACTTCTCGGTGGGAACATTATGTACGTCTATAACGTTATATATCCTAACCCAAGGCCATCTAACATCTCGGATGTAATATTTGACAACATTCCTGTCGTCTCGGAACCTACCTCTCGGTGGGAACAGTATATACGTCTGTAACGTTATATATACTAAAGTAAGGCAACCTGACATCTCGAATGTAATATTCTACAACAATCCAGGCGTGTCGGACCCTACTTCTCGGTGGTAACATTATATGCGTTTATAGCGTTATATATCCTAACCTAAGGGAACCTGACATCTCGGATGTAATATTTGACAACATTCCTGTCGTGTCGGACCCTACCTCTCGGTGGGAACAGTATATACGTCTATAACGTTATATATCCTAACCTAAGGCAACCTAACATCTCGGATGTAACATTTGACAACATTCCAGGCGTGTCGGTCCCTACGTCACGGTGGTAACATTATATGCGTCTATAGCGTTATATATCCTAACCTAAGGCAACCTAACATCTCGGATGTAACATTTGACAACATTCCTGTCGTGTCGGACCCTACTTCTCGGTGGGAACAGTATATACGTCTGTAACGTTATATATCCTAAAGTAAGGCAACCTGACATCTCGAATGTAATATTCTACAACATTCCAGGCGTGTCGGACCCTACTTCTCGGTGGGAACATTATATGCGTCTATAACGTTGTATATCATAACCTAAGGCAACCTAACATCTCGGATGTAACATTTGACAACATTCCAGTCGTGTCGGTCCCTACGTCTCGGTGGTAACATTATATGCGTTTATAGCGTTATATATCCTAACCTAAGGGAACCTGACATCTCGGATGTAATATTTGACAACATTCCTGTCGTGTCGGACCCTACCTCTCGGTGGGAATAGTATATACGTCTATAACGTTATATATCCTAACCTAAGGCAACCTAACATCTCGGATGTAACATTTGACAATATTCCAGGCGGGTCGGTCCCTACGTCTCGGTGGTAACATTATATGCGTTTATAGCGTTATATATCCTTACCTAAGGGAACCTGACATCTCGGATGTAATATTTGACAACATTCCTGTCGTGTCGGACCCTACCTCTCGGTGGGAACATTATATACGTCTGTAACGTTATATATGCTAAAGTAAGGCAACCTGACATCTCGAATGTAATATTCTACAACATTCCAGGCGTGTCGGACCCTACTTCTCGGTGGGAACATTATATGCGTCTATAACGTTGTATATCCTAATCTAGGGCAACCTATCATCTCAGACGTATTATTTTACAACATTCCTGGCGTGTCGGACCCTACTTCTCGGTGGGAATAGTATATACGTCTATAACGTTATATATCCTAACCTAAGGCAACCTAACATCTCGGATGTAACATTTGACAACATTCCAGGCGTGTCGGTCCCTACGTCTCGGTGGTAACATTATATGCGTTTATAGCGTTATATATCCTTACCTAAGGGAACCTGACATCTCGGATGTAATATTTGACAACATTCCTGTCGTGTCGGACCCTACCTCTCGGTGGGAACATTATATATGTCTATAACGTTATATATCCTAACCTAAGGCCACCTAACATCTCGGATGTAATATTTGACAACATTCTAGGCGTGTCAGTCCCTACGTCTCGGTGGTAATATTATATGCGTCTATAGCGTTATATATCCTAACCTAAGGCAACCTGACATCTCGGATGTAATATTTGACAACATTCCTGTCGTGTCGGACCCTACCTCTCGGTGGGAACAGTATATACGTCTATAACGTTATATATCCTAACCTAAGGCAACCTGACATCTCGGATGTAACATTTGACAACATTCCAGGCGTGTCGGTCCCTACGTCACGGTGGTAACATTATATGCGTCTATAGCGTTATATATCCTAACCTAAGGCAACCTAACATCTCGGATGTAACATTTGACAACATTCCTGTCGTGTCGGACCCTACTTCTCGGTGGGAACAGTATATACGTCTGTAACGTTATATATCCTAAAGTAAGGCAACCTGACATCTCGAATGTAATATTCTACAACATTCCAGGCGTGTCGGACCCTACTTCTCGGTGGGAACATTATATGCGTCTATAACGTTGTATATCATAACCTAAGGCAACCTAACATCTCGGATGTAACATTTGACAACATTCCAAGCGTGTCGGTCCCTACGTCTCGGTGGTAACATTATATGCGTTTATAGCGTTATATATCCTTACCTAAGGGAACCTGACATCTCGGATGTAATATTTGACAACATTCTAGGCGTGTCAGTCCCTACGTCTCGGTGGTAACATTATGTACGTCTATAACGTTATATATCCAAACCTAAGGCAACCTAACATCTCGGATGTAACATTTGACAACATTCCAGGCGTGTCGTCCCTACGTCTCGGTGGTAACATTAGATGCGTTTATAGCGTTATATATCCTAACCTAAGGGAACCTGCCATCTCGGATGTAATATTTGACAACATTCCTGTCGTGTCGGACCCTACCTCTCGGTGGGAACATTATATACGTCTATAACGTTATATGTCCTAACCTAAGGCCATCTAACATCTCGGATGTAATATTTGACAACATTCCTGTCGTGTCGGACCCTACTTCTCGGTGGGAACAGTATATACGTCTGTAACGTTATATATGCTAAAGTAAGGCAACCTGACATCTCGGATGTAATATTTGACAACATTCCTGTCGTGTCGGACCCTACCTCTCGGTGGGAACAGTATATACGTCTATAACGTTATATATCCTAACCTAAGGCAACCTAACATCTCGGATGTAACATTTGACAACATTCGGGGCGTGTCGGTCCCTACGTCACGGTGGTAACGTTATATCTGTCTATAGCGTTATATATCCTAACCTAAGGCAACCTGACATCTCGGATGTAATATTTGACAACATTCCTGTCGTGTCGGACCCTACTTCTCGGTGGGAACATTATGTACGTCTATAACGTTATATATCCTAACCCAAGGCCATCTAACATCTCGGATGTAACATTTGACAACATTCCAGGCGTGTCGGTGCCTACGTCACGGTGGTAACATTATATGCGTCTATAGCGTTATATATCCTAACCTAAGACAACCTAACATCTCGGATGTAACATTTGACAACATTCCTGTCGTGTCGGACCCTACTTCTCGGTGGGAACAGTATATACGTCTGTAACGTTATATATCCTAAAGTAAGGCAACCTGACATCTCGAATGTAATATTCTACAACATTCCAGGCGTGTCGGACCCTACTTCTCGGTGGGAACATTATATGCGTCTATAACGTTGTATATCCTAATCTAGGGCAACCTATCATCTCAGACGTATTATTTTACAACATTCCTGGCGTGTCGGACCCTACTTCTCGGTGGGAATAGTATATACGTCTATAACGTTATATATCCTAACCTAAGGCAACCTAACATCTCGGATGTAACATTTGACAATATTCCAGGCGTGTCGGTCCCTACGTCTCGGTGGTAACATTATATGCGTTTATAGCGTTATATATCATTACCTAAGGGAACCTGACATCTCGGATGTAATATTTGACAACATTCCTGTCGTGTCGGACCCTACCTCTCGGTGGGAACATTATATACGTCTGTAACGTTATATATGCTAAAGTAAGGCAACCTGACATCTCGAATGTAATATTCTACAACATTCCAGGCGTGTCCGACCCTACTTCACGGTGGGAACATTATATGCGTCTATAACGTTGCATATCCTAATCTAAGGCAACCTATCATCTCAGACGTAATATTTGGCAACATTCCTGGCGTGTCGGAGCATTCTTTTCGGTGGGAATATTATATACGTCTATAACGGTATATATCCTAATCTAATTCAACCTAACAATTCGCATGCAATATTTGACAACATGCCTGTCCTGTCGAACCCTACTTCTCGGTGGGAACATTATATACGTCTATAACGTTATATATCCTAACCTAAGCCAACCTAACATCTCGGATGTAACATTTGACAACATTCCAGGCGAGTCGGTCCCTACGTCACGGTGGTAAGATTATATGCGTCTATAGCGTTATATATCCTAACCTAAGGCAACCTAACATCTCGGATGTAATATTTGACAACACTCCTGTCGTGTCGGACCCTACTTCTCGGTGGGAACAGTATATACGTCTGTATCGTTATATATGCTAAAGTAAGGCAACCTGACATCTCAAATGTAATATTCTACAACATTCCAGGCGTGTCGGACCCTACTTCTCGGTGGGAACATTATATGCGTCTATAACTTTGTATATCCTAATCTAAGGCAACCTATCATCTCAGACGTAATATTTGGCAACATTCCTGGCGTGTCGGAGCATTCTTTTCGGTGGGAATATTATATACGTCTATAACGGTATATATCCTAATCTAATTCAACCTAACATTACGCATGCAATATTAGACAACATGCCTATCCTGTCGAACCCTACTTCTCGGTGGGAACAGTATATACGTCTATAACGTTATATATCCTAACCTAAGGCAACCTAACATCTCGGATGTAACATTTGACAACATTTCAGGCGTGTCGGTCCGTACGTCACGGTGGTAACATTATATGCGTCTATAACGGTATATATCCTAATCTAAGGCAACCTAACATGTCGGATGTAATATTTGACAACATTCCTGTCGTGTCGGACCCTACCTCTCTGTGGGAACATTACATACATCTATAACGTTATATGTCCTAACCTAAGGCCATCTAACATCTCGGATGTAGTATTTGACAACATTCCTGTCGTGTCGGACCCTACCTCTCGGTGGGAACAGTATATACGTCTATAACGTTATATATCCTAACCTAAGGCAACCTAACATCTCGGATGTAACATTTGACAATATTCCAGGCGGGTCGGTCCCTACGTCTCGGTGGTAACATTATATGCGTTTATAGCGTTATATATCCTTACCTAAGGGAACCTGACATCTCGGATGTAATATTTGACAACATTCCTGTCGTGTCGGACCCTACCTCTCGGTGGGAACATTATATACGTCTGTAACGTTATATATGCTAAAGTAAGGCAACCTGACGTCTCGAATGTAATATTCTACAACATTCCAGGCGTGTCGGACCCTACTTCTCGGTGGGAACATTATATGCGTCTATAACGTTGTATATCCTAATCTAGGGCAACCTATCATCTCAGACGTATTATTTTACAACATTCCTGGCGTGTCGGACCCTACTTCTCGGTGGGAATAGTATATACGTCTATAACGTTATATATCCTAACCTAAGGCAACCTAACATCTCGGATGTAACATTTGACAACATTCCAGGCGTGTCGGTCCCTACGTCTCGGTGGTAACATTATATGCGTTTATAGCGTTATATATCCTTACCTAAGGGAACCTGACATCTCGGATGTAATATTTGACAACATTCCTGTCGTGTCGGACCCTACCTCTCGGTGGGAACATTATATATGTCTATAACGTTATATATCCTAACCTAAGGCCACCTAACATCTCGGATGTAATATTTGACAACATTCTAGGCGTGTCAGTCCCTACGTCTCGGTGGTAATATTATATGCGTCTATAGCGTTATATATCCTAACCTAAGGCAACCTGACATCTCGGATGTAATATTTGACAACATTCCTGTCGTGTCGGACCCTACCTCTCGGTGGGAACAGTATATACGTCTATAACGTTATATATCCTAACCTAAGGCAACCTGACATCTCGGATGTAACATTTGACAACATTCCAGGCGTGTCGGTCCCTACGTCACGGTGGTAACATTATATGCGTCTATAGCGTTATATATCCTAACCTAAGGCAACCTAACATCTCGGATGTAACATTTGACAACATTCCTGTCGTGTCGGACCCTACTTCTCGGTGGGAACAGTATATACGTCTGTAACGTTATATATCCTAAAGTAAGGCAACCTGACATCTCGAATGTAATATTCTACAACATTCCAGGCGTGTCGGACCCTACTTCTCGGTGGGAACATTATATGCGTCTATAACGTTGTATATCATAACCTGAGGCAACCTAACATCTCGGATGTAACATTTGGCAACATTCCAAGCGTGTCGGTCCCTACGTCTCGGTGGTAACATTATATGCGTTTATAGCGTTATATATCCTTACCTAAGGGAACCTGACATCTCGGATGTAATATTTGACAACATTCTAGGCGTGTCAGTCCCTACGTCTCGGTGGTAACATTATGTACGTCTATAACGTTATATATCCAAACCTAAGGCAACCTAACATCTCGGATGTAACATTTGACAACATTCCAGGCGTGTCGTCCCTACGTCTCGGTGGTAACATTAGATGCGTTTATAGCGTTATATATCCTAACCTAAGGGAACCTGCCATCTCGGATGTAATATTTGACAACATTCCTGTCGTGTCGGACCCTACCTCTCGGTGGGAACATTATATACGTCTATAACGTTATATGTCCTAACCTAAGGCCATCTAACATCTCGGATGTAATATTTGACAACATTCCTGTCGTGTCGGACCCTACTTCTCGGTGGGAACAGTATATACGTCTGTAACGTTATATATGCTAAAGTAAGGCAACCTGACATCTCGGATGTAATATTTGACAACATTCCTGTCGTGTCGGACCCTACCTCTCGGTGGGAACAGTATATACGTCTATAACGTTATATATCCTAACCTAAGGCAACCTAACATCTCGGATGTAACATTTGACAACATTCGGGGCGTGTCGGTCCCTACGTCACGGTGGTAACGTTATATCTGTCTATAGCGTTATATATCCTAACCTAAGGCAACCTGACATCTCGGATGTAATATTTGACAACATTCCTGTCGTGTCGGACCCTACTTCTCGGTGGGAACATTATGTACGTCTATAACGTTATATATCCTAACCCAAGGCCATCTAACATCTCGGATGTAATATTTGACAACATTCCTGTCGTCTCGGACCCTACTTCTCGGTGGGAAGAGTATATACGTCTGTAACGTTATATATGCTAAAGTAAGGCAACCTGACATCGCGAATGTAATATTCTACAACATTCCAGGCGTGTCGGACCCTACTTCTCGGTGGTAACATTATATGCGTTTATAGCGTTATATATCCTAAGCTAAGGCAATCTAACATCTCGGATGTAACATTTGACAACAATCCTGGCGTGCCGGAGCATTATTTTCAGTGGGAATATTATATACGTCTATAACGGTATATATCCTAATCTAAGGCAACCTAACATCTCGGATGTAATATTTGACAACATTCCTGGCGTATCGGACCCTACTTCTCGGTGGGAATTGTATATACGTCTATAACGTTATATATCCTAACCTAAGGCAACCTAACATCACGGATGTAACATTTGACAACATTCCAGGCGTGTCGGTCCCTACGTCTCGGTGGTATCATTATATGCGTTTATAGCGTTATATATCTTAACCTAAGGGAACCTAACATCTCGGATGAAACATTTGACAACATTCTAGGCGTGTCGGACCCTACTTCTCGGTGGGAACAATATATACGTCTGTAACGTTATATATCCTAAATTAAGGCAACCTGACATCTCGAATGTAATATTCTACAACATTCCAGGCGTGTCCGACCCTACTTCTCGGTGGGAACATTATATGCGTCTATAACGTTGTATATCCTAATCTAAGGCAACCTATCATTTCAGACGTATTATTTTACAACATTCCTGGCGTGTCGGACCCTACTTCTCGGTGGGAATATTATATACGTCTAGAACATTATATATACTAACCTAAGGCAACCTAACATCTCAGATGTAACATTTTACAACATTCCTGGCGTGTCGGTGCATTCTTTACGGTGGGAATATTATATACTTCTATAACGATATATATCCTAATCTAATTCAATCTAACATTTCGCATGCAATATTTGACAACATTCCTGTCCTGTCGAACTCTACTTCTGGGTGGGAACAGTATGTACGTCTATAACGTTATATATCCTAACCTAAGGCAACCTAACATCTTGGATGAAACGTTTGACAACATTCTAGGCGTGTCAGTCCCTACGTCTCGGTGGTAACATTATGTACGTCTATAACGTTATATATCCTAACCTAAGGCAACCTAACATCTTGGATGAAACGTTTGACAACATTCTAGGCGTGTCAGTTCCTACGTCCCGGTGGTAACATTATGTACGTCTATAACGTTATATATCCTAACCTAAAGCCACCTAACATCTCGGATGTAATATTTGACAACACTCCTGTCGTGTCGGATCCTACCTCTCGGTGGGAACATTATATACGTCTGTAACGTTATATATGCTAAAGTAAGGCAACCTGACATCTCGAATGTAATATTCTACAACATTCCAGGCGTGTCCGACCCTACTTCACGGTGGGAACATTATATGCGTCTATAACGTTGTATATCCTAATCTAAGGCAACCTATCATCTCAGACGTAATATTTGGCAACATTCCTGGCGTGTCGGAGCATTCTTTTCGGTGGGAATATTATATACGTCTATAACGGTATATATCCTAATCTAATTCAACCTAACATTTCGCATGCAATATTTGACAACATGCCTGTCCTGTCGAACCCTACTTCTCGGTGGGAACATTATATACGTCTATAACGTTATATATCCTAACCTAAGCCAACCTAACATCTCGGATGTAACATTTGACAACATTCCAGGCGTGTCGGTCCCTACGTCACGGTGGTAAGATTATATGCGTCTATAGCGTCATATATCCTAACCTAAGGCAACCTAACATCTCGGATGTAACATTTGACAACATTCCAGGCGTGTCAGTCCCTACGTCTCGATGGTAACATTATATGCGTTTATAGCGTTATATATCCTAACCCAAGGGAACCTAACATCTCGGATGAAACATTTGACAACATTCTAGGCGTGTCAGTCCCTACGCCTCGGTGGTAACATTATATGCGTCTATAGCGTTATATATCCTAACCTAAGGCAACCTGACATTTCGGATGTAATATTTGACAACATTCCTGTCGTGTCGGACCCTTCTTCTCGGTGGGAACATTATGTACGTCTATAACGTTATATATCCTAACCTAAGGCCACCTAACATCTCGGATGTAATATTTGACAACATTCCTGTCGTGTCGGACCCTACCTCTCGGTGGGAACATTATATACGTCTATAACGTTATATATCCTAACCTAAGCCATCTAACATCTCGGATGTAATATTTGACAACATTCCTGTCGTGTCGGACCCTATTTCTCGGTGGGAACAGTATATACGTCTGTATCGTTATATATGCTAAAGTAAGGCAACCTGACATCTGGAATGTAATATTCTACAACATTCCAGGCGTGTCGGACCCTACTTCTCGGTGGGAACATTCCTGGCGTGTCGGACCCTACTTCTCGGTGGGAATAGTATATACGTCTATAACGTTATATATCCTAACCTAAGGCAACCTAACATCACGGATGTAACATTTGACAACATTCCAGGCGTGTCGGTCCCTACGTCTCGGTGGTAACATTATATGCGTTTATAGCGTTATATATCCTAACCTAAGGGAACCTGACATCTCGGATGTAATATTTGACAACATTCCTGTCGTGTCGGACCCTACCTCTCGGTGGGAACATTATGTACGTCTATAACGTTATATATCCTAACCTAAGGCCACCTAACATCTCGGATGTAATATTTGACAACATTCCTGTCGTGTCGGACCCTACCTCTCGGTGGGAACATTATATACGTCTATAACGTTATATATCCTAACCTAAGCCATCTAACATCTCGGATGTAATATTTGACAACATTCCTGTCGTGTCGGACCCTATTTCTCGGTGGGAACAGTATATACGTCTGTATCGTTATATATGCTAAAGTAAGGCAACCTGACATCTGGAATGTAATATTCTACAACATTCCAGGCGTGTCGGACCCTACTTCTCGGTGGGAACATTCCTGGCGTGTCGGACCCTACTTCTCGGTGGGAATAGTATATACGTCTATAACGTTATATATCCTAACCTAAGGCAACCTAACATCACGGATGTAACATTTGACAACATTCCAGGCGTGTCGGTCCCTACGTCTCGGTGGTAACATTATATGCGTTTATAGCGTTATATATCCTAACCTAAGGGAACCTGACATCTCGGATGTAATATTTGACAACATTCCTGTCGTGTCGGACCCTACCTCTCGGTGGGAACATTATATACATCTATAACGTTATATGTCCTAACCTAAGGCCATCTAACATCTCGGATGTAATATTTGACAACATTCCTGTCGTGTCGGACCCTACCTCTCTGTGGGAACATTACATACGTCTATAACGTTATATGTCCTAACCTAAGGCCATCTAACATCTCGGATGTAGTATTTGACAACATTCCAGGCGTGTCGGTCCCTACGTCTCGGTGGTAACATTATATGCGTCTATAACGTTGTATATCCTAATCTAAGGCAACCTATCATCTCAGACGTATTATTTTACAACATTCCTGGCGTGTCGGACCCTACTTCTCGGTGGGAATAGTATATACGTCTATAACATTATATATCCTAACCTAAGGCAACCTAACATCTCAGATGTAACATTTTACAACATTCCTGGCGTGTCGGTGCATTCTTTTCGGTGGGAATATTATATACTTCTATAACGATATATATCCTAATCTAATTCAACCTAACATTTCGCATGCAATATTTGACAACATTCCTGTCCTGTCGAACTCTACTTCTCGGTGGGAATAGTATATACGTCTATAACGTTATATATCCTAACCTAAGGCAACCTAACATCTCGGATGTAACATTTGACAACATTCCAGGCGTGTCGGTCCCTACGTCTCGGTGGTAACATTATATGCGTTTATAGCGTTATATATCCTTACCTAAGGGAACCTGACATCTCGGATGTAATATTTGACAACATTCCTGTCGTGTCGGACCCTACCTCT
This sequence comes from Xylocopa violacea, assembly GCA_963969225.1. Lineage (NCBI taxonomy): Eukaryota > Metazoa > Arthropoda > Insecta > Hymenoptera > Apidae > Xylocopa > Xylocopa violacea. Next base: position 5,100,080 of record CAXAJV010000014.1, on the reverse strand, counting down.
CGGTGGGAACATTATATATGTCTATAACGTTATATATCCTAACCTAAGGCCACCTAACATCTCGGATGTAATATTTGACAACATTCTAGGCGTGTCAGTCCCTACGTCTCGGTGGTAACATTATATGCGTCTATAGCGTTATATGTCCTAACCTAAGGCAACCTGACATCTCGGATGTAACATTTGACAACATTCCAGGCGTGTCGGTCCCTACGTCTCGGTGGTAACATTATATGCGTCTATAACGTTGTATATCCTAATCTAAGGCAACCTATCATCTCAGACGTATTATTTTACAACATTCCTGGCGTGTCGGACCCTACTTCTCGGTGGGAATAGTATATACGTCTATAACATTATATATCCTAACCTAAGGCAACCTAACATCTCAGATGTAACATTTTACAACATTCCTGGCGTGTCGGTGCATTCTTTTCGGTGGGAATATTATATACTTCTATAACGATATATATCCTAATCTAATTCAACCTAACATTTCGCATGCAATATTTGACAACATTCCTGTCCTGTCGAACTCTACTTCTCGGTGGGAACAGTATGTACGTCTTTAACGTTATATATCCAAACCTAAGGCAACCAGACATCTCGGATGTAACTTTTGGCAACATTTCAGGCGTGTCGGTCTCTACGTTTCGGTGGTAACATTATATGCGTTTATAGCGTTATATATCCTAACCTAAGGCAACCTAACATCTCGGATGTAACATTTGACAACATTCCAGGCGTGTCAGTCCCTATGTCTCGGTGGTAACATCATGTGCGTCTGTAACGTTATATATCCGAACCTAAGGCAACCTGACATCTCGGATGTAATATTTGACAACATTCCAGGCGTGTCGGAAACAACTTCTCGGTGGGTACATTATATGCGTCTATAACGTTGTATATCTTAATCTAAGGCAACCTATGTCTCGGTGGTAACCTTATATGCGTTTATAGCGTTATATATCCTAAGCTAAGGCAACCTAACATCTCGGATGTGACATTTGACAACAATCCTGGCGTGCCGGAGCATTATTTTCAGTGGGAATATTATATACGTCTATAACGGTATATATCCTAATCTAAGGCAACCTAACATCTCGGATGTAATATTTGACAACATTCCTGGCGCGTCGGACCCTACTTCTCGGTGGGAACAGTATATAAGTCTATAACGTTATATATCCTAACCTAAGGCAACCAGACATCTCGGATATATCTTTTGGCAACATTCCACGCTTGTCGGTCTCTACGTCCCGGAGGTAACATTATATGCGTTTATAGCGTTATATATCCTAACCTAAGGCAACCTAACATCTCGGATGTAATATTTGACAACATTCCTGTCGTGTCGGACCCTACCTCTCGGTGGGAACAGTATATACGTCTGTAACGTTATATATCCTAAAGTAAGGCAACCTGATATCTCGGATGTAATATTCTACAACATTCCAGGCGTGTCGGAACATTTTTTTCAGTGGGAACAGTATATACGTCTGTAATGTTATATATCCTAAAGTAAGGCAACCTGACATCTCGGTTGTAATATTTGACAACATTCCTGTCGTGTCGGACCCTACTTCCCGGTGGGAACATTATATACGTCTATAACGTTATATATCCTAACCAAAGGCAACCTGACATCTCGGATGTAACATTTGACAACATTCCTGACGCGTCGGACCCTACTTCTCGGTGGGAACAGTATATAAGTCAATAACGTTATATATCCTAACCTAAGGCAACCAGACATCTCGGATGTAACTTTTGGCAACATTCCAGGCGTGTCGGTCTCTACGTCTCGGTGGTAACATTATATGCGTTTATAGCGTTATATATCATAACCTAAGGCAACCTAACATCTCGGATGTAATATTTGACAACATTCCTGTAGTGTCGGACCCTACTTCTCGGTGGGAACAGTATATACGTCTGTAACTTTATATATCCTAAAGTAAGGCAACCTGACATCTCGGATGTGATATTTTACAACATTCCAGGCGTGTCGGAACATTTTTTTCACTGGGAATATTATATACGTCTACAACGGTATATATCCTAATCTAAGGCAACCTAACATTTCGGATGTAACATTTGACTACATTCCTGTCGTGTCGGACCCTATGTCTCGGAGGTAACATTATATGCGTTTATAGCGTTATATATCCTAAGCTAAGGCAACCTAACATCTCGGATGTAATATTTGACAACATTCCTGTCGTTTCGGACCCTACCTCTCGGTGCCAAAATTATGTACGTCTATAACGTTATATATCCCAACCTAAGGCCATCTAACATCTCGGATGTAATATTTGAAAACATTTCTGTCTTGTCGGACCCTACTTCTCGGTGGGAACAATATATACGTCTGTAACGTTATATATACTAAAGTAAGGCAACCTGACATCTCGGATGTAATATTCTACAACATTCCAGGCGTGTCGGAACATTTTTTTCAGTGGGAACAGTATATACGTCTGTAATGTTATATATCCTAAAGTAAGGCAACCTGACATCTCGTTTGTAATATTTGACAACATTCCTGTCGTGTCGGACCCTACTTACCGGTGGGAACATTATATACGTCTATAACGTTATATATCCCAACCTAGGGCCACCTAACATTTCGGATGTAATATTTGACAACATTCCTGTCGTGTCGGACCCTACTTCTCAGTGGGAACAGCATATACGTCTATAACGTTATATATCCTAACCTAAGGCAACCTAACATCTCGGATGTAATATTTGACAACATTCCTGGCGCGTCGCACCCTACTTCTCAGTGGGAACAGTATATACTTCTATAACGTTATATATCCTAACCTAAGGCAACCTAACATCTCGGATGTAATATTTGACAACATTCCTGTCATGTCGGACCCTATGTCTCGGTGGTAACATTATATGCGTTTATAGCGTTATATATCCTAAGCTAAGGCAACCTAACATCTCGGATGTAACATTTGACAACATTCCTGGCGTGTCGGAGCATTCTTTTCAGTGGGAATATTATATACGTCTATAACGGTATATATCCTAATCTAAGGCAACCTAACATCTCGGATGTAATATTTGACAACATTCCTGGCGCGTCGGACCCTACTTCTCGGTGGGAACAGTATATAAGTCTATAACGTTATATATCCTAACCTAAGGCAACCAGACATCTCGGATATATCTTTTGGCAACATTCCACGCTTGTCGGTCTCTACGTCCCGGAGGTAACATTATATGCGTTTATAGCGTTATATATCCTAACCTAAGGCAACCTAACATCTCGGATGTAATATTTGACAACATTCCTGTCGTGTCGGACCCTACTTCTCGGTGGGAACAGTATATACGTCTGTAACGTTATATATCCTAAAGTAAGGCAACCTGACATCTCGGATGTGATATTCTACAACATTCCAGGCGTGTCGGAACATTTTTTTCACTGGGAATATTATATACGTCTACAACGGTATATATCCTAATCTAAGGCAACCTAACATTTCGGATGTAACATTTGACTACATTCCTGTCGTGTCGGACCCTATGTCTCGGAGGTAACATTATATGCGTTTATAGCGTTATATATCCTAAGCTAAGGCAACCTAACATCTCGGATGTAATATTTGACAACATTCCTGTCGTTTCGGACCCTACCTCTCGGTGCCAAAATTATATACGTCTATAACGTTATATATCCCAACCTAAGGCCATCTAACATCTCGGATGTAATATTTGACAACATTTCTGTCGTGTCGGACCCTACCTCTCGGTGGGAACAGTATATACGTCTGTAACGTTATATATCCTAAAGTAAGGCAACCTGACATCTCGGATGTAATATTCTACAACATTCCAGGCGTGCCGGAACATTTTTTTCAGTGGGAACAGTATATACGTCTGTAATGTTATATATCCTAAAGTAAGGCAACCTGACATCGCGGTTGTAATATTTGACAACATTCCTGTCGTGTCGGACCCTACTTCCCGGTGGGAACATTATATACGTCTATAACGTTATATATCCTAACCAAAGGCAACCTGACATCTCGGATGTAACATTTGACAACATTCCTGACGCGTCGGACCCTACTTCTCGGTGGGAACAGTATATAAGTCAATAACGTTATATATCCTAACCTAAGGCAACCAGACATCTCGGATGTAACTTTTGGCAACATTCCAGGCGTGTCGGTCTCTACGTTTCGGTGGTAACATTATATGCGTTTATAGCGTTATATATCCTAACCTAAGGCAACCTAACTTCTCGGATGTAACATTTGACAACATTCCAGGCGTGTTAGACCCTACGTCTCGGTGGTAACATTATGTGCCTCTATAGCGTTATATATCCTAACCTAAGGCAACCTGACATCTCGGATGTAATATTTGACAACATTCCTGTCGTGTCGGACCCTACTTCTCGGTGGGAACATTATATACGTCTATAACGTTATATATCCCAACCTAGGGCCACCTAACATCTCGGATGTAATATTTGACAACATTCCGGGCGCGTCGGAACCTACTTCTCGGTGGGTACAGTATATAAGTCTATAACGTTATATATCCTAACCTAAGGCAACCAGACATCTCGGATGTAACTTTTGGCAACATTTCAGGCGTGTCGGTCTCTACGTTTCGGTGGTAACATTATATGCGTTTATAGCGTTATATATCCTAACCTAAGGCAACCTAACATCTCGGATGTAACATTTGACAACATTCCAGGCGTGTCATTCCCTATGTCTCGGTGGTAACATTATGTGCGTCTGTAACGTTATATATCCGAACCTAAGGCAACCTGACATCTCGGATGTAATATTTGACAACATTCCAGGCGTGTCGGAAACAACTTCTCGGTGGGTACATTATATGCGTCTATAACGTTGTATATCTTAATCTAAGGCAACCTATCATCTCAGACGGAATATTTTACAACATTCCTGGCGTGTCGGAGCATTCTTCTCGGGGGGAATATTATATACGTCTATAACGGTATATATCCTAACCTAAGGCCACCTAACATCTCGGATGTAATATTTGACAACATTCCAGTCTTGTCAGTCTCTACGTCTCGGTGGAAACATTATATGCGTCTATAACGTTATATATCCTTACCTAAGGCAACCTAACATCTCGGATGTAATATTTGACAATATTCCTGTCGTGTCGGACCCTATGTCTCGGTGGTAACATTATATGCGTTTATAGCGTTATATATCCTAAGCTAAGGCAACCTAACATCTCGGATGTAACATTTGACAACAATCCTGGCGTGCCGGAGCATTATTTTCAGTGGGAATATTATATACGTCTATAACGGTATATATCCTAATCTAAGGCAACCTAACATTTCGGATGTAATATTTGACAACATTCCTGGCGCGTCGGACCCTACTTCTCGGTGGGAACAGTATATAAGTCTATAACGTTATATAGCCTAACCTAAGGCAACCAGACATCTCGGATATATCTTTTGGCAACATTCCACGCTTGTCGGTCTCTACGTCTCGGTGGTAACATTATATGCGTTTATAGCGTTATATATCATAACCTAAGGCAACCTAACATCTCGGATGTAATATTTGACAACATTCCTGTCGTGTCGGACCCTACTTACCGGTGTGAACATTATATACGTCTATAACGTTATATATCCCAACCTAGGGCCACCTAACATTTCGGATGTAATATTTGACAACATTCCTGTCGTGTCGGACCCTACTTCTCAGTGGGAACAGCATATACGTCTATAACGTTATATATCCTAACCTAAGGCAACCTAACATCTCGGATGTAATATTTGACAACATTCCTGGCGCGTCGCACCCTACTTCTCAGTGGGAACAGTATATACTTCTATAACGTTATATATCCTAACCTAAGGCAACCTAACATCTCGGATGTAATATTTGACAACATTCCTGTCGTGTTGGACCCTATGTCTCGGTGGTAACATTATATGCGTTTATAGCGTTATATATCCTAAGCTAAGGCAACCTAACATCTCGTATGTAACATTTGACAACATTCCTGGCGTGTCGGAGCATTCTTTTCAGTGGGAATATTATATACGTCTATAACGGTATATATCCTAATCTAGGGCAACCTAACATCTCGGATGTAATATTTGACAACATTCCTGGCGCGTCGGACCCTACTTCCCGGTGGGAACAGCATATACGTCTATAACGTTATATATCCTAACCTAAGGCAACCTAACATCTCGGATGTAATTTTTGACAACATTCCAGTCCTGTCGGACCCTACTTCTCGGTTGGAACATTATATGCGTCTATAGCGTTATATATCCTAACCTAAGGCAACCTGACATCGCAGACGTAATATTTTACAGCATTCCTGGCGTGTCGGAGCATTCTTTTCAGTGGGAATATTATATACGTCTATAACGGTATATATCCTAATCTAAGGCAACCTAACATCTCGGATGTAATATTTGACAACATTCCTGTCGTGTCGGACCCTACTTCCCGGTGGGAACATTATATACGTCTATAACGTTATATATCCTAACCTAAGGCAACCTGACATCTCGGATGTAACATTTGACAACATTCCAGGCGTGTCAGTCCCTACGTCTCGGTGGTAACATTATGTGCGTCTATAGCGTTATATATCCTAACCTAAGGCAACCTGACGCCTCGGATGTAATATTTGACAACATTCCTGTCGTGTCGGACCCTACTTCTCGGTGGGAACATTATATACGTCTATAATGTTATATATCCCAACCTAGGGCCACCTAACATCTCGGATGTAATATTTAACAACATTCCTGGCGCGTCGGAACCTACTTCTCAGTGGGAACAGTATATACGTCTATAACGTTATATATCCTAACCTAAGGCAACCTGACATCTCGGATGTAACATTTGACAACATTCCTGGCGCGTCGGACCCTACTTCTCGGTGGGAACAGTATATAAGTCTATAACATTATATATCCTAACCTAAGGCAACCAGACATCTCGGATGTATCTTTTGGCAACATTCCAGGCGTGTCGGTCTCTACGTCTCGGTGGTAACATTATATGCGTTTATAGCGTTATATATCATGACCAAAGGCAACCTAACATCTCGGATGTAATATTTGACAACATTCCTGTCGTGTCGGACCCTACCTCTCAGTGCCAACATTATATACGTTTATAGCGTTATATATCCTAAGCTAAGGCAACCTAACATCTCGGATGTGACATTTGACAACATTCCTGGCGTGTCGGAGCATTCTTTTCAGTGGGAATATTATATACGTCTATAACGGTATTTATCCTAATCTAAGGCAACCTAACATCTCGGATGTAATATTTGACAACATTCCTGGCGCGTCGTACCCTACTTCCCGGTGGGAACATTATATACGTCTATAACGTTATATATCCCAACCTAGGGCCACATAACATCTCGGATGTAATATTTGACAACGTTCCTGTCGTGTCGGACCCTACTTCTCAGTGGGAACAGCATATACGTCTATAACGTTATATATCCTAACCTAAGGCAACCTAACATCTCGGATGTAGTATTTGACAACATTCCAGTCGTGTCGGACCCTACTTCTCGGTGGGTACATTATATGCGTCTATAACGTTGTATATCCTAATCTAAGGCAACCTATCTTCTCAGACGTAATATTTTACAACATTCCTGGCGTGTCGGAGCATTCTTTTGGGTGGGAATATTATATACGTCTATAACGTTATATATCACAACCTAAGGCCATCTAACATCTCGGATGTAATATTTGACAACATTCCTGTCGTGTCGGACCCTACTTCCTTGTGGGAACATTATATACGTCTATAACGTTATATATCCCAACCTAAGGCAACCTAACATCTCGGATGTAATATTTGACAACATTCCTGGCCCGTTGGACCCTACCTCTCGGTGCCAACACTATATACGTCTATAACATTATATATCCCAACCTAAGGCCATCTAATATCTCGGATGTAACATTTGACAACATTCCTGTCGTGTCGGACCCTACTTCTCGGTGGGAACAGTATATACGTCTATAACGTTATATATCCTAAAGTAAGGCAACCTGACATCTCGGATGTAATATTCTACAACATTCCAGGCGTGTCGGAACATTTTTTTCAGTGGGAATATTATATACGTCTATAACGGTATATATCCTAATTTAAGGCAACCTAACATCTCGGATGTAATATTTGACAACATTCCTGGCGCGTCGCACCCTACTTCTCAGTGGGAACAGTATATAGTTCTATAACGTTATATATCCTAACCTAAGGCAACCTAACATCTCGGATGTAATATTTGACAACATTCCTGTCGTGTCGGACCCAACTTCTCGGTGGGTACGTTATATGCGTCTATAACGTTGTATATCCTAAGCTAAGGCAACCTAACATCTCGGATGTAACATTTGACAACATTCCTGTCGTGTCGGACCCTACATCTCGGTGCCAACATTATATACGTCTATCACGTTATATATCCTAATCTAAGGCAACCTAACATCTCGGATGTAATATTTGACAACATTCCTGGCGCGTCGGACCCTACTTCCCGGTGGGAACAGTATATACGTCTATAACGTTATATATCCTAACCTAAGGCAACCTACCATCTCGGATGTAATATTTGCCAACATTCCAGTCGTGTCGGACCCTACTTCTCGGTGGGAACATTATATGCGTCCATAGCGTTATATATCCTAACCTAAGGCAACCTAACACCTCGGTTGTAATATTTGACAACATTCCTGTCGTGTCGGTCCCTACTTCCCGGTGGGAACATTATATACGTCTATAACGTTATATATCCCAACCTAAGGCAACCTAACATCTCGGATGTAATATTTGACAACATTGCTGGCCCGTCGGACCCTACATCTCAGTGGGAACAGAATATACGTCTATAACGTTATATATCCTAACCTAAGGCAACCTACCATCTCGGATGTAATATTTGCCAACATTCCAGTCGTGTCGGACCCTACTTCTCGGTGGGAACATTATATGCGTCCATAGCGTTATATATCCTAACCTAAGGCAACCTAACACCTCGGTTGTAATATTTGACAACATTCCTGTCGTGTCGGACCCTACCTCCCGGTGGGAACATTATATACGTCTATAACGTTATATATCCCAACCTAAGGCCACCTAACATCTCGGATGTAATATTTGACAACATTCCTGGCGCGTCGCACCCTGCTTCTCAGTGGGAACAGTATATACTTCTATAACGTTATATATCCTAACCTAAGGCAACCTAACATCTCGGATGTAATATTTGACAACATTCCTCTCGTGTCGGACCCAACTTCTCGGTGGGTACGTTATATGCGTCTATAACGTTGTACATCCTAAGCTAAGGCAACCTAACATCTCGAATGTAACATTTGACAACATTCCTGGCGTGTCGGAACATTCTTTTCAGTGGGAATATTATATACGTCTATAACGGTGTATATCCTAATCTAAGGCAACCTAACATCTCGGTTGTAATATTTGACAACATTCCAGGCGTGTCAGTCTCTACGTCTCGGCGGTAACATTATATGCGTCTATAACTTTATATATCCTAACCTAAGGCAACCTAACATCTCGGTTGTAATATTTGACAACATTCCTGGCGCGTCGGACCCTACTTCTCGGTGGGAACAGTATATAAGTCTATAACGTTATATATCCTAACCTAAGGCAACCTGACATCTCGGATGTAATATTCTACAACATTCCAGGCGTGTCGCACCCTAGATCTTGGTGGGAAAATTATATGCGTCTATAACGTTGTATATCCTAATCTAAGGCAACCTATCATGTCAGACGTAATATTCTACAACATTCCTGCCGTGTCGGAGCATTCTTTTCGTTGGGAACATTATATACGTCTATAACGGTATATATCCTAATCTAAGGCAACCTAAAATCTCGGATGCAATATTTGACAACATTCCTGGCCTGTCGAAACCTTCTTCTCGGTGGGAACAGTATATACGTCTATAACGTTATATATCCTAACCTAAGGCAACCTAACATCTCGGATGCAATATTTGACAACATTCCAGGCGTGTCGGATCCTACTTCTCGGTGGGAACGTTATATGCGTCTATAACGTTATATATCCTAACCTAAGGCAACCTAACAACTCGGATGTAATATTTGACAACATTCTAGGCGTGTCGGTTCCTACTTCTCGTTGGGAACATTATATGCGTCTATAACGTTGTATATCCTAATCTAAGGCAACCTATCATGTCAGACGTAATATTCTACAACATTCCTGCCGTGTCGGAGCATTCTTTTCGGTGGGAACATTATATACGTCTATAACGGTATATATCCTAATCTAAGGCAACCTAAAATCTCGGATGCAATATTTGACAACATTCCTGGCCTGTCGAAACCTTCTTCTCGGTGGGAACAGTATATACGTCTATAACGTTATATATCCTAACCTAAGGCAACCTAACATCTCGGATGTAACATTTGACATCATTCCAAGCGTGTCGGTCGCTACGTCTCTGTGGTAACATTATATGCGTCTATAACGTTGTATATCCGAACCTAAGGCAATCTAACAACTCGGATGTAATATTTAACAACATTCTAGGTGTGTCGGTCCCTACTTCTCGGTGGGAATATTATATACGTCTATAACGTTATATATCCTAACCTAAGGCAACCTAACAACTCGGATGTAATATTTGACAACATTCTAGGCGTGTCGGTCCCTACTTCTCGTTGGGAACATTATATGCGTCTATAACGTTGTATATCCTAATCTAAGGCAACCTATCATGTTAGACGTATTATTCTACAACATTCCTGCCGTGTCGAAGCATTCTTTTCGGTGGGAATATTATACACGTCTATAACGGTATATATCCTAATCAAAGGCTGCCTAACATCTCGGATGTAATATTTGACAATATTCCAGGCGTGTAGGTCCCTACGTCTCGGAGGTAACATTGTATGCGTCTATAACGTTATATATCCTAACCTAAGGCAACCTGACATCTCGGATGTAATATTCTACAACATTCCAGGCGTGTCGGACCCTACTTCTCGGTCGGAACATTATATGCGTCTATTACGTTGTATATCATAATCTAAGGCAACCTATCATCTCAGACGTAATATTTTACAACATTCCTGGGATGTCGGAGCATTCTTTTCGGTGGGTACAGTATATATGTCTATAACGTTATATATCCTAACCTAAGGTAACCTGACATCTCGGATGTAATATTGTACAACATTCCAGGCGTGTCGGACCCCACTTCTCGGTGGGAACATTATATACGTCTATAACGTTATGTATCCTAATCTAAGGCGACCTAACATCTGAGACGTAATATTTTGCAACATTCCTGGCGTGTCGGAGCATACTTTTCGGTGGGAATATTATATAGGTCTATAACGGTATATATCCTAATGTAAGGCAACGTAACGTCTCGGATGTAATATTCTACAATATTCCAGGCGTGTCGGACCCCACTTCTCGGTGGGAACATTATATGCGTCTGTGTCGTTGTATATCCTAATCTAAGGCAACCTATCATCTCAGACGTAATATTTTACAACATTCCCGGCGTGTCGGAGCATTCTTTTCGATGGGAATATTATATACGTCTATAACGGTATATATCCTAATCTAAGGCAACCTAACATATCGGAATCAATATTTGACAACATTCCGGGCGTGTCGGATCCTACTTCTCGGTGGGAACATTATATACGTCTATAATGGTATATATCCTAATCTAAGGCGACCTAACATCTCGGATGTAATAAAGGCTACAATCCTGGCCTGGCGAACCCCACTTCTCGGTGGGAACAGTATATACGTCTATAACGTTATATATCCTAACCTAAGGCAACCTAACATCTCGGATGTAATATTCTACAACATTCCAGGCGTGTCGGACCCCACTTCTCGGTGGGAACATTATATGCGTCTGTGTCGTTGTATATCCTAATCTAAGGCAACCTATCATCTCAGACGTAATATTTTACAACATTCCCGGCGTGTCGGAGCATTCTTTTCGATGGGAATATTATATACGTCTATAACGGTATATATCCTAATCTAAGGCAACCTAACATATCGGAATCAATATTTGACAACATTCCGGGCGTGTCGGATCCTACTTCTCGGTGGGAACGTTATATACGTCTATAATGGTATATATCCTAATCTAAGGCGACCTAACATCTCGGATGTAATAAAGGCTACAATCCTGGCCTGTCGAACCCCACTTCTCGGTGGGAACAGTATATACGTCTATAACGTTATATATCCTAACCTAAGGCAACCTAACATCCCGGATGCAATATTTGACAACATTCCAGGCGTATTGGTCCCTACGTCTCGGCGGTAACATTCAATGCGTCTATAACGTTATATATCCTAACCTAAGGCAACCTAACAACTCGGATGTAATATTTGACAACATTCTAGGAGTGTCGGTCCCTACTTCTCGGTGGGAACATTATATGCCTCTATAACGTTGTATATCCTAATCTAAGGCAACCTATCATGTCAGACGTAATATTCTACAACATTCCTGGCGTGTCAGAGCATTCTTTTCGGTGGGAATATTATATACGTCTATAACGGTATATATCCTAATCTAAGGCAACCTAACATCTCGGATGTAATATTGGCTACACTCCTGGCCTGTCGAACCCTACTTCTCGGAGGGAACAGTATATACGTCTATAACGTTATATATCTAAACCTAAGGCAACCTAGCATCTCGGATGTAATATTCTACAACATTCCAGGCGTGTCGGACCCTGCTTCTCGGTGGGAACATTATATACGTCTATAACGTTATATATCCTAACCTAAGGCAACCTAACATCTCGGATGTAATATTTTACAACATTCCTGGCCTGTCGAAACCTATTTCTCGGTGGTAACATTATATGCGTCTATAACGTTGTATATCCTAACCTAAGGCAACCTAGCATCTCGGATGTAATATTTGACAACATTTCTGTCGTGTCGGACCCTACTTCTCGGTGGTAACATTATATGCGTCTATAACGTTATATATCCTATCCTAAGGCAACCTGACATCTCGGATGTAATATTCTACAACATTCCAGGCGTGTCGGACCCTGCTTCTCGGTGAGAACATTATATACGTCTATAACGTTACATATCCTAACCTAAGGCAACCTAACATCTCGGATGTAATATTTGACAACATTCCTGGCCTGTCGAAACCTATTTCTCGGTGGTAACATTATATGCGTCTATAACGTTGTATATCCTAACCTAAGGCAACCTAGCATCTCGGATGTAATATTTGACAACATTTCTGTCGTGTCGGACCCTACTTCTCGGTGGTAACATTATATGCGTCTATAACGTTATATATCCTATCCTAAGGCAACCTGACATCTCGGATGTAATATTCTACAACATTCCAGGCCTGTCGGTCCCTGCTTCTCGGTGGGAACATTATATACGTCTATAACGTTATGTATCCTAATCTAAGGCGACCTAACATCTGAGACGTAATATTTTGCAACATTCCTGGCGTATCGGAGCATACTTTTCGGTGGGAATATTATATAGGTCTATAACAGTATATATCCTAATGTAAGGCAACGTAACGTCTCGGATGTAATATTCTACAATATTCCAGGCGTGTCGGACCCCACTTCTCGGTGGGAACATTATATGCGTCTGTGTCGTTGTATATCCTAATCTAAGGCAACCTATCATCTCAGACGTAATATTTTACAACATTCCCGGCGTGTCGGAGCATTCTTTTCGATGGGAATATTATATACGTCTATAACGGTATATATCCTAATCTAAGGCAACCTAACATATCGGAATCAATATTTGACAACATTCCGGGCGTGTCGGATCCTACTTCTCGGTGGGAACATTATATACGTCTATAATGGTATATATCCTAATCTAAGGCGACCTAACATCTCGGATGTAATAAAGGCTACAATCCTGGCCTGTCGAACCCCACTTCTCGGTGGGAACAGTATATACGTCTATAACGTTATATATCCTAACCTAAGGCAACCTAACATCTCGGATGTAATATTCTACAACATTCCAGGCGTGTCGGACCCCACTTCTCGGTGGGAACATTATATGCGTCTGTGTCGTTGTATATCCTAATCTAAGGCAACCTATCATCTCAGACGTAATATTTTACAACATTCCCGGCGTGTCGGAGCATTCTTTTCGATGGGAATATTATATACGTCTATAACGGTATATATCCTAATCTAAGGCAACCTAACATATCGGAATCAATATTTGACAACATTCCGGGCGTGTCGGATCCTACTTCTCGGTGGGAACGTTATATACGTCTATAATGGTATATATCCTAATCTAAGGCGACCTAACATCTCGGATGTAATAAAGGCTACAATCCTGGCCTGTCGAACCCCACTTCTCGGTGGGAACAGTATATACGTCTATAACGTTATATATCCTAACCTAAGGCAACCTAACATCCCGGATGTAATATTTGACAACATTCCAGGCGTATTGGTCCCTACGTCTCGGCGGTAACATTCAATGCGTCTATAACGTTATATATCCTAACCTAAGGCAACCTAACAACTCGGATGTAATATTTGACAACATTCTAGGAGTGTCGGTCCCTACTTCTCGGTGGGAACATTATATACCTCTATAACGTTGTATATCCTAATCTAAGGCAACCTATCATGTCAGACGTAATATTCTACAACATTCCTGGCGTGTCAGAGCATTCTTTTCGGTGGGAATATTATATACGTCTACAACGGTATATATCCTAATCTAAGGCAACCTAACATCTCGGATGTAATATTGGCTACACTCCTGGCCTGTCGAACCCTACTTCTCGGAGGGAACAGTATATACGTCTATAACGTTATATATCTAAACCTAAGGCAACCTAGCATCTCGGATGTAATATTCTACAACATTCCAGGCGTGTCGGACCCTGCTTCTCGGTGGGAACATTATATACGTCTATAACGTTATATATCCTAACCTAAGGCAACCTAACATCTCGGATGTAATATTTTACAACATTCCTGGCCTGTCGAAACCTATTTCTCGGTGGTAACATTATATGCGTCTATAACGTTGTATATCCTAACCTAAGGCAACCTAGCATCTCGGATGTAATATTTGACAACATTTCTGTCGTGTCGGACCCTACTTCTCGGTGGTAACATTATATGCGTCTATAACGTTATATATCCTATCCTAAGGCAACCTGACATCTCGGATGTAATATTCTACAACATTCCAGGCGTGTCGGACCCTGCTTCTCGGTGAGAACATTATATACGTCTATAACGTTATATATCCTAACCTAAGGCAACCTAACATCTCGGATGTAATATTTGACAACATTCCTGGCCTGTCGAAACCTATTTCTCGGTGGTAACATTATATGCGTCTATAACGTTGTATATCCTAACCTAAGGCAACCTAGCATCTCGGATGTAATATTTGACAACATTTCTCTCGTGTCGGACCCTACTTCTCGGTGGTAACATTATATGCGTCTATAACGTTATATATCCTATCCTAAGGCAACCTGACATCTCGGATGTAATATTCTACAACATTCCAGGCGTGTCGGACCCTGCTTCTCGGTGAGAACATTATATACGTCTATAACGTTATATATCCTAACCTAAGGCAACCTAACATCTCGGATGTAATATTTGACAACATTCCTGGCCTGTCGAAACCTATTTCTCGGTGGTAACATTATATGCGTCTATAACGTTGTATATCCTAACCTAAGGCAACCTAGCATCTCGGATGTAATATTTGACAACATTTCTGTCGTGTCGGACCCTACTTCTCGGTGGTAACATTATATGCGTCTATAACGTTATATATCCTATCCTAAGGCAACCTGACATCTCGGATGTAATATTCTACAACATTCCAGGCCTGTCGGACCCTGCTTCTCGGTGGGGACATTATATACGTCTATAACGTTATGTATCCTTATCTAAGGCGACCTAACATCTGAGACGTAATATTTTGCAACATTCCTGGCGTGTCGGAGCATACTTTTCGGTGGGAATATTATATAGGTCTATAACGGTATATATCCTAATGTAAGGCAACGTAACGTCTCGGATGTAATATTCTACAATATTCCAGGCGTGTCGGACCCCACTTCTCGGTGGGAACATTATATGCGTCTGTGTCGTTGTATATCCTAATCTAAGGCAACCTATCATCTCAGACGTAATATTTTACAACATTCCCGGCGTGTCGGAGCATTCTTTTCGATGGGAATATTATATACGTCTATAACGGTATATATCCTAATCTAAGGCAACCTAACATATCGGAATCAATATTTGACAACATTCCGGGCGTGTCGGATCCTACTTCTCGGTGGGAACATTATATACGTCTATAATGGTATATATCCTAATCTAAGGCGACCTAACATCTCGGATGTAATAAAGGCTACAATCCTGGCCTGGCGAACCCCACTTCTCGGTGGGAACAGTATATACGTCTATAACGTTATATATCCTAACCTAAGGCAACCTAACATCTCGGATGTAATATTCTACAACATTCCAGGCGTGTCGGACCCCACTTCTCGGTGGGAATATTATATGCGTCTGTGTCGTTGTATATCCTAATCTAAGGCAACCTATCATCTCAGACGTAATATTTTACAACATTCCCGGCGTGTCGGAGCATTCTTTTCGATGGGAATATTATATACGTCTATAACGGTATATATCCTAATCTAAGGCAACCTAACATATCGGAATCAATATTTGACAACATTCCGGGCGTGTCGGATCCTACTTCTCGGTGGGAACGTTATATACGTCTATAATGGTATATATCCTAATCTAAGGCGACCTAACATCTCGGATGTAATAAAGGCTACAATCCTGGCCTGTCGAACCCCACTTCTCGGTGGGAACAGTATATACGTCTATAACGTTATATATCCTAACCTAAGGCAACCTAACATCCCGGATGCAATATTTGACAACATTCCAGGCGTATTGGTCCCTACGTCTCGGCGGTAACATTCAATGCGTCTATAACGTTATATATCCTAACCTAAGGCAACCTAACAACTCGGATGTAATATTTGACAACATTCTAGGAGTGTCGGTCCCTACTTCTCGGTGGGAACATTATATGCCTCTATAACGTTGTATATCCTAATCTAAGGCAACCTATCATGTCAGACGTAATATTCTACAACATTCCTGGCGTGTCAGAGCATTCTTTTCGGTGGGAATATTATATACGTCTATAACGGTATATATCCTAATCTAAGGCAACCTAACATCTCGGATGTAATATTGGCTACACTCCTGGCCTGTCGAACCCTACTTCTCGGAGGGAACAGTATATACGTCTATAACGTTATATATCTAAACCTAAGGCAACCTAGCATCTCGGATGTAATATTCTACAACATTCCAGGCGTGTCGGACCCTGCTTCTCGGTGGGAACATTATATACGTCTATAACGTTATATATCCTAACCTAAGGCAACCTAACATCTCGGATGTAATATTTTACAACATTCCTGGCCTGTCGAAACCTATTTCTCGGTGGTAACATTATATGCGTCTATAACGTTGTATATCCTAACCTAAGGCAACCTAGCATCTCGGATGTAATATTTGACAACATTTCTGTCGTGTCGGACCCTACTTCTCGGTGGTAACATTATATGCGTCTATAACGTTATATATCCTATCCTAAGGCAACCTGACATCTCGGATGTAATATTCTACAACATTCCAGGCGTGTCGGACCCTGCTTCTCGGTGAGAACATTATATACGTCTATAACGTTATATATCCTAACCTAAGGCAACCTAACATCTCGGATGTAATATTTGACAACATTCCTGGCCTGTCGAAACCTATTTCTCGGTGGTAACATTATATGCGTCTATAACGTTGTATATCCTAACCTAAGGCAACCTAGCATCTCGGATGTAATATTTGACAACATTTCTGTCGTGTCGGACCCTACTTCTCGGTGGTAACATTATATGCGTCTATAACGTTATATATCCTATCCTAAGGCAACCTGACATCTCGGATGTAATATTCTACAACATTCCAGGCCTGTCGGTCCCTGCTTCTCGGTGGGAACATTATATACGTCTATAACGTTATGTATCCTAATCTAAGGCGACCTAACATCTGAGACGTAATATTTTGCAACATTCCTGGCGTATCGGAGCATACTTTTCGGTGGGAATATTATATAGGTCTATAACAGTATATATCCTAATGTAAGGCAACGTAACGTCTCGGATGTAATATTCTACAATATTCCAGGCGTGTCGGACCCCACTTCTCGGTGGGAACATTATATGCGTCTGTGTCGTTGTATATCCTAATCTAAGGCAACCTATCATCTCAGACGTAATATTTTACAACATTCCCGGCGTGTCGGAGCATTCTTTTCGATGGGAATATTATATACGTCTATAACGGTATATATCCTAATCTAAGGCAACCTAACATATCGGAATCAATATTTGACAACATTCCGGGCGTGTCGGATCCTACTTCTCGGTGGGAACATTATATACGTCTATAATGGTATATATCCTAATCTAAGGCGACCTAACATCTCGGATGTAATAAAGGCTACAATCCTGGCCTGTCGAACCCCACTTCTCGGTGGGAACAGTATATACGTCTATAACGTTATATATCCTAACCTAAGGCAACCTAACATCTCGGATGTAATATTCTACAACATTCCAGGCGTGTCGGACCCCACTTCTCGGTGGGAACATTATATGCGTCTGTGTCGTTGTATATCCTAATCTAAGGCAACCTATCATCTCAGACGTAATATTTTACAACATTCCCGGCGTGTCGGAGCATTCTTTTCGATGGGAATATTATATACGTCTATAACGGTATATATCCTAATCTAAGGCAACCTAACATATCGGAATCAATATTTGACAACATTCCGGGCGTGTCGGATCCTACTTCTCGGTGGGAACGTTATATACGTCTATAATGGTATATATCCTAATCTAAGGCGACCTAACATCTCGGATGTAATAAAGGCTACAATCCTGGCCTGTCGAACCCCACTTCTCGGTGGGAACAGTATATACGTCTATAACGTTATATATCCTAACCTAAGGCAACCTAACATCCCGGATGTAATATTTGACAACATTCCAGGCGTATTGGTCCCTACGTCTCGGCGGTAACATTCAATGCGTCTATAACGTTATATATCCTAACCTAAGGCAACCTAACAACTCGGATGTAATATTTGACAACATTCTAGGAGTGTCGGTCCCTACTTCTCGGTGGGAACATTATATACCTCTATAACGTTGTATATCCTAATCTAAGGCAACCTATCATGTCAGACGTAATATTCTACAACATTCCTGGCGTGTCAGAGCATTCTTTTCGGTGGGAATATTATATACGTCTACAACGGTATATATCCTAATCTAAGGCAACCTAACATCTCGGATGTAATATTGGCTACACTCCTGGCCTGTCGAACCCTACTTCTCGGAGGGAACAGTATATACGTCTATAACGTTATATATCTAAACCTAAGGCAACCTAGCATCTCGGATGTAATATTCTACAACATTCCAGGCGTGTCGGACCCTGCTTCTCGGTGGGAACATTATATACGTCTATAACGTTATATATCCTAACCTAAGGCAACCTAACATCTCGGATGTAATATTTTACAACATTCCTGGCCTGTCGAAACCTATTTCTCGGTGGTAACATTATATGCGTCTATAACGTTGTATATCCTAACCTAAGGCAACCTAGCATCTCGGATGTAATATTTGACAACATTTCTGTCGTGTCGGACCCTACTTCTCGGTGGTAACATTATATGCGTCTATAACGTTATATATCCTATCCTAAGGCAACCTGACATCTCGGATGTAATATTCTACAACATTCCAGGCGTGTCGGACCCTGCTTCTCGGTGAGAACATTATATACGTCTATAACGTTATATATCCTAACCTAAGGCAACCTAACATCTCGGATGTAATATTTGACAACATTCCTGGCCTGTCGAAACCTATTTCTCGGTGGTAACATTATATGCGTCTATAACGTTGTATATCCTAACCTAAGGCAACCTAGCATCTCGGATGTAATATTTGACAACATTTCTCTCGTGTCGGACCCTACTTCTCGGTGGTAACATTATATGCGTCTATAACGTTATATATCCTATCCTAAGGCACCCTGACATCTCGGATGTAATATTCTACAACATTCCAGGCGTGTCGGACCCTGCTTCTCGGTGAGAACATTATATACGTCTATAACGTTATATATCCTAACCTAAGGCAACCTAACATCTCGGATGTAATATTTGACAACATTCCTGGCCTGTCGAAACCTATTTCTCGGTGGTAACATTATATGCGTCTATAACGTTGTATATCCTAACCTAAGGCAACCTAGCATCTCGGATGTAATATTTGACAACATTTCTGTCGTGTCGGACCCTACTTCTCGGTGGTAACATTATATGCGTCTATAACGTTATATATCCTATCCTAAGGCAACCTGACATCTCGGATGTAATATTCTACAACATTCCAGGCCTGTCGGACCCTGCTTCTCGGTGGGGACATTATATACGTCTATAACGTTATGTATCCTTATCTAAGGCGACCTAACATCTGAGACGTACTATTTTGCAACATTCCTGGCGTGTCGGAGCATACTTTTCGGTGGGAATATTATATAGGTCTATAACGGTATATATCCTAATGTAAGGCAACGTAACGTCTCGGATGTAATATTCTACAATATTCCAGGCGTGTCGGACCCCACTTCTCGGTGGGAACATTATATGCGTCTGTGTCGTTGTATATCCTAATCTAAGGCAACCTATCATCTCAGACGTAATATTTTACAACATTCCCGGCGTGTCGGAGCATTCTTTTCGATGGGAATATTATATACGTCTATAACGGTATATATCCTAATCTAAGGCAACCTAACATATCGGAATCAATATTTGACAACATTCCGGGCGTGTCGGATCCTACTTCTCGGTGGGAACATTATATACGTCTATAATGGTATATATCCTAATCTAAGGCGACCTAACATCTCGGATGTAATAAAGGCTACAATCCTGGCCTGGCGAACCCCACTTCTCGGTGGGAACAGTATATACGTCTATAACGTTATATATCCTAACCTAAGGCAACCTAACATCTCGGATGTAATATTCTACAACATTCCAGGCGTGTCGGACCCCACTTCTCGGTGGGAATATTATATGCGTCTGTGTCGTTGTATATCCTAATCTAAGGCAACCTATCATCTCAGACGTAATATTTTACAACATTCCCGGCGTGTCGGAGCATTCTTTTCGATGGGAATATTATATACGTCTATAACGGTATATATCCTAATCTAAGGCAACCTAACATATCGGAATCAATATTTGACAACATTCCGGGCGTGTCGGATCCTACTTCTCGGTGGGAACGTTATATACGTCTATAATGGTATATATCCTAATCTAAGGCGACCTAACATCTCGGATGTAATAAAGGCTACAATCCTGGCCTGTCGAACCCCACTTCTCGGTGGGAACAGTATATACGTCTATAACGTTATATATCCTAACCTAAGGCAACCTAACATCCCGGATGTAATATTCTACAACATTCCAGGCGTGTCGGACCCTGCTTCTCGGTGGGAACATTATATACGTCTATAACGTTATATATCCTAATCTAAGGCAACCTAACATCTCGGATGTAATATTTTACAACATTCCTGGCCTGTCGAAACCTATTTCTCGGTGGTAACATTATATGCGTCTATAACGTTGTATATCCTAACCTAAGGCAACCTAGCATCTCGGATGTAATATTTGACAACATTTCTGTCGTGTCGGACCCTACTTCTCGGTGGTAACATTATATGCGTCTATAACGTTATATATCCTATCCTAAGGCAACCTGACATCTCGGATGTAATATTCTACAACATTCCAGGCGTGTCGAACCCTACTTCTCGGTGGGAACAGTATATACGTCTATAACGTTATATATCTTAACCTAAGGCAGCCTAACATATCGGATGTAACATTTGACAACATTCCATGCGTGTCAGTACCTACGTCTCGGTGGTAACATTATATGCGTCTATAGCGTTATATATCCTTACCTAAGGCAACCTAACATATCGGATGTAATATTTGACCTCATTCCAGGCGTGTCGGTCCCTACGTCTCGGAGGTACCATTATATGCGTCTATAACGTTATATATCCTAACCTAAGGCAACCTAGCAACTAGGATGTAATATTTGACAACATTCTAGGCGTGTCGGTCCCTACTTCTCGTTGGGAACATTATATGCGTCTATAACTTTGTATATCCTAATCTAAGGCAACCTATCATGTCAGACGTAATATTCTACAACATTCCTGCCGTGTCGGAGCATTGTTTTCGGTGGGAACATTACATACGTCTATAACGGTATATATCCTAATCTAAGGCAACCTAAAATCTCGGATGCAATATTTGACAACATTCCTGGCCTGTCGAAACCTACTTCTCGGTGGGAACAGTATATACGTCTATAACGTTATATATCTTAACCTAAGGCAACCTAACAACTCGGATGTAATATTTAACAACATTCCAGGCGTGTCAGATCCTACTTCTCGGTGGGAACATTATATGCGTCTATAACGTTGTATATCCTAATCTAAGGCAACCTATCATGTCAGACGTATTATTCTACAACATTCCTGCCGTGTCGAAGCATTCTTTTCGGTGGGAATATTATACACGTCTATAACGGTATATATCCTAATCAAAGACTGCCTAACATCTCGGATGTAATATTTGACAATATTCCAGGCGTGTAGGTCCCTACGTCTCGGAGGTAACATTGTATGCGTCTATAACGTTATATATCCTATCCTAAGGCAACCTGACATCTCGGATGTAATATTCTACAACATTTCAGGCGTGTCGGACCCTACTTCTCGGTGGGAACATTATATGCGTCTATTACGTTGTATATCCTAATCTAAGGCAACCTATTATCTCAGACGTAATATTTTACAACATTCCTGGGATGTCGGAGCATTCTTTTCGGTGGGAACAGTATATATGTCTATAACGTTATATATCCTAACCTAAGGCAACCTAACAACTCGGATGTAATATTTGACAACATTCTAGGAGTGTCGGTCCCTACTTCTCGGTGGGAACATTATATGCCTCTATAACGTTGTATATCATAATCTAAGGCAACCTATCATGTCAGACGTAATATTCTACAACATTCCTGGCGTGTCAGAGCATTCTTTTCGGTGGGAATATTATATACGTCTATAACGGTATATATCCTAATCTAAGGCAACCTAACATCTCGGATGTAATATTGGCTACACTCCTGGCCTGTTGAACCCTACTTCTCGGAGGGAACAGTATATACGTCTATAACGTTATATATCTAAACCTAAGGCAACCTAGCATCTCGGATGTAATATTCTACAACATTCCAGGCGTGTCGGACCCTGCTTCTCGGTGGGAACATTATATACGTCTATAACGTTATATATCCTAACCTAAGGCAACCTAACATCTCGGATGTAATATTTTACAACATTCCTGGCCTGTCGAAACCTATTTCTCGGTGGTAACATTATATGCGTCTATAACGTTGTATATCCTAACCTAAGGCAACCTAGCATCTCGGATGTAATATTTGACAACATTTCTGTCGTGTCGGACCCTACTTCTCGGTGGTAACATTATATGCGTCTATAACGTTATATATCCTATCCTAAGGCAACCTGACATCTCGGATGTAATATTCTACAACATTCCAGGCGTGTCGGACCCTGCTTCTCGGTGAGAACATTATATACGTCTATAACGTTATATATCCTAACCTAAGGCAACCTAACATCTCGGATGTAATATTTGACAACATTCCTGGCCTGTCGAAACCTATTTCTCGGTGGTAACATTATATGCGTCTATAACGTTGTATATCCTAACCTAAGGCAACCTAGCATCTCGGATGTAATATTTGACAACATTTCTGTCGTGTCGGACCCTACTTCTCGGTGGTAACATTATATGCGTCTATAACGTTATATATCCTATCCTAAGGCAACCTGACATCTCGGATGTAATATTCTACAACATTCCAGGCCTGTCGGACCCTGCTTCTCGGTGGGAACATTATATACGTCTATAACGTTATGTATCCTAATCTAAGGCGACCTAACATCTGAGACGTAATATTTTGCAACATTCCTGGCGTGTCGGAGCATACTTTTCGGTGGGAATATTATATAGGTCTATAACGGTATATATCCTAATGTAAGGCAACGTAACGTCTCGGATGTAATATTCTACAACATTCCAGGCGTGTCGGACCCCACTTCTCGGTGGGAACATTATATGCGTCTGTGTCGTTGTATATCCTAATCTAAGGCAACCTATCATCTCAGACGTAATATTTTACAACATTCCCGGCGTGTCGGAGCATTCTCTTCGATGGGAATATTATATACGTCTATAACGGTATATATCCTAATCTAAGGCAACCTAACATATCGGAATCAATATTTGACAACATTCCGGGCGTGTCGGATCCTACTTCTCGGTGGGAACATTATATACGTCTATAATGGTATATATCCTAATCTAAGGCGACCTAACATCTCGGATGTAATAAAGGCTACAATCCTGGCCTGTCGAACCCCACTTCTCGGTGGGAACAGTATATACGTCTATAACGTTATATATCCTAACCTAAGGCAACCTAACATCTCGGATGTAATATTCTACAACATTCCAGGCGTGTCGGACCCCACTTCTCGGTGGGAACATTATATGCGTCTGTGTCGTTGTATATCCTAATCTAAGGCAACCTATCATCTCAGACGTAATATTTTACAACATTCCCGGCGTGTCGGAGCATTCTTTTCGATGGGAATATTATATACGTCTATAACGGTATATATCCTAATCTAAGGCAACCTAACATATCGGAATCAATATTTGACAACATTCCGGGCGTGTCGGATCCTACTTCTCGGTGGGAACGTTATATACGTCTATAATGGTATATATCCTAATCTAAGGCGACCTAACATCTCGGATGTAATAAAGGCTACAATCCTGGCCTGTCGAACCCCACTTCTCGGTGGGAACAGTATATACGTCTATAACGTTATATATCCTAACCTAAGGCAACCTAACATCCCGGATGTAATATTCTACAACATTCCAGGCGTGTCGGACCCTGCTTCTCGGTGAGAACATTATATACGTCTATAACATTATATATCCTAACCTAAGGCAACCTAACATCTCGGATGTAATATTTGACAACATTCCTGGCCTGTAGAAACCTATTTCTCGGTGGTAACATTATATGCGTCTATAACGTTGTATATCCTAACCTAAGGCAACCTAGCATCTCGGATGTAATATTTGACAACATTTCTGTCGTGTCGGACCCTACTTCTCGGTGGTAACATTATATGCGTCTATAACGTTATATATCCTATCCTAAGGCAACCTGACATCTCGGATGTAATATTCTACAACATTCCAGGCGTGTCGGTCCCTGCTTCTCGGTGAGAACATTATATACGTCTATAACGTTATATATCCTAACCTAAGGCAACCTAACATCTCGGATGTAACATTTGACAACATTCCTGGCCTGTCGAAACCTATTTCTCGGTGGTAACATTATATGCGTCTATAACGTTGTATATCCTAACCTAAGGCAACCTAGCATCTCGGATGTAATATTTGACAACATTTCTGTCGTGTCGGACCCTACTTCTCGGTGGTAACATTATATGCGTCTATAACGTTATATATCCTATCCTAAGGCAACCTGACATCTCGGATGTAATATTCTACAACATTCCAGGCGTGTCGGACCCTGCTTCTCGGTGAGAACATTATATACGTCTGTAACGTTATATATCCTAACCTAAGGCAACCTAACATCTCGGATGTAATATTTGACAACATTCCTGGCCTGTCGAAACCTATTTCTCGGTGGTAACATTATATGCGTCTATAACGTTGTATATCCTAACCTAAGGCAACCTAGCATCTCGGATGTAATATTTGACAACATTTCTGTCGTGTCGGACCCTACTTCTCGGTGGTAACATTATATGCGTCTATAACGTTATATATCCTATCCTAAGGCAACCTGACATCTCGGATGTAATATTCTACAACATTCCAGGCCTGTCGGACCCTGCTTCTCGGTGGGGACATTATATACGTCTATAACGTTATGTATCCTAATCTAAGGCGACCTAACATCTGAGACGTAATATTTTGCAACATTCCTGGCGTGTCGGAGCATACTTTTCGGTGGGAATATTATATAGGTCTATAACGGTATATATCCTAATGTAAGGCAACGTAACGTCTCGGATGTAATATTCTACAATATTCCAGGCGTGTCGGACCCCACTTCTCGGTGGGAACATTATATGCGTCTGTGTCGTTGTATATCCTAATCTAAGGCAACCTATCATCTCAGACGTAATATTTTACAACATTCCCGGCGTGTCGGAGCATTCTTTTCGATGGGAATATTATATACGTCTATAACGGTATATATCCTAATCTAAGGCAACCTAACATATCGGAATCAATATTTGACAACATTCCGGGCGTGTCGGATCCTACTTCTCGGTGGGAACATTATATACGTCTATAATGGTATATATCCTAATCTAAGGCGACCTAACATCTCGGATGTAATAAAGGCTACAATCCTGGCCTGGCGAACCCCACTTCTCGGTGGGAACAGTACATACGTCTATAACGTTATATATCCTAACCTAAGGCAACCTAACATCTCGGATGTAATATTCTACAACATTCCAGGCGTGTCGGACCCCACTTCTCGGTGGGAACATTATATGCGTCTGTGTCGTTGTATATCCTAATCTAAGGCAACCTATCATCTCAGACGTAATATTTTACAACATTCCCGGCGTGTCGGAGCATTCTTTTCGATGGGAATATTATATACGTCTATAACGGTATATATCCTAATCTAAGGCAACCTAACATATCGGAATCAATATTTGACAACATTCCGGGCGTGTCGGATCCTACTTCTCGGTGGGAACGTTATATACGTCTATAATGGTATATATCCTAATCTAAGGCGACCTAACATCTCGGATGTAATAAAGGCTACAATCCTGGCCTGTCGAACCCCACTTCTCGGTGGGAACAGTATATACGTCTATAACGTTATATATCCTAACCTAAGGCAACCTAACATCCCGGATGTAATATTCTACAACATTCCAGGCGTGTCGGACCCTGCTTCTCGGTGAGAACATTATATACGTCTATAACATTATATATCCTAACCTAAGGCAACCTAACATCCCGGATGTAATATTCTACAACATTCCAGGCGTGTCGGACCCTGCTTCTCGGTGAGAACATTATATACGTCTATAACATTATATATCCTAACCTAAGGCAACCTAACATCTCGGATGTAATATTTGACAACATTCCTGGCCTGTCGAAACCTATTTCTCGGTGGTAACATTATATGCGTCTATAACGTTGTATATCCTAACCTAAGGCAACCTAGCATCTCGGATGTAATATTTGACAACATTTCTGTCTTGTCGGACCCTACTTCTCGGTGGTAACATTATATGCGTCTATAACGTTATATATCCTATCCTAAGGCAACCTGACATCTCGGATGTAATATTCTACAACATTCCAGGCGTGTCGGTCCCTGCTTCTCGGTGAGAACATTATATACGTCTATAACGTTATATATCCTAACCTAAGGCAACCTAACATCTCGGATGTAACATTTGACAACATTCCTGGCCTGTCGAAACCTATTTCTCGGTGGTAACATTATATGCGTCTATAACGTTGTATATCCTAACCTAAGGCAACCTAGCATCTCGGATGTAATATTTGACAACATTTCTGTCGTGTCGGACCCTACTTCTCGGTGGTAACATTATATGCGTCTATAACGTTATATATCCTATCCTAAGGCAACCTGACATCTCGGATGTAATATTCTACAACATTCCAGGCGTGTCGGACCCTGCTTCTCGGTGAGAACATTATATACGTCTATAACGTTATATATCCTAACCTAAGGCAACCTAACATCTCGGATGTAATATTTGACAACATTCCTGGCCTGTCGAAACCTATTTCTCGGTGGTAACATTATATGCGTCTATAACGTTGTATATCCTAACCTAAGGCAACCTAGCATCTCGGATGTAATATTTGACAACATTTCTGTCGTGTCGGACCCTACTTCTCGGTGGTAACATTATATGCGTCTATAACGTTATATATCCTATCCTAAGGCA
This sequence comes from Xylocopa violacea, assembly GCA_963969225.1. Classification (NCBI taxonomy): domain Eukaryota; kingdom Metazoa; phylum Arthropoda; class Insecta; order Hymenoptera; family Apidae; genus Xylocopa; species Xylocopa violacea. The sequence goes on along the minus strand of CAXAJV010000014.1, from coordinate 5,071,647 downwards.
ACCTGACATCTCGGATGTAATATTCTACAACATTCCAGGCCTGTCGGACCCTGCTTCTCGGTGGGGACATTATATACGTCTATAACGTTATGTATCCTAATCTAAGGCGACCTAACATCTGAGACGTAATATTTTGCAACATTCCTGGCGTGTCGGAGCATACTTTTCGGTGGGAATATTATATAGGTCTATAACGGTATATATCCTAATGTAAGGCAACGTAACGTCTCGGATGTAATATTCTACAATATTCCAGGCGTGTCGGACCCCACTTCTCGGTGGGAACATTATATGCGTCTGTGTCGTTGTATATCCTAATCTAAGGCAACCTATCATCTCAGACGTAATATTTTACAACATTCCCGGCGTGTCGGAGCATTCTTTTCGATGGGAATATTATATACGTCTATAACGGTATATATCCTAATCTAAGGCAACCTAACATATCGGAATCAATATTTGACAACATTCCGGGCGTGTCGGATCCTACTTCTCGGTGGGAACATTATATACGTCTATAATGGTATATATCCTAATCTAAGGCGACCTAACATCTCGGATGTAATAAAGGCTACAATCCTGGCCTGGCGAACCCCACTTCTCGGTGGGAACAGTACATACGTCTATAACGTTATATATCCTAACCTAAGGCAACCTAACATCTCGGATGTAATATTCTACAACATTCCAGGCGTGTCGGACCCCACTTCTCGGTGGGAACATTATATGCGTCTGTGTCGTTGTATATCCTAATCTAAGGCAACCTATCATCTCAGACGTAATATTTTACAACATTCCCGGCGTGTCGGAGCATTCTTTTCGATGGGAATATTATATACGTCTATAACGGTATATATCCTAATCTAAGGCAACCTAACATATCGGAATCAATATTTGACAACATTCCGGGCGTGTCGGATCCTACTTCTCGGTGGGAACGTTATATACGTCTATAATGGTATATATCCTAATCTAAGGCGACCTAACATCTCGGATGTAATAAAGGCTACAATCCTGGCCTGTCGAACCCCACTTCTCGGTGGGAACAGTATATACGTCTATAACGTTATATATCCTAACCTAAGGCAACCTAACATCCCGGATGTAATATTCTACAACATTCCAGGCGTGTCGGACCCTGCTTCTCGGTGGGAACATTATATACGTCTATAACGTTATATATCCTAATCTAAGGCAACCTAACATCTCGGATGTAATATTTTACAACATTCCTGGCCTGTCGAAACCTATTTCTCGGTGGTAACATTATATGCGTCTATAACGTTGTATATCCTAACCTAAGGCAACCTAGCATCTCGGATGTAATATTTGACAACATTTCTGTCGTGTCGGACCCTACTTCTCGGTGGTAACATTATATGCGTCTATAACGTTATATATCCTATCCTAAGGCAACCTGACATCTCGGATGTAATATTCTACAACATTCCAGGCGTGTCGAACCCTACTTCTCGGTGGGAACAGTATATACGTCTATAACGTTATATATCTTAACCTAAGGCAGCCTAACATATCGGATGTAACATTTGACAACATTCCATGCGTGTCAGTACCTACGTCTCGGTGGTAACATTATATGCGTCTATAGCGTTATATATCCTTACCTAAGGCAACCTAACATATCGGATGTAATATTTGACCTCATTCCAGGCGTGTCGGTCCCTACGTCTCGGAGGTACCATTATATGCGTCTATAACGTTATATATCCTAACCTAAGGCAACCTAGCAACTAGGATGTAATATTTGACAACATTCTAGGCGTGTCGGTCCCTACTTCTCGTTGGGAACATTATATGCGTCTATAACTTTGTATATCCTAATCTAAGGCAACCTATCATGTCAGACGTAATATTCTACAACATTCCTGCCGTGTCGGAGCATTGTTTTCGGTGGGAACATAACATACGTCTATAACGGTATGTATCCTAATCTAAGGCAACCTAAAATCTCGGATGCAATATTTGACAACATTCCTGGCCTGTCGAAACCTACTTCTCGGTGGGAACAGTATATACGTCTATAACGTTATATATCTTAACCTAAGGCAACCTAACAACTCGGATGTAATATTTAACAACATTCCAGGCGTGTCAGATCCTACTTCTCGGTGGGAACATTATATGCGTCTATAACGTTGTATATCCTAATCTAAGGCAACCTATCATGTCAGACGTATTATTCTACAACATTCCTGCCGTGTCGAAGCATTCTTTTCGGTGGGAATATTATACACGTCTATAACGGTATATATCCTAATCAAAGACTGCCTAACATCTCGGATGTAATATTTGACAATATTCCAGGCGTGTAGGTCCCTACGTCTCGGAGGTAACATTGTATGCGTCTATAACGTTATATATCCTATCCTAAGGCAACCTGACATCTCGGATGTAATATTCTACAACATTTCAGGCGTGTCGGACCCTACTTCTCGGTGGGAACATTATATGCGTCTATTACGTTGTATATCCTAATCTAAGGCAACCTATTATCTCAGACGTAATATTTTACAACATTCCTGGGATGTCGGAGCATTCTTTTCGGTGGGAACAGTATATATGTCTATAACGTTATATATCCTAACCTAAGGCAACCTAACAACTCGGATGTAATATTTGACAACATTCTAGGAGTGTCGGTCCCTACTTCTCGGTGGGAACATTATATGCCTCTATAACGTTGTATATCATAATCTAAGGCAACCTATCATGTCAGACGTAATATTCTACAACATTCCTGGCGTGTCAGAGCATTCTTTTCGGTGGGAATATTATATACGTCTATAACGGTATATATCCTAATCTAAGGCAACCTAACATCTCGGATGTAATATTGGCTACACTCCTGGCCTGTCGAACCCTACTTCTCGGAGGGAACAGTATATACGTCTATAACGTTATATATCTAAACCTAAGGCAACCTAGCATCTCGGATGTAATATTCTACAACATTCCAGGCGTGTCGGACCCTGCTTCTCGGTGGGAACATTATATACGTCTATAACGTTATATATCCTAACCTAAGGCAACCTAACATCTCGGATGTAATATTTTACAACATTCCTGGCCTGTCGAAACCTATTTCTCGGTGGTAACATTATATGCGTCTATAACGTTGTATATCCTAACCTAAGGCAACCTAGCATCTCGGATGTAATATTTGACAACATTTCTGTCGTGTCGGACCCTACTTCTCGGTGGTAACATTATATGAGTCTATAACGTTATATATCCTATCCTAAGGCAACCTGACATCTCGGATGTAATATTCTACAACATTCCAGGCGTGTCGGACCCTGCTTCTCGGTGAGAACATTATATACGTCTATAACGTTATATATCCTAACCTAAGGCAACCTAACATCTCGGATGTAATATTTGACAACATTCCTGGCCTGTCGAAACCTATTTCTCGGTGGTAACATTATATGCGTCTATAACGTTGTATATCCTAACCTAAGGCAACCTAGCATCTCGGATGTAATATTTGACAACATTTCTGTCGTGTCGGACCCTACTTCTCGGTGGTAACATTATATGCGTCTATAACGTTATATATCCTATCCTAAGGCAACCTGACATCTCGGATGTAATATTCTACAACATTCCAGGCCTGTCGGACCCTGCTTCTCGGTGGGAACATTATATACGTCTATAACGTTATGTATCCTAATCTAAGGCGACCTAACATCTGAGACGTAATATTTTGCAACATTCCTGGCGTGTCGGAGCATACTTTTCGGTGGGAATATTATATAGGTCTATAACGGTATATATCCTAATGTAAGGCAACGTAACGTCTCGGATGTAATATTCTACAACATTCCAGGCGTGTCGGACCCCACTTCTCGGTGGGAACATTATATGCGTCTGTGTCGTTGTATATCCTAATCTAAGGCAACCTATCATCTCAGACGTAATATTTTACAACATTCCCGGCGTGTCGGAGCATTCTCTTCGATGGGAATATTATATACGTCTATAACGGTATATATCCTAATCTAAGGCAACCTAACATATCGGAATCAATATTTGACAACATTCCGGGCGTGTCGGATCCTACTTCTCGGTGGGAACATTATATACGTCTATAATGGTATATATCCTAATCTAAGGCGACCTAACATCTCGGATGTAATAAAGGCTACAATCCTGGCCTGTCGAACCCCACTTCTCGGTGGGAACAGTATATACGTCTATAACGTTATATATCCCAACCTAAGGCAACCTAACATCTCGGATGTAATATTCTACAACATTCCAGGCGTGTCGGACCCCACTTCTCGGTGGGAACATTATATGCGTCTGTGTCGTTGTATATCCTAATCTAAGGCAACCTATCATCTCAGACGTAATATTTTACAACATTCCCGGCGTGTCGGAGCATTCTTTTCGATGGGAATATTATATACGTCTATAACGGTATATATCCTAATCTAAGGCAACCTAACATATCGGAATCAATATTTGACAACATTCCGGGCGTGTCGGATCCTACTTCTCGGTGGGAACGTTATATACGTCTATAATGGTATATATCCTAATCTAAGGCGACCTAACATCTCGGATGTAATAAAGGCTACAATCCTGGCCTGTCGAACCCCACTTCTCGGTGGGAACAGTATATACGTCTATAACGTTATATATCCTAACCTAAGGCAACCTAACATCCCGGATGTAATATTCTACAACATTCCAGGCGTGTCGGACCCTGCTTCTCGGTGAGAACATTATATACGTCTATAACGTTATATATCCTAACCTAAGGCAACCTAACATCTCGGATGTAATATTTGACAACATTCCTGGCCTGTCGAAACCTATTTCTCGGTGGTAACATTATATGCGTCTATAACGTTGTATATCCTAACCTAAGGCAACCTAGCATCTCGGATGTAATATTTGACAACATTTCTGTCGTGTCGGACCCTACTTCTCGGTGGTAACATTATATGCGTCTATAACGTTATATATCCTATCCTAAGGCAACCTGACATCTCGGATGTAATATTCTACAACATTCCAGGCCTGTCGGACCCTGCTTCTCGGTGGGAACATTATATACGTCTATAACGTTATGTATCCTAATCTAAGGCAACCTAACATATCGGAATCAATATTTGACAACATTCCGGGCGTGTCGGATCCTACTTCTCGGTGGGAACGTTATATACGTCTATAATGGTATATATCCCAACCTAAGGCAACCTAACAACTCGGATGTAATATTTGACAACATTCTAGGCGTGTCGGTCCTACTTCTCGTTGGGAACATTATATGCGTCTATAACGTTGTATATCCTAATCTAAGGCAACCTATCATGTCAGACGTAATATTCTACAACATTCCTGCCGTGTCGGAGCATTCTTTTCGGTGGGAACATTATATACGTCTATAACGGTATATATCCTAATCTAAGGCAACCTAAAATCTCGGATGCAATATTTGACAACATTCCAGGCGTGTCGGATCCTACTTCTCGGTGGGAACGTTATATACGTCTATAACGTTATGTATCCTAATCTAAGGCGACCTAACATCTGAGACGTAATATTTTGCAACATTCCTGGCGTGTCGGAGCATACTTTTCGGTGGGAATATTATATAGGTCTATAACGGTATATATCCTAATGTAAGGCAACGTAACGTCTCGGATGTAATATTCTACAACATTCCAGGCGTGTCGGACCCCACTTCTCGGTGGGAACATTATATGCGTCTGTGTCGTTGTATATCCTAATCTAAGGCAACCTATCATCTCAGACGTAATATTTTACAACATTCCCGGCGTGTCGGAGCATTCTCTTCGATGGGAATATTATATACGTCTATAACGGTATATATCCTAATCTAAGGCAACCTAACATATCGGAATCAATATTTGACAACATTCCGGGCGTGTCGGATCCTACTTCTCGGTGGGAACATTATATACGTCTATAATGGTATATATCCTATTCTAAGGCGACCTAACATCTCGCATGTAATAAAGGCTACAATCCTGGCCTGTCGAACCCCACTTCTCGGTGGGAACAGTATATACGTCTATAACGTTATATATCCTAACCTAAGGCAACCTAACATCTCGGATGTAATATTCTACAACATTCCAGGCGTGTCGGACCCCACTTCTCGGTGGGAACATTATATGCGTCTGTGTCGTTGTATATCCTAATCTAAGGCAACCTATCATCTCAGACGTAATACTTTACAACATTCCCGGCGTGTCGGAGCATTCTTTTCGATGGGAATATTATATACGTCTATAACGGTATATATCCTAATCTAAGGCAACCTAACATATCGGAATCAATATTTGACAACATTCCGGGCGTGTCGGATCCTACTTCTCGGTGGGAACGTTATATACGTCTATAATGGTATATATCCTAATCTAAGGCGACCTAACATCTCGGATGTAATAAAGGCTACAATCCTGGCCTGTCGAACCCCACTTCTCGGTGGGAACAGTATATACGTCTATAACGTTATATATCCTAACCTAAGGCAACCTAACATCCCGGATGTAATATTTGACAACATTCTAGGCGTGTCGGTCCCTACTTCTCGGTGGGAACATTATGTGCCTCTATAGCGTTGTATATCCTAATCTAAGGCAACCTATCATGTCAGACGTAATATTCTACAACATTCCTGGCGTGTCAGAGCATTCTTTTCGGTGGGAATATTATATACGTCTATAACGGTATATATCCTAATCTAAGGCAACCTAACATCTCGGATGTAATATTGGCTACACTCCTGGCCTGTCGAACCCTACTTCTCGGAGGGAACAGTATATACGTCTATAACGTTATATATCTAAACCTAAGGCAACCTAGCATCTCGGATGTAATATTCTACAACATTCCAGACGTGTCGGACCCTGCTTCTCGGTGGGAACATTATATACGTCTCTAACGTTATATATCCTAACCTAAGGCAACCTAACATGTCGGATGTAATATTTTACAACATTCCTGGCCTGTCGAAACCTATTTCTCGGTGGTAACATTATATGCGTCTATAACGTTGTATATCCTAACCTAAGGCAACCTAGCATCTCGGATGTAATATTTGACAACATTTCTGTCGTGTCGGACCCTACTTCTCGGTGGTAACATTATATGCGTCTATAACGTTATATATCCTATCCTAAGGCAACCTGACATCTCGGATGTAATATTCTACAACATTCCAGGCGTGTCGGACCCTGCTTCTCGGTGGGAACATTATATACGTCTATAACGTTATATATCCTAACCTAAGGCAACCTAACATCTCGGATGTAATATTTGACAACATTCCTGGCCTGTCGAAACCTATTTCTCGGTGGTAACATTATATGCGTCTATAACGTTGTATATCCTAACCTAAGGCAACCTAGCATCTCGGATGTAATATTTGACAACATTTCTGTCGTGTCGGACCCTACTTCTCGGTGGTAACATTATATGCGTCTATAACGTTATATATCCTATCCTAAGGCAACCTGACATCTCGGATGTAATATTCTACAACATTCCAGGCGTGTCGGATCCTACTTCTCGGTGGGAACATTATATGCGTCTATAACGTTGTATATCCTAATCTAAGGCAACCTATCATGACAGACGTAATATTCTGCAACATTCCTGGCGTGTCAGAGCATTCTTTTCGGTGGGAATATTATACACGTCTATAACGGTATATATCCTAATCTAAGGCAACCTGACTTCACGGATGTAATATTCTACAACATTCCAAGCGTGTCGGACCCTGCTTCTCGGTGGGAACATTATATACGTCTATAACGTTATATATCCTAACCTAAGGCAACCTAACATCTCGGATGTAATATTTTACAACATTCCTGGCCTGTCGAAACCTATTTCTCCGTGGTAACATTATATGCGTCTATAACGTAGTATATCCTAACCTAAGGCAACCTAGCATCTCGGATGTAATATTTGACAACATTTCTGTCGTGTCGGACCCTACTTCTCGGTGGTAACATTATATGCGTCTATAACGTTATATATCCTATCCTAAGGCAACCTGACATCTCGGATGTAATATTCTACAACATTCCAGGCGTGTCGGACCCTGCTTCTCGGTGGGAACATTATATACGTCTATAACGTTATATATCCTAACCTAAGGCAACCTAACATCTCGGATGTAATATTTGACAACATTCCTGGCCTGTCGAAACCTATTTCTCGGTGGTAACATTATATGCGTCTATAACGTTGTATATCCTAACCTAAGGCAACCTAGCATCTCGGATGTAATATTTGACAACATTTCTGTCGTGTCGGACCCTACTTCTCGGTGGTAACATTATATGCGTCTATAACGTTATATATCCTATCCTAAGGCAACCTGACATCTCGGATGTAATATTCTACAACATTCCAGGCGTGTCGGACCCTACTTCTCGGTGGGAACATTATATGCGTCTATAACGTTGTATATCCTAATCTAAGGCAACCTATCATGTCAGACGTAATATTCTACAACATTCCTGCCGTGTCGGAGCATTCTTTTCGGTGGGAACATTATATACGTCTATAACGGTATATATCCTAATCTAAGGCAACCTAAAATCTCGGATGCAATATTTGACAACATTCCAGGCGTGTCGGATCCTACTTCTCGGTGGGAACGTTATATACGTCTATAATGGTATATATCCTATTCTAAGGCGACCTAACATCTCGGATGTAATAAAGGCTACAATCCTGGACTGTCGAACCCCACTTCTCGGTGGGAACAGTATATACGTCTATAACGTTATATATCCTAACCTAAGGCAACCTAACATCTCGGATGTAATATTCTACAACATTCCAGGCGTGTCGGACCCCACTTCTCGGTGGGAACATTATATGCGTCTGTGTCGTTGTATATCCTAATCTAAGGCAACCTATCATCTCAGACGTAATATTTTACAACATTCCCGGCGTGTCGGAGCATTCTTTTCGATGGGAATATTATATACGTCTATAACGGTATATATCCTAATCTAAGGCAACCTAACATATCGGAATCAATATTTGACAACATTCCGGGCGTGTCGGATCCTACTTCTCGGTGGGAACGTTATATACGTCTATAATGGTATATATCCTAATCTAAGGCGACCTAACATCTCGGATGTAATAAAGGCTACAATCCTGGCCTGTCGAACCCCACTTCTCGGTGGGAACAGTATATACGTCTATAACGTTATATATCCTAACCTAAGGCAACCTAACATCCCGGATGTAATATTTGACAACATTCCAGGCGTATTGGTCCCTACGTCTCGGCGGTAACATTCAATGCGTCTATAACGTTATATATCCTAACCTAAGGCAACCTAACACCTCGGATGTAATATTTGACAACATTCTAGGCGTGTCGGTCCCTACTTCTCGGTGGGAACATTATATGCCTCTATAGCGTTGTATATCCTAATCTAAGGCAACCTATCATGTCAGACGTAATATTCTACAACATTCCTGGCGTGTCAGAGCATTCTTTTCGGTGGGAATATTATATACGTCTATAACGGTATATATCCTAATCTAAGGCAACCTAACATCTCGGATGTAATATTGGCTACACTCCTGGCCTGTCGAACCCTACTTCTCGGAGGGAACAGTATATACGTCTATAACGTTATATATCTAAACCTAAGGCAACCTAGCATCTCGGATGTAATATTCTACAACATTCCAGACGTGTCGGACCCTGCTTCTCGGTGGGAACATTATATACGTCTATAACGTTATATATCCTAACCTAAGGCAACCTAACATCTCGGATGTAATATTTTACAACATTCCGGGCCTGTCGAAACCTATTTCTCCGTGGTAACATTATATGCGTCTATAACGTTGTATATCCTAACCTAAGGCAACCTAGCATCTCGGATGTAATATTTGACAACATTTCTGTCGTGTCGGACCCTACTTCTCGGTGGTAACATTATATGCGTCTATAACGTTATATATCCTATCCTAAGGCAACCTGACATCTCGCATGTAATATTCTACAACATTCCAGGCGTGTCGGACCCTGCTTCTCGGTGGGAACATTATATACGTCTATAACGTTATATATCCTAACCTAAGGCAACCTAACATCTCGGATGTAATATTTGACAACATTCCTGGCCTGTCGAAACCTATTTCTCGGTGGTAACATTATATGCGTCTATAACGTTGTATATCCTAACCTAAGGCAACCTAGCATCTCGGATGTAATATTTGACAACATTTCTGTCGTGTCGGACCCTACTTCTCGGTGGTAACATTATATGCGTCTATAACGTTATATATCCTATCCTAAGGCAACCTGACATCTCGGATGTAATATTCTACAACATTCCAGGCGTGTCGGATCCTACTTCTCGGTGGGAACATTATATGCGTCTATAACGTTGTATATCCTAATCTAAGGCAACCTATCATGACAGACGTAATATTCTACAACATTCCTGGCGTGTCAGAGCATTCTTTTCGGTGGGAATATTATACACGTCTATAACGGTATATATCCTAATCTAAGGCAACCTGACTTCACGGATGTAATATTCTACAACATTCCAGGCGTGTCGGACCCTGCTTCTCGGTGGGAACATTATATACGTCTATAACGTTATATATCCTAACCTAAGGCAACCTAACATCTCGGATGTAATGTTTTACAACATTCCTGGCCTGTCGAAACCTATTTCTCCGTGGTAACATTATATGCGTCTATAACGTTGTATATCCTAACCTAAGGCAACCTAGCATCTCGGATGTAATATTTGAAAACATTTCTGTCGTGTCGGACCCTACTTCTCGGTGGTAACATTATATGCGTCTATAACGTTATATATCCTATCCTAAGGCAACCTGACATCTCGGATGTAATATTCTACAACATTCCAGGCGTGTCGGACCCTGCTTCTCGGTGGGAACATTATATACGTCTATAACGTTATATATCCTAACCTAAGGCAACCTAACATCTCGGATGTAATATTTTACAACATTCCTGGCCTGTCGAAACCTATTTCTCCGTGGTAACATTATATGCGTCTATAACGTTGTATATCCTAACCTAAGGCAACCTAGCATCTCGGATGTAATATTTGACAACATTTCTGTCGTGTCGGACCCTACTTCTCGGTGGTAACATTATATGCGTCTATAACGTTATATATCCTATCCTAAGGCAACCTGACATCTCGGATGTAATATTCTACAACATTCCAGGCGTGTCGGATCCTACTTCTCGGTGGGAACATTATATGCGTCTATAACGTTGTATATCCTAATCTAAGGCAACCTATCATGTCAGACGTAATATTCTACAACATTCCTGGCGTGTCAGAGCATTCTTTTCGGTGGGAATATTATACACGTCTATAACGGTATATATCCTAATCTAAGGCAACCTGACTTCACGGATGTAATATTCTACAACATTCCAGGCGTGTCGGACCCTACTTCTCGGTGGGAACAGTCTATACGTCTATAATGTTATATATCCTAACCTAAGGCAACCTGACATCTCGGATGTAATATTCTACAACATTCCAGGCTTTTCGGAGCATTCTTTTCGGTGGGAATATTATATACGTCTATAACGTTATATACCCTAACCTAAGGCAACCTAACATCTCGGATGCAATATTTGACAACATTCCAGGCGTATCGGATCCTACTTCTCGGTGGGAACATTATATACGTCTATAATGGTATATATCCTAATGTAAGGCAACGTAACGTCTCGGATGTAATATTCTACAACATTCCAGGTGTGTCGGACCCCACTTCTCGGTGGGAACATTATATGCGTCTGTGTCGTTGTATATCCTAATCTAAGGCAACCTATCATCTCAGACGTAATATTTTACAACATTCCCGGCGTTTCGGAGCATTCTTTTCGATGGGAATATTATATACATCTATAACGGTATATATCCTAATCTAAGGCAACCTAACATATCGGAATCAATATTTGACAACATTCCGGGCGTGTCGGATCCTACTTCTCGGTGGGAACATTATATACGTCTATAATGGTATATATCCTAATCTAAGGCGACCTAACATCTCGGATGTAATAAAGGCTACAATCCTGGCCTGTCGAACCCCACTTCTCGGTGGGAACAGTATATACGTCTATAACGTTATATATCCTAACCTAAGGCAACCTAACATCTCGGATGTAATATTCTACAACATTCCAGGCGTGTCGGACCCCACTTCTCGGTGGGAACATTATATGCGTCTGTGTCGTTGTATATCCTAATCTAAGGCAACCTATCATCTCAGACGTAATATTTTACAACATTCCCGGCGTGTCGGAGCATTCTTTTCGATGGGAATATTATATACGTCTATAACGGTATATATCCTAATCTAAGGCAACCTAACATATCGGAATCAATATTTGACAACATTCCGGGCGTGTCGGATCCTACTTCTCGGTGGGAACGTTATATACGTCTATAATGGTATATATCCTAATCTAAGGCGACCTAACATCTCGGATGTAATAAAGGCTACAATCCTGGCCTGTCGAACCCCACTTCTCGGTGGGAACAGTATATACGTCTATAACGTTATATATCCTAACCTAAGGCAACCTAACATCCCGGATGTAATATTTGACAACATTCCAGGCGTATTGGTCCCTACGTCACGGCGGTAACATTCAATGCGTCTATAACGTTATATATCCTAACCTAAGGCAACCTAACAACTCGGATGTAATATTTGACAACATTCTAGGCGTGTCGGTCCCTACTTCTCGGTGGGATCATTATATGCCTCTATAACGTTGTATATCCTAATCTAAGGCAACCTATCATGTCAGACGTAATATTCTACAACATTTCTGGCGTGTCAGAGCATTCTTTTCGGTGGGAATATTATATACGTCTATAACGGTATATATCCTAATCTAAGGCAACCTAACATCTCGGATGTAATATTGGCTACACTCCTGGCCTGTCGAACCCTACTTCTCGGAGGGAACAGTATATACGTCTATAACGTTATATATCTTATCCTAAGGCAACCTAACAACTCGGATGTAATATTTGACAACATTTCAGGCGTGTCGGATCCTACTTCTCGGTGGGAACGTTATATACGTCTATAACGGTATATATCCTAATCTAAGGCGACCTAACATCTCGGATGTAATAAAGGCTACAATCCTGGCCTGTCGAACCCTACTTCTCGGTGGGAACAGTATATACGTCTGTAACGTTATATATCCTAACCTAAGGCAAACTAACACCTCGGATGTAATATTTGACAACATTCTAGGCGTGTCGGTCCCTACTTCTCGTTGGGAACATTATATGCGTCTATAACGTTGTATATCCTAATCTAAGGCAACCTATCATGTCAGACGTAATATTCTACAACATTCCTGCCGTGTCGGAGCATTCTTTTCGGTGGGAATATTATATGCGTTTATAACGGTCGACATCGTAATCTAAGGCAATCTAACATCTCGGATTTATTATTGGCTACATTCCTGGCCTGTCGGACCCGACATCTCGGTGGGAACATTATATACGTCTATAACGTTATATACCCTAACCTAAGGCAACCTAACAACTCGGATGTAATATTTGACAACATTCCAGGCGTGTCGGATCCTACTTCTCGGTGGCAACATTATATGCGTCTATAACGTTATATATCCTAACCTAAGGCAACCTAACAACTCGGATGTAATATTTGACAACATTCTAGGCGTGTCGGTCCCTACTTCTCGTTGGGAACATTATATGCGTCTATAACGTTGTATATCCTAATCTAAGGCAACCTATCATGTCAGACGTAATATTCTACAACATTCCTGCCGTGTCGAAGCATTCTTTTCGGTGGGAATATTATACACGTCTATAACGGTATATATCCTAATCTAAGGCAACCTAACATCTCGGATGCAATATTTGACAACATTCCAGGCGTATCGGTCCCTACGTCTCGGTGGTAACATTATATGCGTCTATAACGTTATATATCCTAACCTAAAGCAACCTAACATTTCGGATGTAATATTTGACAACATTCCAGGCGTGTCGGATCCTACTTCTCGGTGGGAACATTATATGCATCTATAACGTTATATATCCTAACCTAAGGCAACCTAACAACTCGGAAGTAATATTTGACAACATTCTAGGCTTGTCGGTCCCTACTTCTCGTTGGGAACATTATATGCGTCTATAACGTTGTATATCCTAATCTAAGTCAACCTATCATGTCAGACGTAATATTCTTCAACATTCCCGGCGTGTCGGAGCATTCATTTCGGTGGGAATATTATATACGTCTATAACGGTACATATCCTAATCTAAGGCAACCTAACATCTCCGATGCTATATTTGACAACATTCCTGTCGTGTCGGACCTTACTTCTCGGTGGGAACATTATATACGTCTATAACGCTATATATCCTAACCTAAGGCCACCTAACATCTCGGATGTATTATTTGACATCATTCCAGGCGTGTCGGACCCCACTTCTCGGTGGGAACATTATATGCGTCTATAACGTTGTATATCCTAATCTAAGGCAACCTATCGTCTCAGACGTAATATTTTACAACTTTCCTGGCGTGTCGGAGCATTCTTTTCGGTGGGAATATTATATACGTCTATAACGGTATATATCCTAATCTAAGGCAACCTAACATCTCGGATGCAATATTTGACAACATTCCTGGCCTGTCGAACCCTACTTCTCGGTGGGAACAGTATATACGTCTATAGCGTTATATATCTAAACCTAAGGCAAGCTAGCATCTCGGATGTAATATTTGACAACATTCCTGGCCTGTCGAACCCTACTTCTCGGTGGGAACAGTATATACGTCTATAGCGTTATATATCTAAACCTAAGGCAAGCTAGCATCTCGGATGTAATATTTGACAACATTCCAGGCGTGTCGGATCCTACTTCTCGGTGGGACATTATATACGTCTATAATGGTATATATCCTAATCTAAGGCGACCTAACATCTCGGATGTAATCAAGGCTACAATCCTGGCCTGTCGAACCCCACTTCTCGGTCGGAACAGTATATACGTCTATAACGTTATATATCCTAACCTAAGGCAACCTAATATCTCGGATGTAATATTTGACAACATTCCAGGAGTGTCAGTCCCTATATCTCGGTGGTAACATTATATGTCTATAACGTTATATATCCTAACCTAAGGCAACCTGACATCTCGGGTTGTAATATTCTACAACATTCCAGGCGTGTCGGACCCCACTTCTCGGTGGGAACATTATATGCGTCTGTGTCGTTGTATATCCTAATCTAAGGCAACCTATCATCTCAGACGTAATATTTTACAACATTCCCGGCGTGTCGGAGCATTCTTTTCGATGGGAATATTATATACGTCTATAACGGTATATATCCTAATCTAAGGCGACCTAACATCTCGGATGTAATAAAGGCTACAATCCTGGCCTGTCGAACCCTACTTCTCGGTGGGAACGTTATATACGTCTATAACGGTATATATCCTAATCTAAGGCGACCTAACATCTCGGATGTAATAAAGGCTACAATCCTGGCCTGTCGAACCCTACTTCCCGGTGGGAACAGTATATACGTCTATAACGTTATATATCCTAACCTAAGGCAAACTAACACCTCGGATGTAATATTTGACAACATTCTAGGCGTGTCGGTCCCTACTTCTCGTTGGGAACATTATATGCGTCTATAACGTTGTATATCCTAATCTAAGGCAACCTATCATGTCAGACGTAATATTCTACAACATTCCTGCCGTGTCGGAGCATTCTTTTCGGTGGGAATATTATATGCGTTTATAACGGTCGACATCGTAATCTAAGGCAATCTAACATCTCGGATGTATTATTGGCTACATTCCTGGCCTGTCGGACCCGACATCTCGGTGGGAACATTATATACGTCTATAACGTTATATACCCTAACCTAAGGCAACCTAACAACTCGGATGTAATATTTGACAACATTCCAGGCGTGACGGATCCTACTTCTCGGTGGCAACATTATATGCGTCTATAACGTTATATATCCTAACCTAAGGCAACCTAACAACTCGGATGTAATATTGGCTACACTCCTGGCCTGTCGAACCCTACTTCTCGGAGGGAACAGTATATACGTCTATAACGTTATATATCTTATCCTAAGGCAACCTAACAACTCGGATGTAATATTTGACAACATTTCAGGCGTGTCGGATCCTACTTCTCGGTGGGAACGTTATATACGTCTATAACGGTATATATCCTAATCTAAGGCGACCTAACATCTCGGATGTAATAAAGGCTACAATCCTGGCCTGTCGAACCCTACTTCTCGGTGGGAACAGTATATACGTCTATAACGTTATATATCCTAACCTAAGGCAAACTAACACCTCGGATGTAATATTTGACAACATTCTAGGCGTGTCGGTCCCTACTTCTCGTTGGGAACATTATATGCGTCTATAACGTTGTATATCCTAATCTAAGGCAACCTATCATGTCAGACGTAATATTCTACAACATTCCTGCCGTGTCGAAGCATTCTTTTCGGTGGGAATATTATACACGTCTATAACGGTATATATCCTAATCTAAGGCAACCTAACATCTCGGATGCAATATTTGACAACATTCCAGGCGTATCGGTCCCTACGTCTCGGTGGTAACATTATATGCGTCTATAACGTTATATATCCTAACCTAAGGCAACCTAACAACTCGGAAGTAATATTTGACAACATTCTAGGCTTGTCGGTCCCTACTTCTCGTTGGGAACATTATATGCGTCTATAACGTTGTATATCCTAATCTAAGTCAACCTATCATGTCAGACGTAATATTCTTCAACATTCCCGGCGTGTCGGAGCATTCATTTCGGTGGGAATATTATATACGTCTATAACGGTACATATCCTAATCTAAGGCAACCTAACATCTCCGATGCTATATTTGACAACATTCCTGTCGTGTCGGACCTTACTTCTCGGTGGGAACATTATATACGTCTATAACGCTATATATCCTAACCTAAGGCCACCTAACATCTCGGATGTATTATTTGACATCATTCCAGGCGTGTCGGACCCCACTTCTCGGTGGGAACATTATATGCGTCTATAACGTTGTATATCCTAATCTAAGGCAACCTATCGTCTCAGACGTAATATTTTACAACTTTCCTGGCGTGTCGGAGCATTCTTTTCGGTGGGAATATTATATACGTCTATAACGGTATATATCCTAATCTAAGGCAACCTAACATCTCGGATGCAATATTTGACAACATTCCTGGCCTGTCGAACCCTACTTCTCGGTGGGAACAGTATATACGTCTATAGCGTTATATACCTAAACCTAAGGCAAGCTAGCATCTCGGATGTAATATTTGACAACATTCCTAGCGTGTCGGAGCATTCTTTTCGGTGGGAACAGTATATACGTGTATAACGTTATATATCCTAACCTAAGGCAACCTGACATCTCGGATGCAATATTTGACAACATTCCAGGCGTGTCGGATCCTACTTCTCGGTGGGAACATTATATACGTCTATAATGGTATATATCCTAATCTAAGGCGACCTAACATCTCGGATGTAATCAAGGCTACAATCCTGGCCTGTCGAACCCCACTTCTCGGTCGGAACAGTATATACGTCTATAACGTTATATATCCTAACCTAAGGCAACCTAATATCTCGGATGTAATATTTGACAACATTCCAGGAGTGTCAGTCCCTATATCTCGGTGGTAACATTATATACGTCTATAACGTTATATATCCTAACCTAAGGCAACCTGACATCTCGGGTTGTAATATTCTACAACATTCCAGGCGTGTCGGACCCCACTTCTCGGTGGGAACATTATATGCGTCTGTGTCGTTGTATATCCTAATCTAAGGCAACCTATCATCTCAGACGTAATATTTTACAACATTCCCGGCGTGTCGGAGCATTCTTTTCGATGGGAATATTATATACGTCTATAACGGTATATATCCTAATCTAAGGCGACCTAACATCTCGGATGTAATAAAGGCTACAATCCTGGCCTGTCGAACCCTACTTCTCGGTGGGAACGTTATATACGTCTATAACGGTATATATCCTAATCTAAGGCGACCTAACATCTCGGATGTAATAAAGGCTACAATCCTGGCCTGTCGAACCCTACTTCTCGGTGGGAACAGTATATACGTCTATAACGTTATATATCCTAACCTAAGGCAAACTAACACCTCGGATGTAATATTTGACAACATTCTAGGCGTGTCGGTCCCTACTTCTCGTTGGGAACATTATATGCGTCTATAACGTTGTATATCCTAATCTAAGGCAACCTATCATGTCAGACGTAATATTCTACAACATTCCTGCCGTGTCGGAGCATTCTTTTCGGTGGGAATATTATATGCGTTTATAACGGTCGACATCGTAATCTAAGGCAATCTAACATCTCGGATGTATTATTGGCTACATTCCTGGCCTGTCGGACCCGACATCTCGGTGGGAACATTATATACGTCTATAACGTTATATACCCTAACCTAAGGCAACCTAACAACTCGGATGTAATATTTGACAACATTCCAGGCGTGTCGGATCCTACTTCTCGGTGGCAACATTATATGCGTCTATAACGTTATATATCCTAACCTAAGGCAACCTAACAACTCGGATGTAATATTTGACAACATTCTAGGCGTGTCGGTCCCTACTTCTCGTTGGGAACATTATATGCGTCTATAACGTTGTATATCCTAATCTAAGGCAACCTATCATGTCAGACGTAATATTCTACAACATTCCTGCCGTGTCGAAGCATTCTTTTCGGTGGGAATATTATACACGTCTATAACGGTATATATCCTAATCTAAGGCAACCTAACATCTCGGATGCAATATTTGACAACATTCCAGGCGTATCGGTCCCTACGTCTCGGTGGTAACATTATATGCGTCTATAACGTTATATATCCTAACCTAAAGCAACCTAACATTTCGGATGTAATATTTGACAACATTCCAGGCGTGTCGGATCCTACTTCTCGGTGGGAACATTATATACGTCTATAACGTTATATATCCTAACCTAAGGCAACCTAACATCTCGGATGTAATATTTTACAACATTCCTGGCCTGTCGAAACCTATTTCTCCGTGGTAACATTATATGCGTCTATAACGTTGTATATCCTAACCTAAGGCAACCTAGCATCTCGGATGTAATATTTGACAACATTTCTGTCGTGTCGGACCCTACTTCTCGGTGGTAACATTATATGCGTCTATAACGTTATATATCCTATCCTAAGGCAACCTGACATCTCGGATGTAATATTCTACAACATTCCAGGCGTGTCGGACCCTGCTTCTCGGAGGGAACATTATATACGTCTATAACGTTATATATCCTAACCTAAGGCAACCTAACATCTCGGATGTAATATTTGACAACATTCCTGGCCTGTCGAAACCTATTTCTCGGTGGTAACATTATATGCGTCTATAACGTTGTATATCCTAACCTAAGGCAACCTAGCATCTCGGATGTAATATTTGACAACATTTCTGTCGTGTCGGACCCTACTTCTCGGTGGTAACATTATATGCGTCTATAACGTTATATATCCTATCCTAAGGCAACCTGACATCTCGGATGTAATATTCTACAACATTCCAGGCGTGTCGGATCCTACTTCTCGGTGGGAACATTATATGCGTCTATAACGTTGTATATCCTAATCTAAGGCAACCTATCATGTCAGACGTAATATTCTACAACATTCCTGGCGTGTCAGAGCATTCTTTTCGGTGGGAATATTATACACGTCTATAACGGTATATATCCTAATCTAAGGCAACCTGACTTCACGGATGTAATATTCTACAACATTCCAGGCGTGTCGGACCCTACTTCTCGGTGGGAACAGTCTATACGTCTATAATGTTATATATCCTAACCTAAGGCAACCTGACATCTCGGATGTAATATTCTACAACATTCCAGGCTTTTCGGAGCATTCTTTTCGGTGGGAATATTATATACGTCTATAACGTTATATACCCTAACCTAAGGCAACCTAACATCTCGGATGCAATATTTGACAACATTCCAGGCGTGTCGGATCCTACTTCTCGGTGGGAACATTATATACGTCTATAATGGTATATATCCTAATGTAAGGCAACGTAACGTCTCGGATGTAATATTCTACAACATTCCAGGCGTGTCGGACCCCACTTCTCGGTGGGAACATTATATGCGTCTGTGTCGTTGTATATCCTAATCTAAGGCAACCTATCATCTCAGACGTAATATTTTACAACATTCCCGGCGTGTCGGAGCATTCTTTTCGATGGGAATATTATATACGTCTATAACGGTATATATCCTAATCTAAGGTAACCTAACATATCGGAATCAATATTTGACAACATTCCGGGCGTGTCGGATCCTACTTCTCGGTGGGAACATTATATACGTCTATAATGGTATATATCCTAATCTAAGGCGACCTAACATCTCGGATGTAATAAAGGCTACAATCCTGGCCTGTCGAACCCCACTTCTCGGTGGGAACAGTATATACGTCTATAACGTTATATATCCTAACCTAAGGCAACCTAACATCTCGGATGTAATATTCTACAACATTCCAGGCGTGTCGGACCCCACTTCTCGGTGGGAACATTATATGCGTCTGTGTCGTTGTATATCCTAATCTAAGGCAACCTATCATCTCAGACGTAATATTTTACAACATTCCCGGCGTGTCGGAGCATTCTTTTCGATGGGAATATTATATACGTCTATAACGGTATATATCCTAATCTAAGGCAACCTAACATATCGGAATCAATATTTGACAACATTCCGGGCGTGTCGGATCCTACTTCTCGGTGGGAACGTTATATACGTCTATAATGGTATATATCCTAATCTAAGGCGACCTAACATCTCGGATGTAATAAAGGCTACAATCCTGGCCTGTCGAACCCCACTTCTCGGTGGGAACAGTATATACGTCTATAACGTTATATATCCTAACCTAAGGCAACCTAACATCCCGGATGTAATATTTGACAACATTCCAGGCGTATTGGTCCCTACGTCACGGCGGTAACATTCAATGCGTCTATAACGTTATATATCCTAACCTAAGGCAACCTAACAACTCGGATGTAATATTTGACAACATTCTAGGCGTGTCGGTCCCTACTTCTCGGTGGGATCATTATATGCCTCTATAACGTTGTATATCCTAATCTAAGGCAACCTATCATGTCAGACGTAATATTCTACAACATTTCTGGCGTGTCAGAGCATTCTTTTCGGTGGGAATATTATATACGTCTATAACGGTATATATCCTAATCTAAGGCAACCTAACATCTCGGATGTAATATTGGCTACACTCCTGGCCTGTCGAACCCTACTTCTCGGAGGGAACAGTATATACGTCTATAACGTTATATATCTTATCCTAAGGCAACCTAACAACTCGGATGTAATATTTGACAACATTTCAGGCGTGTCGGATCCTACTTCTCGGTGGGAACGTTATATACGTCTATAACGGTATATATCCTAATCTAAGGCGACCTAACATCTCGGATGTAATAAAGGCTACAATCCTGGCCTGTCGAACCCTACTTCTCGGTGGGAACAGTATATACGTCTATAACGTTATATATCCTAACCAAAGGCAAACTAACACCTCGGATGTAATATTTGACAACATTCTAGGCGTGTCGGTCCCTACTTCTCGTTGGGAACATTATATGCGTCTATAACGTTGTATATCCTAATCTAAGGCAACCTATCATGTCAGACGTAATATTCTACAACATTCCTGCCGTGTCGGAGCATTCTTTTCGGTGGGAATATTATATGCGTTTATAACGGTCGACATCGTAATCTAAGGCAATCTAACATCTCGGATGTATTATTGGCTACATTCCTGGCCTGTCGGACCCGACATCTCGGTGGGAACATTATATACGTCTATAACGTTATATACCCTAACCTAAGGCAACCTAACAACTCGGATGTAATATTTGACAACATTCCAGGCGTGTCGGATCCTACTTCTCGGTGGCAACATTATATGCGTCTATAACGTTATATATCCTAACCTAAGGCAACCTAACAACTCGGATGTAATATTTGACAACATTCTAGGCGTGTCGGTCCCTACTTCTCGTTGGGAACATTATATGCGTCTATAACGTTGTATATCCTAATCTAAGGCAACCTATCATGTCAGACGTAATATTCTACAACATTCCTGCCGTGTCGAAGCATTCTTTTCGGTGGGAATATTATACACGTCTATAACGGTATATATCCTAATCTAAGGCAACCTAACATCTCGGATGCAATATTTGACAACATTCCAGGCGTATCGGTCCCTACGTCTCGGTGGTAACATTATATGCGTCTATAACGTTATATATCCTAACCTAAAGCAACCTAACATTTCGGATGTAATATTTGACAACATTCCAGGCGTGTCGGATCCTACTTCTCGGTGGGAACATTATATGCATCTATAACGTTATATATCCTAACCTAAGGCAACCTAACAACTCGGAAGTAATATTTGACAACATTCTAGGCTTGTCGGTCCCTACTTCTCGTTGGGAACATTATATGCGTCTATAACGTTGTATATCCTAATCTAAGTCAACCTATCATGTCAGACGTAATATTCTTCAACATTCCCGGCGTGTCGGAGCATTCATTTCGGTGGGAATATTATATACGTCTATAACGGTACATATCCTAATCTAAGGCAACCTAACATCTCCGATGCTATATTTGACAACATTCCTGTCGTGTCGGACCTTACTTCTCGGTGGGAACATTATATACGTCTATAACGCTATATATCCTAACCTAAGGCCACCTAACATCTCGGATGTATTATTTGACATCATTCCAGGCGTGTCGGACCCCACTTCTCGGTGGGAACATTATATGCGTCTATAACGTTGTATATCCTAATCTAAGGCAACCTATCGTCTCAGACGTAATATTTTACAACTTTCCTGGCGTGTCGGAGCATTCTTTTCGGTGGGAATATTATATACGTCTATAACGGTATATATCCTAATCTAAGGCAACCTAACATCTCGGATGCAATATTTGACAACATTCCTGGCCTTTCGAACCCTACTTCTCGGTGGGAACAGTATATACGTCTATAGCGTTATATATCTAAACCTAAGGCAAGCTAGCATCTCGGATGTAATATTTGACAACATTCCTAGCGTGTCGGAGCATTCTTTTCGGTGGGAACAGTATATACGTGTATAACGTTATATATCCTAACCTAAGGCAACCTGACATCTCGGATGTAATATTCTACAACATTCCAGGCGTGTCGGACCCTACTTCTCGGTGGGAACATTATATACGTCTATAACGTTGTATATCCTAATCTAAGGCAACCTATCGTCTCAGACGTAACATTTTACAACATTCCAGGCGAGTCAGTCCCTACGTCTCGGTGGTAACATTATATGCGTCTATGACGTTATATATCCTAACCTAAGGCAACCTAACATCTCGGATGTAATATTTGACAACATTCCTGTCGTGTCGGACCCTACTTCCTGGTGGGAACATTAGATACGTCTATAACGTTATGTATCCTAACCAAAGGCAACCTAACATCTCGGATGAAATATTTGACAACATTCCAGGCGTGCCGGTCCCTACGTCTCGGTGGTAACATTATATGCATCTATAACGTTATATATCCTAAACTAAGGCAACCTGACACCTCGGATGTAATATTCCATAACATTCCAGGCGTGGCGGACCCTACTTCTCAGTGGGAACTTTACATGCGTCTATAACGTTGCATATCCTACTCTAAGGCAACCTATCATCTCAGAAGTAATATTTTACAACATTCCTGGCGTGGCGGAGCATTCTTTTCGGTGGGAATAGTATATACGTCTATAACGGCATTATCCTAATATAAGGCAACATAACATCTCGGATGCAATATTTGACAACATTCGTCTCGTGTTGGAACCTACTTCTCGGTGGGAACATTATATGTGTCTATAACGTTATATATCCTAACCTAATGCAACCTGACATCTCCGATGTAATATTCTATAACACTCCACGCGTGTGGGACCCTACTTCTCGGTGGGAACATTATATGCGTCTATAACGATGTATATCCTAATCTAAGGCAACCTGACATCTCGGATGTAATATTCTACAACATTCCAGGCGTGTCGGACCCTACTTCTCGGTGGTAACATTATATGCGTCTGTAACGTTGTATATTACAACCTAAGGCAACCTAACAACTCGGATGTAATATTTGACAACATTCTAGGCGTGTCGGTCTCTACTTCTCGGTGGGAACATTATATGCGTCTATAGCGGTGTATATCCTAACCTAAGGCACCCTATCATGTCAGACGTAATATTCTACAACATTCCTGGCCTGTCGGAGCATTCTTCTCGGTGGGAATATTATATGCGTCTATAACAGTCGATATCGTAATCTAAGGCAATCTAACATCTCGGATGTAATATTGGCTACATTCCTGGCCTGTCGAACCCTACTTCTCGGTGGGAACAGTATATACGTCTATAACGTTATATATCTAAACCTAAGGCAAGCTAGCATCTCGGATGTAACATTCGACAACATTCCAGGCGTGTCAGTCCCTATGTCTCGGTGGTAACATTATATACGTCTATAACGTTATATATCCTAACCTAAGGCAACCTAACATCTCGGACGTAATATTCTACAACATTCCCGGCGTGTCGGAGCATTCTTTTCGGTGGGAATAGTATATACGTCTATAACGGTATATATCCTAATCTAAGGCGACCTAACATCTCGGATGCAATATTTGACAACATTCCTGGCCTGTCGACCCCTACTTCTCGGTGGGAACATTATATGCGTCTATTACGTTGTATATCCTAATCTAAGGCAACCTATCATCTCAGACGTAATATTTTACAACATTCGTGGGATGTCGGAGCATTCTTTTCGGTGGGAACAGTATATATGTCTATAACGTTATATATCCTAACCTAAGGTAACCTGACATCTCGGATGTAATATTGTACAACATTCCAGGCGTGTCGGACCGCACTTTTCTGTGGGAACATTATGTGCGTCTATAACGTTGTATATCCTAATCTAAGGCAACCTATCGTCTCAGACGTAACATTTATAACATTCCAGGCGAGTCAGTCCCTACGTCTCGGCGGTAACATTATATGCATCTATAACGTTATATATCCTAACCTAAGGCAACCTGACATCTCGGATGTAATATTCTACAACATTCCAGGCGTGTCGGACCCTACTTCTCGGTGGGAACATTATATGCGTCTATAACGTTGTATATCCTAATCTAAGGCACCCTATCATGTCAGACGTAATATTCTACAACATTCCTGGCGTGTCGGAGCATTCTTTTCGATGGGAATATTATATACGTCTATAACGGTATATATCCTAATCTAAGGCAACCTAACATATCGGAATCAATATTTGACAACATTCCTGGCCTGTCGAACCCTTCTTCTCGGTGGGAACAGTATATACGTCTATAACGTTATATATCCTAACCTAAGGCAACCTAACATCTCGGATGTAACATTTGACATTATTCCAAGCGTGTCGGTCGCTACGTCTCGGTGGTAACATTATATGCGTCTATAACGTTGTATATCCGAACCTAATGCAATCTAACAACTCGGATGTAATATTTGACAACATTCTACGCGTGTCGGTCCCCACTTCTCGGTGGGAACAATATATACGTCTATAACGTTATATATCCTAACCTAAGGCAACCTGACATCTCGGATGTAATATTCTACAACATTCGAGGCGTGTCGCACCCCACTTCTCGGTGGGAACATTATATGCGTCTGTGACGTTGTATATCCTAATCTAAGGCAACCTATCATCTCAGACGTAATATTTTACAACATTCCTGGCGTGTCGGAGCATTCTTTTCGATGGGAATATTATGTACGTCTATAACGGTATATATCCTAATCTAAGGCAACCTAACATATCGGAATCAATATTTGACAACATTCCTGGCCTGTCGAACCCTACTTCTCGGTGGGAACAGTATATACGTCTATAACGTTATATATCTTATCCTAAGGCAACCTAACAACTCGGATGTAATATTTGACAACATTTCAGGCGTGTCGGATCCTACTTCTCGGTGGGAACGTTATATACGTCTATAATGGTATATATCCTAATCTAAGGCGACCTAACATCTCGGATGTAATCAAGGCTACAATCCTGGCCTGTCGAACCCCACTTCTCGGTCGGAACAGTATATACGTCTATAACGTTATATATCCTAACCTAAGGCAACCTAACATCTCGGATGTAATATTTGACAACATTCCAGGAGTGTCAGTCCCTATATCTCGGTGGTAACATTATATACGTCTATAACGTTATATATCCTAACCTAAGGCAACCTGACATCTCGGGTTGTAATATTCTACAACATTCCAGGCATGTCGGACCCCACTTCTCGGTGGGAACATTATATGCGTCTGTGTCGTTGTATATCCTAATCTAAGGCAACCTATCATCTCAGACGTAATATTTTACAACATTCCCGGCGTGTCGGAGCATTCTTTTCGATGGGAATATTATATACGTCTATAACGGTATATATCCTAATCTAAGGCAACCTAACATATCGGAATCAATATTTGACAACATTCCTGGCCTGTCGAACCCTTCTTCTCGGTGGGAACAGTATATACGTCTATAACGTTATATATCCTAACCTAAGGCAACCTAACATCTCGGATGTAACATTTGACATTATTCCAAGCGTGTCGGTCGCTACGTCTCGGTGGTAACATTATATGCGTCTATAACGTTGTATATCCGAACCTAAGGCAATCTAACAACTCGGATGTAATATTTGACAACATTCTAGGCGTGTCGGTCCCCACTTCTCGGTGGGAACAATATATACGTCTATAACGTTATATATCCTAACCTAAGGCAACCTGACATCTCGGATGTAATATTCTACAACATTCGAGGCGTGTCGCACCCCACTTCTCGGTGGGAACATTATATGCGTCTGTGACGTTGTATATCCTAATCTAAGGCAACCTATCATCTCAGACGTAATATTTTACAACATTCCTGGCGTGTCGGAGCATTCTTTTCGATGGGAATATTATATACGTCTATAACGGCATATATCCTAATCTAAGGCAACCTAACATATCGGAATCAATATTTGACAACATTCCTGGCCTGTCGAACCCTACTTCTCGGTGGAAACAGTATATACGTCTATAACGTTATATATCTTATCCTAAGGCAACCTAACAACTCGGATGTAATATTTGACAACATTTCAGGCGTGTCGGATCCTACTTCTCGGTGGGAACGTTATATACGTCTATAACGGTATATATCCTAATCTAAGGCGACCTAACACCTCGGATGTAATATTTGACAACATTCTAGGCGTGTCGGTCCCTACTTCTCGTTGGGAACATTATATGCGTCTATAACGTTGTATATCCTAATCTAAGGCAACCTATCATGTCAGACGTAATATTCTACAACATTCCTGGCCTGTCGAACCCTTCTTCTCGGTGGGAACAGTATATACGTCTATAACGTTATATATCCTAACCTAAGGCAACCTAACATCTCGGATGTAACATTTGACATTATTCCAAGCGTGTCGGTCGCTACGTCTCGGTGGTAACATTATATGCGTCTATAACGTTGTATATCCGAAGCTAAGGCAATCTAACAACTCGGATGTAATATTTGACAACATTCTAGGCGTGTCGGTCCCCACTTCTCGGTGGGAACAATATATACGTCTATAACGTTATATATCCTAACCTAAGGCAACCTGACATCTCGGATGTAATATTCTACAACATTCGAGGCGTGTCGCACCCCACTTCTCGGTGGGAACATTATATGCGTCTGTGACGTTGTATATCCTAATCTAAGGCAACCTATCATCTCAGACGTAATATTTTACAACATTCCTGGCGTGTCGGAGCATTCTTTTCGATGGGAATATTATATACGTCTATAACGGTATATATCCTAATCTAAGGCAACCTAACATATCGGAATCAATATTTGACAACATTCCTGGCCTGTCGAACCCTACTTCTCGCTGGGTGCAGTATATACGTCTATAACGTTATATATCTTATCCTAAGGCAACCTAACAACTCGGATGTAATATTTGACAGCATTCCAGGCGTGTCGGATCCTACTTCTCGGTGGGAACCATATATGCGTCTATAACGTTGTATATCCTAATCTAAGGCATCCTATCATCTCAGACGTAATATTTTACAACATTCCTGGTGTGTTGGAGCATTCTTTTCGGTGGGAATATTATATACGTCTATAACGGTATATATCCTAATCTAAGGCAACCTGACTTCTCGGATATAATATTTGACAACATTCCAGGCGTGTCGGATCCTACTTCTCCGTGGGAACATTATATGCGTCCATAACGTAGTATATCCTAATCTAAGGCAACCTATCATGTCAGACGTAATATTCTACAACATTCCTGGCGTGTCAGAGCATTCTTTTCGGTGGGAATATTATACACGTCTATAACGGTATATATCCTAATCTAAGGCAACCTGACTTCACGGATATAATATTCTACAACATTCCAGGCGTGTCGGACCCCACTTCTCGGTGGGAACATTATATGCGTCTATAACGTTGGATATCATATTCTAAGGCAACCTGTCATCTCAGACGTAATATTTTCCAACATTCCTGGCGTGTCGGAGCATTCTTTTCGGTGGGAATATTATATACGTCTATAACGGTATATATCCTAATCTAAGGCAACCTAACATCTCGGATGTAATATTGGCTACACTCCTGGCCTGTCGAACCCTACTTCTCGGAGGGAACAGTATATACGTCTATAACGTTATATATCCTAACCTAAGGCAACCTAACATTTCGGATGTAATATTTGACAACACTCCAGGCGTGTCGGAACCTACTTCTCGGTGGGAACATTATATGCGTCTATAACGTTATATATCCTAATCTAAGGCGACCTGACATCTCGGATGTAATATTCCACAACATTCCTGGCGTGTCGGAGCATTCTTTTCGGTGGGCATATTATATACGTCACTAACGGTATATATCCTAATCTAAGGTAACCTAACATCTCGGATGCAATATTTGACAACATTCCTGGCCTGTCAAAACCTATTTCTCGGTGGTAACATTATATGCGTCTATAACGTTGTATATCCTAATCTAAGGCAACCTATCGTCTCAGACGTAATATTTTACAACTTTCCTGGCGTGTCGGAGCATTCTTTTCGGTGGGAATATTATATACGTCTATAACGGTATATATCCTAATCTAAGACAACCTAACATCTCGGATGCAATATTTGACAACATTCCTGGCCTGTCAAACCCTACTTCTCGGTGGGAACAGTATATACGTCTATAGCGTTATATATCTAAACCTAAGGCAAGCTAGCATCTCGGATGTAATATTTGACAACATTCCTAGCGTGTCGGAGCATTCTTTTCGGTGGGAACAGTATATACGTGTATAACGTTTTATATCCTAACCTAAGGCAACCTGACATCTCGGATGTAATATTCTACAACATTCCAGGCGTGTCGGACCCTACTTCTCGGTGGGAACATTATATACGTCTATAACGTTGTATATCCTAATCTAAGGCAACCTATCGTCTCAGACGTAACATTTTACAACATTCCAGGCGACTCAGTCCCTACGTCTCGGTGGGAACTTTACATGCGTCTATAACGTTGTATATCCTACTCTAAGGCAACCTATCATCTCAGAAGTAATATTTTACAACATTCCTGGCGTGTCGGAGCATTCTTTTCGGTGGGAATAGTATATACGTCTATAACGTTATATATCCTAATCTAAGGCAAACTAACACCTCGGATGTAATATTTGACAACATTCTAGGCGTGTCGGTCCCCACTTCTCGGTGGGAACAATATATACGTCTATAACGTTATATATCCTAACCTAAGGCAACCTGACATCTCGGATGTAATATTCTACAACATTCGAGGCGTGTCGCACCCCACTTCTCGGTGGGAACATTATATGCGTCTGTGACGTTGTATATCCTAATCTAAGGCAACCTATCATCTCAGACGTAATATTTTACAACATTCCTGGCGTGTCGGAGCATTCTTTTCGATGGGAATATTATATACGTCTATAACGGCATATATCCTAATCTAAGGCAACCTAACATATCGGAATCAATATTTGACAACATTCCTGGCCTGTCGAACCCTACTTCTCGGTGGAAACAGTATATACGTCTATAACGTTATATATCTTATCCTAAGGCAACCTAACAACTCGGATGTAATATTTGACAACATTTCAGGCGTGTCGGATCCTACTTCTCGGTGGGAACGTTATATACGTCTATAACGGTATATATCCTAATCTAAGGCGACCTAACACCTCGGATGTAATATTTGACAACATTCTAGGCGTGTCGGTCCCTACTTCTCGTTGGGAACATTATATGCGTCTATAACGTTGTATATCCTAATCTAAGGCAACCTATCATGTCAGACGTAATATTCTACAACATTCCTGGCCTGTCGAACCCTTCTTCTCGGTGGGAACAGTATATACGTCTATAACGTTATATATCCTAACCTAAGGCAACCTAACATCTCGGATGTAACATTTGACATTATTCCAAGCGTGTCGGTCGCTACGTCTCGGTGGTAACATTATATGCGTCTATAACGTTGTATATCCGAAGCTAAGGCAATCTAACAACTCGGATGTAATATTTGACAACATTCTAGGCGTGTCGGTCCCCACTTCTCGGTGGGAACAATATATACGTCTATAACGTTATATATCCTAACCTAAGGCAACCTGACATCTCGGATGTAATATTCTACAACATTCGAGGCGTGTCGCACCCCACTTCTCGGTGGGAACATTATATGCGTCTGTGACGTTGTATATCCTAATCTAAGGCAACCTATCATCTCAGACGTAATATTTTACAACATTCCTGGCGTGTCGGAGCATTCTTTTCGATGGGAATATTATATACGTCTATAACGGTATATATCCTAATCTAAGGCAACCTAACATATCGGAATCAATATTTGACAACATTCCTGGCCTGTCGAACCCTACTTCTCGCTGGGTGCAGTATATACGTCTATAACGTTATATATCTTATCCTAAGGCAACCTAACAACTCGGATGTAATATTTGACAGCATTCCAGGCGTGTCGGATCCTACTTCTCGGTGGGAACCATATATGCGTCTATAACGTTGTATATCCTAATCTAAGGCATCCTATCATCTCAGACGTAATATTTTACAACATTCCTGGTGTGTTGGAGCATTCTTTTCGGTGGGAATATTATATACGTCTATAACGGTATATATCCTAATCTAAGGCAACCTGACTTCTCGGATATAATATTTGACAACATTCCAGGCGTGTCGGATCCTACTTCTCCGTGGGAACATTATATGCGTCCATAACGTAGTATATCCTAATCTAAGGCAACCTATCATGTCAGACGTAATATTCTACAACATTCCTGGCGTGTCAGAGCATTCTTTTCGGTGGGAATATTATACACGTCTATAACGGTATATATCCTAATCTAAGGCAACCTGACTTCACGGATATAATATTCTACAACATTCCAGGCGTGTCGGACCCCACTTCTCGGTGGGAACATTATATGCGTCTATAACGTTGGATATCATATTCTAAGGCAACCTGTCATCTCAGACGTAATATTTTCCAACATTCCTGGCGTGTCGGAGCATTCTTTTCGGTGGGAATATTATATACGTCTATAACGGTATATATCCTAATCTAAGGCAACCTAACATCTCGGATGTAATATTGGCTACACTCCTGGCCTGTCGAACCCTACTTCTCGGAGGGAACAGTATATACGTCTATAACGTTATATATCCTAACCTAAGGCAACCTAACATTTCGGATGTAATATTTGACAACACTCCAGGCGTGTCGGAACCTACTTCTCGGTGGGAACATTATATGCGTCTATAACGTTATATATCCTAATCTAAGGCGACCTGACATCTCGGATGTAATATTCCACAACATTCCTGGCGTGTCGGAGCATTCTTTTCGGTGGGCATATTATATACGTCACTAACGGTATATATCCTAATCTAAGGTAACCTAACATCTCGGATGCAATATTTGACAACATTCCTGGCCTGTCAAAACCTATTTCTCGGTGGTAACATTATATGCGTCTATAACGTTGTATATCCTAATCTAAGGCAACCTATCGTCTCAGACGTAATATTTTACAACTTTCCTGGCGTGTCGGAGCATTCTTTTCGGTGGGAATATTATATACGTCTATAACGGTATATATCCTAATCTAAGACAACCTAACATCTCGGATGCAATATTTGACAACATTCCTGGCCTGTCAAACCCTACTTCTCGGTGGGAACAGTATATACGTCTATAGCGTTATATATCTAAACCTAAGGCAAGCTAGCATCTCGGATGTAATATTTGACAACATTCCTAGCGTGTCGGAGCATTCTTTTCGGTGGGAACAGTATATACGTGTATAACGTTTTATATCCTAACCTAAGGCAACCTGACATCTCGGATGTAATATTCTACAACATTCCAGGCGTGTCGCACCCTACTTCTCGGTGGGAACATTATATACGTCTATAACGTTGTATATCCTAATCTAAGGCAACCTATCGTCTCAGACGTAACATTTTACAACATTCCAGGCGACTCAGTCCCTACGTCTCGGTGGGAACTTTACATGCGTCTATAACGTTGTATATCCTACTCTAAGGCAACCTATCATCTCAGAAGTAATATTTTACAACATTCCTGGCGTGTCGGAGCATTCTTTTCGGTGGGAATAGTATATACGTCTATAACGTTATATATCCTAATCTAAGGCAAACTAACACCTCGGATGTAATATTTGACAACATTCTAGGCGTGTCGGTCCCTACTTCTCGTTGGGAACATTATATGCGTCTATAACGTTGTATATCCTAATCTAAGGCAACCTATCATGTCAGACGTAATATTCTACAACATTGCTGCCGTGTCGGAGCATTCTTTTCGGTGGGAATATTATATGCGTTTATAACGGTCGACATCGTAATCTAAGGCAATCTAACATCTCGGATGTATTATTGGCTACATTCCTGGCCTGTCGGACCCGACATCTCGGTGGGAAAATTATATATGTCTATAACGTAATATACCCTAACCTAAGGCAACCTAACAACTCGGATGTAATATTTGACAACATTCCAGGCGTGTCGGATCCTACTTCTCGGTGGCAACATTATATGCGTCTATAACGTTATATATCCTAACCTAAGGCAACCTAACAACTCGGATGTAATATTTGACAACATTCTAGGCGTGTCGGTCCCTACTTCTCGTTGGGAACATTATATGCGTCTATAACGTTGTATATCCTAATCTAAGGCAACCTATCATGTCAGACGTAATATTCTACAACATTCCTGCCGTGTCGAAGCATTCTTTTCGGTGGGAATATTATACACGTCTATAACGGTATATATCCTAATCTAAGGCAACCTAACATCTCGGATGCAATATTTGACAACATTCCAGGCGTATCGGTCCCTACGTCTCGGTGGTAACATTATATGCGTCTATAACGTTATATATCCTAACCTAAAGCAACCTAACATTTCGGATGTAATATTTGACAACATTCCAGGCGTGTCGGATCCTACTTCTCGGTGGGAACATTATATGCATCTATAACGTTATATATCCTAACCTAAGGCAACCTAACAACTCGGATGTAATATTTGACAACATTCTAGGCTTGTCGGTCCCTACTTCTCGTTGGGAACATTATATGCGTCTATAACGTTGTATATCCTAATCTAAGTCAACCTATCATGTCAGACGTAATATTCTTCAACATTCCCGGCGTGTCGGAGCATTCATTTCGGTGGGAATATTATATACGTCTATAACGGTACATATCCTAATCTAAGGCAACCTAACATCTCCGATGCTATATTTGACAACATTCCTGTCGTGTCGGACCTTACTTCTCGGTGGGAACATTATATACGTCTATAACGCTATATATCCTAACCTAAGGCCACCTAACAGCTCGGATGTATTATTTGACATCATTCCAGGCGTGTCGGACCCCACTTCTCGGTGGGAACATTATATGCGTCTATAACGTTGTATATCCTAATCTAAGGCAACCTATCGTCTCAGACGTAATATTTTACAACTTTCCTGGCGTGTCGGAGCATTCTTTTCGGTGGGAATATTATATACGTCTATAACGGTATATATCCTAATCTAAGGCAACCTAACATCTCGGATGCAATATTTGACAACATTCCTGGCCTGTCGAACCCTACTTCTCGGTGGGAACAGTATATACGTCTATAGCGTTATATATCTAAACCTAAGGCAAGCTAGCATCTCGGATGTAATATTTGACAACATTTCAGGCGTGTCGGATCCTACTTCTCGGTGGGAACGTTATATACGTCTATAACGGTATATATCCTAATCTAAGGCGACCTAACATCTCGGATGTAATAAAGGCTACAATCCTGGCCTGTCGAACCCTACTTCTCGGTGGGAACAGTATATACGTCTATAACGTTATATATCCTAATCTAAGGCAAACTAACACCTCGGATGTAATATTTGACAACATTCTAGGCGTGTCGGTCCCTACTTCTCGTTGGGAACATTATATGCGTCTATAACGTTGTATATCCTAATCTAACGCAACCTATCATGTCAGACGTAATATTCTACAACATTCCTGCCGTGTCGGAGCATTCTTTTCGGTGGGAATATTATATGCGTTTATAACGGTCGACATCGTAATCTAAGGCAATCTAACATCTCGGATGTATTATTGGCTACATTCCTGGCCTGTCGGACCCGACATCTCGGTGGGAACATTATATACGTCTATAACGTTATATACCCTAACCTAAGGCAACCTAACAACTCGGATGTAATATTTGACAACATTCCAGGCGTGTCGGATCCTACTTCTCGGTGGCAACATTATATGCGTCTATAACGTTATATATCCTAACCTAAGGCAACCTAACAACTCGGATGTAATATTTGACAACATTCTAGGCGTGTCGGTCCCTACTTCTCGTTGGGAACATTATATGCGTCTATAACGTTGTATATCCTAATCTATATAGAATATTACGTCTGACATGATAGGTTGCCTTAGATTATCATGTCAGACGTAATATTCTACAACATTCCTGCCGTGTCGAAGCATTCTTTTCGGTGGGAATATTATACACGTCTATAACGGTATATATCCTAATCTAAGGAAACCTAACATCTCGGATGCAATATTTGACAACATTCCAGGCGTATCGGTCCCTACGTCTCGGTGGTAACATTATATGCGTCTATAACGTTATATATCCTAACCTAAAGCAACCTAACATTACGGATGTAATATTTGACAACATTCCAGGCGTGTCGGATCCTACTTCTCGGTGGGAACATTATATGCATCTATAACGTTATATATCCTACCCTAAGGCAACCTAACAACTCGGATGTAATATTTGACAACATTCTAGGCTTGTCGGTCCCTACTTCTCGTTGGGAACATTATATGCGTCTATAACGTTGTATATCCTAATCTAAGTCAACCTATCATGTCAGACGTAATATTCTTCAACATTCCCGGCGTGTCGGAGCATTCATTTCGGTGGGAATATTATATACGTCTATAACGGTACATATCCTAATCTAAGGCAACCTAACATCTCCGATGCTATATTTGACAACATTCCTGTCGTGTCGGACCTTACTTCTCGGTGGGAACATTATATACGTCTATAACGCTATATATCCTAACCTAAGGCCACCTAACATCTCGGATGTATTATTTGACATCATTCCAGGCGTGTCGGACCCCACTTCTCGGTGGGAACATTATATGCGTCTATAACGTTGTATATCCTAATCTAAGGCAACCTATCGTCTCAGACGTAATATTTTACAACTTTCCTGTCGTGTCGGAGCATTCTTTTCGGTGGGAATATTATATACGTCTATAACGGTATATATCCTAATCTAAGGCAACCTAACATCTCGGATGCAATATTTGACAACATTCCTGGCCTGTCGAACCCTACTTCTCGGTGGGAACAGTATATACGTCTATAGCGTTATATATCTAAACCTAAGGCAAGCTAGCATCTCGTATGTAATATTTGACAACATTCCTAGCGTGTCGGAGCATTCTTTTCGGTGGGAACAGTATATACGTGTATAACGTTATATATCCTAACCTAAGGCAACCTGACATCTCGGATGTAATATTCTACAACATTCCAGGCGTGTCGGACCCTACTTCTCGGTGGGAACATTATATACGTCTATAACATTGTATATCCTAATCTAAGGCAACCTATCGTCTCAGACGTAACATTTTACAACATTCCAGGCGAGTCAGTCCCTACGTCTCGGTGGTAACATTATATGCGTCTATGACGTTATATATCCTAACCTAAGGCAACCTAACATCTCGGATGTAATATTTGACAACATTCCTGTCGTGTCGGACCCTACTTCCTGGTGGGAACATTAGATACGTCTATAACGTTATGTATCCTAACCAAAGGCAACCTAACATCTCGGATGAAATATTTGACAACATTGTAGGCGTGCCGGTCCCTACGTCTCGGTGGTAACATTATATGCATCTATAACGTTATATATCCTAAACTAAGGCAACCTGACACCTCGGATGTAATATTCCATAACATTCCAGGCGTGTCGGACCCTACTTCTCGGTGGGAACTTTACATGCGTCTATAACGTTGTATATCCTACTCTAAGGCAACCTATCATCTCAGAAGTAATATTTTACAACATTCCTGGCGTGTCGGAGCATTCTTTTCGGTGGGAATAGTATATACGTCTATAACGGCATTATCCTAATATAAGGCAACCTAACATCTCGGATGCAATATTTGACAACATTCGTCTCGTGTTGGAACCTACTTCTCGGTGGGAACATTATATGCGTCTATAACGTTATATATCCTAACCTAATGCAACCTGACATCTCCGATGTAATATTCTATAACACTCCACGCGTGTGGGACCCTACTTCTCGGTGGGAACATTATATGCGTCTATAACGATGTATATCCTAATCTAAGGCAACCTGACATCTCGGATGTAATATTCTACAACATTCCAGGCGTGTCGGACCCTACTTCTCGGTGGTAACATTATATGCGTCTGTAACGTTGTATATTACAACCTAAGGCAACCTAACAACTCGGATGTAATATTTGACAACATTCTAGGCGTGTCGGTCTCTACTTCTCGGTGGGAACATTATATGCGTCTATAGCGGTGTATATCATAATCTAAGGCACCCTATCATGTCAGACGTAATATTCTACAACATTCCTGGCCTGTCGGAGCATTCTTCTCGGTGGGAATATTATATGCGTCTATAACAGTCGATATCGTAATCTAAGGCAATCTAACATCTCGGATGTAATATTGGCTACATTCCTGGCCTGTCGAACCCTACTTCTCGGTGGGAACAGTATATACGTCTATAACGTTATATATCTTAACCTAAGGCAACCTAACATCTCGGATGCAACATTTGACAACATTCCTGGCCTGTCGAACCCTACTTCTCGGTGGGAACAGTATATACGTCTATAGCGTTATATATCTAAACCTAAGGCAAGCTAGCATCTCGGATGTAATATTTGACAACATTTCAGGCGTGTCGGATCCTACTTCTCGGTGGGAACGTTATATACGTCTATAACGGTATATATCCTAATCTAAGGCGACCTAACATCTCGGATGTAATAAAGGCTACAATCCTGGCCTGTCGAACCCTACTTCTCGGTGGGAACAGTATATACGTCTATAACGTTATATATCCTAATCTAAGGCAAACTAACACCTCGGATGTAATATTTGACAACATTCTAGGCGTGTCGGTCCCTACTTCTCGTTGGGAACATTATATGCGTCTATAACGTTGTATATCCTAATCTAAGGCAACCTATCATGTCAGACGTAATATTCTACAACATTCCTGCCGTGTCGGAGCATTCTTTTCGGTGGGAATATTATATGCGTTTATAACGGTCGACATCGTAATCTAAGGCAATCTAACATCTCGGATGTATTATTGGCTACATTCCTGGCCTGTCGGACCCGACATCTCGGTGGGAACATTATATACGTCTATAACGTTATATACCCTAACCTAAGGCAACCTAACAACTCGGATGTAATATTTGACAACATTCCAGGCGTGTCGGATCCTACTTCTCGGTGGCAACATTATATGCGTCTATAACGTTATATATCCTAACCTAAGGCAACCTAACAACTCGGATGTAATATTTGACAACATTCTAGGCGTGTCGGTCCCTACTTCTCGTTGGGAACATTATATGCGTCTATAACGTTGTATATCCTAATCTATATAGAATATTACGTCTGACATGATAGGTTGCCTTAGATTATCATGTCAGACGTAATATTCTACAACATTCCTGCCGTGTCGAAGCATTCTTTTCGGTGGGAATATTATACACGTCTATAACGGTATATATCCTAATCTAAGGAAACCTAACATCTCGGATGCAATATTTGACAACATTCCAGGCGTATCGGTCCCTACGTCTCGGTGGTAACATTATATGCGTCTATAACGTTATATATCCTAACCTAAAGCAACCTAACATTACGGATGTAATATTTGACAACATTCCAGGCGTGTCGGATCCTACTTCTCGGTGGGAACATTATATGCATCTATAACGTTATATATCCTAACCTAAGGCAACCTAACAACTCGGATGTAATATTTGACAACATTCTAGGCTTGTCGGTCCCTACTTCTCGTTGGGAACATTATATGCGTCTATAACGTTGTATATCCTAATCTAAGTCAACCTATCATGTCAGACGTAATATTCTTCAACATTCCCGGCGTGTCGGAGCATTCATTTCGGTGGGAATATTATATACGTCTATAACGGTACATATCCTAATCTAAGGCAACCTAACATCTCCGATGCTATATTTGACAACATTCCTGTCGTGTCGGACCTTACTTCTCGGTGGGAACATTATATACGTCTATAACGCTATATATCCTAACCTAAGGCCACCTAACATCTCGGATGTATTATTTGACATCATTCCAGGCGTGTCGGACCCCACTTCTCGGTGGGAACATTATATGCGTCTATAACGTTGTATATCCTAATCTAAGGCAACCTATCGTCTCAGACGTAATATTTTACAAATTTCCTGTCGTGTCGGAGCATTCTTTTCGGTGGGAATATTATATACGTCTATAACGGTATATATCCTAATCTAAGGCAACCTAACATCTCGGATGCAATATTTGACAACATTCCTGGCCTGTCGAACCCTACTTCTCGGTGGGAACAGTATATACGTCTATAGCGTTATATATCTAAACCTAAGGCAAGCTAGCATCTCGTATGTAATATTTGACAACATTCCTAGCGTGTCGGAGCATTCTTTTCGGTGGGAACAGTATATACGTGTATAACGTTATATATCCTAACCTAAGGCAACCTGACATCTCGGATGTAATATTCTACAACATTCCAGGCGTGTCGGACCCTACTTCTCGGTGGGAACATTATATACGTCTATAACATTGTATATCCTAATCTAAGGCAACCTATCGTCTCAGACGTAACATTTTACAACATTCCAGGCGAGTCAGTCCCTACGTCTCGGTGGTAACATTATATGCGTCTATGACGTTATATATCCTAACCTAAGGCAACCTAACATCTCGGATGTAATATTTGACAACATTCCTGTCGTGTCGGACCCTACTTCCTGGTGGGAACATTAGATACGTCTATAACGTTATGTATCCTAACCAAAGGCAACCTAACATCTCGGATGAAATATTTGACAACATTGCAGGCGTGCCGGTCCCTACGTCTCGGTGGTAACATTATATGCATCTATAACGTTATATATCCTAAACTAAGGCAACCTGACACCTCGGATGTAATATTCCATAACATTCCAGGCGTGTCGGACCCTACTTCTCGGTGGGAACTTTACATGCGTCTATAACGTTGTATATCCTACTCTAAGGCAACCTATCATCTCAGAAGTAATATTTTACAACATTTCTGGCGTGTCGGAGCATTCTTTTCGGTGGGAATAGTATATACGTCTATAACGGCATTATCCTAATATAAGGCAACCTAACATCTCGGATGCAATATTTGACAACATTCGTCTCGTGTTGGAACCTACTTCTCGGTGGGAACATTATATGCGTCTATAACGTTATATATCCTAACCTAATGCAACCTGACATGTCCGATGTAATATTCTATAACACTCCACGCGTGTGGGACCCTACTTCTCGGTGGGAACATTATATGCGTCTATAACGATGTATATCCTAATCTAAGGCAACCTGACATCTCGGATGTAATATTCTACAACATTCCAGGCGTGTCGGACCCTACTTCTCGGTGGTAACATTATATGCGTCTGTAACGTTGTATATTACAACCTAAGGCAACCTAACAACTCGGATGTAATATTTGACAACATTCTAGGCGTGTCGGTCTCTACTTCTCGGTGGGAACATTATATGCGTCTATAGCGGTGTATATCCTAATCTAAGGCACCCTATCATGTCAGACGTAATATTCTACAACATTCCTGGCCTGTCGGAGCATTCTTCTCGGTGGGAATATTATATGCGTTTATAACGGTCGACATCGTAATCTAAGGCAATCTAACATCTCGGATGTATTATTGGCTACATTCCTGGCCTGTCGGACCCGACATCTCGGTGGGAATATTATACACGTCTATAACGGTATATATCCTAATCTAAGGCAACCTAACATCTCGGATGCAATATTTGACAACATTCCAGGCGTATCGGTCCCTACGTCTCGGTGGTAACATTATATGCGTCTATAACGTTATATATCCTAACCTAAAGCAACCTAACATTTCGGATGTAATATTTGACAACATTCCAGGCGTGTCGGATCCTACTTCTCGGTGGGAACATTATATGCATCTATAACGTTATATATCCTAACCTAAGGCAACCTAACAACTCGGATGTAATATTTGACAACATTCTAGGCTTGTCGGTCCCTACTTCTCGGTGGGAACATTATATGCGTCTATAACGATGTATATGCTAATCTAAGGCAACCTGACATCTCGGATGTAATATTCTACAACATTCCAGGCGTGTCGGACCCTACTTCTCGGTGGTAACATTATATGCGTCTGTGACGTTGTATATTACAACCTAAGGCAACCTAACAACTCGGATGTAATATTTGACAACATTCTAGGCGTGTCGGTCTCTACTTCTCGGTGGGAACATTATATGCGTCTATAGCGGTGTATATCCTAATCTAAGGCAACCTATCATCTCAGACGTAAAATTTTGCAACATTCCTGGCGTGTCGGAGCATTCTTTTCGGTGGGAATATTATATACGTCTATAACGGTATATATCCTAATCTAAGGCAACCTAACATCTCGGATGCAATATTTGACAACATTCCTGGCCTGTCGAAACCTACTTCTCGTAGGGAACAGTATATATGTCTATAACGTTATGTATCCTAACGTAAGGCGACCTAACATCTCGGATATAATATTTGACAATATTCCAGGCGTGTAGGTCCCTACGTCTCGGAGGTAACATTGTATGCGTCTATAACGTTATATATCCTAACCTAAGGCAACCTGACATCTCGGATGTAATATTCTACAACATTCCAGGCGTGTCGGACCCTACTTCTCGGTGGGAACATTATATGCGTCTATTACGTTGCATATCCCAATCTAAGGCAACCTATCATCTCAGACGTAATATTTTACAACATTCCTGGGATGTCGGAGCATTCTTTTCGGTGGGAACAGTATATATGTCTATAACGTTATATATCCTAACCTAAGGTAACCTGACATCTCGGATGTAATATTGTACAACATTCCAGGCGTGTCGGACCGCACTTCTCTGTGGGAACATTATGTGCGTCTATAACGTTGTATATCCTAATCTAAGGCAACCTATCGTCTCAGACGTAACATTTATAACATTCCAGGCGAGTCAGTCCCTACGTCTCGGCGGTAACATTATATGCATCTATAACGTTATATATCCTAACCTAAGGCAACCTGACATCTCGGATGTAATATTCTACAACATTCCAGGCGTGTCGGACCCTACTTCTCGGTGGGAACATTATATGCGTCTATAACGTTGTATATCCTAATCTAAGGCAACCTATCATCTCAGACGTAATATTTTACCACATTCCTGACATGTCGGAACATACTTTTCGGTGGGAATATTATATGCGTCTATAACGGTCGATATCGTAATCTAAGGCAATCTAACATCTCGAATGTAATATTGACTATATTCCTGGCCTGTCGAACCCTACTTCTCGGTGGGAACAGTATATGCGTCTATAACGTTGTATATCGTAATCTAAGGCAACCTATCATCTCAGACGTAATATTTTACCACATTCCTGACGTGTCGGAACATTCTTTTCGGTGGGAATATTATATGCGTCTATAACGGTCGATATCGTAATCTAAGGCAATCTAACATCTCGGATGTAATATTGGCTACATTCCTGGCCTGCCGAACTCTACTTCTTGGAGGGAACAGTATATACGTCTATAACAGTATATATCCTAATCTAAGGCAACCTAACATCTCGGATGCAACATTTGACAACATTCCTGTCCTGTCGAACCCTACTTCTCGGTGGGAACAGTATATGCGTCTATAACGTTATATATCTAAACCTAAGGCAACCTAGCATCTCGGATGTAACATTTGACAACATTCCAGGCGTGCCAGTCCCTACGTCTCGGTGGTAACATTATATGCGTCTATAGCGTTATATATCCTAACCTAAGGCAACCTAACATCTCGGATGTAATATTTGACAACATTCCTGTCGTGTCGGAACATTCCTTTCGGTGGGAACAGTATATACGTCTATAACGTTATACATCCTAACCTAAGGCAACCTGACATCTCGGATGTAATATTCTACAACATTCCAGGCGTGTCGGACCCTACTGCTCGGTGGGAACATTATATGCGTCTATTACGTTGTATATCCTAATCTAAGGCAACCTATCATCTCAGACGTTATATTTTACAACATTCCTGGGATGTCGGAGCATTCTTTTCGGTGGGAATATTATATACGTCTATAACGGTATATATCCTAATCTAAGGCAACCTAACATCTCGGATGCAACATTTGACAACATTCCTGGCCTTTCGAACCCTACTTCTCGGTGGGAACATTATATGCGTCTATAACGTTATATATCCTAAACTAAGGCAACCTGACACCTCGGATGTAATATTCCATAACATTCCAGGCGTGTCGGACCCTACTTCTCGGTGGGAACTTTACATGCGTCTATAACGTTGTATATCCTACTCTAAGGCAACCTATCATCTCAGAAGTAATACTTTACAACATTCCTGGCGTGTCGGAGCATTCTTTTCGGTGGGAATATTATATACGTCTATAACGGCATTATCCTAATATAAGGCAACCTAACATCTCGGATGCATTATTTGACAACATTCGAGGCGTGTTGGAACCTACTTCTCGGTGGGAACATTATATGCGTCTATAACGTTATATATCCTAACCTAATGCAACCTGACATCTCCGATGTAATATTCTATAACGCTCCACGCGTGTGGGACCCTACTTCTCGGTGGGAACATTATATGCGTCTATAACGTTGTATATCCTAATGTAAGGCAACCTGACATCTCGGATGTAATATTCTACAACATTCCAGGCGTGTCGGACCCTACTTCTCGGTGGTAACATTATATGCGTCTGTAACGTTGTATATTACAACCTAAGGCAACCTAACAACTCGGATGTACTATTTGACAACATTCTAGGCGTGTCGGTCTCTACTTCTCGGTGGGAACATTATATGCGTCTATAGCGGTGTATATCCTAATCTAAGCCAACCTATCATCTCAGGCGTAAAATATTGCAACATTCCTGGCGTGTCGGAGCATTCTTTTCGGTGGGAATATTATATACGTCTATAACGGTATATGTCCTAATCTAAGGCAACCTTACATCTCGGATGCAATATTTGACAACATTCCTGGCCTGTCGAAACCTACTTCTCGGTGGGAACAGTATATGCGTCTATAACGTTATATATCCTAACCTAAGGCAACCTGACATCTCGGGTTGTAATATTTTACAACATTCCTGGCGTGTCGGAGCATTCTCTTCGGTGGGAATATTATCCACGTTTATAACCGTATATATCCTAATCTAAGGCAACCTTATATCTCGGATGCAATATTTGACAACATTCCTGGCCTGTAGAACCCTACTTCTCGGTGGGAACAGTATATACGTCTATAACGTTATATATCCTAACCTAAGGTAACCTGACATCTCGGATGTAAT
Source organism: Xylocopa violacea (assembly GCA_963969225.1). Classification (NCBI taxonomy): domain Eukaryota; kingdom Metazoa; phylum Arthropoda; class Insecta; order Hymenoptera; family Apidae; genus Xylocopa; species Xylocopa violacea. The sequence goes on along the minus strand of CAXAJV010000014.1, from coordinate 5,026,924 downwards.
ATTGTACAACATTCCAGGCGTGTCGGACCGCACTTCTCGGTGGGAACATTATGTGCGTCTATAACGTTGTATATCCTAATCTAAGGCAACCTATCGTCTCAGACGTAACATTTTACAACATTCCAGGCGAGTCAGTCCCTACGTCTCGGTGGTATCATTATATGCGTCTATAACGTTATATATCCTATCCTAACGCAACCTAACATCTCGGATGTAATATTTGACAACATTCCTGTCGGGTCGGACCCTACTTCCTGGTGGGAACATTAGATACGTCTATAACGTTATGTATCCTAACCAAAGGCAACCTAACATTGCGGATGTAATATTTGACAACATTCCAGGCGTGCCTGTCCCTACGTCTCGGTGGGAACATTATATGCGTCTATAACGTTATATATCCTAACCTAATGCAACCTGACATCTCCGATGTAATATTCTATAACACTCCAGGCGTGTGGGACCCTACTTCTCGGTAGGAACACTATATGCGTCTATAACGTTGTATATCCTAATCTAAGGCAACCTGACATCTCGGATGTAATATTCTACAACATTCCAGGCGTGTCGGACCCTACTTCTCGGTGGTAACATTATATGCGTCTATAGCGGTGTATATCCTAATCTAAGGGAACCTATCATCCCAGACGTAAAATTTTGCAACATTCCTGGCGTGTCGGAGCATTCTTTTCGGTGGGAATATTATATACGTCTATAACGGTATATATCCTAATCTAAGGCAACCTTACATCTCGGATGCAATATTTGACAACATTCCTGGCCTGTCGAACCCTACTTCTCGGTGGAAACAGTATATACGTCTATAACGTTATATATCCTAACCTACGGCAACCTAACATTTCGGATGTAAAATTTGACAACATTCCAGGCGTGTCGGTCCCTACTTTTCGGTGGTATCATTATATGCGTCTATAACGTTATATATCCTATCCTAACGCAACCTAACATCTCGGATGTAATATTTGACAACATTCCTGTCGGGTCGGACCCTACTTCCTGGTGGGAACATTAGATACGTCTATAAAGTTATGTATCCTAACCAAAGGCAACCTAACATCTCGGATGTAATATTTGACAACATTCCAGGCGTGCCTGTCCCTACGTCTCGGTGGTAACATTATATGCATCTATAACGTTATATATCCTAAGCTAAGGCAACCTGACATCTCGGATGTAATATTCTACAACATTCCAGGCGTGTCGGACCCTACATCTCGGTGGTAACATTTTATGCGTCTATAAAGTTGTATATCCTAACCCAAGGCAACCTATCATCTCAGACGTAAAATTTTGCAACATTCCTGGCGTGTCGGAGCATTCTTTTCGGTGGGAATATTATATACGTCTATAACGGTATATATCCGAATCTAAGGCAACCTTACATCTCGGATGCAATATTTGACAACAGTCCTGGCGTGTCAGAACCTACTTCTCGGTGGGAACATTATATGCGTCTATAACGTTGTATATCCTAACCCAAGGCAACCTATCATCTCAGACGTAATATTCTACAACATTCCTGGCGTGTCGGAGCATTCTTTTCGGTGGGAATATTATATACGTCTATAACGGTATATATCCGAATCTAAGGCAACCTTACATCTCGGATGCAATATTTGACAACAGTCCTGGCGTGTCAGAACCTACTTCTCGGTGGGAACATTATATGCGTCTATAACGTTATATATCCTAACCAAAGGCAACCTGACATGTCGGATGTAATATTTGACAACATTCCAGGCGTGCCTGTCCCTACGTCTCGGTGGTAACATTATATGCATCTATAACGTTATATATCCTAAGCTAAGGCAACCTGACATCTCGGATGTAATATTCTACAACATTCCAGGCGTGTCGGACCCTACATCTCGGTGGTAACATTTTATGCGTCTATAAAGTTGTATATCCTAACCCAAGGCAACCTATCATCTCAGACGTAAAATTTTGCAACATTCCTGGCGTGTCGGAGCATTCTTTTCGGTGGGAATATTATATACGTCTATAACGGTATATATCCTAATCTAAGGCAACCTTACATCTCGAATGCAAAATTTGACAACATTCCTGGCCTGTCGAACCCTACTTCTCGGTGGGAACAGTATATACGTCTATAACGTTATATATCCTAACCTAAGGCAACCTAACATTTCGGATGTAACATTTGACAACATTCCAGGCGTGTCGGTCCCTACGTCTCGGTGGTAACATTATATGCGTCTATAACGTTATATATCCTAACCTAAGGTAACCTGACATCTCGGGTTGTAATATTTTACAACATTCCTGGCGTGTCAGTGCATTCTTTTCGGTGGGAATATTATATACGTCTATAACGGTATATATCCTAATCTAAGGCAACCTTATATCTCGGATGCAATATTTGACAACATTCCTAGCCTGTAGAACCCTACTTCTCGGTAGGAACAGTATATACGTCTATAACGTTATATATCCTAACCTAAGGCGACCTAACATCTCGGATGTAAAATTTGACAACATTCCAGGCGTGTCGGTCCCTACTTTTCGGTGGTATCATTATATGCGTCTATAACGTTATATATCCTATCCTAACGCAACCTAACATCTCTGATGTAATATTTGACAACATTCCTGTCGGGTCGGACCCTACTTCCTGGTGGGAACATTAGATACGTCTATAACGTTATGTATCCTAACCAAAGGCAACCTAACATCTCGGATGTAATATTTGACAACATTCCAGGCGTGCCTGTCCCTACGTCTCGGTGGTAACATTATATGCATCTATAACGTTATATATCCTAAGCTAAGGCAACCTGACATCTCGGATGTAATATTCTACAACATTCCAGGCGTGTCGGACCCTACATCTCGGTGGTAACATTTTATGCGTCTATAAAGTTGTATATCCTAACCCAAGGCAACCTATCATCTCAGACGTAAAATTTTGCAACATTCCTGGCGTGTCGGAGCATGCTTTTCGGTGGGAATATTATATACGTCTAAAACGGTATATATCTTATCTAAGGCAACCTTACATCTCGGATGCAATATTTGACAACATTCCAGGCGTGTCAGAACCGACTTCTCGCTGGGAACATTAAATGCGTCTATAACGTTATATATCCTCACCTAAGGCAACCTAACATCTCGGATGTAACATTTGTCAACATTCCAGGCGTGTCGGTCCCTACGTCTCGGTGGTGATATTATATGCGTCTAAAACGTTATATATCCTAGCCTAGGGCAAGCTGACATCTCGGATGTAATATTCTACAACATTCCAGGCGTGTAGGACCTTACTTCTCGGTGGTAACATTATATGCGTCTGTAACGTTGTATATTCTAACCTAAGGCAACCTAACATCTCGGATGTAATATTTGACAACAGTCCTGGCGTGTCAGAACCTACTTCTCGGTGGGAACATTATATGCGTCTATAACGTTATATATGCTAACCTAAGGCAACCTGACACCTCGGATGTAATATTTGACAACATTCCAGGCGTGTCAGAACCTACTTCTCGGTGGGAACAGTATATACGTCTATAACGTTATATATCCTAACCTAAGGCAACCTAATATCTCGGATGTAATATTTGTCAACATTCCAGGCGTGTCGGACCCTACTTCTCGGTGGGAACATTATATGCGTCTATAACGTTGTATATCATAACCCAAGGCAACCTATCATCTCGGATGTAACATTTGACAACATTCCAGGCGTGTCGGTCCCTACGTCTCCGTGGTGACATTATATGCGTCTATAACGTTTTATATCCTAATCTAAGGCAACCTATCATCTCAGACGTAATATTTTACCACATTCCTGGCGTGTCAGAGCATACTTCTCGGTGGGAACAGTATATACGTCTATAACGTTATATATCCTAACCTAAGGCAACCTAACATCTCTGATGTAATATTTGTCAACATTCCAGGCCTGTCGGACCCTACATCTCGGTGGGCACATTATATGCGTCTATAACGTTGTATATCCTAACCCAAGGCAACCTATCACCTCAGACGTAAAATTTTGCAACATTCCTGGCGTGTCGGAGCATTCTTTTCGGTGGGAATATTATATACGTCTATAACGGTATATATCCTAATCTAAGGCAACCTTACATCTCGGATGCAATATTTGACAACATTCCTTGCCTGTCGAACCCTGCTTCTCGGTGGGAACAGTATATATGTCTATAACGTTATATATCCTAACCTAAGGCAACCTAACATCTCGGATGTAACATTTGAAAACGTTCCAGGCGTGTCGGTCCCTACGTCTCGGTGGTGACACCATATGCGTCTATAACGTTATATATCCTAACCTAAGGCAACCTGACATCTCGGATGTAATATTTGACAATATTCCAGGCGTGTCGGTCCCTACGTCTCGGTGGTAACGTTATATCCGTCTATAACGTTATGTATCCTGACCTAAGGCAACCTGACATCTCGGGTTGTAATATTCTAAAACATTCCTGTCCTGTCGAACCCTACTTCTCGGAGGGAACAGTATATACTTCTATAACGTTATATATCCCAACCTAAGGCAACCTAACATCTCGGATGCAATGTTTGACAACATTCCTGGCCTGTCGAACCCTACTTCTCGGTAGGAACAGTATATACGTCTATAACGTTATATATCCTAACCTAAGGCAACCTAACGTCTCGGATGTAATATTTGACAACATTCCAGGCGTGTCAGAACCTACTTCTCGATGGGAACATTATATGCGTCTATAACGTTATATATCCTAACCTAAGGCAACCTGACAACTCGGATGTAATATTCTACAACATTCCAGGCGTGTCCGACACTACTTCTCGGTGGTAACATTATATGCATCTGTAACGTTGTATATCCTAACCTAAGGCAACCTAACAACTCGGATGTAATATTTGACAACATTCCAGGCGTGTCGGACCCTCCTTCTCGGTGGGAACATTATATGCGTCTATGACGTTGTATATGCTAATCTAAGGCAACCTATCATCTCAGACGTAATATTTTACCACATTCCTGGCGTGTCAGAGCATACTTCTCGGTGGGAACAGTATATACGTCTATAACGGTATATATCCTAATCTAAGGCAACCTTACATCTCGAATGCAATATTTGACAACATTCCTGGCCTGTCGAACCCTACTTCTCGGTGGGAACAGTATATACGTCTATAACGTTATATATCCTAACGTAAGGCAACCTAACATTTCGGATGTAACATTTGACAACATTCCAGGCGTGTCGGTCCCTACGTCTCGGTGGTAACATTATATGCGTCTATAACGTTATATATCCTAACCTAAGGTAACCTGACATCTCGGGTTGTAATATTTTACAACATTCCTGGCGTGTCAGTGCATTCTTTTCGGTGGGAATATTATATACGTCTATAACGGTATATATCCTAATCTAAGGCAACCTTATATCTCGGATGCAATATTTGACAACATTCCTAGCCTGTAGAACCCTACTTCTCGGTGGGAACAGTATATACGTCTATAACGTTATATATCCTAACCTAAGGCGACCTAACATCTCGGATGTAAAATTTGACAACATTCCAGGCGTGTCCGTCCCTACTTTTCGGTGGTATCATTATATGCGTCTATAACGTTATATATCCTATCCTAACGCAACCTAACATCTCTGATGTAATATTTGACAACATTCCTGTCGGGTCGGACCCTACTTCCTGGTGGGAACATTAGATACGTCTATAACGTTATGTATCCTAACCAAAGGCAACCTAACATCTCAGATGTAATATTTGACAACATTCCAGGCGTGCCTGTCCCTACGTCTCGGTGGTAACATTATATGCATCTATAACGTTATATATCCTAAGCTAAGGCAACCTGACATCTCGGATGTAATATTCTACAACATTCCAGGCGTGTCGGACCCTACATCTCGCTGGTAACATTTTATGCGTCTATAAAGTTGTATATCCTAATCTAAGGCAACCTATCATCTCAGACGTAATATTTTACCACATTCCTGACGTGTCGGAGCATACTTTTCCTTGGAAATATTATATGCGTCTATAACGGTCGATATCGTAATCTAAGGCAACCTAACATCTCGGATGCAACATCTGACAACATTCCTTGCCCGTCGAACCCTACTTCTCGGTGGGAACGGTATATACGTCTATAACGTTATATATCTAAACCTAAGGCAAGCTAGCATCTCGGATGTAATATTTGACAACATTCCTAGCGTGTCGGAGCATTCTTTTCGGTGGGAACAGTATATACGTCTATAACGGTATATATCCTAATCTAAGGCAACCTTACATCTCGGATGCAATATTCTACAACATTCCAGGCGTGTAGGACCTTACTTCTCGGTGGTAACATTATATGCGTCTGTAACGTTGTATATTCTAACCTAAGGCAACCTAACATCTCGGATGCAATATTTGACAACAGTCCTGGCGTGTCAGAACCTACTTCTCGGTGGGAACATTATATGCGTCTATAACGTTATATATCCTAACCTAAGACAACCTGACACCTCGGATCTAATATTTGACAACATTCCAGGCGTGTCAGAACCTACTTCTCGGTGGGAACAGTATATACGTCTATAACGTTATATATCCTAACCTAAGGCAACCTAATATCTCGGATGTAATATTTGTCAACATTCCAGGCGTGTCGGACCCTACTTCTCGGTGGGACCATTATATGCGTCTATAACGTTGTATATCCTAACCCAAGGCAACCTATCATCTCAGACGTAATATTCTACAACATTCCTGGCTTGTCAGAGCATTCTTTTCGGTGGGAACATTATATACGTCTATAACGGTATATATCCTAATCTAAGGCAACCTTACACCTCGGATGCAATATTTGACAACATTCCTGGCCTGTCGAACCCTATTTCTCGGTGGGAACAGTATATACGTCTATAACGTTATATATCCTAACCTAAGGCAACCTAACATCTCGGATGTAACATTTGACAACATTCCAGGCGTGTCGGTCCCTACGTCTCCGTGGTGACATTATATGCGTCTATAACGTTTTATATCCTAATCTAAGGCAACCTATCATCTCAGACGTAATATTTTACCACATTCCTGGCGTGTCAGAGCATACTTCTCGGTGGGAACAGTATATACGTCTATAACGTTATATATCCTAACCTAAGGCAACCTAACATCTCGGATGTAATATTTGTCAACATTCCAGGCCTGTCGGACCCTACATCTCGGTGGGCACATTATATGCGTCTATAACGTTGTATATCCTAACCCAAGGCAACCTATCATCTCAGACGTAATATTCTACAACATTCCTGGCGTGTCGGAGCATTCTTTTCGGGGGGAATATTATATACGTCTATAACGGTATATATCCGAATCTAAGGCAACCTTACATCTCGGATGCAATATTTGACAACAGTCCTGGCGTGTCAGAACCTACTTCTCGGTGGGAAAATTATATGCGTCTATAACGTTATATATCCTAACCTAAGGCAACCTGACACCTCGGATGTAATATTTGACAACATTCCAGGCGTGTCAGAACCTACTTCTCGGTGGGAACATTAAATGCGTCTATAACGTTATAAATCCTCACCTAAGGCAACCTAACATCTCGGATGTAAAATTTGACAACATTCCAGGCGTGTCGGTCCCTACTTTTCGGTGGGTACATTATATGCGTCTATAACGTTATATATCCTAACCTAAGGTAACCTGACATCTCGGGTTGTAATATTTTACAACATTCCTGGCGTGTCAGTGCATTCTTTTCGGTGGGAATATTATATACGTCTAAAACGGTATATATCCTAATCTAAGGCAACCTTATATCTCGGATGCAATATTTGACAACATTCCTAGCCTGTAGAACCCTACTTCTCGGTGGGAACAGTATATACGTCTATAAAGTTATATATCCTAACCTAAGGCGACCTAACATCTCGGATGTAAAATTTGACAACATTCCAGGCGTGTCGGTCCCTACTTTTCGGTGGGTACATTATATGCGTCTATAACGTTATATATCCTAACCTAATGCAACCTGACATCTGGGATGTAATGTTCTACAACATTCCAGGCGTGTCGGACCCTACTTCTCGGTGGGAACAGTATATACATCTATAACGTTATATATCCTAACCTAAGGCGACCTAACATCTCGGATGTAAAATTTGACAACATTCCAGGCGTGTCCGTCCCTACTTTTCGGTGGTATCATTATATGCGTCTATAACGTTATATATCCTATCCTAACGCAACCTAACATCTCTGATTTAATATTTGACAACATTCCTGTTGGGTCGGACCCTACTTCCTGGTGGGAACAGTATATACGTCTATAACGTTATATATCCTAACCAAAGGCAACCTAACATCTCGGATGTAACATTTGACAACGTTCCAGGCGTGTCGGTCCCTACGTCTCGGTGGTGACACCATATGCGTCTATAACGTTATATATCCTAGCCTAAGTCAACCTGACATCTCGGATGTAATATTTGACAATATTCCAGGCGTGTCGGTCCCTGCGTCTCGGTGGTAACGTTATATGCGTCTATAACGTTATGTATCCTAACCTAAGGCAACCTGACATCTCGGGTTGTAATATTCTAAAACATTCCTGTCCTGTCGAACCCTACATCTCGGAGGGAACAGTATATACTTCTATAACGTTATATATCCCAACCTAAGGCAAGCTAACATCTCGGATGTAATATTTGACAAAATTCCAGGCGTGTCGGTCCCTACGTCTCGGTGGTAACATTATATGCGTCTATAACGTTATATATCCCAACCTAAGGCAACCTTACATCTCGGGTTGTAATATTTTACAGCATTCCTTCCGTGTCGGAGCATTCTTTTCGGTGGGAATATTATATACGTCTATAACGGTATATATCCTAATCTAAGGCAACCTTACATCTCGGATGCAATATTTGACAACATTCCTGGCCTGTCGAACCCTACTTCTCGGTGGGAACAGTATATACGTCTATAACGTTGTATATCCTAACCTAAGGCAACCTAACATGTCGGATGTAATATTTGACAACATTCCAGGCGTGTCAGAACCTACTTCTCGGTGGGAACATTAAATGCGTCTATAACGTTATATATCCTAACCTAAGGCAACCTAACATCTCGGATGTAACATTTGTCAACATTCCAGGCGTGTCGGTCCCTACGTCTCGGTGGTGACATTATATGCGTCTAAAACGTTATATATCCTAGCCTAAGGCAAGCTGACATCTCGGATGTAATATTCTACAACATTCCAGGCGTGTAGGACCTTACTTCTCGGTGGTAACATTATATGCGTCTGTAACGTTGTATATTCTAACCTAAGGCAACCTAACATCTCGGATGTAATATTTGACAACAGTCCTGGCGTGTCAGAACCTACTTCTCGGTGGGAACATTATATGCGTCTATAACGTTATATATCCTAACCTAAGACAACCTGACACCTCGGATCTAATATTTGACAACATTCCAGGCGTGTCAGAACCTACTTCTCGGTGGGAACAGTATATACGTCTATAACGTTATATATCCTAACCTAAGGCAACCTAATATCTCGGATGTAATATTTGTCAACATTCTAGGCGTGTCGGACCCTACTTCTCGGTGGGAACATTATATGCGTCTATAACGTTGTATATCCTAACCCAAGGCAACCTATCATCTCAGACGTAATAATCTACAACATTCCTGGCTTGTCGGAGCATTCTTTTCGGTGGGAACATTATATACGTCTATAACGGTATATATCCTAATCTAAGGCAACCTTACACCTCGGATGCAATATTTGACAACATTCCTGGCCTGTCGAACCCTATTTCTCGGTGGGAACAGTATATACGTCCATAACGTTATATATCCTAACCTAAGGCAACCTAACATCTCGGATGTAACATTTGACAACATTCCAGGCGTGTCGGTCCCTACGTCTCCGTGGGGACATTATACGCGTCTATAACGTTTTATATCCTAATCTAAGGCAACCTATCATCTCAGACGTAATATTTTACCACATTCCTGGCGTGTCAGAGCATACTTCTCGTTGGGAACAGTATATACGTCTATAACGTTATATATCCTAACCTAAGGCAACCTAACATCTCGGATGTAATATTTGTCAACATTCCAGGCCTCTCGGACCCTACATCTCGGTGGGCACATTATATGCGTCTATAACGTTGTATATCCTAACCCAAGGCAACCTATCATCTCAGACGTAATATTCTACAACATTCCTGGCGTGTCGGAGCATTCTTTTCGGTGGGAGTATTATATACGACTATAACGGTATATATCCGAATCTAAGGCAACCTTACATCTCGGATGCAATATTTGACAACATTCCTGGCCTGTAGAACCCTACTTCTCGGTGGGAACAGTATATACGTCTATAACGTTATATATCCTAACCTAAGGCAACCTAACATCTCGGATGTAACATTTGACAACATTCCAGGCGTGTCGGTCCCTACGTCTCGGTGGTGACACTATATGCGTCTATAACGTTATATATCCTAACCTAAGGCAACCTAACATCTCGGATGTAACATTTGACAACATTCCTGGCCTGTCGAACCCTACTTCTCGGAGGGAACAGTATATACGTCTATAATGTTATATATCCTAACCTAAGGCAACCTGACATCTCGGATGTATTATTCTACAACGTTCCAGGCGTGTCGGACCCTACTTCTCGGTGGGAACATTATATGCGTCTATAACGTTGTATATCCTAATCTGAGGCAACCTAACATCTCGGATGTAACATTTGACAACATTCCAGGCGTGTCGGTCCCTACGTCTCGGTGGTAACATTACATGCGTCTATAACGGTATATATCCTAATCTAAGGCAACCTAACATCTCGGATGCAATATTTGACAACATTCCCCGCCTGTCGAACCCTACTACTCGGAGGGAACAGCATATACGTCTATAACGTTGTACATCCTAATCTAAGGCAACCTAACATCTCGGATGCAATATTTGACAACATTCCTGGCCTGTCGAACCCTATTTCTCGGAGGGAACAGTATATACGTCTATAGCGTCATATATCCTAACCTAAGGCAACCTAACACCTCGGGTGTAACATTTGACAACATTCCAGGCGTGTCGGTCCCTACGTCTCGGTGGTAACATTACGTGCGTCTATAACGTTATATATGCTAACCTAAGGCAACCTAACGTCTCGGATGTAACATTTGACAACATTCCAGGCGTGTCGGTCCCTACGTCTCGGTGGTAACATTACATGCGTCTATAACGGTATATATCCTAATCTAAGGCAACCTAACAACTCGGATGTAACATTTGACAACATTTCTAGCGTGTCGGAAGCTACTTCTCGGCGGGAACAGTATATACGTCTATAACGTCATATATCCTAACCTATGGCAACCTAACATCTCGGATTTAACATTTGACAACATTCCAGGCGTGTCGGTCCCTACGTCTCGGTGGTAACATTACATGCGTCTATAACGGTATATATCCTAATCTAAGGCAACCTAACATCTCGGATGCAATATTTGACAACATTCCTTGCCTGTCGAACCCTACTTCTCGGAGGGAACAGTATATACGTCTATAATGTTATATATCCTAACCTAAGGCAACCTGACATCTCGGATGTATTATTCTACAACATTCCAGGCGTTTCGGACCCTACTTCTCGGTGGGAACATTATATGCGTCTATAACGTTGTATATCCTAATCTGAGGCAACCTAACATCTCGGATGTAACATTTGACAACATTCCAGGCGTGTCGGTCCCTACGTCTCGGTGGTAACATTACATGCGTCTATAACGGTATATATCCTAATCTAAGGCAACCTAACATCTCGGATGCAATATTTGACAACATTCCTCGCCTGTCGAACCCTACTACTCGGAGGGAACAGCATATACGTCTATAACGTTGTACATCCTAATCTAAGGCAACCTAACATCTCGGATGCAATATTTGACAACATTCCTGGCCTGTCGAACCCTACTTCTCGGAGGGAACAGTATATACGTCTATAGCGTCATATATCCTAACCTAAGGCAACCTAACATCTCGGATGTAACATTGACAACATTCCAGGCGTGTCGGTCCCTACGTCTCGGTGGTAACATTACGTGCGTCTATAACGTTATATATGCTAACCTAAGGCAACCTAACATCTCGGATGCAATATTTGACAACATTCCTGGCCTGTCGAACCCTACTTCTCGGAGGGAACAGTATATACGTCTATAACGTTATATATCCTAACCTAAGGCAACTTAACATCTCGGATGTAACACTTGACAACATTCCAGGCGTGTCGGTCCCTACGTCTCGGTGGTAACATTACATGCGTCTATAACGTTATATATCCTAACCTAAGGCAACCTAACATCTCGGATGTAACATTTGACAACATTCCTGGCCTGTCGAACCCTACTTCTCGGAGGGAACAGTATATACGTCTATAATGTTATATATCCTAACCTAAGGCAACCTGACATCTCGGATGTATTATTCTACAACGTTCCAGGCGTGTCGGACCCTACTTCTCGGTGGGAACATTATATGCGTCTATAACGTTGTATATCCTAATCTGAGGCAACCTAACATCTCGGATGTAACATTTGACAACATTCCAGGCGTGTCGATCCCTACGTCTCGGTGGTAACATTACATGCGTCTATAACGGTATATATCCTAATCTAAGGCAACCTAACATCTCGGATGCAATATTTGACAACATTCCCCGCCTGTCGAACCCTACTACTCGGAGGGAACAGCATATACGTCTATAACGTTGTACATCCTAATCTAAGGCAACCTAACATCTCGGATGCAATATTTGACAACATTCCTGGCCTGTCGAACCCTATTTCTCGGAGGGAACAGTATATACGTCTATAGCGTCATATATCCTAACCTAAGGCAACCTAACACCTCGGGTGTAACATTTGACAACATTCCAGGCGTGTCGGTCCCTACGTCTCGGTGGTAACATTACGTGCGTCTATAACGTTATATATGCTAACCTAAGGCAACCTAACGTCTCGGATGTAACATTTGACAACATTCCAGGCGTGTCGGTCCCTACGTCTCGGTGGTAACATTACATGCGTCTATAACGGTATATATCCTAATCTAAGGCAACCTAACAACTCGGATGTAACATTTGACAACATTTCTAGCGTGTCGGAAGCTACTTCTCGGCGGGAACAGTATATACGTCTATAACGTCATATATCCTAACCTATGGCAACCTAACATCTCGGATTTAACATTTGACAACATTCCAGGCGTGTCGGTCCCTACGTCTCGGTGGTAACATCACATGCGTCTATAACGGTATATATCCTAATCTAAGGCAACCTAACATCTCGGATGCAATATTTGACAACATTCCTTGCCTGTCGAACCCTACTTCTCGGAGGGAACAGTATATACGTCTATAATGTTATATATCCTAACCTAAGGCAACCTGACATCTCGGATGTATTATTCTACAACATTCCAGGCGTGTCGGACCCTACTTCTCGGTGGGAACATTATATGCGTCTATAACGTTGTATATCCTAATCTGAGGCAACCTAACATCTCGGATGTAACATTTGACAACATTCCAGGCGTGTCGGTCCCTACGTCTCGGTGGTAACATTACATGCGTCTATAACGGTATATATCCTAATCTAAGGCAACCTAACATCTCGGATGCAATATTTGACAACATTCCTCGCCTGTCGAACCCTACTACTCGGAGGGAACAGCATATACGTCTATAACGTTGTACATCCTAATCTAAGGCAACCTAACATCTCGGATGCAATATTTGACAACATTCCTGGCCTGTCGAACCCTACTTCTCGGAGGGAACAGTATATACGTCTATAGCGTCATATATCCTAACCTAAGGCAACCTAACATCTCGGATGTAACATTGACAACATTCCAGGCGTGTCGGTCCCTACGTCTCGGTGGTAACATTACGTGCGTCTATAACGTTATATATGCTAACCTAAGGCAACCTAACATCTCGGATGCAATATTTGACAACATTCCTGGCCTGTCGAACCCTACTTCTCGGAGGGAACAGTATATACGTCTATAACGTTATATATCCTAACCTAAGGCAACCTAACATCTCGGATGTAACACTTGACAACATTCCAGGCGTGTCGGTCCCTACGTCTCGGTGGTAACATTACATGCGTCTATAACGGTATATATCCTAATCTAAGGCAACCTAACTTCTCGGACGTAACATTTGACAACATTCCAATCGTGTCGGTCCCTACGTCTCGGTGGTAACATTACATGCGTCTATAACGTTATATATCCTAACCTAAGGCAACCTAACAACTCGGATGTAACATTTGACAACATTTCTAGCGTGTCGGACCCTACTTCTCGGCGGGAACTATATATACGTCTATAACGTCATATATCCTAACCTATGGCAACCTAACATCTCGGATGTAACATTTGACAACATTCCAGGCGTGTCGGTCCCTGCGTCTCGGTGGTAACGTTATATGCGTCTATAACGTTATGTATCCTAACCTAAGGCAACCTGACATCTCGGGTTGTAATATTCTAAAACATTCCTGTCCTGTCGAACCCTACATCTCGGAGGGAACAGTATATACTTCTATAACGTTATATATCCCAACCTAAGGCAAGCTAACATCTCGGATGTAATATTTGACAAAATTCCAGGCGTGTCGGTCCCTACGTCTCGGTGGTAACATTATATGCGTCTATAACGTTATATATCCTAACCTAAGGCAACCTTACATCTCGGGTTGTAATATTTTACAGCATTCCTGGCGTGTCGGAGCATTCTTTTCGGTGGGAATATTATATACGTCTATAACGGTTTATATCCTAATCTAAGGCAACCTTACATCTCGGATGCAATATTTGACAACATTCCTGGCCTGTCGAACCCTACTTCTCGGTGGGAACAGTATATACGTCTATAACGTTGTATATCCTAACCTAAGGCAACCTAACATGTCGGATGTAATATTTGACAACATTCCAGGCGTGTCAGAACCTACTTCTCGGTGGGAACATTAAATGCGTCTATAACGTTATATATCCTAACCTAAGGCAACCTAACATCTCGGATGTAACATTTGTCAACATTCCAGGCGTGTCGGTCCCTACGTCTCGGTGGTGACATTATATGCGTCTAAAACGTTATATATCCTAGCCTAAGGCAAGCTGACATCTCGGATGTAATATTCTACAACATTCCAGGCGTGTAGGACCTTACTTCTCGGTGGTAACATTATATGCGTCTGTAACGTTGTATATTCTAACCTAAGGCAACCTAACATCTCGGATGTAATATTTGACAACAGTCCTGGCGTGTCAGAACCTACTTCTCGGTGGGAACATTATATGCGTCTATAACGTTATATATCCTAACCTAAGACAACCTGACACCTCGGATCTAATATTTGACAACATTCCAGGCGTGTCAGAACCTACTTCTCGGTGGGAACAGTATATACGTCTATAACGTTATATATCCTAACCTAAGGCAACCTAATATCTCGGATGTAATATTTGTCAACATTCCAGGCGTGTCGGACCCTACTTCTCGGTGGGACCATTATATGCGTCTATAACGTTGTATATCCTAACCCAAGGCAACCTATCATCTCAGACGTAATATTCTACAACATTCCTGGCTTGTCAGAGCATTCTTTTCGGTGGGAACGTTATATACGTCTATAACGGTATATATCCTAATCTAAGGCAACCTTACACCTCGGATGCAATATTTGACAACATTCCTGGCCTGTCGAACCCTATTTCTCGGTGGGAACAGTATATACGTCTATAACGTTATATATCCTAACCTAAGGCAACCTAACATCTCGGATGTAACATTTGACAACATTCCAGGCGTGTCGGTCCCTACGTCTCCGTGGTGACATTATATGCGTCTATAACGTTTTATATCCTCATCTAAGGCAACCTATCATCTCAGACGTAATATTTTACCACATTCCTGGCGTGTCAGAGCATACTTCTCGGTGGGAACAGTATATACGTCTATAACGTTATATATCCTAACCTAAGGCAACCTAACATCTCGGATGTAATATTTGTCAACATTCCAGGCCTGTCGGACCCTACATCTCGGTGGGCACATTATATGCGTCTATAACGTTGTATATCCTAACCCAAGGCAACCTATCATCTCAGACGTAATATTCTACAACATTCCTGGCGTGTCGGAGCATTCTTTTCGGGGGGAATATTATATACGTCTATAACGGTATATATCCGAATCTAAGGCAACCTTACATCTCGGATGCAATATTTGACAACAGTCCTGGCGTGTCAGAACCTACTTCTCGGTGGGAAAATTATATGCGTCTATAACGTTTTATATCCTAATCTAAGGCAACCTATCATCTCAGACGTAATATTTTACCACATTCCTGGCGTGTCAGAGCATACTTCTCGGTGGGAACAGTATATACGTCTATGACATTATATATCCTAACCTAAGGCAACCTAACATCTCGAATGTAATATTTGTCAACATTCCAGGCCTGTCGGACCCTACATCTCGGTGGGCACATTATATGCGTCTATAACGTTGTATATCCTAACCCAAGGCAACCTATCATCTCAGACGTAATATTCTACAACATTCCTGGCGTGTCGGAGCATTCTTTTCGGTGGGAATATTATATACGTCTATAACGGTATATATCCGAATCTAAGGCAACCTTACATCTCGGATGCAATATTTGACAACATTCCAGGCGTGTCAGAACCTACTTCTCGGTGGGAACATTAAATGCGTCTATAACGTTATATATCCTCACCTAAGGCAACCTAACATCTCGGATGTAAAATTTGACAACATTCCAGGCGTGTCGGTCCCTACTTTTCGGTGGGTACATTATATGCGTCTATAACGTTATATATCCTAACCTAATGCAACCTGACATCTGGGATGTAATGTTCTACAACATTCCAGGCGTGTCGGACCCTACTTCTCGGTGGGAACGTTATATGCGTCTATAACGTATTATATCCTAATCTAAGGCAACCTAACATCTCAGACGTAATATTTTACCACATTCCTGACGTGTCGGAGCATACTTTTCCTTGGAAATATTATATGCGTCTATAACGGTCGATATCGTAATCTAAGGCAACCTAACATCTCGGATGCAACATTTGACAACATTCCTTGCCTGTCGAACCCTACTTCTCGGTGGGAACGGTATATACGTCTATAACGTTATATATCTAAACCTAAGGCAGCCTATCATCTCAGACGTAAAATTTTGCAACATTCCTGGCGTGTCGGAGCATTCTTTTCGGTGGGAATATTATATACGTCTAAAACGGTATATATCCTAATCTAAGGCAACCTTACACCTCGGATGCAATATTTGACAACATTCCTGGCCTGTCGAACCCTATTTCTCGGTGGGAACAGTATATACGTCTATAACGTTATATATCCTAACCTAAGGCAACCTAACATCTCGGATGTAACATTTGACAACATTCCAGGCGTGTCGGTCCCTACGTCTCCGTGGGGACATTATACGCGTCTATAACGTTTTATATCCTAATCTAAGGCAACCTATCATCTCAGACGTAATATTTTACCACATTCCTGGCGTGTCAGAGCATACTTCTCGTTGGGAACAGTATATACGTCTATAACGTTATATATCCTAACCTAAGGCAACCTAACATCTCGGATGTAATATTTGTCAACATTCCAGGCCTCTCGGACCCTACATCTCGGTGGGCACATTATATGCGTCTATAACGTTGTATATCCTAACCCAAGGCAACCTATCATCTCAGACGTAATATTCTACAACATTCCTGGCGTGTCGGAGCATTCTTTTCGGTGGGAGTATTATATACGTCTATAACGGTATATATCCGAATCTAAGGCAACCTTACATCTCGGATGCAATATTTGACAACATTCCTGGCCTGTAGAACCCTACTTCTCGGTGGGAACAGTATATACGTCTATAACGTTATATATCCTAACCTAAGGCAACCTAACATCTCGGATGTAACATTTGACAACATTCCAGGCGTGTCGGTCCCTACGTCTCGGTGGTGACACTATATGCGTCTATAACGTTATATATCCTAACCTAAGGCAACCTAACATCTCGGATGTAACATTTGACAACATTCCTGGCCTGTCGAACCCTACTTCTCGGAGGGAACAGTATATACGTCTATAATGTTATATATCCTAACCTAAGGCAACCTGACATCTCGGATGTATTATTCTACAACGTTCCAGGCGTGTCGGACCCTACTTCTCGGTGGGAACATTATATGCGTCTATAACGTTGTATATCCTAATCTGAGGCAACCTAACATCTCGGATGTAACATTTGACAACATTCCAGGCGTGTCGGTCCCTACGTCTCGGTGGTAACATTACATGCGTCTATAACGGTATATATCCTAATCTAAGGCAACCTAACATCTCGGATGCAATATTTGACAACATTCCCCGCCTGTCGAACCCTACTACTCGGAGGGAACAGCATATACGTCTATAACGTTGTACATCCTAATCTAAGGCAACCTAACATCTCGGATGCAATATTTGACAACATTCCTGGCCTGTCGAACCCTATTTCTCGGAGGGAACAGTATATACGTCTATAGCGTCATATATCCTAACCTAAGGCAACCTAACACCTCGGGTGTAACATTTCACAACATTCCAGGCGTGTCGGTCCCTACGTCTCGGTGGTAACATTACGTGCGTCTATAACGTTATATATGCTAACCTAAGGCAACCTAACATCTCGGATGTAACATTTGACAACATTCCAGGCGTGTCGGTCCCTACGTCTCGGTGGTAATATTACATGCGTCTATAACGGTATATATCCTAATCTAAGGCAACCTAACAACTCGGATGTAACATTTGACAATATTTCTAGCGTGTCGGAAGCTACTTCTCGGCGGGAACAGTATATACGTCTATAACGTCATATATCCTAACCTATGGCAACCTAACATCTCGGATGTAACATTTGACAACATTCCAGGCGTGTCGGTCCCTACGTCTCGGTGGTAACATTACATGCGTCTATAACGGTATATATCCTAATCTAAGGCAACCTAACATCTCGGATGCAATATTTGACAACATTCCTTGCCTGTCGAACCCTACTTCTCGGAGGGAACAGTATATACGTCTATAATGTTATATATCCTAACCTAAGGCAACCTGACATCTCGGATGTATTATTCTACAACATTCCAGGCGTGTCGGACCCTACTTCTCGGTGGGAACATTATATGAGTCTATAACGTTGTATATCCTAATCTGAGGCAACCTAACATCTCGGATGTAACATTTGACAACATTCCAGGCGTGTCGGTCCCTACGTCTCGGTGGTAACATTACATGCGTCTATAACGGTATATATCCTAATCTAAGGCAACCTAACATCTCGGATGCAATATTTGACAACATTCCTGGTCTGTCGAACCCTACTACTCGGAGGGAACAGCATATACGTCTATAACGTTGTACATCCTAATCTAAGGCAACCTAACATCTCGGATGCAATATTTGACAACATTCCTGGCCTGTCGAACCCTACTTCTCGGAGGGAACAGTATATACGTCTATAGCGTCATATATCCTAACCTAAGGCAACCTAACATCTCGGATGTAACATTGACAACATTCCAGGCGTGTCGGTCCCTACGTCTCGGTGGTAACATTACGTGCGTCTATAACGTTATATATGCTAACCTAAGGCAACCTAACATCTCGGATGCAATATTTGACAACATTCCTGGCCTGTCGAACCCTACTTCTCGGAGGGAACAGTATATACGTCTATAACGTTATATATCCTAACCTAAGGCAACCTAACATCTCGGATGTAACATTTGACAACATTCCAGGCGTGTCGGTCCCTACGTCTCGGTGGTAACATTACGTGCGTCTATAACGTTATATATGCTAACCTAAGGCAACCTAACATCTCGGATGTAACATTTGACAACATTCCAGGCGTGTCGGTCCCTACGTCTCGGTGGTAACATTACATGCGTCTATAACGGTATATATCCTAATCTAAGGCAACCTAACAACTCGGATGTAACATTTGACAATATTTCTAGCGTGTCGGAAGCTACTTCTCGGCGGGAACAGTATATACGTCTATAACGTCATATATCCTAACCTATGGCAACCTAACATCTCGGATGTAACATTTGACAACATTCCAGGCGTGTCGGACCCTACTTCTCGGTGGGAACATTATATGCGTCTATAACGTTGTATATCCTCATCTGAGGCAACCTAACATCTCGGATGTAACATTTGACAACATTCCAGGCGTGTCGGTCCCTACGTCTCGGTGGTAACATTACATGCGTCTATAACGGTATATATCCTAATCTAAGGCAACCTAGCATCTCGGATGCAATATTTGACAACATTCCTCGCCTGTCGAACCCTACTACTCGGAGGGAACAGCATATACGTCTATAACGTTGTACATCCTAATCTAAGGCAACCTAACATCTCGGATGCAATATTTGACAACATTCCTGGCCTGTCGAACCCTACTTCTCGGAGGGAACAGTATATACGTCTATAGCGTCATATATCCTAACCTAAGGCAACCTAACATCTCGGATGTAACATTGACAACATTCCAGGCGTGTCGGTCCCTACGTCTCGGTGGTAACATTACGTGCGTCTATAACGTTATATATGCTAACCTAAGGCAACCTAACATCTCGGATGCAATATTTGACAACATTCCTGGCCTGTCGAACCCTACTTCTCGGAGGGAACAGTATATACGTCTATAACGTTATATATCCTAACCTAAGGCAACCTAACATCTCGGATGTAACATTTGACAACATTCCAGGCGTGTCGGTCCCTACGTCTCGGTGGGCACATTATATGCGTCTATAACGTTGTATATCCTAACCCAAGGCAACCTATCATCTCAGACGTAATATTCTACAACATTCCTGGCGTGTCGGAGCATTCTTTTCGGTGGGAATATTATATACGTCTATAACGGTATATATCCGAATCTAAGGCAACCTTACATCTCGGATGCAATATTTGACAACATTCCAGGCGTGTCAGAACCTACTTCTCGGTGGGAACATTAAATGCGTCTATAACGTTATATATCCTCACCTAAGGCAACCTAACATCTCGGATGTAAAATTTGACAACATTCCAGGCGTGTCGGTCCCTACTTTTCGGTGGGTACATTATATGCGTCTATAACGTTATATATCCTAACCTAATGCAACCTGACATCTGGGATGTAATGTTCTACAACATTCCAGGCGTGTCGGACCCTACTTCTCGGTGGGAACGTTATATGCGTCTATAACGTATTATATCCTAATCTAAGGCAACCTAACATCTCAGACGTAATATTTTACCACATTCCTGACGTGTCGGAGCATACTTTTCCTTGGAAATATTATATGCGTCTATAACGGTCGATATCGTAATCTAAGGCAACCTAACATCTCGGATGCAACATTTGACAACATTCCTTGCCTGTCGAACCCTACTTCTCGGTGGGAACGGTATATACGTCTATAACGTTATATATCTAAACCTAAGGCAGCCTATCATCTCAGACGTAAAATTTTGCAACATTCCTGGCGTGTCGGAGCATTCTTTTCGGTGGGAATATTATATACGTCTAAAACGGTATATATCCTAATCTAAGGCAACCTTACACCTCGGATGCAATATTTGACAACATTCCTGGCCTGTCGAACCCTATTTCTCGGTGGGAACAGTATATACGTCTATAACGTTATATATCCTAACCTAAGGCAACCTAACATCTCGGATGTAACATTTGACAACATTCCAGGCGTGTCGGTCCCTACGTCTCCGTGGGGACATTATACGCGTCTATAACGTTTTATATCCTAATCTAAGGCAACCTATCATCTCAGACGTAATATTTTACCACATTCCTGGCGTGTCAGAGCATACTTCTCGTTGGGAACAGTATATACGTCTATAACGTTATATATCCTAACCTAAGGCAACCTAACATCTCGGATGTAATATTTGTCAACATTCCAGGCCTCTCGGACCCTACATCTCGGTGGGCACATTATATGCGTCTATAACGTTGTATATCCTAACCCAAGGCAACCTATCATCTCAGACGTAATATTCTACAACATTCCTGGCGTGTCGGAGCATTCTTTTCGGTGGGAGTATTATATACGTCTATAACGGTATATATCCGAATCTAAGGCAACCTTACATCTCGGATGCAATATTTGACAACATTCCTGGCCTGTAGAACCCTACTTCTCGGTGGGAACAGTATATACGTCTATAACGTTATATATCCTAACCTAAGGCAACCTAACATCTCGGATGTAACATTTGACAACATTCCAGGCGTGTCGGTCCCTACGTCTCGGTGGTGACACTATATGCGTCTATAACGTTATATATCCTAACCTAAGGCAACCTAACATCTCGGATGTAACATTTGACAACATTCCTGGCCTGTCGAACCCTACTTCTCGGAGGGAACAGTATATACGTCTATAATGTTATATATCCTAACCTAAGGCAACCTGACATCTCGGATGTATTATTCTACAACGTTCCAGGCGTGTCGGACCCTACTTCTCGGTGGGAACATTATATGCGTCTATAACGTTGTATATCCTAATCTGAGGCAACCTAACATCTCGGATGTAACATTTGACAACATTCCAGGCGTGTCGGTCCCTACGTCTCGGTGGTAACATTACATGCGTCTATAACGGTATATATCCTAATCTAAGGCAACCTAACATCTCGGATGCAATATTTGACAACATTCCCCGCCTGTCGAACCCTACTACTCGGAGGGAACAGCATATACGTCTATAACGTTGTACATCCTAATCTAAGGCAACCTAACATCTCGGATGCAATATTTGACAACATTCCTGGCCTGTCGAACCCTATTTCTCGGAGGGAACAGTATATACGTCTATAGCGTCATATATCCTAACCTAAGGCAACCTAACACCTCGGGTGTAACATTTCACAACATTCCAGGCGTGTCGGTCCCTACGTCTCGGTGGTAACATTACGTGCGTCTATAACGTTATATATGCTAACCTAAGGCAACCTAACATCTCGGATGTAACATTTGACAACATTCCAGGCGTGTCGGTCCCTACGTCTCGGTGGTAATATTACATGCGTCTATAACGGTATATATCCTAATCTAAGGCAACCTAACAACTCGGATGTAACATTTGACAATATTTCTAGCGTGTCGGAAGCTACTTCTCGGCGGGAACAGTATATACGTCTATAACGTCATATATCCTAACCTATGGCAACCTAACATCTCGGATGTAACATTTGACAACATTCCAGGCGTGTCGGTCCCTACGTCTCGGTGGTAACATTACATGCGTCTATAACGGTATATATCCTAATCTAAGGCAACCTAACATCTCGGATGCAATATTTGACAACATTCCTTGCCTGTCGAACCCTACTTCTCGGAGGGAACAGTATATACGTCTATAATGTTATATATCCTAACCTAAGGCAACCTGACATCTCGGATGTATTATTCTACAACATTCCAGGCGTGTCGGACCCTACTTCTCGGTGGGAACATTATATGAGTCTATAACGTTGTATATCCTAATCTGAGGCAACCTAACATCTCGGATGTAACATTTGACAACATTCCAGGCGTGTCGGTCCCTACGTCTCGGTGGTAACATTACATGCGTCTATAACGGTATATATCCTAATCTAAGGCAACCTAACATCTCGGATGCAATATTTGACAACATTCCTGGTCTGTCGAACCCTACTACTCGGAGGGAACAGCATATACGTCTATAACGTTGTACATCCTAATCTAAGGCAACCTAACATCTCGGATGCAATATTTGACAACATTCCTGGCCTGTCGAACCCTACTTCTCGGAGGGAACAGTATATACGTCTATAGCGTCATATATCCTAACCTAAGGCAACCTAACATCTCGGATGTAACATTGACAACATTCCAGGCGTGTCGGTCCCTACGTCTCGGTGGTAACATTACGTGCGTCTATAACGTTATATATGCTAACCTAAGGCAACCTAACATCTCGGATGCAATATTTGACAACATTCCTGGCCTGTCGAACCCTACTTCTCGGAGGGAACAGTATATACGTCTATAACGTTATATATCCTAACCTAAGGCAACCTAACATCTCGGATGTAACATTTGACAACATTCCAGGCGTGTCGGTCCCTACGTCTCGGTGGTAACATTACGTGCGTCTATAACGTTATATATGCTAACCTAAGGCAACCTAACATCTCGGATGTAACATTTGACAACATTCCAGGCGTGTCGGTCCCTACGTCTCGGTGGTAACATTACATGCGTCTATAACGGTATATATCCTAATCTAAGGCAACCTAACAACTCGGATGTAACATTTGACAATATTTCTAGCGTGTCGGAAGCTACTTCTCGGCGGGAACAGTATATACGTCTATAACGTCATATATCCTAACCTATGGCAACCTAACATCTCGGATGTAACATTTGACAACATTCCAGGCGTGTCGGTCCCTACGTCTCGGTGGTAACATTACATGTGTCTATAACGGTATATATCCTAATCTAAGGCAACCTAACATCTCGGATGCAATATTTGACAACATTCCTTGCCTGTCGAACCCTACTTCTCGGAGGGAACAGTATATACGTCTATAATGTTATATATCCTAACCTAAGGCAACCTGACATCTCGGATGTATTATTCTACAACATTCCAGGCGTGTCGGACCCTACTTCTCGGTGGGAACATTATATGCGTCTATAACGTTGTATATCCTAATCTGAGGCAACCTAACATCTCGGATGTAACATTTGACAACATTCCAGGCGTGTCGGTCCCTACGTCTCGGTGGTAACATTACATGCGTCTATAACGGTATATATCCTAATCTAAGGCAACCTAGCATCTCGGATGCAATATTTGACAACATTCCTCGCCTGTCGAACCCTACTACTCGGAGGGAACAGCATATACGTCTATAACGTTATATATCCTAACCTAAGGCAACCTAACAACTCGGATGTAACATTTGACAACATTTCTAGCGTGTCGGACCCTACTTCTCGGCGGGAACTATATATACGTCTATAACGTCATATATCCTAACCTATGGCAACCTAACATCTCGGATGTAACATTTGACAACATTCCAGGCGTGTCGGTCCCTGCGTCTCGGTGGTAACGTTATATGCGTCTATAACGTTATGTATCCTAACCTAAGGCAACCTGACATCTCGGGTTGTAATATTCTAAAACATTCCTGTCCTGTCGAACCCTACATCTCGGAGGGAACAGTATATACTTCTATAACGTTATATATCCCAACCTAAGGCAAGCTAACATCTCGGATGTAATATTTGACAAAATTCCAGGCGTGTCGGTCCCTACGTCTCGGTGGTAACATTATATGCGTCTATAACGTTATATATCCTAACCTAAGGCAACCTTACATCTCGGGTTGTAATATTTTACAGCATTCCTGGCGTGTCGGAGCATTCTTTTCGGTGGGAATATTATATACGTCTATAACGGTTTATATCCTAATCTAAGGCAACCTTACATCTCGGATGCAATATTTGACAACATTCCTGGCCTGTCGAACCCTACTTCTCGGTGGGAACAGTATATACGTCTATAACGTTGTATATCCTAACCTAAGGCAACCTAACATGTCGGATGTAATATTTGACAACATTCCAGGCGTGTCAGAACCTACTTCTCGGTGGGAACATTAAATGCGTCTATAACGTTATATATCCTAACCTAAGGCAACCTAACATCTCGGATGTAACATTTGTCAACATTCCAGGCGTGTCGGTCCCTACGTCTCGGTGGTGACATTATATGCGTCTAAAACGTTATATATCCTAGCCTAAGGCAAGCTGACATCTCGGATGTAATATTCTACAACATTCCAGGCGTGTAGGACCTTACTTCTCGGTGGTAACATTATATGCGTCTGTAACGTTGTATATTCTAACCTAAGGCAACCTAACATCTCGGATGTAATATTTGACAACAGTCCTGGCGTGTCAGAACCTACTTCTCGGTGGGAACATTATATGCGTCTATAACGTTATATATCCTAACCTAAGACAACCTGACACCTCGGATCTAATATTTGACAACATTCCAGGCGTGTCAGAACCTACTTCTCGGTGGGAACAGTATATACGTCTATAACGTTATATATCCTAACCTAAGGCAACCTAATATCTCGGATGTAATATTTGTCAACATTCCAGGCGTGTCGGACCCTACTTCTCGGTGGGACCATTATATGCGTCTATAACGTTGTATATCCTAACCCAAGGCAACCTATCATCTCAGACGTAATATTCTACAACATTCCTGGCTTGTCAGAGCATTCTTTTCGGTGGGAACGTTATATACGTCTATAACGGTATATATCCTAATCTAAGGCAACCTTACACCTCGGATGCAATATTTGACAACATTCCTGGCCTGTCGAACCCTATTTCTCGGTGGGAACAGTATATACGTCTATAACGTTATATATCCTAACCTAAGGCAACCTAACATCTCGGATGTAACATTTGACAACATTCCAGGCGTGTCGGTCCCTACGTCTCCGTGGTGACATTATATGCGTCTATAACGTTTTATATCCTAATCTAAGGCAACCTATCATCTCAGACGTAATATTTTACCACATTCCTGGCGTGTCAGAGCATACTTCTCGGTGGGAACAGTATATACGTCTATAACGTTATATATCCTAACCTAAGGCAACCTAACATCTCGGATGTAATATTTGTCAACATTCCAGGCCTGTCGGACCCTACATCTCGGTGGGCACATTATATGCGTCTATAACGTTGTATATCCTAACCCAAGGCAACCTATCATCTCAGACGTAATATTCTACAACATTCCTGGCGTGTCGGAGCATTCTTTTCGGGGGGAATATTATATACGTCTATAACGGTATATATCCGAATCTAAGGCAACCTTACATCTCGGATGCAATATTTGACAACAGTCCTGGCGTGTCAGAACCTACTTCTCGGTGGGAAAATTATATGCGTCTATAACGTTTTATATCCTAATCTAAGGCAACCTATCATCTCAGACGTAATATTTTACCACATTCCTGGCGTGTCAGAGCATACTTCTCGGTGGGAACAGTATATACGTCTATAACATTATATATCCTAACCTAAGGCAACCTAACATCTCGAATGTAATATTTGTCAACATTCCAGGCCTGTCGGACCCTACATCTCGGTGGGCACATTATATGCGTCTATAACGTTGTATATCCTAACCCAAGGCAACCTATCATCTCAGACGTAATATTCTACAACATTCCTGGCGTGTCGGAGCATTCTTTTCGGTGGGAATATTATATACGTCTATAACGGTATATATCCGAATCTAAGGCAACCTTACATCTCGGATGCAATATTTGACAACATTCCAGGCGTGTCAGAACCTACTTCTCGGTGGGAACATTAAATGCGTCTATAACGTTATATATCCTCACCTAAGGCAACCTAACATCTCGGATGTAAAATTTGACAACATTCCAGGCGTGTCGGTCCCTACTTTTCGGTGGGTACATTATATGCGTCTATAACGTTATATATCCTAACCTAATGCAACCTGACATCTGGGATGTAATGTTCTACAACATTCCAGGCGTGTCGGACCCTACTTCTCGGTGGGAACGTTATATGCGTCTATAACGTATTATATCCTAATCTAAGGCAACCTAACATCTCAGACGTAATATTTTACCACATTCCTGACGTGTCGGAGCATACTTTTCCTTGGAAATATTATATGCGTCTATAACGGTCGATATCGTAATCTAAGGCAACCTAACATCTCGGATGCAACATTTGACAACATTCCTTGCCTGTCGAACCCTACTTCTCGGTGGGAACGGTATATACGTCTATAACGTTATATATCTAAACCTAAGGCAGCCTATCATCTCAGACGTAAAATTTTGCAACATTCCTGGCGTGTCGGAGCATTCTTTTCGGTGGGAATATTATATACGTCTAAAACGGTATATATCCTAATCTAAGGCAACCTTACACCTCGGATGCAATATTTGACAACATTCCTGGCCTGTCGAACCCTATTTCTCGGTGGGAACAGTATATACGTCTATAACGTTATATATCCTAACCTAAGGCAACCTAACATCTCGGATGTAACATTTGACAACATTCCAGGCGTGTCGGTCCCTACGTCTCCGTGGGGACATTATACGCGTCTATAACGTTTTATATCCTAATCTAAGGCAACCTATCATCTCAGACGTAATATTTTACCACATTCCTGGCGTGTCAGAGCATACTTCTCGTTGGGAACAGTATATACGTCTATAACGTTATATATCCTAACCTAAGGCAACCTAACATCTCGGATGTAATATTTGTCAACATTCCAGGCCTCTCGGACCCTACATCTCGGTGGGCACATTATATGCGTCTATAACGTTGTATATCCTAACCCAAGGCAACCTATCATCTCAGACGTAATATTCTACAACATTCCTGGCGTGTCGGAGCATTCTTTTCGGTGGGAGTATTATATACGTCTATAACGGTATATATCCGAATCTAAGGCAACCTTACATCTCGGATGCAATATTTGACAACATTCCTGGCCTGTAGAACCCTACTTCTCGGTGGGAACAGTATATACGTCTATAACGTTATATATCCTAACCTAAGGCAACCTAACATCTCGGATGTAACATTTGACAACATTCCAGGCGTGTCGGTCCCTACGTCTCGGTGGTGACACTATATGCGTCTATAACGTTATATATCCTAACCTAAGGCAACCTAACATCTCGGATGTAACATTTGACAACATTCCTGGCCTGTCGAACCCTACTTCTCGGAGGGAACAGTATATACGTCTATAATGTTATATATCCTAACCTAAGGCAACCTGACATCTCGGATGTATTATTCTACAACGTTCCAGGCGTGTCGGACCCTACTTCTCGGTGGGAACATTATATGCGTCTATAACGTTGTATATCCTAATCTGAGGCAACCTAACATCTCGGATGTAACATTTGACAACATTCCAGGCGTGTCGGTCCCTACGTCTCGGTGGTAACATTACATGCGTCTATAACGGTATATATCCTAATCTAAGGCAACCTAACATCTCGGATGCAATATTTGACAACATTCCCCGCCTGTCGAACCCTACTACTCGGAGGGAACAGCATATACGTCTATAACGTTGTACATCCTAATCTAAGGCAACCTAACATCTCGGATGCAATATTTGACAACATTCCTGGCCTGTCGAACCCTATTTCTCGGAGGGAACAGTATATACGTCTATAGCGTCATATATCCTAACCTAAGGCAACCTAACACCTCGGGTGTAACATTTCACAACATTCCAGGCGTGTCGGTCCCTACGTCTCGGTGGTAACATTACGTGCGTCTATAACGTTATATATGCTAACCTAAGGCAACCTAACATCTCGGATGTAACATTTGACAACATTCCAGGCGTGTCGGTCCCTACGTCTCGGTGGTAATATTACATGCGTCTATAACGGTATATATCCTAATCTAAGGCAACCTAACAACTCGGATGTAACATTTGACAATATTTCTAGCGTGTCGGAAGCTACTTCTCGGCGGGAACAGTATATACGTCTATAACGTCATATATCCTAACCTATGGCAACCTAACATCTCGGATGTAACATTTGACAACATTCCAGGCGTGTCGGTCCCTACGTCTCGGTGGTAACATTACATGCGTCTATAACGGTATATATCCTAATCTAAGGCAACCTAACATCTCGGATGCAATATTTGACAACATTCCTTGCCTGTCGAACCCTACTTCTCGGAGGGAACAGTATATACGTCTATAATGTTATATATCCTAACCTAAGGCAACCTGACATCTCGGATGTATTATTCTACAACATTCCAGGCGTGTCGGACCCTACTTCTCGGTGGGAACATTATATGAGTCTATAACGTTGTATATCCTAATCTGAGGCAACCTAACATCTCGGATGTAACATTTGACAACATTCCAGGCGTGTCGGTCCCTACGTCTCGGTGGTAACATTACATGCGTCTATAACGGTATATATCCTAATCTAAGGCAACCTAACATCTCGGATGCAATATTTGACAACATTCCTGGTCTGTCGAACCCTACTACTCGGAGGGAACAGCATATACGTCTATAACGTTGTACATCCTAATCTAAGGCAACCTAACATCTCGGATGCAATATTTGACAACAGTCCTGGCGTGTCAGAACCTACTTCTCGGTGGGAAAATTATATGCGTCTATAACGTTTTATATCCTAATCTAAGGCAACCTATCATCTCAGACGTAATATTTTACCACATTCCTGGCGTGTCAGAGCATACTTCTCGGTGGGAACAGTATATACGTCTATAACATTATATATCCTAACCTAAGGCAAC
This sequence comes from Xylocopa violacea, assembly GCA_963969225.1. Lineage (NCBI taxonomy): Eukaryota > Metazoa > Arthropoda > Insecta > Hymenoptera > Apidae > Xylocopa > Xylocopa violacea. The sequence goes on along the minus strand of CAXAJV010000014.1, from coordinate 4,996,310 downwards.
CTAACATCTCGAATGTAATATTTGTCAACATTCCAGGCCTGTCGGACCCTACATCTCGGTGGGCACATTATATGCGTCTATAACGTTGTATATCCTAACCCAAGGCAACCTATCATCTCAGACGTAATATTCTACAACATTCCTGGCGTGTCGGAGCATTCTTTTCGGTGGGAATATTATATACGTCTATAACGGTATATATCCGAATCTAAGGCAACCTTACATCTCGGATGCAATATTTGACAACATTCCAGGCGTGTCAGAACCTACTTCTCGGTGGGAACATTAAATGCGTCTATAACGTTATATATCCTCACCTAAGGCAACCTAACATCTCGGATGTAAAATTTGACAACATTCCAGGCGTGTCGGTCCCTACTTTTCGGTGGGTACATTATATGCGTCTATAACGTTATATATCCTAACCTAATGCAACCTGACATCTGGGATGTAATGTTCTACAACATTCCAGGCGTGTCGGACCCTACTTCTCGGTGGGAACGTTATATGCGTCTATAACGTATTATATCCTAATCTAAGGCAACCTAACATCTCAGACGTAATATTTTACCACATTCCTGACGTGTCGGAGCATACTTTTCCTTGGAAATATTATATGCGTCTATAACGGTCGATATCGTAATCTAAGGCAACCTAACATCTCGGATGCAACATTTGACAACATTCCTTGCCTGTCGAACCCTACTTCTCGGTGGGAACGGTATATACGTCTATAACGTTATATATCTAAACCTAAGGCAGCCTATCATCTCAGACGTAAAATTTTGCAACATTCCTGGCGTGTCGGAGCATTCTTTTCGGTGGGAATATTATATACGTCTAAAACGGTATATATCCTAATCTAAGGCAACCTTACACCTCGGATGCAATATTTGACAACATTCCTGGCCTGTCGAACCCTATTTCTCGGTGGGAACAGTATATACGTCTATAACGTTATATATCCTAACCTAAGGCAACCTAACATCTCGGATGTAACATTTGACAACATTCCAGGCGTGTCGGTCCCTACGTCTCCGTGGGGACATTATACGCGTCTATAACGTTTTATATCCTAATCTAAGGCAACCTATCATCTCAGACGTAATATTTTACCACATTCCTGGCGTGTCAGAGCATACTTCTCGTTGGGAACAGTATATACGTCTATAACGTTATATATCCTAACCTAAGGCAACCTAACATCTCGGATGTAATATTTGTCAACATTCCAGGCCTCTCGGACCCTACATCTCGGTGGGCACATTATATGCGTCTATAACGTTGTATATCCTAACCCAAGGCAACCTATCATCTCAGACGTAATATTCTACAACATTCCTGGCGTGTCGGAGCATTCTTTTCGGTGGGAGTATTATATACGTCTATAACGGTATATATCCGAATCTAAGGCAACCTTACATCTCGGATGCAATATTTGACAACATTCCTGGCCTGTAGAACCCTACTTCTCGGTGGGAACAGTATATACGTCTATAACGTTATATATCCTAACCTAAGGCAACCTAACATCTCGGATGTAACATTTGACAACATTCCAGGCGTGTCGGTCCCTACGTCTCGGTGGTGACACTATATGCGTCTATAACGTTATATATCCTAACCTAAGGCAACCTAACATCTCGGATGTAACATTTGACAACATTCCTGGCCTGTCGAACCCTACTTCTCGGAGGGAACAGTATATACGTCTATAATGTTATATATCCTAACCTAAGGCAACCTGACATCTCGGATGTATTATTCTACAACGTTCCAGGCGTGTCGGACCCTACTTCTCGGTGGGAACATTATATGCGTCTATAACGTTGTATATCCTAATCTGAGGCAACCTAACATCTCGGATGTAACATTTGACAACATTCCAGGCGTGTCGGTCCCTACGTCTCGGTGGTAACATTACATGCGTCTATAACGGTATATATCCTAATCTAAGGCAACCTAACATCTCGGATGCAATATTTGACAACATTCCCCGCCTGTCGAACCCTACTACTCGGAGGGAACAGCATATACGTCTATAACATTGTACATCCTAATCTAAGGCAACCTAACATCTCGGATGCAATATTTGACAACATTCCTGGCCTGTCGAACCCTATTTCTCGGAGGGAACAGTATATACGTCTATAGCGTCATATATCCTAACCTAAGGCAACCTAACACCTCGGGTGTAACATTTCACAACATTCCAGGCGTGTCGGTCCCTACGTCTCGGTGGTAACATTACGTGCGTCTATAACGTTATATATGCTAACCTAAGGCAACCTAACATCTCGGATGTAACATTTGACAACATTCCAGGCGTGTCGGTCCCTACGTCTCGGTGGTAATATTACATGCGTCTATAACGGTATATATCCTAATCTAAGGCAACCTAACAACTCGGATGTAACATTTGACGATATTTCTAGCGTGTCGGAAGCTACTTCTCGGCGGGAACAGTATATACGTCTATAACGTCATATATCCTAACCTATGGCAACCTAACATCTCGGATGTAACATTTGACAACATTCCAGGCGTGTCGGTCCCTACGTCTCGGTGGTAACATTACATGCGTCTATAACGGTATATATCCTAATCTAAGGCAACCTAACATCTCGGATGCAATATTTGACAACATTCCTTGCCTGTCGAACCCTACTTCTCGGAGGGAACAGTATATACGTCTATAATGTTATATATCCTAACCTAAGGCAACCTGACATCTCGGATGTATTATTCTACAACATTCCAGGCGTGTCGGACCCTACTTCTCGGTGGGAACATTATATGAGTCTATAACGTTGTATATCCTAATCTGAGGCAACCTAACATCTCGGATGTAACATTTGACAACATTCCAGGCGTGTCGGTCCCTACGTCTCGGTGGTAACATTACATGCGTCTATAACGGTATATATCCTAATCTAAGGCAACCTAACATCTCGGATGCAATATTTGACAACATTCCTGGTCTGTCGAACCCTACTACTCGGAGGGAACAGCATATACGTCTATAACGTTGTACATCCTAATCTAAGGCAACCTAACATCTCGGATGCAATATTTGACAACATTCCTGGCCTGTCGAACCCTACTTCTCGGAGGGAACAGTATATACGTCTATAGCGTCATATATCCTAACCTAAGGCAACCTAACTTCTCGGATGTAACATTGACAACATTCCAGGCGTGTCGGTCCCTACGTCTCGGTGGTAACATTACGTGCGTCTATAACGTTATATATGCTAACCTAAGGCAACCTAACATCTCGGATGCAATATTTGACAACATTCCTGGCCTGTCGAACCCTACTTCTCGGAGGGAACAGTATATACGTCTATAACGTTATATATCCTAACCTAAGGCAACCTAACATCTCGGATGTAACATTTGACAACATTCCAGGCGTGTCGGTCCCTACGTCTCGGTGGTAACATTACATGCGTCTATAACGGTATATATCCTAATCTAAGGCAACCTAACTTCTCGGACGTAACATTTGACAACATTCCAATCGTGTCGGTCCCTACGTCTCGGTGGTAACATTACATGCGTCTATAACGTTATATATCCTAACCTAAGGCAACCTAACAACTCGGATGTAACATTTGACAACATTTGTAGCGTGTCGGACCCTACTTCTCGGCGGGAACTATATATACGTCTATAACGTCATATATCCTAACCTATGGCAACCTAACATCTCGGATGTAACATTTGACAACATTCCAGGCGTGTCGGTCCCTACGTCTCGGTGGTAACATTACGTGCGTCTATAACGTTATATATCCTAACCTAAGGCAACCTAACATCTCGGATGCAATATTTGACAACATTCCTGGCCTGTCGAACCCTACTTCTCGGAGGGAACAGCATATACGTCTATAACGTCATATATCCTAACTTAAGGCAACCTAACATGTCGGATGTAACATTTGACAACATTCCAGGCGTGTCGGTCCCTACGTCTCGGTGGTAACATTACATGCGTCTATAACGTTATATATCCTAACCTAAGGCAACCTAACATCTCGGATGCAATATTTGACAACATTCCTGGCCTGTCGAACCCTACTTCTCGGAGGGAACAGCATATACGTCTATAACGTCATATATCCTAACCTAAGGCAACCTAACATCTCGGATGTAACATTTGACAACATTCCAGGCGTGTCGGTCCCTACGTCTCGGTGGTAACATTACATGCGTCTATAACGGTATATATCCTAATCTAAGGCAACCTAACATCTCGGATGCAATATTTGACAACATTCCTGGCCTGTCGAACCCTACTTCTCGGAGGGAACAGCATACACGTCTATAACGTCATATATCCTAACCTAAGGCAACCTAACATCTCGGATGTAACATTTGACAACATTCCAGGCGTGTCGGTCCCTACGTCTCGGTGGTAACATTACATGCGTCTATACCGTTATATATCCTAACCTAAGGCAACCTAACATCTCGGATGCAATATTTGACAACATTCCTTGCCTGTCGAACCCTACTTCTCGGAGGGAACAGCAAATACGTCTATAACGTCATATATTCTAACCTAAGGCAACCTGACATCTCGGATGTATTATTCTACAACATTCCAGGCGTGTCGGACCCTACTTCTCGGTGGGAACATTATATGCGTCTATAACGTCATATATTCTAACCTAAGGCAACCTAACCTCTCGGATGTAACATTTGACAACATTCCAAGCGTGTCGGTCCCCACGTCTGGGTGGTAACATTACATGCGTCTATAACGGTATATATCCTAATCTAAGGCAACCTAACATCTCGGATGCAATATTTGACAACATTCCTGGCCTGTCGAACCCTACTTCTCGGAGGGAACAGTATATACGTCTATAATGTTATATATCCTAACCTAAGGCAACCTGACATCTCGGATGTATTATTCTACAACATTCCAGGCGTGTCGGACCCTACTTCTCGGTGGTAACATTACGTGCGTCTATAACGTTATATATGCTAACCTAAGGCAACCTAACATCTCGGATGTAACATTTGACAACATTCCAGGCGTGTCGGTCCCTACGTCTCGGTGGTAACATTACATGCGTCTATAACGGTATATATCCTAATCTAAGGCAACCTAACTTCTCGGATGTAACATTTGACAACATTCCAATCGTGTCGGTCCCTACGTCTCGGTGGTAACATTACATGCGTCTATAACGTTATATGTCCTAACCTAAGGCAACCTAACAACTCGGATGTAACATTTGACAACATTTCTAGCGTGTCGGACCCTACTTCTCGGCGGGAACTATATATACGTCTATAACGTCATATATCCTAACCTATGGCAACCTAACATCTCGGATGTAACATTTGACAACATTCCAGGCGTGTCGGTCCCTACGTCTCGGTGGTAACATTACGTGCGTCTATAACGTTATATATCCTAACCTAAGGCAACCTAACATCTCGGATGCAATATTTGACAACATTCCTGGCCTGTCGAACCCTACTTCTCGGAGGGAACAGCATATACGTCTATAACGTCATATATCCTAACTTAAGGCAACCTAACATCTCGGATGTAACATTTGACAACATTCCAGGCGTGTCGGTCCCTACGTCTCGGTGGTAACATTACATGCGTCTAAAACGTTATATATCCTAACCTAAGGCAACCTAACATCTCGGATGCAATATTTGACAACATTCCTGGCCTGTCGAACCCTACTTCTCGGAGGGAACAGCATATACGTCTATAACGTCATATATCCTAACCTAAGGCAACCTAACATCTCGGATGTAACATTTGACAACATTCCAAGCGTGTCGGTCCCCACGTCTGGGTGGTAACATTACATGCGTCTATAACGGTATATATCCTAATCTACGGCAACCTAACATCTCGGATGCAATATTTGACAACATTCCTGGCCTGTCGAACCCTATTTCTCGGAGGGAACAGTATATACGTCTATAATGTTATATATCCTAACCTAAGGCAACCTGACATCTCGGATGTATTATTCTACAACATTCCAGGCGTGTTCGACCCTACTTCTCGGTGGTAACATTACGTGCGTCTATAACGTTATATATGCTAACCTAAGGCAACCTAACATCTCGGATGTAACATTTGACAACATTCCAGGCGTGTCGGTCCCTACGTCTCGGTGGTAACATTACATGCGTCTATAACGGTATATATCCTAATCTAAGGCAACCTAACTTCTCGGATGTAACATTTGACAACATTCCAATCGTGTCGGTCCCTACGTCTCGGTGGTAACATTACATGCGTCTATAACGTTATATATCCTAACCTAAGGCAACCTAACAACTCGGATGTAACATTTGACAACATTTCTAGCGTGTCGGACCCTACTTCTCGGCGGGAACTATATATACGTCTATAACGTCATATATCCTAACCTATGGCAACCTAACATCTCGGATGTAACATTTGACAACATTCCAGGCGTGTTGGTCCCTACGTCTCGGTGGTAACATTACGTGCGTCTATAACGTTATATATCCTAACCTAAGGCAACCTAACATCTCGGATGCAATATTTGACAACATTCCTGGCCTGTCGAACCCTACTTCTCGGAGGGAACAGCATATACGTCTATAACGTCATATATCCTAACTTAAGGCAACCTAACATCTCGGATGTAACATTTGACAACATTCCAGGCGTGTCGGTCCCTACGTCTCGGTGGTAACATTACATGCGTCTATAACGTTATATATCCTAACCTAAGGCAACCTAACATCTCGGATGCAATATTTGACAACATTCCTGGCCTGTCGAACCCTACTTCTCGGAGGGAACAGCATATACGTCTATAATGTCATATATCCTAACCTAAGGCAACCTAACATCTCGGATGTAACATTTGACAACATTCCAGGCGTGTCGGTCCCTACGTCTCGGTGGTAACATTACATGCGTCTATAACGGTATATATCCTAATTTAAGGCAACCTAACATCTCGGATGCAATATTTGACAACATTTCTAGCGTGTCGGACCCTACTTCTCGGCGGGAACAGTATATACGTCTATAACGTCATATATCCTAACCTATGGCAACCTAACATCTCGGATGTAACATTTGACAACATTCCAGGCGTGTCGGTCCCTACGTCTCGGTGGTAACATTACATGCGTCTATACCGTTATATATCCTAGCCTAAGGCAACCTAACATCTCGGATGCAATATCTGACAACATTCCTTGCCTGTCGAACCCTACTTCTCGGAGGGAACAGCATATACGTCTATAACGTCATATATTCTAACCTAAGGCAACCTAACCTCTCGGATGTAACATTTGACAACATTCCAAGCGTGTCGGTCCCCACGTCTGGGTGGTAACATTACATGCGTCTATAACGGTATATATCCTAATCTAAGGCAACCTAACATCTCGGATGCAATATTTGACAACATTCCTGGCCTGTCGAACCCTACTTCTCGGAGGGAACAGTATATACGTCTATAATGTTATATATCCTAACCTAAGGCAACCTGACATCTCGGATGTATTATTCTACAACATTCCAGGCGTGTCGGACCCTACTTCTCGGTGGGAACATTATATGCGTCTATAACGTTGTATATCCTAATCTGAGGCAACCTAACATCTCGGATGTAACATTTGACAACATTCCAGGCGTGTCGGTCCCTACGTCTCGGTGGTAACATTACATGAGTCTATAACGGTATATATCCTAATCTAAGGCAACCTAACATCCCGGATGCAATATTTGACAACATTCCTCGCCTGTCGAACCCTACTACTCGGGGGGAACAGCATATACGTCTATAACGTTGTACATCCTAATCTAAGGCAACCTAACATCTCGGATGCAATATTTGACAACATTCCTGGCCTGTCGAACCCTACTTCTCGGAGGGAACAGTATATACGTCTATAGCGTCATATATCCTAACCTAAGGCAACCTAACATCTCGGATGTAACATTTGACAACATTCCAGGCGTGTCGGACCCTACGTCTCGGTGGTAACATTACGTGCGTCTATAACGTTATATATGCTAACCTATGGCAACCTAACATCTCGGATGTAACATTTGACAACATTCCAGGCGTGTCGGTCCCTACGTCTCGGTGGTAACATTACATGCGTCTATAACGGTATATATCCTAATCTAAGGCAACCTAACAACTCGGATGTAACATTTGACAACATTTCTAGCGTGTCGGAAGCTACTTCTCGGCGGGAACAGTATATACGTCTATAACGTCATATATCCTAACCTATGGCAACCTAACATCTCGGATGTAACATTTGACAACATTCCAGGCGTGTCGGTCCCTACGTCTCGGTGGTAACATTACATGCGTCTATAACGGTATATATCCTAATCTAAGGCAACCTAACATCTCGGATGCAATATTTGACAACATTCCTCTCCTGTCGAACCCTGCTACTCGGAGGGAACAGCATATACGTCTATAACGTTGTACATCCTAATCTAAGGCAACCTAACATCTCGGATGCAATATTTGACAACATTCCTGGCCTGTCGAAACCTACTTCTCGGAGGGAACAGTATATACGTCTATAGCGTCATATATCCTAACCTAAGGCAACCTAACATCTCGGATGTAACATTTGACAACATTCCAGGCGTGTCGGTCCCTACGTCTCGGTGGTAACATTACGTGCGTCTACAACGTTATATATGCTAACCTAAGGCAACCTAACATCTCGGATGCAATATTTGACAACATTCCTTGCCTGTCGAACCCTACTTCTCGGAGGGAACAGCATATACGTCTATAACGTCATATATCCTAACCTAAGGCAACCTAACATCTCAGATGTAACATTTGACAACATTCCAGGCGTGTCGGTCCCTACGTCTCGGTGGTAACATTACATGCGTCTATAACGGTATATATCCTAATCTAAGGCAACCTAACATCTCGGATGCAATATTTGACAACATTCCTGGCCTGTCGAACCCTACTTCTCGGAGGGAACAGTATATACGTCTATAACGTTATATATCCTAACCTAAGGCAACCTAACATCTCGGATGTAACATTTGACAACATTCCAGGCGTGTCGGTCCCTACGTCTCGGTGGTAACATTACATGCGTCTATAACGGTATATATGCTAACCTAAGGCAACCTAGCATCTCGGATGCAATATTTGACAACATTCCTGGCCTGTCGAACCCTACTTCTCGGAGGGAACAGTATATACGTCTATAACGTTATATATCCTAACCTAAGGCAACCTAACATCTCGGATGTAACATTTGACAACATTCCAGGCGTGTCGGTCCCTACGTCTCGGTGGTAACATTACATGCGTCGATAACGGTATATATCCTAATCTAAGGCAACCTAACTTCTCGGATGTAACATTTGACAACATTCCAATCGTGTCGGTCCCTACGTCTCGGTGGTAACATTACATGCGTCTATAACGTTATATATCCTAACCTAAGGCAACCTCACAACTCGGATGTAACATTTGACAACATTTCTAGCGTGTCGGACCCTACTTCTCGGCGGGAACTATATATACGTCTATAACGTCATATATCCTAACCTATGGCAACCTAACATCTCGGATGTAACATTTGACAACATTCCAGGCGTGTCGGTCCCTACGTCTCGGTGGTAACATTACGTGCGTCTATAACGTTATATATCCTAACCTAAGGCAACCTAACATCTCGGATGCAATATTTGACAACATTCCTGGCCTGTCGAACCCTACTTCTCGGAGGGAACAGCATATACGTCTATAACGTCATATATCCTAACTTAAGGCAACCTAACATCTCGGATGTAACATTTGACAACATTCCAGGCGTGTCGGTCCCTACGTCTCGGTGGTAACATTACATGCGTCTATAACGTTATATATCCTAACCTAAGGCAACCTAACATCTCGGATGCAATATTTGACAACATTCCTGGCCTGTCGAACCCTACTTCTCGGAGGGAACAGCATATACGTCTATAACGTCATATATCCTAACCTAAGGCAACCTAACATCTCGGATGTAACATTTGACAACATTCCAGGCGTGTCGGTCCCTACGTCTCGGTGGTAACATTACATGCGTCTATAACGGTATATATCCTAATCTAAGGCAACCTAACATCTCGGATGCAATATTTGACAACATTTCTAGCGTGTCGGACCCTACTTCTCGGCGGGAACAGTATATACGTCTATAACGTCATATATCCTAACCTAAGGCAACCTAACATCTCGGATGTAACATTTGACAACATTCCAGGCGTGTCGGTCCCTACGTCTCGGTGGTAACATTACATGCGTCTATAACGGTATATATCCTAATCTAAGGCAACCTAACATCTCGGATGCAATATTTGACAACATTTCTAGCGTGTCGGCCCCTACTTCTCGGCGGGAACAGTATATACGTCTATAATGTTATATATCCTAACCTAAGGCAACCTGACATCTCGGATGTATTATTCTACAACATTCCAGGCGTGTCGGACCCTACTTCTCGGTGGTAACATTACGTGCGTCTATAACGTTATATATGCTAACCTAAGGCAACCTAACATCTCGGATGTAACATTTGACAACATTCCAGGCGTGTCGGTCCCTACGTCTCGGTGGTAACATTACATGCGTCTATAACGGTATATATCCTAATCTAAGGCAACCTAACTTCTCGGATGTAACATTTGACAACATTCCAATCGTGTCGGTCCCTACGTCTCGGTGGTAACATTACATGCGTCTATAACGTTATATGTCCTAACCTAAGGCAACCTAACAACTCGGATGTAACATTTGACAACATTTCTAGCGTGTCGGACCCTACTTCTCGGCGGGAACTATATATACGTCTATAACGTCATATATCCTAACCTATGGCAACCTAACATCTCGGATGTAACATTTGACAACATTCCAGGCGTGTCGGTCCCTACGTCTCGGTGGTAACATTACGTGCGTCTATAACGTTATATATCCTAACCTAAGGCAACCTAACATCTCGGATGCAATATTTGACAACATTCCTGGCCTGTCGAACCCTACTTCTCGGAGGGAACAGCATATACGTCTATAACGTCATATATCCTAACTTAAGGCAACCTAACATCTCGGATGTAACATTTGACAACATTCCAGGCGTGTCGGTCCCTACGTCTCGGTGGTAACATTACATGCGTCTAAAACGTTATATATCCTAACCTAAGGCAACCTAACATCTCGGATGCAATATTTGACAACATTCCTGGCCTGTCGAACCCTACTTCTCGGAGGGAACAGCATATACGTCTATAACGTCATATATCCTAACCTAAGGCAACCTAACATCTCGGATGTAACATTTGACAACATTCCAAGCGTGTCGGTCCCCACGTCTGGGTGGTAACATTACATGCGTCTATAACGGTATATATCCTAATCTACGGCAACCTAACATCTCGGATGCAATATTTGACAACATTCCTGGCCTGTCGAACCCTATTTCTCGGAGGGAACAGTATATACGTCTATAATGTTATATATCCTAACCTAAGGCAACCTGACATCTCGGATGTATTATTCTACAACATTCCAGGCGTGTTCGACCCTACTTCTCGGTGGTAACATTACGTGCGTCTATAACGTTATATATGCTAACCTAAGGCAACCTAACATCTCGGATGTAACATTTGACAACATTCCAGGCGTGTCGGTCCCTACGTCTCGGTGGTAACATTACATGCGTCTATAACGGTATATATCCTAATCTAAGGCAACCTAACTTCTCGGATGTAACATTTGACAACATTCCAATCGTGTCGGTCCCTACGTCTCGGTGGTAACATTACATGCGTCTATAACGTTATATATCCTAACCTAAGGCAACCTAACAACTCGGATGTAACATTTGACAACATTTCTAGCGTGTCGGACCCTACTTCTCGGCGGGAACTATATATACGTCTATAACGTCATATATCCTAACCTATGGCAACCTAACATCTCGGATGTAACATTTGACAACATTCCAGGCGTGTTGGTCCCTACGTCTCGGTGGTAACATTACGTGCGTCTATAACGTTATATATCCTAACCTAAGGCAACCTAACATCTCGGATGCAATATTTGACAACATTCCTGGCCTGTCGAACCCTACTTCTCGGAGGGAACAGCATATACGTCTATAACGTCATATATCCTAACTTAAGGCAACCTAACATCTCGGATGTAACATTTGACAACATTCCAGGCGTGTCGGTCCCTACGTCTCGGTGGTAACATTACATGCGTCTATAACGTTATATATCCTAACCTAAGGCAACCTAACATCTCGGATGCAATATTTGACAACATTCCTGGCCTGTCGAACCCTACTTCTCGGAGGGAACAGCATATACGTCTATAACGTCATATATCCTAACCTAAGGCAACCTAACATCTCGGATGTAACATTTGACAACATTCCAGGCGTGTCGGTCCCTACGTCTCGGTGGTAACATTACATGCGTCTATAACGGTATATATCCTAATTTAAGGCAACCTAACATCTCGGATGCAATATTTGACAACATTTCTAGCGTGTCGGACCCTACTTCTCGGCGGGAACAGTATATACGTCTATAACGTCATATATCCTAACCTATGGCAACCTAACATCTCGGATGTAACATTTGACAACATTCCAGGCGTGTCGGTCCCTACGTCTCGGTGGTAACATTACATGCGTCTATACCGTTATATATCCTAGCCTAAGGCAACCTAACATCTCGGATGCAATATCTGACAACATTCCTTGCCTGTCGAACCCTACTTCTCGGAGGGAACAGCATATACGTCTATAACGTCATATATTCTAACCTAAGGCAACCTAACCTCTCGGATGTAACATTTGACAACATTCCAAGCGTGTCGGTCCCCACGTCTGGGTGGTAACATTACATGCGTCTATAACGGTATATATCCTAATCTAAGGCAACCTAACATCTCGGATGCAATATTTGACAACATTCCTGGCCTGTCGAACCCTACTTCTCGGAGGGAACAGTATATACGTCTATAATGTTATATATCCTAACCTAAGGCAACCTGACATCTCGGATGTATTATTCTACAACATTCCAGGCGTGTCGGACCCTACTTCTCGGTGGGAACATTATATGCGTCTATAACGTTGTATATCCTAATCTGAGGCAACCTAACATCTCGGATGTAACATTTGACAACATTCCAGGCGTGTCGGTCCCTACGTCTCGGTGGTAACATTACATGAGTCTATAACGGTATATATCCTAATCTAAGGCAACCTAACATCCCGGATGCAATATTTGACAACATTCCTCGCCTGTCGAACCCTACTACTCGGGGGGAACAGCATATACGTCTATAACGTTGTACATCCTAATCTAAGGCAACCTAACATCTCGGATGCAATATTTGACAACATTCCTGGCCTGTCGAACCCTACTTCTCGGAGGGAACAGTATATACGTCTATAGCGTCATATATCCTAACCTAAGGCAACCTAACATCTCGGATGTAACATTTGACAACATTCCAGGCGTGTCGGACCCTACGTCTCGGTGGTAACATTACGTGCGTCTATAACGTTATATATGCTAACCTATGGCAACCTAACATCTCGGATGTAACATTTGACAACATTCCAGGCGTGTCGGTCCCTACGTCTCGGTGGTAACATTACATGCGTCTATAACGGTATATATCCTAATCTAAGGCAACCTAACAACTCGGATGTAACATTTGACAACATTTCTAGCGTGTCGGAAGCTACTTCTCGGCGGGAACAGTATATACGTCTATAACGTCATATATCCTAACCTATGGCAACCTAACATCTCGGATGTAACATTTGACAACATTCCAGGCGTGTCGGTCCCTACGTCTCGGTGGTAACATTACATGCGTCTATAACGGTATATATCCTAATCTAAGGCAACCTAACATCTCGGATGCAATATTTGACAACATTCCTCTCCTGTCGAACCCTGCTACTCGGAGGGAACAGCATATACGTCTATAACGTTGTACATCCTAATCTAAGGCAACCTAACATCTCGGATGCAATATTTGACAACATTCCTGGCCTGTCGAAACCTACTTCTCGGAGGGAACAGTATATACGTCTATAGCGTCATATATCCTAACCTAAGGCAACCTAACATCTCGGATGTAACATTTGACAACATTCCAGGCGTGTCGGTCCCTACGTCTCGGTGGTAACATTACGTGCGTCTACAACGTTATATATGCTAACCTAAGGCAACCTAACATCTCGGATGCAATATTTGACAACATTCCTTGCCTGTCGAACCCTACTTCTCGGAGGGAACAGCATATACGTCTATAACGTCATATATCCTAACCTAAGGCAACCTAACATCTCAGATGTAACATTTGACAACATTCCAGGCGTGTCGGTCCCTACGTCTCGGTGGTAACATTACATGCGTCTATAACGGTATATATCCTAATCTAAGGCAACCTAACATCTCGGATGCAATATTTGACAACATTCCTGGCCTGTCGAACCCTACTTCTCGGAGGGAACAGTATATACGTCTATAACGTTATATATCCTAACCTAAGGCAACCTAACATCTCGGATGTAACATTTGACAACATTCCAGGCGTGTCGGTCCCTACGTCTCGGTGGTAACATTACATGCGTCTATAACGGTATATATGCTAACCTAAGGCAACCTAGCATCTCGGATGCAATATTTGACAACATTCCTGGCCTGTCGAACCCTACTTCTCGGAGGGAACAGTATATACGTCTATAACGTTATATATCCTAACCTAAGGCAACCTAACATCTCGGATGTAACATTTGACAACATTCCAGGCGTGTCGGTCCCTACGTCTCGGTGGTAACATTACATGCGTCGATAACGGTATATATCCTAATCTAAGGCAACCTAACTTCTCGGATGTAACATTTGACAACATTCCAATCGTGTCGGTCCCTACGTCTCGGTGGTAACATTACATGCGTCTATAACGTTATATATCCTAACCTAAGGCAACCTAACAACTCGGATGTAACATTTGACAACATTTCTAGCGTGTCGGACCCTACTTCTCGGCGGGAACTATATATACGTCTATAACGTCATATATCCTAACCTATGGCAACCTAACATCTCGGATGTAACATTTGACAACATTCCAGGCGTGTCGGTCCCTACGTCTCGGTGGTAACATTACGTGCGTCTATAACGTTATATATCCTAACCTAAGGCAACCTAACATCTCGGATGCAATATTTGACAACATTCCTGGCCTGTCGAACCCTACTTCTCGGAGGGAACAGCATATACGTCTATAACGTCATATATCCTAACTTAAGGCAACCTAACATCTCGGATGTAACATTTGACAACATTCCAGGCGTGTCGGTCCCTACGTCTCGGTGGTAACATTACATGCGTCTATAACGTTATATATCCTAACCTAAGGCAACCTAACATCTCGGATGCAATATTTGACAACATTCCTGGCCTGTCGAACCCTACTTCTCGGAGGGAACAGCATATACGTCTATAACGTCATATATCCTAACCTAAGGCAACCTAACATCTCGGATGTAACATTTGACAACATTCCAGGCGTGTCGGTCCCTACGTCTCGGTGGTAACATTACATGCGTCTATAACGGTATATATCCTAATCTAAGGCAACCTAACATCTCGGATGCAATATTTGACAACATTTCTAGCGTGTCGGACCCTACTTCTCGGCGGGAACAGTATATACGTCTATAACGTCATATATCCTAACCTAAGGCAACCTAACATCTCGGATGTAACATTTGACAACATTCCAGGCGTGTCGGTCCCTACGTCTCGGTGGTAACATTACATGCGTCTATAACGGTATATATCCTAATCTAAGGCAACCTAACATCTCGGATGCAATATTTGACAACATTTCTAGCGTGTCGGCCCCTACTTCTCGGCGGGAACAGTATATACGTCCATAACGTCATATATCCTAACCTATGGCAACCTAACATCTCGGATGTAACATTTGACAACATTCCAGGCGTGTCGGTCCCTACGTCTCGGTGGTAACATTACATGCGTCTATACCGTTATATATCCTAACCTAAGGCAACCTAACATCTCGGATGCAATATTTGACAACATTCCTTGCCTGTCGAACCCTACTTCTCGGAGGGAACAGCAAATACGTCTATAACGTTATATATTCTAACCTAAGGCAACCTGACATCTCGGATGTATTATTCTACAACATTCCAGGCGTGTCGGACCCTACTTCTCGGTGGGAACATTATATGCGTCTATAACGTCATATATTCTAACCTAAGGCAACCTAACATCTCGGATGTAACATTTGACAACATTCCAGGCGTGTCGGTCCCTACGTCTCGGTGGTAACATTACATGAGTCTATAACGGTATATATCCTAATCTAAGGCAACCTAACATCCCGGATGCAATATTTGACAACATTCCTCGCCTGTCGAACCCTACTACTCGGGGGGAACAGCATATACGTCTATAACGTTGTACATCCTAATCTAAGGCAACCTAACATCTCGGATGCAATATTTGACAACATTCCTGGCCTGTCGAACCCTACTTCTCGGAGGGAACAGTATATACGTCTATAGCGTCATATATCCTAACCTAAGGCAACCTAACATCTCGGATGTAACATTTGACAACATTCCAGGCGTGTCGGACCCTACGTCTCGGTGGTAACATTACGTGCGTCTATAACGTTATATATGCTAACCTATGGCAACCTAACATCTCGGATGTAACATTTGACAACATTCCAGGCGTGTCGGTCCCTACGTCTCGGTGGTAACATTACATGCGTCTATAACGGTATATATCCTAATCTAAGGCAACCTAACAACTCGGATGTAACATTTGACAACATTTCTAGCGTGTCGGAAGCTACTTCTCGGCGGGAACAGTATATACGTCTATAACGTCATATATCCTAACCTATGGCAACCTAACATCTCGGATGTAACATTTGACAACATTCCAGGCGTGTCGGTCCCTACGTCTCGGTGGTAACATTACATGCGTCTATAACGGTATATATCCTAATCTAAGGCAACCTAACATCTCGGATGCAATATTTGACAACATTCCTCTCCTGTCGAACCCTGCTACTCGGAGGGAACAGCATATACGTCTATAACGTTGTACATCCTAATCTAAGGCAACCTAACATCTCGGATGCAATATTTGACAACATTCCTGGCCTGTCGAAACCTACTTCTCGGAGGGAACAGTATATACGTCTATAGCGTCATATATCCTAACCTAAGGCAACCTAACATCTCGGATGTAACATTTGACAACATTCCAGGCGTGTCGGTCCCTACGTCTCGGTGGTAACATTACGTGCGTCTACAACGTTATATATGCTAACCTAAGGCAACCTAACATCTCGGATGCAATATTTGACAACATTCCTTGCCTGTCGAACCCTACTTCTCGGAGGGAACAGCATATACGTCTATAACGTCATATATCCTAACCTAAGGCAACCTAACATCTCAGATGTAACATTTGACAACATTCCAGGCGTGTCGGTCCCTACGTCTCGGTGGTAACATTACATGCGTCTATAACGGTATATATCCTAATCTAAGGCAACCTAACATCTCGGATGCAATATTTGACAACATTCCTGGCCTGTCGAACCCTACTTCTCGGAGGGAACAGTATATACGTCTATAACGTTATATATCCTAACCTAAGGCAACCTAACATCTCGGATGTAACATTTGACAACATTCCAGGCGTGTCGGTCCCTACGTCTCGGTGGTAACATTACATGCGTCTATAACGGTATATATGCTAACCTAAGGCAACCTAGCATCTCGGATGCAATATTTGACAACATTCCTGGCCTGTCGAACCCTACTTCTCGGAGGGAACAGTATATACGTCTATAACGTTATATATCCTAACCTAAGGCAACCTAACATCTCGGATGTAACATTTGACAACATTCCAGGCGTGTCGGTCCCTACGTCTCGGTGGTAACATTACATGCGTCGATAACGGTATATATCCTAATCTAAGGCAACCTAACTTCTCGGATGTAACATTTGACAACATTCCAATCGTGTCGGTCCCTACGTCTCGGTGGTAACATTACATGCGTCTATAACGTTATATATCCTAACCTAAGGCAACCTAACAACTCGGATGTAACATTTGACAACATTTCTAGCGTGTCGGACCCTACTTCTCGGCGGGAACTATATATACGTCTATAACGTCATATATCCTAACCTATGGCAACCTAACATCTCGGATGTAACATTTGACAACATTCCAGGCGTGTCGGTCCCTACGTCTCGGTGGTAACATTACGTGCGTCTATAACGTTATATATCCTAACCTAAGGCAACCTAACATCTCGGATGCAATATTTGACAACATTCCTGGCCTGTCGAACCCTACTTCTCGGAGGGAACAGCATATACGTCTATAACGTCATATATCCTAACTTAAGGCAACCTAACATCTCGGATGTAACATTTGACAACATTCCAGGCGTGTCGGTCCCTACGTCTCGGTGGTAACATTACATGCGTCTATAACGTTATATATCCTAACCTAAGGCAACCTAACATCTCGGATGCAATATTTGACAACATTCCTGGCCTGTCGAACCCTACTTCTCGGAGGGAACAGCATATACGTCTATAACGTCATATATCCTAACCTAAGGCAACCTAACATCTCGGATGTAACATTTGACAACATTCCAGGCGTGTCGGTCCCTACGTCTCGGTGGTAACATTACATGCGTCTATAACGGTATATATCCTAATCTAAGGCAACCTAACATCTCGGATGCAATATTTGACAACATTTCTAGCGTGTCGGACCCTACTTCTCGGCGGGAACAGTATATACGTCTATAACGTCATATATCCTAACCTAAGGCAACCTAACATCTCGGATGTAACATTTGACAACATTCCAGGCGTGTCGGTCCCTACGTCTCGGTGGTAACATTACATGCGTCTATAACGGTATATATCCTAATCTAAGGCAACCTAACATCTCGGATGCAATATTTGACAACATTTCTAGCGTGTCGGCCCCTACTTCTCGGCGGGAACAGTATATACGTCCATAACGTCATATATCCTAACCTATGGCAACCTAACATCTCGGATGTAACATTTGACAACATTCCAGGCGTGTCGGTCCCTACGTCTCGGTGGTAACATTACATGCGTCTATACCGTTATATATCCTAACCTAAGGCAACCTAACATCTCGGATGCAATATTTGACAACATTCCTTGCCTGTCGAACCCTACTTCTCGGAGGGAACAGCAAATACGTCTATAACGTTATATATTCTAACCTAAGGCAACCTGACATCTCGGATGTATTATTCTACAACATTCCAGGCGTGTCGGACCCTACTTCTCGGTGGGAACATTATATGCGTCTATAACGTCATATATTCTAACCTAAGGCAACCTAACATCTCGGATGTAACATTTGACAACATTCCAGGCGTGTCGGTCCCTACGTCTCGGTGGTAACATTACATGCGTCTATAACGGTATATATCCTAATCTAAGGCAACCTAACATCTCGGATGCAATATTTGACAACATTCCTGGCCTGTCGAACCCTACTTCTCGGAGGGAACAGTATATACGTCTATAACGTTATATATCCTAACCTAAGGCAACCTAACATCTCGGATGTAACATTTGACAACATTCCAGGCGTGTCGGTCCCTACGTCTCGGTGGTAACATTACATGCGTCTATAACGGTATATATCCTAATCTAAGGCAACCTAACTTCTCGGATGTAACATTTGACAACATTCCAATCGTGTCGGTCTCTACGTCTCGGTGGTAACATTACATGCGTCTATAACGTTATATTTCCTAACCTAAGGCAACCTAACAACTCGGATGTAACATTTGACAACATTTCTAGCATGTCGGACCCTACTTCTCGGCGGGAACAGTATATACGTCTATAACGTCATATATCCTAACCTATGGCAACCTAACATCTCGGATGTAACATTTGACAACATTCCAGGCGTGTCGGTCCCTACGTCTCGGTGGTAACATTACATGCGTCTATACCGTTATATATCCTAACCTAAGGCAACCTAACATCTCGGATGCAATATTTGACAACATTCCTTGCCTGTCGAACCCTACTTCTCGGAGGGAACAGCATATACGTCTATAACGTCATATATTCTAACCTAAGGCAACCTAACCTCTCGGATGTAACATTTGACAACATTCCAAGCGTGTCGGTCCCCACGTCTGGGTGGTAACATTACATGCGTCTATAACGGTATATATGCTAACCTAAGGCAACCTAGCATCTCGGATGCAATATTTGACAACATTCCTGGCCTGTCGAACCCTACTTCTCGGAGGGAACAGTATATACGTCTATAACGTTATATATCCTAACCTAAGGCAACCTAACATCTCGGATGTAACATTTGACAACATTCCAGGCGTGTCGGTCCCTACGTCTCGGTGGTAACATTACATGCGTCGATAACGGTATATATCCTAATCTAAGGCAACCTAACTTCTCGGATGTAACATTTGACAACATTCCAATCGTGTCGGTCCCTACGTCTCGGTGGTAACATTACATGCGTCTATAACGTTATATATCCTAACCTAAGGCAACCTAACAACTCGGATGTAACATTTGACAACATTTCTAGCGTGTCGGACCCTACTTCTCGGCGGGAACTATATATACGTCTATAACGTCATATATCCTAACCTATGGCAACCTAACATCTCGGATGTAACATTTGACAACATTCCAGGCGTGTCGGTCCCTACGTCTCGGTGGTAACATTACGTGCGTCTATAACGTTATATATCCTAACCTAAGGCAACCTAACATCTCGGATGCAATATTTGACAACATTCCTGGCCTGTCGAACCCTACTTCTCGGAGGGAACAGCATATACGTCTATAACGTCATATATCCTAACTTAAGGCAACCTAACATCTCGGATGTAACATTTGACAACATTCCAGGCGTGTCGGTCCCTACGTCTCGGTGGTAACATTACATGCGTCTATAACGTTATATATCCTAACCTAAGGCAACCTAACATCTCGGATGCAATATTTGACAACATTCCTGGCCTGTCGAACCCTACTTCTCGGAGGGAACAGCATATACGTCTATAACGTCATATATCCTAACCTAAGGCAACCTAACATCTCGGATGTAACATTTGACAACATTCCAGGCGTGTCGGTCCCTACGTCTCGGTGGTAACATTACATGCGTCTATAACGGTATATATCCTAATCTAAGGCAACCTAACATCTCGGATGCAATATTTGACAACATTTCTAGCGTGTCGGACCCTACTTCTCGGCGGGAACAGTATATACGTCTATAACGTCATATATCCTAACCTAAGGCAACCTAACATCTCGGATGTAACATTTGACAACATTCCAGGCGTGTCGGTCCCTACGTCTCGGTGGTAACATTACATGCGTCTATACCGTTATATATCCTAACCTAAGGCAACCTGACATCTCGGATGCAATATTTGACAACATTCCTTGCCTGTCGAACCCTACTTCTCGGAGGGAACAGCAAATACGTCTATAACGTTATATATTCTAACCTAAGGCAACCTGACATCTCGGATGTATTATTCTACAACATTCCAGGCGTGTCGGACCCTACTTCTCGGTGGGAACATTATATGCGTCTATAACGTCATATATTCTAACCTAAGGCAACCTAACCTCTCGGATGTAACATTTGACAACATTCCAAGCGTGTCGGTCCCCACGTCTGGGTGGTAACATTACATGCGTCTATAACGGTATATATCCTAATCTAAGGCAACCTAACATCTCGGATGCAATATTTGACAACATTCCTGGCCTGTCGAACCCTACTTCTCGGAGGGAACAGTATATACGTCTATAATGTTATATATCCTAACCTAAGGCAACCTGACATCTCGGATGTATTATTCTACAACATTCCAGGCGTGTCGGACCCTACTTCTCGGTGGTAACATTACGTGCGTCTATAACGTTATATATGCTAACCTAAGGCAACCTAACATCTCGGATGTAACATTTGACAACATTCCAGGCGTGTCGGTCCCTACGTCTCGGTGGTAACATTACATGCGTCTATACCGTTATATATCCTAACCTAAGACAACCTAACATCTCGGATGCAATATTTGACAACATTCCTGGCCTGTCGATCCCTACTTCTCGGAGGGAACAGTATATACGTCTATAGCGTCATATATCCTAACCTAAGGCAACCTAACATCTCGGATGTAACATTTGACAACATTCCAGGCGTGTCGGTCCCTACGTCTCGGTGGTAACATTACATGCGTCTATAACGTTATATATCCTAACCTAAGGCAACCTAACATCTCGGATGCAATATTTGACAACATTCCTGGCCTGTAGAACCCTACTTCTCGGAGGGAACAGCATATACGTCTATAACGTCATATATCCTAACCTAAGGCAACCTAACATCTCGGATGTAACATTTGACAACATTCCAGGCGTGTCGGTCCCTACGTCTCGGTGGTAACATTACATGCGTCTATAACGGTATATATCCTAATTTAAGGCAACCTAACATCTCGGATGCAATATTTGACAACATTTCTAGCGTGTCGGACCCTACTTCTCGGCGGGAACAGTATATACGTCTATAACGTCATATATCCTAACCTATGGCAACCTAACATCTCGGATGTAACATTTGACAACATTCCAGGCGTGTCGGTCCCTACGTCTCGGTGGTAACATTACATGCGTCTATACCGTTATATATCCTAGCCTAAGGCAACCTAACATCTCGGATGCAATATTTGACAACATTCCTTGCCTGTCGAACCCTACTTCTCGGAGGGAACAGCATATACGTCTATAACGTCATATATTCTAACCTAAGGCAACCTAACCTCTCGGATGTAACATTTGACAACATTCCAAGCGTGTCGGTCCCCACGTCTGGGTGGTAACATTACATGCGTCTATAACGGTATATATCCTAATCTAAGGCAACCTAACATCTCGGATGCAATATTTGACAACATTCCTGGCCTGTCGAACCCTACTTCTCGGAGGGAACAGTATATACGTCTATAATGTTATATATCCTAACCTAAGGCAACCTGACATCTCGGATGTATTATTCTACAACATTCCAGGCGTGTCGGACCCTACTTCTCGGTGGGAACATTATATGCGTCTATAACGTTGTATATCCTAATCTGAGGCAACCTAACATCTCGGATGTAACATTTGACAACATTCCAGGCGTGTCGGTCCCTACGTCTCGGTGGTAACATTACATGAGTCTATAACGGTATATATCCTAATCTAAGGCAACCTAACATCTCGGATGCAATATTTGACAACATTCCTCGCCTGTCGAACCCTACTACTCGGAGGGAACAGCATATACGTCTATAACGTTGTACATCCTAATCTAAGGCAACCTAACATCTCGGATGCAATATTTGACAACATTCCTGGCCTGTCGAACCCTACTTCTCGGAGGGAACAGTATATACGTCTATAACGTTATATATCCTAACCTAAGGCAACCTAACATCTCGGATGTAACATTTGACAACATTCCAGGCGTGTCGGTCCCTACGTCTCGGTGGTAACATTACAAGCGTCTATAACGGTATATATCCTAATCTAAGGCAACCTAACTTCTCGGATGTAACATTTGACAACATTCCAATCGTGTCGGCCCCTACGTCTCGGTGGTAACATTACATGCGTCTATAACGTTATATATCCTAACCTAAGGCAACCTAACATCTCGGATGTAACATTTGACAACATTCCAGGCGTGTCGGTCCCTACGTCTCGGTGGTAACATTACATGCGTCTATAACGGTATATATCCTAATCTAAGGCAACCTAACTTCTCGGATGTAACATTTGACAACATTCCAATCGTGTCGGTCTCTACGTCTCGGTGGTAACATTACATGCGTCTATAACGTTATATTTCCTAACCTAAGGCAAGCTAACAACTCGGATGTAACATTTGACAACATTTCTAGCATGTCGGACCCTACTTCTCGGCGGGAACAGTATATACGTCTATAACGTCATATATCCTAACCTATGGCAACCTAACATCTCGGATGTAACATTTGACAACATTCCAGGCGTGTCGGTCCCTACGTCTCGGTGGTAACATTACATGCGTCTATACCGTTATATATCCTAACCTAAGGCAACCTAACATCTCGGATGCAATATTTGACAACATTCCTTGCCTGTCGAACCCTACTTCTCGGAGGGAACAGCATATACGTCTATAACGTCATATATTCTAACCTAAGGCAACCTAACCTCTCGGATGTAACATTTGACAACATTCCAAGCGTGTCGGTCCCCACGTCTGGGTGGTAACATTACATGCGTCTATAACGGTATATATGCTAACCTAAGGCAACCTAGCATCTCGGATGCAATATTTGACAACATTCCTGGCCTGTCGAACCCTACTTCTCGGAGGGAACAGTATATACGTCTATAACGTTATATATCCTAACCTAAGGCAACCTAACATCTCGGATGTAACATTTGACAACATTCCAGGCGTGTCGGTCCCTACGTCTCGGTGGTAACATTACATGCGTCGATAACGGTATATATCCTAATCTAAGGCAACCTAACTTCTCGGATGTAACATTTGACAACATTCCAATCGTGTCGGTCCCTACGTCTCGGTGGTAACATTACATGCGTCTATAACGTTATATATCCTAACCTAAGGCAACCTAACAACTCGGATGTAACATTTGACAACATTTCTAGCGTGTCGGACCCTACTTCTCGGCGGGAACTATATATACGTCTATAACGTCATATATCCTAACCTATGGCAACCTAACATCTCGGATGTAACATTTGACAACATTCCAGGCGTGTCGGTCCCTACGTCTCGGTGGTAACATTACGTGCGTCTATAACGTTATATATCCTAACCTAAGGCAACCTAACATCTCGGATGCAATATTTGACAACATTCCTGGCCTGTCGAACCCTACTTCTCGGAGGGAACAGCATATACGTCCATAACGTCATATATCCTAACTTAAGGCAACCTAACATCTCGGATGTAACATTTGACAACATTCCAGGCGTGTCGGTCCCTACGTCTCGGTGGTAACATTACATGCGTCTATAACGTTATATATCCTAACCTAAGGCAACCTAACATCTCGGATGCAATATTTGACAACATTCCTGGCCTGTCGAACCCTACTTCTCGGAGGGAACAGCATATACGTCTATAACGTCATATATCCTAACCTAAGGCAACCTAACATCTCGGATGTAACATTTGACAACATTCCAGGCGTGTCGGTCCCTACGTCTCGGTGGTAACATTACATGCGTCTATAACGGTATATATCCTAATCTAAGGCAACCTAACATCTCGGATGCAATATTTGACAACATTTCTAGCGTGTCGGACCCTACTTCTCGGCGGGAACAGTATATACGTCTATAACGTCATATATCCTAACCTAAGGCAACCTAACATCTCGGATGTAACATTTGACAACATTCCAGGCGTGTCGGTCCCTACGTCTCGGTGGTAACATTACATGCGTCTATAACGGTATATATCCTAATCTAAGGCAACCTAACATCTCGGATGCAATATTTGACAACATTTCTAGCGTGTCGGCCCCTACTTCTCGGCGGGAACAGTATATACGTCCATAACGTCATATATCCTAACCTATGGCAACCTAACATCTCGGATGTAACATTTGACAACATTCCAGGCGTGTCGGTCCCTACGTCTCGGTGGTAACATTACATGCGTCTATACCGTTATATATCCTAACCTAAGGCAACCTAACATCTCGGATGCAATATTTGACAACATTCCTTGCCTGTCGAACCCTACTTCTCGGAGGGAACAGCAAATACGTCTATAACGTTATATATTCTAACCTAAGGCAACCTGACATCTCGGATGTATTATTCTACAACATTCCAGGCGTGTCGGACCCTACTTCTCGGTGGGAACATTATCTGCGTCTATAACGTCATATATTCTAACCTAAGGCAACCTAACCTCTCGGATGTAACATTTGACAACATTCCAAGCGTGTCGGTCCCCACGTCTGGGTGGTAACATTACATGCGTCTATAACGGTATATATCCTAATCTAAGGCAACCTAACATCTCGGATGCAATATTTGACAACATTCCTGGCCTGTCGAACCCTACTTCTCGGAGGGAACAGTATATACGTCTATAATGTTATATATCCTAACCTAAGGCAACCTGACATCTCGGATGTATTATTCTACAACATTCCAGGCGTGTCGGACCCTACTTCTCGGTGGTAACATTACGTGCGTCTATAACGTTATATATGCTAACCTAAGGCAACCTAACATCTCGGATGTAACATTTGACAACATTCCAGGCGTGTCGGTCCCTACGTCTCGGTGGTAACATTACATGCGTCTATACCGTTATATATCCTAACCTAAGACAACCTAACATCTCGGATGCAATATTTGACAACATTCCTGGCCTGTCGAACCCTACTTCGCGGAGGGAACAGTATATACGTCTATAGCGTCATATATCCTAACCTAAGGCAACCTAACATCTCGGATGTAACATTTGACAACATTCCAGGCGTGTCGGTCCCTACGTCTCGGTGGTAACATTACATGCGTCTATAACGTTATATATCCTAACCTAAGGCAACCTAACATCTCGGATGCAATATTTGACAACATTCCTGGCCTGTAGAACCCTACTTCTCGGTGGTAACATTACATGCGTCTATAACGGTATATATCCTAATCTAAGGCAACCTAACATCTCGGATGCAATATTTGACAACATTTCTAGCGTGTCGGACCCTACTTCTCGGCGGGAACAGTATATACGTCTATAACGTCATATATCCTAACCTAAGGCAACCTAACATCTCGGATGTAACATTTGACAACATTCCAGGCGTGTCGGTCCCTACGTCTCGGTGGTAACATTACATGCGTCTATAACGGTATATATCCTAATCTAAGGCAACCTAACATCTCGGATGCAATATTTGACAACATTTCTAGCGTGTCGGCCCCTACTTCTCGGCGGGAACAGTATATACGTCCATAACGTCATATATCCTAACCTATGGCAACCTAACATCTCGGATGTAACATTTGACAACATTCCAGGCGTGTCGGTCCCTACGTCTCGGTGGTAACATTACATGCGTCTATACCGTTATATATCCTAACCTAAGGCAACCTAACATCTCGGATGCAATATTTGACAACATTCCTTGCCTGTCGAACCCTACTTCTCGGAGGGAACAGCAAATACGTCTATAACGTTATATATTCTAACCTAAGGCAACCTGACATCTCGGATGTATTATTCTACAACATTCCAGGCGTGTCGGACCCTACTTCTCGGTGGGAACATTATCTGCGTCTATAACGTCATATATTCTAACCTAAGGCAACCTAACCTCTCGGATGTAACATTTGACAACATTCCAAGCGTGTCGGTCCCCACGTCTGGGTGGTAACATTACATGCGTCTATAACGGTATATATCCTAATCTAAGGCAACCTAACATCTCGGATGCAATATTTGACAACATTCCTGGCCTGTCGAACCCTACTTCTCGGAGGGAACAGTATATACGTCTATAATGTTATATATCCTAACCTAAGGCAACCTGACATCTCGGATGTATTATTCTACAACATTCCAGGCGTGTCGGACCCTACTTCTCGGTGGTAACATTACGTGCGTCTATAACGTTATATATGCTAACCTAAGGCAACCTAACATCTCGGATGTAACATTTGACAACATTCCAGGCGTGTCGGTCCCTACGTCTCGGTGGTAACATTACATGCGTCTATACCGTTATATATCCTAACCTAAGACAACCTAACATCTCGGATGCAATATTTGACAACATTCCTGGCCTGTCGAACCCTACTTCGCGGAGGGAACAGTATATACGTCTATAACGTTGTACATCCTAATCTAAGGCAACCTAACATCTCGGATGCAATATTTGACAACATTCCTGGCCTGTCGAACCCTACTTCTCGGAGGGAACAGTATATACGTCTATAACGTTATATATCCTAACCTAAGGCAACCTAACATCTCGGATGTAACATTTGACAACATTCCAGGCGTGTCGGTCCCTACGTCTCGGTGGTAACATTACATGCGTCTATAACGGTATATATCCTAATCTAAGGCAACCTAACTTCTCGGATGTAACATTTGACAACATTCCAATCGTGTCGGTCCCTACGTCTCGGTGGTAACATTACATGCGTCTATAACGTTATATTTCCTAACCTAAGGCAACCTAACAACTGGGATGTAACATTTGACAACATTTCTAGCATGTCGGACCCTACTTCTCGGCGGGAACAGTATATACGTCTATAACGTCATATATCCTAACCTATGGCAACCTAACATCTCGGATGTAACATTTGACAACATTCCAGGCGTGTCGGTCCCTACGTCTCGGTGGTAACATTACATGCGTCTATACCGTTATATATCCTAACCTAAGGCAACCTAACATCTCGGATGCAATATTTGACAACATTTCTAGCGTGTCGGACCCTACTTCTCGGCGGGAACAGTATATACGTCCATAACGTCATATATCCTAACCTATGGCAACCTAACAACTCGGATGTAACATTTGACAACATTCCAGGCGTGTCGGTCCCTACGTCTCGGTGGTAACATTACATGCGTCTATACCATTATATATCCTAACCTAAGGCAACCTAACATCTCGGATGCAATATTTGACAACATTCCTTGCCTGTCGAACCCTACTTCTCGGAGGGAACAGCAAATACGTCTATAACGTCATATATTCTAACCTAAGGCAACCTAACCTCTCGGATGTAACATTTGACAACATTCCAAGCGTGTCGGTCCCCACGTCTGGGTGGTAACATTACATGCGTCTATAACGGTATATATCCTAATCTAAGGCAACCTAACATCTCGGATGCAATATTTGACAACATTCCTTGCCTGTCGAACCCTACTTCTCGGAGGGAACAGTATATACGTCTATAATGTTATATATCCTAACCTAAGGCAACCTGACATCTCGGATGTATTATTCTACAACATTCCAGGCGTGTCGGACCCTACTTCTCGGTGGGAACATTATATGCGTCTATAACGTTGTATATCCTAATCTGAGGCAACCTAACTTCTCGGATGTAACATTTGACAACATTCCAGGCGTGTCGGTCCCTACGTCTCGGTGGTAACATTACATGCGTCTATAACGGTATATATCCTAATCTAAGGCAACCTAACATCTCGGATGCAATATTTGACAACATTCCTCGCCTGTCGAACCCTACTACTCGGAGGGAACAGCATATACGTCTATAACGTTGTACATCCTAATCTAAGGCAACCTAACATCTCGGATGCAATATTTGACAACATTCCTGGCCTGTCGAACCCTACTTCTCGGAGGGAACAGTATGTACGTCTATAGCGTCATATATCCTAACCTAAGGCAACCTATCATCTCGGATGTAACATTTGACAACATTCCAGGCGTGTCGGTCCCTACGTCTCGGTGGTAACATTACGTGCGTCTATAACGTTATATATGCTAACCTAAGGCAACCTAACATCTCGGATGTAACATTTGACAACATTCCAGGCGTGTCGGTCCCTACGTCTCGTTGGTAACATTACATGCGTCTATAACGTTATTTATCCTAACCTAAGGCAACCTAACATCTCGGATGCAATATTTGACAACATTCCTGGCCTGTCGAACCCTACTTCTCGGAGGGAACAGCATATACGTCTATAACGTCATATATTCTAACCTAAGGCAACCTAACCTCTCGGATGTAACATTTGACAACATTCCAAGCGTGTCGGTCCCCACGTCTGGGTGGTAACATTACATGCGTCTATAACGGTATATATCCTAATCTAAGGCAACCTAACATCTCGGATGCAATATTTGACAACATTCCTGGCCTGTCGAACCCTACTTCTCGGAGGGAACAGTATATACGTCTATAATGTTATATATCCTAACCTAAGGCAACCTGACATCTCGGATGTATTATTCTACAACATTCCAGGCGTGTCGGACCCTACTTCTCGGTGGGAACATTATATGCGTCTATAACGTTGTATATCCTAATCTGAGGCAACCTAACATCTCGGATGTAACATTTGACAACATTCCAGGCGTGTCGGTCCCTACGTCTCGGTGGTAACATTACATGAGTCTATAACGGTATATATCCTAATCTAAGGCAACCTAACATCTCGGATGCAATATTTGACAACATTCCTCGCCTGTCGAACCCTACTTCTCGGAGGGAACAGCATATACGTCTATAACGTCATATATTCTAACCTAAGGCAACCTAACCTCTCGGATGTAACATTTGACAACATTCCAAGCGTGTCGGTCCCCACGTCTGGGTGGTAACATTACATGCGTCTATAACGGTATATATGCTAACCTAAGGCAACCTAGCATCTCGGATGCAATATTTGACAACATTCCTGGCCTGTCGAACCCTACTTCTCGGAGGGAACAGTATATACGTCTATAACGTTATATATCCTAACCTAAGGCAACCTAACATCTCGGATGTAACATTTGACAACATTCCAGGCGTGTCGGTCCCTACGTCTCGGTGGTAACATTACATGCGTCGATAACGGTATATATCCTAATCTAAGGCAACCTAACTTCTCGGATGTAACATTTGACAACATTCCAATCGTGTCGGTCCCTACGTCTCGGTGGTAACATTACATGCGTCTATAACGTTATATATCCTAACCTAAGGCAACCTAACAACTCGGATGTAACATTTGACAACATTTCTAGCGTGTCGGACCCTACTTCTCGGCGGGAACTATATATACGTCTATAACGTCATATATCCTAACCTATGGCAACCTAACATCTCGGATGTAACATTTGACAACATTCCAGGCGTGTCGGTCCCTACGTCTCGGTGGTAACATTACGTGCGTCTATAACGTTATATATCCTAACCTAAGGCAACCTAACATCTCGGATGCAATATTTGACAACATTCCTGGCCTGTCGAACCCTACTTCTCGGAGGGAACAGCATATACGTCTATAACGTCATATATCCTAACTTAAGGCAACCTAACATCTCGGATGTAACATTTGACAACATTCCAGGCGTGTCGGTCCCTACGTCTCGGTGGTAACATTACATGCGTCTATAACGTTATATATCCTAACCTAAGGCAACCTAACATCTCGGATGCAATATTTGACAACATTCCTGGCCTGTCGAACCCTACTTCTCGGAGGGAACAGCATATACGTCTATAACGTCATATATCCTAACCTAAGGCAACCTAACATCTCGGATGTAACATTTGACAACATTCCAGGCGTGTCGGTCCCTACGTCTCGGTGGTAACATTACATGCGTCTATAACGGTATATATCCTAATCTAAGGCAACCTAACATCTCGGATGCAATATTTGACAACATTTCTAGCGTGTCGGACCCTACTTCTCGGCGGGAACAGTATATACGTCTATAACGTCATATATCCTAACCTAAGGCAACCTAACATCTCGGATGTAACATTTGACAACATTCCAGGCGTGTCGGTCCCTACGTCTCGGTGGTAACATTACATGCGTCTATAACGGTATATATCCTAATCTAAGGCAACCTAACATCTCGGATGCAATATTTGACAACATTTCTAGCGTGTCGGCCCCTACTTCTCGGCGGGAACAGTATATACGTCCATAACGTCATATATCCTAACCTATGGCAACCTAACATCTCGGATGTAACATTTGACAACATTCCAGGCGTGTCGGTCCCTACGTCTCGGTGGTAACATTACATGCGTCTATACCGTTATATATCCTAACCTAAGGCAACCTAACATCTCGGATGCAATATTTGACAACATTCCTTGCCTGTCGAACCCTACTTCTCGGAGGGAACAGCAAATACGTCTATAACGTTATATATTCTAACCTAAGGCAACCTGACATCTCGGATGTATTATTCTACAACATTCCAGGCGTGTCGGACCCTACTTCTCGGTGGGAACATTATATGCGTCTATAACGTCATATATTCTAACCTAAGGCAACCTAACCTCTCGGATGTAACATTTGACAACATTCCAAGCGTGTCGGTCCCCACGTCTGGGTGGTAACATTACATGCGTCTATAACGGTATATATCCTAATCTAAGGCAACCTAACATCTCGGATGCAATATTTGACAACATTCCTGGCCTGTCGAACCCTACTTCTCGGAGGGAACAGTATATACGTCTATAATGTTATATATCCTAACCTAAGGCAACCTGACATCTCGGATGTATTATTCTACAACATTCCAGGCGTGTCGGGCCCTACTTCTCGGTGGTAACATTACGTGCGTCTATAACGTTATATATGCTAACCTAAGGCAACCTAACATCTCGGATGTAACATTTGACAACATTCCAGGCGTGTCGGTCCCTACGTCTCGGTGGTAACATTACATGCGTCTATAACGTTATATATCCTAACCTAAGGCAACCTAACATCTCGGATGCAATATTTGACAACATTCCTGGCCTGTAGAACCCTACTTCTCGGAGGGAACAGCATATACGTCTATAACGTCATATATCCTAACCTAAGGCAACCTAACATCTCGGATGTAACATTTGACAACATTCCAGGCGTGTCGGTCCCTACGTCTCGGTGGTAACATTACATGCGTCTATAACGTTATATTTCCTAACCTAAGGCAACCTAACAACTGGGATGTAACATTTGACAACATTTCTAGCATGTCGGACCCTACTTCTCGGCGGGAACAGTATATACGTCTATAACGTCATATATCCTAACCTATGGCAACCTAACATCTCGGATGTAACATTTGACAACATTCCAGGCGTGTCGGTCCCTACGTCTCGGTGGTAACATTACATGCGTCTATACCGTTATATATCCTAACCTAAGGCAACCTAACATCTCGGATGCAATATTTGACAACATTTCTAGCGTGTCGGACCCTACTTCTCGGCGGGAACAGTATATACGTCCATAACGTCATATATCCTAACCTATGGCAACCTAACAACTCGGATGTAACATTTGACAACATTCCAGGCGTGTCGGTCCCTACGTCTCGGTGGTAACATTACATGCGTCTATACCATTATATATCCTAACCTAAGGCAACCTAACATCTCGGATGCAATATTTGACAACATTCCTGGCCTGTCGAACCCTACTTCTCGGAGGGAACAGCATATACGTCTATAACGTCATATATCCTAACTTAAGGCAACCTAACATCTCGGATGTAACATTTGACAACATTCCAGGCGTGTCGGTCCCTACGTCTCGGTGGTAACATTACATGCGTCTATAACGTTATATATCCTAACCTAAGGCAACCTAACATCTCGGATGCAATATTTGACAACATTCCTGGCCTGTCGAACCCTACTTCTCGGAGGGAACAGCATATACGTCTATAACGTCATATATCCTAACCTAAGGCAACCTAACATCTCGGATGTAACATTTGACAACATTCCAGGCGTGTCGGTCCCTACGTCTCGGTGGTAACATTACATGCGTCTATAACGGTATATATCCTAATCTAAGGCAACCTAACATCTCGGATGCAATATTTGACAACATTTCTAGCGTGTCGGACCCTACTTCTCGGCGGGAACAGTATATACGTCTATAACGTCATATATCCTAACCTAAGGCAACCTAACATCTCGGATGTAACATTTGACAACATTCCAGGCGTGTCGGTCCCTACGTCTCGGTGGTAACATTACATGCGTCTATAACGGTATATATCCTAATCTAAGGCAACCTAACATCTCGGATGCAATATTTGACAACATTTCTAGCGTGTCGGCCCCTACTTCTCGGCGGGAACAGTATATACGTCCATAACGTCATATATCCTAACCTATGGCAACCTAACATCTCGGATGTAACATTTGACAACATTCCAGGCGTGTCGGTCCCTACGTCTCGGTGGTAACATTACATGCGTCTATACCGTTATATATCCTAACCTAAGGCAACCTAACATCTCGGATGCAATATTTGACAACATTCCTTGCCTGTCGAACCCTACTTCTCGGAGGGAACAGCAAATACGTCTATAACGTTATATATTCTAACCTAAGGCAACCTGACATCTCGGATGTATTATTCTACAACATTCCAGGCGTGTCGGACCCTACTTCTCGGTGGGAACATTATATGCGTCTATAACGTCATATATTCTAACCTAAGGCAACCTAACCTCTCGGATGTAACATTTGACAACATTCCAAGCGTGTCGGTCCCCACGTCTGGGTGGTAACATTACATGCGTCTATAACGGTATATATCCTAATCTAAGGCAACCTAACATCTCGGATGCAATATTTGACAACATTCCTGGCCTGTCGAACCCTACTTCTCGGAGGGAACAGTATATACGTCTATAACGTTATATATCCTAACCTAAGGCAACCTAACATCTCGGATGTAACATTTGACAACATTCCAGGCGTGTCGGACCCTACTTCTCGGTGGTAACATTACATGCGTCGATAACGGTATATATCCTAATCTAAGGCAACCTAACTTCTCGGATGTAACATTTGACAACATTCCAGGCGTGTCGGTCCCTACGTCTCGGTGGTAACATTACATGCGTCTATACCGTTATATATCCTAACCTAAGGCAACCTAACAACTCGGATGTAACATTTGACAACATTTCTAGCGTGTCGGACCCTACTTCTCGGCGGGAACTATATATACGTCTATAACGTCATATATCCTAACCTATGGCAACCTAACATCTCGGATGTAACATTTGACAACATTCCAGGCGTGTCGGTCCCTACGTCTCGGTGGTAACATTACGTGCGTCTATAACGTTATATATCCTAACCTAAGGCAACCTAACATCTCGGATGCAATATTTGACAACATTCCTGGCCTGTCGAACCCTACTTCTCGGAGGGAACAGCATATACGTCTATAACGTCATATATCCTAACCTAAGGCAACCTAACATCTCGGATGTAACATTTGACAACATTCCAGGCGTGTCGGTCCCTACGTCTCGGTGGTAACATTACATGCGTCTATAACGGTATATATCCTAATTTAAGGCAACCTAACATCTCGGATGCAATATTTGACAACATTTCTAGCGTGTCGGACCCTACTTCTCGGCGGGAACAGTATATACGTCTATAACGTCATATATCCTAACCTATGGCAACCTAACATCTCGGATGTAACATTTGACAACATTCCAGGCGTGTCGGTCCCTACGTCTCGGTGGTAACATTACATGCGTCTATACCGTTATATATCCTAGCCTAAGGCAACCTAACATCTCGGATGCAATATTTGACAACATTCCTTGCCTGTCGAACCCTACTTCTCGGAGGGAACAGCAAATACGTCTATAACGTCATATATTCTAACCTAAGGCAACCTAACCTCTCGGATGTAACATTTGACAACATTCCAAGCGTGTCGGTCCCCACGTCTGGGTGGTAACATTACATGCGTCTATAACGGTATATATCCTAATCTAAGGCAACCTAACATCTCGGATGCAATATTTGACAACATTCCTTGCCTGTCGAACCCTACTTCTCGGAGGGAACAGTATATACGTCTATAATGTTATATATCCTAACCTAAGGCAACCTGACATCTCGGATGTATTATTCTACAACATTCCAGGCGTGTCGGACCCTACTTCTCGGTGGGAACATTATATGCGTCTATAACGTTGTATATCCTAATCTGAGGCAACCTAACTTCTCGGATGTAACATTTGACAACATTCCAGGCGTGTCGGTCCCTACGTCTCGGTGGTAACATTACATGCGTCTATAACGGTATATATCCTAATCTAAGGCAACCTAACATCTCGGATGCAATATTTGACAACATTCCTCGCCTGTCGAACCCTACTACTCGGAGGGAACAGCATATACGTCTATAACGTTGTACATCCTAATCTAAGGCAACCTAACATCTCGGATGCAATATTTGACAACATTCCTGGCCTGTCGAACCCTACTTCTCGGAGGGAACAGTATGTACGTCTATAGCGTCATATATCCTAACCTAAGGCAACCTATCATCTCGGATGTAACATTTGACAACATTCCAGGCGTGTCGGTCCCTACGTCTCGGTGGTAACATTACGTGCGTCTATAACGTTATATATGCTAACCTAAGGCAACCTAACATCTCGGATGTAACATTTGACAACATTCCAGGCGTGTCGGTCCCTACGTCTCGGTGGTAACATTACATGCGTCTATAACGTTATTTATCCTAACCTAAGGCAACCTAACATCTCGGATGCAATATTTGACAACATTCCTGGCCTGTCGAACCCTACTTCTCGGAGGGAACAGCATATACGTCTATAACGTCATATATTCTAACCTAAGGCAACCTAACCTCTCGGATGTAACATTTGACAACATTCCAAGCGTGTCGGTCCCCACGTCTGGGTGGTAACATTACATGCGTCTATAACGGTATATATCCTAATCTAAGGCAACCTAACATCTCGGATGCAATATTTGACAACATTCCTGGCCTGTCGAACCCTACTTCTCGGAGGGAACAGTATATACGTCTATAATGTTATATATCCTAACCTAAGGCAACCTGACATCTCGGATGTATTATTCTACAACATTCCAGGCGTGTCGGACCCTACTTCTCGGTGGGAACATTATATGCGTCTATAACGTTGTATATCCTAATCTGAGGCAACCTAACATCTCGGATGTAACATTTGACAACATTCCAGGCGTGTCGGTCCCTACGTCTCGGTGGTAACATTACATGAGTCTATAACGGTATATATCCTAATCTAAGGCAACCTAACATCTCGGATGCAATATTTGACAACATTCCTCGCCTGTCGAACCCTACTTCTCGGAGGGAACAGCATATACGTCTATAACGTCATATATTCTAACCTAAGGCAACCTAACCTCTCGGATGTAACATTTGACAACATTCCAAGCGTGTCGGTCCCCACGTCTGGGTGGTAACATTACATGCGTCTATAACGGTATATATGCTAACCTAAGGCAACCTAGCATCTCGGATGCAATATTTGACAACATTCCTGGCCTGTCGAACCCTACTTCTCGGAGGGAACAGTATATACGTCTATAACGTTATATATCCTAACCTAAGGCAACCTAACATCTCGGATGTAACATTTGACAACATTCCAGGCGTGTCGGTCCCTACGTCTCGGTGGTAACATTACATGCGTCGATAACGGTATATATCCTAATCTAAGGCAACCTAACTTCTCGGATGTAACATTTGACAACATTCCAATCGTGTCGGTCCCTACGTCTCGGTGGTAACATTACATGCGTCTATAACGTTATATATCCTAACCTAAGGCAACCTAACAACTCGGATGTAACATTTGACAACATTTCTAGCGTGTCGGACCCTACTTCTCGGCGGGAACTATATATACGTCTATAACGTCATATATCCTAACCTATGGCAACCTAACATCTCGGATGTAACATTTGACAACATTCCAGGCGTGTCGGTCCCTACGTCTCGGTGGTAACATTACGTGCGTCTATAACGTTATATATCCTAACCTAAGGCAACCTAACATCTCGGATGCAATATTTGACAACATTCCTGGCCTGTCGAACCCTACTTCTCGGAGGGAACAGCATATACGTCTATAACGTCATATATCCTAACTTAAGGCAACCTAACATCTCGGATGTAACATTTGACAACATTCCAGGCGTGTCGGTCCCTACGTCTCGGTGGTAACATTACATGCGTCTATAACGTTATATATCCTAACCTAAGGCAACCTAACATCTCGGATGCAATATTTGACAACATTCCTGGCCTGTCGAACCCTACTTCTCGGAGGGAACAGCATATACGTCTATAACGTCATATATCCTAACCTAAGGCAACCTAACATCTCGGATGTAACATTTGACAACATTCCAGGCGTGTCGGTCCCTACGTCTCGGTGGTAACATTACATGCGTCTATAACGGTATATATCCTAATCTAAGGCAACCTAACATCTCGGATGCAATATTTGACAACATTTCTAGCGTGTCGGACCCTACTTCTCGGCGGGAACAGTATATACGTCTATAACGTCATATATCCTAACCTAAGGCAACCTAACATCTCGGATGTAACATTTGACAACATTCCAGGCGTGTCGGTCCCTACGTCTCGGTGGTAACATTACATGCGTCTATAACGGTATATATCCTAATCTAAGGCAACCTAACATCTCGGATGCAATATTTGACAACATTTCTAGCGTGTCGGCCCCTACTTCTCGGCGGGAACAGTATATACGTCCATAACGTCATATATCCTAACCTATGGCAACCTAACATCTCGGATGTAACATTTGACAACATTCCAGGCGTGTCGGTCCCTACGTCTCGGTGGTAACATTACATGCGTCTATACCGTTATATATCCTAACCTAAGGCAACCTAACATCTCGGATGCAATATTTGACAACATTCCTTGCCTGTCGAACCCTACTTCTCGGAGGGAACAGCAAATACGTCTATAACGTTATATATTCTAACCTAAGGCAACCTGACATCTCGGATGTATTATTCTACAACATTCCAGGCGTGTCGGACCCTACTTCTCGGTGGGAACATTATCTGCGTCTATAACGTCATATATTCTAACCTAAGGCAACCTAACCTCTCGGATGTAACATTTGACAACATTCCAAGCGTGTCGGTCCCCACGTCTGGGTGGTAACATTACAAGCGTCTATAACGGTATATATCCTAATCTAAGGCAACCTAACTTCTCGGATGTAACATTTGACAACATTCCAATCGTGTCGGCCCCTACGTCTCGGTGGTAACATTACATGCGTCTATAACGTTATATATCCTAACCTAAGGCAACCTAACATCTCGGATGTAACATTTGACAACATTCCAGGCGTGTCGGTCCCTACGTCTCGGTGGTAACATTACATGCGTCTATAACGGTATATATCCTAATCTAAGGCAACCTAACTTCTCGGATGTAACATTTGACAACATTCCAGGCGTGTCGGTCCCTACGTCTCGGTGGTAACATTACATGCGTCTATAACGGTATATATCCTAATCTAAGGCAACCTAACTTCTCGGATGTAACATTTGACAACATTCCAATCGTGTCGGTCTCTACGTCTCGGTGGTAACATTATATGCGTCTATAACGTTATATTTCCTAACCTAAGGCAACCTAACAACTCGGATGTAACATTTGACAACATTTCTAGCATGTCGGACCCTACTTCTCGGCGGGAACAGTATATACGTCTATAACGTCATATATCCTAACCTATGGCAACCTAACATCTCGGATGTAACATTTGACAACATTCCAGGCGTGTCGGTCCCTACGTCTCGGTGGTAACATTACATGCGTCTATACCGTTATATATCCTAACCTAAGGCAACCTAACATCTCGGATGCAATATTTGACAACATTCCTTGCCTGTCGAACCCTACTTCTCGGAGGGAACAGCATATACGTCTATAACGTCATATATTCTAACCTAAGGCAACCTAACCTCTCGGATGTAACATTTGACAACATTCCAAGCGTGTCGGTCCCCACGTCTGGGTGGTAACATTACATGCGTCTATAACGGTATATATGCTAACCTAAGGCAACCTAGCATCTCGGATGCAATATTTGACAACATTCCTGGCCTGTCGAACCCTACTTCTCGGAGGGAACAGTATATACGTCTATAACGTTATATATCCTAACCTAAGGCAACCTAACATCTCGGATGTAACATTTGACAACATTCCAGGCGTGTCGGTCCCTACGTCTCGGTGGTAACATTACATGCGTCGATAACGGTATATATCCTAATCTAAGGCAACCTAACTTCTCGGATGTAACATTTGACAACATTCCAATCGTGTCGGTCCCTACGTCTCGGTGGTAACATTACATGCGTCTATAACGTTATATATCCTAACCTAAGGCAACCTAACAACTCGGATGTAACATTTGACAACATTTCTAGCGTGTCGGACCCTACTTCTCGGCGGGAACTATATATACGTCTATAACGTCATATATCCTAACCTATGGCAACCTAACATCTCGGATGTAACATTTGACAACATTCCAGGCGTGTCGGTCCCTACGTCTCGGTGGTAACATTACGTGCGTCTATAACGTTATATATCCTAACCTAAGGCAACCTAACATCTCGGATGCAATATTTGACAACATTCCTGGCCTGTCGAACCCTACTTCTCGGAGGGAACAGCATATACGTCTATAACGTCATATATCCTAACTTAAGGCAACCTAACATCTCGGATGTAACATTTGACAACATTCCAGGCGTGTCGGTCCCTACGTCTCGGTGGTAACATTACATGCGTCTATAACGTTATATATCCTAACCTAAGGCAACCTAACATCTCGGATGCAATATTTGACAACATTCCTGGCCTGTCGAACCCTACTTCTCGGAGGGAACAGCATATACGTCTATAACGTCATATATCCTAACCTAAGGCAACCTAACATCTCGGATGTAACATTTGACAACATTCCAGGCGTGTCGGTCCCTACGTCTCGGTGGTAACATTACATGCGTCTATAACGGTATATATCCTAATCTAAGGCAACCTAACATCTCGGATGCAATATCTGACAACATTTCTAGCGTGTCGGACCCTACTTCTCGGCGGGAACAGTATATACGTCTATAACGTCATATATCCTAACCTAAGGCAACCTAACATCTCGGATGTATTATTCTACAACATTCCAGGCGTGTCGGTCCCTACGTCTCGGTGGTAACATTACATGCGTCTATAACGGTATATATCCTAATCTAAGGCAACCTAACATCTCGGATGCAATATTTGACAACATTTCTAGCGTGTCGGCCCCTACTTCTCGGCGGGAACAGTATATACGTCCATAACGTCATATATCCTAACCTATGGCAACCTAACATCTCGGATGTAACATTTGACAACATTCCAGGCGTGTCGGTCCCTACGTCTCGGTGGTAACATTACATGCGTCTATACCGTTATATATCCTAACCTAAGGCAACCTAACATCTCGGATGCAATATTTGACAACATTCCTTGCCTGTCGAACCCTACTTCTCGGAGGGAACAGCAAATACGTCTATAACGTTATATATTCTAACCTAAGGCAACCTGACATCTCGGATGTATTATTCTACAACATTCCAGGCGTGTCGGACCCTACTTCTCGGTGGGAACATTATCTGCGTCTATAACGTCATATATTCTAACCTAAGGCAACCTAACCTCTCGGATGTAACATTTGACAACATTCCAAGCGTGTCGGTCCCCACGTCTGGGTGGTAACATTACAAGCGTCTATAACGGTATATATCCTAATCTAAGGCAACCTAACTTCTCGGATGTAACATTTGACAACATTCCAATCGTGTCGGCCCCTACGTCTCGGTGGTAACATTACATGCGTCTATAACGTTATATATCCTAACCTAAGGCAACCTAACATCTCGGATGTAACATTTGACAACATTCCAGGCGTGTCGGTCCCTACGTCTCGGTGGTAACATTACATGCGTCTATAACGGTATATATCCTAATCTAAGGCAACCTAACTTCTCGGATGTAACATTTGACAACATTCCAATCGTGTCGGTCTCTACGTCTCGGTGGTAACATTACATGCGTCTATAACGTTATATTTCCTAACCTAAGGCAACCTAACAACTCGGATGTAACATTTGACAACATTTCTAGCATGTCGGACCCTACTTCTCGGCGGGAACAGTATATACGTCTATAACGTCATATATCCTAACCTATGGCAACCTAACATCTCGGATGTAACATTTGACAACATTCCAGGCGTGTCGGTCCCTACGTCTCGGTGGTAACATTACATGCGTCTATACCGTTATATATCCTAACCTAAGGCAACCTAACATCTCGGATGCAATATTTGACAACATTCCTTGCCTGTCGAACCCTACTTCTCGGAGGGAACAGCATATACGTCTATAACGTCATATATTCTAACCTAAGGCAACCTAACCTCTCGGATGTAACATTTGACAACATTCCAAGCGTGTCGGTCCCCACGTCTGGGTGGTAACATTACATGCGTCTATAACGGTATATATGCTAACCTAAGGCAACCTAGCATCTCGGATGCAATATTTGACAACATTCCTGGCCTGTCGAACCCTACTTCTCGGAGGGAACAGTATATACGTCTATAACGTTATATATCCTAACCTAAGGCAACCTAACATCTCGGATGTAACATTTGACAACATTCCAGGCGTGTCGGTCCCTACGTCTCGGTGGTAACATTACATGCGTCGATAACGGTATATATCCTAATCTAAGGCAACCTAACTTCTCGGATGTAACATTTGACAACATTCCAATCGTGTCGGTCGCTACGTCTCGGTGGTAACATTACATGCGTCTATAACGTTATATATCCTAACCTAAGGCAACCTAACAACTCGGATGTAACATTTGACAACATTTCTAGCGTGTCGGACCCTACTTCTCGGCGGGAACTATATATACGTCTATAACGTCATATATCCTAACCTATGGCAACCTAACATCTCGGATGTAACATTTGACAACATTCCAGGCGTGTCGGTCCCTACGTCTCGGTGGTAACATTACGTGCGTCTATAACGTTATATATCCTAACCTAAGGCAACCTAACATCTCGGATGCAATATTTGACAACATTCCTGGCCTGTCGAACCCTACTTCTCGGAGGGAACAGCATATACGTCTATAACGTCATATATCCTAACTTAAGGCAACCTAACATCTCGGATGTAACATTTGACAACATTCCAGGCGTGTCGGTCCCTACGTCTCGGTGGTAACATTACATGCGTCTATAACGTTATATATCCTAACCTAAGGCAACCTAACATCTCGGATGCAATATTTGACAACATTCCTGGCCTGTCGAACCCTACTTCTCGGAGGGAACAGCATATACGTCTATAACGTCATATATCCTAACCTAAGGCAACCTAACATCTCGGATGTAACATTTGACAACATTCCAGGCGTGTCGGTCCCTACGTCTCGGTGGTAACATTACATGCGTCTATAACGGTATATATCCTAATCTAAGGCAACCTAACATCTCGGATGCAATATTTGACAACATTTCTAGCGTGTCGGACCCTACTTCTCGGCGGGAACAGTATATACGTCTATAACGTCATATATCCTAACCTAAGGCAACCTAACATCTCGGATGTAACATTTGACAACATTCCAGGCGTGTCGGTCCCTACGTCTCGGTGGTAACATTACATGCGTCTATAACGGTATATATCCTAATCTAAGGCAACCTAACATCTCGGATGCAATATTTGACAACATTTCTAGCGTGTCGGCCCCTACTTCTCGGCGGGAACAGTATATACGTCCATAACGTCATATATCCTAACCTATGGCAACCTAACATCTCGGATGTAACATTTGACAACATTCCAGGCGTGTCGGTCCCTACGTCTCGGTGGTAACATTACATGCGTCTATACCGTTATATATCCTAACCTAAGGCAACCTAACATCTCGGATGCAATATTTGACAACATTCCTTGCCTGTCGAACCCTACTTCTCGGAGGGAACAGCAAATACGTCTATAACGTTATATATTCTAACCTAAGGCAACCTGACATCTCGGATGTATTATTCTACAACATTCCAGGCGTGTCGGACCCTACTTCTCGGTGGGAACATTATCTGCGTCTATAACGTCATATATTCTAACCTAAGGCAACCTAACCTCTCGGATGTAACATTTGACAACATTCCAAGCGTGTCGGTCCCCACGTCTGGGTGGTAACATTACATGCGTCTATAACGGTATATATCCTAATCTAAGGCAACCTAACATCTCGGATGCAATATTTGACAACATTCCTGGCCTGTCGAACCCTACTTCTCGGAGGGAACAGTATATACGTCTATAATGTTATATATCCTAACCTAAGGCAACCTGACATCTCGGATGTATTATTCTACAACATTCCAGGCGTGTCGGACCCTACTTCTCGGTGGTAACATTACGTGCGTCTATAACGTTATATATGCTAACCTAAGGCAACCTAACATCTCGGATGTAACATTTGACAACATTCCAGGCGTGTCGGTCCCTACGTCTCGGTGGTAACATTACATGCGTCTATACCGTTATATATCCTAACCTAAGACAACCTAACATCTCGGATGCAATATTTGACAACATTCCTGGCCTGTCGAACCCTACTTCGCGGAGGGAACAGTATATACGTCTATAGCGTCATATATCCTAACCTAAGGCAACCTAACATCTCGGATGTAACATTTGACAACATTCCAGGCGTGTCGGTCCCTACGTCTCG
Organism: Xylocopa violacea; assembly: GCA_963969225.1. Taxonomy (NCBI): domain Eukaryota; kingdom Metazoa; phylum Arthropoda; class Insecta; order Hymenoptera; family Apidae; genus Xylocopa; species Xylocopa violacea. Next base: position 4,951,672 of record CAXAJV010000014.1, on the reverse strand, counting down.
GTGGTAACATTACATGCGTCTATAACGTTATATATCCTTACCTAAGGCAACCTAACATCTCGGATGCAATATTTGACAACATTCCTGGCCTGTAGAACCCTACTTCTCGGTGGTAACATTACATGCGTCTATAACGGTATATATCCTAATCTAAGGCAACCTAACTTCTCGGATGTAACATTTGACAACATTCCAATCGTGTCGGTCCCTACGTCTCGGTGGTAACATTACATGCGTCTATAACGTTATATTTCCTAACCTAAGGCAACCTAACAACTCGGATGTAACATTTGACAACATTTCTAGCATGTCGGACCCTACTTCTCGGCGGGAACAGTATATACGTCTATAACGTCATATATCCTAACCTATGGCAACCTAACATCTCGGATGTAACATTTGACAACATTCCAGGCGTGTCGGTCCCTACGTCTCGGTGGTAACATTACATGCGTCTATACCGTTATATATCCTAGCCTAAGGCAACCTAACATCTCGGATGCAATATTTGACAACATTCCTTGCCTGTCGAACCCTACTTCTCGGAGGGAACAGCATATACGTCTATAACGTCATATATTCTAACCTAAGGCAACCTAACCTCTCGGATGTAACATTTGACAACATTCCAAGCGTGTCGGTCCCCACGTCTGGGTGGTAACATTACATGCGTCTATAACGGTATATATCCTAATCTAAGGCAACCTAACATCTCGGATGCAATATTTGACAACATTCCTGGCCTGTCGAACCCTACTTCTCGGAGGGAACAGTATATACGTCTATAACGTTGTACATCCTAATCTAAGGCAACCTAACATCTCGGATGCAATATTTGACAACATTCCTGGCCTGTCGAACCCTACTTCTCGGAGGGAACAGTATATACGTCTATAACGTTATATATCCTAACCTAAGGCAACCTAACATCTCGGATGTAACATTTGACAACATTCCAGGCGTGTCGGTCCCTACGTCTCGGTGGTAACATTACATGCGTCTATAACGGTATATATCCTAATCTAAGGCAACCTAACTTCTCGGATGTAACATTTGACAACATTCCAATCGTGTCGGTCCCTACGTCTCGGTGGTAACATTACATGCGTCTATAACGTTATATTTCCTAACCTAAGGCAACCTAACAACTCGGATGTAACATTTGACAACATTTCTAGCATGTCGGACCCTACTTCTCGGCGGGAACAGTATATACGTCTATAACGTCATATATCCTAACCTATGGCAACCTAACATCTCGGATGTAACATTTGACAACATTCCAGGCGTGTCGGTCCCTACGTCTCGGTGGTAACATTACATGCGTCTATACCGTTATATATCCTAACCTAAGGCAACCTAACATCTCGGATGCAATATTTGACAACATTTCTAGCGTGTCGGACCCTACTTCTCGGCGGGAACAGTATATACGTCCATAACGTCATATATCCTAACCTATGGCAACCTAACAACTCGGATGTAACATTTGACAACATTCCAGGCGTGTCGGTCCCTACGTCTCGGTGGTAACATTACATGCGTCTATACCATTATATATCCTAACCTAAGGCAACCTAACATCTCGGATGCAATATTTGACAACATTCCTTGCCTGTCGAACCCTACTTCTCGGAGGGAACAGCAAATACGTCTATAACGTCATATATTCTAACCTAAGGCAACCTAACCTCTCGGATGTAACATTTGACAACATTCCAAGCGTGTCGGTCCCCACGTCTGGGTGGTAACATTACATGCGTCTATAACGGTATATATCCTAATCTAAGGCAACCTAACATCTCGGATGCAATATTTGACAACATTCCTTGCCTGTCGAACCCTACTTCTCGGAGGGAACAGTATATACGTCTATAATGTTATATATCCTAACCTAAGGCAACCTGACATCTCGGATGTATTATTCTACAACATTCCAGGCGTGTCGGACCCTACTTCTCGGTGGGAACATTATATGCGTCTATAACGTTGTATATCCTAATCTGAGGCAACCTAACTTCTCGGATGTAACATTTGACAACATTCCAGGCGTGTCGGTCCCTACGTCTCGGTGGTAACATTACATGCGTCTATAACGGTATATATCCTAATCTAAGGCAACCTAACATCTCGGATGCAATATTTGACAACATTCCTCGCCTGTCGAACCCTACTACTCGGAGGGAACAGCATATACGTCTATAACGTTGTACATCCTAATCTAAGGCAACCTAACATCTCGGATGCAATATTTGACAACATTCCTGGCCTGTCGAACCCTACTTCTCGGAGGGAACAGTATGTACGTCTATAGCGTCATATATCCTAACCTAAGGCAACCTATCATCTCGGATGTAACATTTGACAACATTCCAGGCGTGTCGGTCCCTACGTCTCGGTGGTAACATTACGTGCGTCTATAACGTTATATATGCTAACCTAAGGCAACCTAACATCTCGGATGTAACATTTGACAACATTCCAGGCGTGTCGGTCCCTACGTCTCGGTGGTAACATTACATGCGTCTATAACGTTATATATCCTAACCTAAGGCAACCTAACATCTCGGATGCAATATTTGACAACATTCCTGGCCTGTCGAACCCTACTTCTCGGAGGGAACAGCATATACGTCTATAACGTCATATATTCTAACCTAAGGCAACCTAACCTCTCGGATGTAACATTTGACAACATTCCAAGCGTGTCGGTCCCCACGTCTGGGTGGTAACATTACATGCGTCTATAACGGTATATATCCTAATCTAAGGCAACCTAACATCTCGGATGCAATATTTGACAACATTCCTGGCCTGTCGAACCCTACTTCTCGGAGGGAACAGTATATACGTCTATAATGTTATATATCCTAACCTAAGGCAACCTGACATCTCGGATGTATTATTCTACAACATTCCAGGCGTGTCGGACCCTACTTCTCGGTGGGAACATTATATGCGTCTATAACGTTGTATATCCTAATCTGAGGCAACCTAACATCTCGGATGTAACATTTGACAACATTCCAGGCGTGTCGGTCCCTACGTCTCGGTGGTAACATTACATGAGTCTATAACGGTATATATCCTAATCTAAGGCAACCTAACATCTCGGATGCAATATTTGACAACATTCCTCGCCTGTCGAACCCTACTACTCGGAGGGAACAGCATATACGTCTATAACGTTGTACATCCTAATCTAAGGCAACCTAACATCTCGGATGCAATATTTGACAACATTCCTGGCCTGTCGAACCCTACTTCTCGGAGGGAACAGTATATACGTCTATAGCGTCATATATCCTAACCTAAGGCAACCTAACATCTCGGATGTAACATTTGACAACATTCCAGGCGTGTCGGACCCTACGTCTCGGTGGTAACATTACGTGCGTCTATAACGTTATATATGCTAACCTATGGCAACCTAACATCTCGGATGTAACATTTGACAACATTCCAGGCGTGTCGGTCCCTACGTCTCGGTGGTAACATTACGTGCGTCTACAACGTTATATATGCTAACCTAAGGCAACCTAACATCTCGGATGCAATATTTGACAACATTCCTTGCCTGTCGAACCCTACTTCTCGGAGGGAACAGCATATACGTCTATAACGTCATATATCCTAACCTAAGGCAACCTAACATCTCAGATGTAACATTTGACAACATTCCAGGCGTGTCCGTCCCTACGTCTCGGTGGTAACATTACATGCGTCTATAACGGTATATATCCTAATCTAAGGCAACCTAACATCTCGGATGCAATATTTGACAACATTCCTGGCCTGTCGAACCCTACTTCTCGGAGGGAACAGTATATACGTCTATAACGTTATATATCCTAACCTAAGGCAACCTAACATCTCGGATGTAACATTTGACAACATTCCAGGCGTGTCGGTCCCTACGTCTCGGTGGTAACATTACATGCGTCTATAACGGTATATATCCTAATCTAAGGCAACCTAACTTCTCGGATGTAACATTTGACAACATTCCAATCGTGTCGGTCCCTACGTCTCGGTGGTAACATTACATGCGTCTATAACGTTATATTTCCTAACCTAAGGCAACCTAACAACTCGGATGTAACATTTGACAACATTTCTAGCATGTCGGACCCTACTTCTCGGCGGGAACAGTATATACGTCTATAACGTCATATATCCTAACCTATGGCAACCTAACATCTCGGATGTAACATTTGACAACATTCCAGGCGTGTCGGTCCCTACGTCTCGGTGGTAACATTACATGCGTCTATACCGTTATATATCCTAACCTAAGGCAACCTAACATCTCGGATGCAATATTTGACAACATTTCTAGCGTGTCGGACCCTACTTCTCGGCGGGAACAGTATATACGTCCATAACGTCATATATCCTAACCTATGGCAACCTAACAACTCGGATGTAACATTTGACAACATTCCAGGCGTGTCGGTCCCTACGTCTCGGTGGTAACATTACATGCGTCTATACCATTATATATCCTAACCTAAGGCAACCTAACATCTCGGATGCAATATTTGACAACATTCCTTGCCTGTCGAACCCTACTTCTCGGAGGGAACAGCAAATACGTCTATAACGTCATATATTCTAACCTAAGGCAACCTAACCTCTCGGATGTAACATTTGACAACATTCCAAGCGTGTCGGTCCCCACGTCTGGGTGGTAACATTACATGCGTCTATAACGGTATATATCCTAATCTAAGGCAACCTAACATCTCGGATGCAATATTTGACAACATTCCTTGCCTGTCGAACCCTACTTCTCGGAGGGAACAGTATATACGTCTATAATGTTATATATCCTAACCTAAGGCAACCTGACATCTCGGATGTATTATTCTACAACATTCCAGGCGTGTCGGACCCTACTTCTCGGTGGGAACATTATATGCGTCTATAACGTTGTATATCCTAATCTGAGGCAACCTAACATCTCGGATGTAACATTTGACAACATTCCAGGCGTGTCGGTCCCTACGTCTCGGTGGTAACATTACATGCGTCTATAACGGTATATATCCTAATCTAAGGCAACCTAACATCTCGGATGCAATATTTGACAACATTCCTCGCCTGTCGAACCCTACTACTCGGAGGGAACAGCATATACCTCTATAACGTTGTACATCCTAATCTAAGGCAACCTAACATCTCGGATGCAATATTTGACAACATTCCTGGCCTGTCGAACCCTACTTCTCGGAGGGAACAGTATATACGTCTATAGCGTCATATATCCTAACCTGAGGCAACGTAACATCTCGGATGTAACATTTGACAACATTCCAGGCGTGTCGGTCCCTACGTCTCGGTGGTAACATTACGTGCGTCTATAACGTTATATATGCTAACCTAAGGCAACCTAACATCTCGGATGCAATATTTGACAACATTCCTTGCCTGTCGAACCCTACTTCTCGGAGGGAACAGCATATACGTCTATAACGTCATATATCCTAACCTAAGGCAACCTAACATCTCGGATGTAACATTTGACAACATTCCAGGCGTGTCGGTCCCTACGTCTCGGTGGTAACATTACATGCGTCTATACCGTTATATATCCTAACCTAAGGCAACCTAACATCTCGGATGCAATATTTGACAACATTCCTTGCCTGTCGAACCCTACTTCTCGGAGGGAACAGCATATACGTCTATAACGTCATATATTCTAACCTAAGGCAACCTAACCTCTCGGATGTAACATTTGACAACATTCCAAGCGTGTCGGTCCCCACGTCTGGGTGGTAACATTGCATGCGTCTATAACGGTATATATCCTAATTTAAGGCAACCTAACATCTCGGATGCAATATTTGACAACATTCCTGGCCTGTCGAACCCTACTTCTCGGAGGGAACAGTATATACGTCTATAATGTTATATATCCTAACCTAAGGCAACCTGATATCTCGGATGTATTATTCTACAACATTCCAGGCGTGTCGGACCCTACTTCTCGGTGGGAGCATTATATGCGTCTATAACGTTGTATATCCTAATCTGAGGCAACCTAACATCTCGGATGTAACATTTGACAACATTCCAGGCGTGTCGGTCCCTACGTCTCGGTGGTAACATTACATGCGTCTATAACGGTATATATCCTAATCTAAGGCAACCTAACATCTCGGATGCAATATTTGATAACATTCCTCGCCTGTCGAACCCTACTACTCGGAGGGAACAGCATATACGTCTATAACGTTGTACATCCTAATCTAAGGCAACCTAACATCTCGGATGCAATATTTGACAACATTCCTGGCCTGTCGAACCCTACTTCTCGGAGGGAACAGTATGTACGTCTATAGCGTCATATATCCTAACCTAAGGCAACCTATCATCTCGGATGTAACATTTGACAACATTCCAGGCGTGTCGGTCCCTACGTCTCGGTGGTAACATTACGTGCGTCTATAACGTTATATATGCTAACCTAAGGCAACCTAACATCTCGGATGTAACATTTGACAACATTCCAGGCGTGTCGGTCCCTACGTCTCGATGGTAACATTACATGCGTCTATAACGGTATATATCCTAATCTAAGGCAACCTAACATCTCGGATGCAATACTTGACAACATTCCTCGCCTGTCGAACCCTACTACTCGGAGGGAACAGCATATAGGTCTATAACGTTGTACATCCTAATCTAAGGCAACCTAACATCTCGGATGCAATATTTGACAACATTCCTGGCCTGTCGAACCCTACTTCTCGGAGGGAACAGTATATACGTCTATAGCGTCATATATCCTAACCTAAGGCAACCTAACATCTCGGATGTAACATTTGACAACATTCCAGGCGTGTCGGTCCCTACGTCTCGGTGGTAACATTACGTGCGTCTATAACGTTATATATGCTAACCTAAGGCAACCTAACATCTCGGATGCAATATTTGACAACATTCCTGGCCTGTCGAACCCTACTTCTCGGAGGGAACAGCATATACGTCTATAACGTCATATATCCTAACCTAAGGCAACCTAACATCTCGGATGTAACATTTGACAACATTCCAGGCGTGTCGGTCCCTACGTCTCGGTGGTAACATTACATGCGTCTATAACGTTATATATCCTAACCTAAGGCAACCTAACATCTCGGATGCAATATTTGACAACATTCCTGGCCTGTCGAACCCTACTTCTCGGAGGGAACAGCATATACGTCTATAACGTCATATATCCTAACCTAAGGCAACCTAACATCTCGGTTGTAACATTTGACAACATTCCAGGCGTGTCGGTCCCTACGTCTCGGTGGTAACATTACATGCGTCTATAACGGTATATATCCTAATCTAAGGCAACCTAACATCTCGGATGCAATATTTGACAACATTTCTAACGTGTCGGACCCTACTTCTCGGCGGGAACAGTATATACGTCTATAACGTCATATATCCTAACCTATGGCAACCTAACATCTCGGATGTAACATTTGACAACATTCCAGGCGTGTCGGTCCCTACGTCTCGGTGGTAACATTACATGCGTCTATACCGTTATATATCCTAGCCTAAGGCAACCTAACATCTCGGATGCAATATTTGACAACATTCCTTGCCTGTCGAACCCTACTTCTCGGAGGGAACAGCATATACGTCTATAACGTCATATATTCTAACCTAAGGCAACCTAACCTCTCGGATGTAACATTTGACAACATTCCAAGCGTGTCGGACCCTACTTCTCGGTGGGAACATTATATGCGTCTATAACGTTGTATATCCTAATCTGAGGCAACCTAACATCTCGGATGCAATATTTGACAACATTCCTGGCCTGTCGAACCCTACTTCTCGGAGGGAACAGTACATACGTCTATAGCGTCATATATCCTAACCTAAGGCAACCTAACATCTCGGATGTAACATTTGACAACATTCCAGGCGTGTCGGTCCCTACGTCTCGGTGGTAACATTACGTGCGTCTATAACGTTATATATGCTAACCTAAGGCAACCTAACATCTCGGATGTAACATTTGACAACATTCCAGGCGTGTCGGTCCCTACGTCTCGGTGGTAACATTACATGCGTCTATAACGGTATATATCCTAATCTAAGGCAACCTAACATCTCGGATGCAATATTTGACAACATTCCTGGCCTGTCGAACCCTACTTCTCGGAGGGAACAGTATATACGTCTATAACGTTATATATCCTAACCTAAGGCAACCTAACATCTCGGATGTAACATTTGACAACATTCCAGTCGTGTCGGTCCCTACGTCTCGGTGGTAACATTACGTGCGTCTATAACGTTATATATGCTAACCTATGGCAACCTAACATCTCGGATGTAACATTTGACAACATTCCAGGCGTGTCGGTCCCTACGTCTCGGTGGTAACATTACATGCGTCTATAACGGTATATATCCTAATCTAAGGCAACCTAACATCTCGGATGCAATATTTGACAACATTCCTCGCCTGTCGAACCCTACTACTCGGAGGGAACAGCATATACGTCCATAACGTTGTACATCCTAATCTAAGGCAACCTAACATCTCGGATGCAATATTTGACAACATTCCTGGCCTGTCGAACCCCACTTCTCGGAGGGAACAGTATATACGTCTATAGCGTCATATATCCTAACCTAAGGCAACCTAACATCTCGGATGTAACATTTGACAACATTCCAGGCGTGTCGGTCCCTACGTCTCGGTGGTAACATTACATGCGTCTATAACGGTATATATCCTAATCTAAGGCAACCTAACATCTCGGATGCAATATTTGACAACATTCCTGGCCTGTCGAACCCTACTTCTCGGAGGGAACAGTATATACGTCTATAACGTTATATATCCTAACCTAAGGCAACCTAACATCTCGGATGTAACATTTGACAACATTCCAGGCGTGTCGGTCCCTACGTCTTGGTGGTAACATTACATGCGTCTATAACGGTATATATCCTAATCTAAGGCAACCTAACAACTCGGATGTAACATTTGACAACATTTCTAGCGTGTCGGACCCTACTTCTCGGCGGGAATAGTATATACGCCTATAACGTCATATATCCTAACCTATGGCAACCTAACATCTCGGATGTAACATTTGACAACATTCCAGGCGTGTCGGTCCCTACGTCTCGGTGGTAACATTACATGCGTCTATACCGTTATATATCCTAACCTAAGGCAACCTAACATCTCGGATGCAATATTTGACAACATTCCTTGCCTGTCGAACCCTACTTCTCGGAGGGAACAGCATATACGTCTATAACGTCATATATTCTAACCTAAGGCAACCTAACCTCTCGGATGTAACATTTGACAACATTCCAAGCGTGTCGGTCCCCACGTCTGGGTGGTAACATTACATGCGTCTATAACGGTATATATCCTAATCTAAGGCAACCTAACATCTCGGATGCAATATTTGACAACATTCCTGGCCTGTCGAACCCTACTTCTCGGAGGGAACAGTATATACGTCTATAATGTTATATATCCTAACCTAAGGCAACCTGACATCTCGGATGTATTATTCTACAACATTCCAGGCGTGTCGGTCCCTACGTCTCGGTGGTAACGTTACATGCGTCTATACCGTTATATATCCTAGCCTAAGGCAACCTAACATCTCGGATGCAATATTTGACAACATTCCTCGCCTGTCGAACCCTACTACTCGGAGGGAACAGCATATACGTCTATAACGTTGTACATCCTAATCTAAGGCAACCTAACATCTCGGATGTAACATTTGACAACATTCCAGGCGTGTCGGTCCCTACGTCTCGGTGGTAACATTACATGCGTTTATACCGTTATATATCCTAACCTAAGACAACCTAACATCTCGGATGCAATATTTGACAACATTCCTGGCCTGTCGAACCCTACTTCTCGGAGGGAACAGTATATACGTCTATAGCGTCATATATCCTAACCTAAGGCAACCTAACATCTCGGATGTAACATTTGACAACATTCCAGGCGTGTCGGTCCCTACATCTCGGTGGTAACATTACATGCGTCTATAACGTTATATATCCTAACCTAAGGCAACCTAACATCTCGGATGCAATATTTGACAACATTCCTGGCCTGTCGAACCCTACTTCTCGGAGGGAACAGCATATACGTCCATAACGTCATATATCCTAACCTAAGGCAACCTAACATCTCGGATGTAACATTTGACAACATTCCAGGCGTGTCGGTCCCTACGTCTCGGTGGTAACATTACATGCGTCTATACCGTTATATATCCTAGCCTAAGGCAACCTAACATCTCGGATGCAATATTTGACAACATTCCTTGCCTGTCGAACCCTACTTCTCGGAGGGAACAGCATATACGTCTATAACGTCATATATTCTAACCTAAGGCAACCTAACCTCTCGGATGTAACATTTGACAACATTCCAAGCGTGTCGGTCCCCACGTCTGGGTGGTAACATTACATGCGTCTATAACGGTATATATCCTAATCTAAGGCAACCTAACATCTCGGATGCAATATTTGACAACATTCCTGGCCTGTCGAACCCTACTTCTCGGAGGGAACAGTATATACGTCTATAATGTTATATATCCTAACCTAAGGCAACCTAACATCTCGGATGCAATATTTGACAACATTCCTGGCCTGTCGAACCCTACTTCTCGGAGGGAACAGCATATACGTCTATAACGTCATATATCCTAACCTAAGGCAACCTAACATCTCGGATGTAACATTTGACAACATTCCAGGCGTGTCGGTCCCTACGTCTCGGTGGTAACATTACATGCGTCTATAACGGTATATATCCTAATCTAAGGCAACCTAACATCTCGGATGCAATATTTGACAACATTCCTCGCCTGTCGAACCCTACTACTCGGAGGGAACAGCATATACGTCTATAACGTTGTACATCCTAATCTAAGGCAACCTAACATCTCGGATGCAATATTTGACAACATTCCTGGCCTGTCGAACCCTACTTCTCGGAGGGAACAGTATATACGTCTATAGCGTCATATATCCTAACCTAAGGCAACCTAACATCTCGGATGTAACATTTGACAACATTCCAGGCGTGTCGGTCCCTACGTCTCGGTGGTAACATTACGTGCGTCTATAACGTTATATATGCTAACCTAAGGCAACCTAACATCTCGGATGCAATATTTGACAACATTCCTTGCCTGTCGAACCCTACTTCTCGGAGGGAACAGCATATACGTCTATAACGTCATATATCCTAACCTAAGGCAACCTAACATCTCAGATGTAACATTTGACAACATTCCAGGCGTGTCGGTCCCTACGTCTCGGTGGTAACATTACATGCGTCTATAACGGTATATATCCTAATCTAAGGCAACCTAACATCTCGGATGCAATATTTGACAACATTCCTGGCCTGTCGAACCCTACTTCTCGGAGGGAACATTACATGCGTCTATAACGTTATATTTCCTAACCTAAGGCAACCTAACAACTCGGATGTAACATTTGACAACATTTCTAGCATGTCGGACCCTACTTCTCGGCGGGAACAGTATATACGTCTATAACGTCATATATCCTAACCTATGGCAACCTAACATCTCGGATGTAACATTTGACAACATTCCAGGCGTGTCGGTCCCTACGTCTCGGTGGTAACATTACATGCGTCTATAACGTTATATATCCTAACCTAAGGCAACCTAACATCTCGGATGCAATATTTGACAACATTCCTGGCCTGTCGAACCCTACTTCTCGGAGGGAACAGCATATACGTCTATAACGTCATATATCCTAACCTAAGGCAACCTAACATCTCGGATGTAACATTTGACAACATTCCAGGCGTGTCGGTCCCTACGTCTCGGTGGTAACATTACATGCGTCTATAACGGTATATATCCTAATCTAAGGCAACCTAACATCTCGGATGCAATATTTGACAACATTTCTAGCGTGTCGGACCCTACTTCTCGGCGGGAACAGTATATACGTCTATAACGTCATATATCCTAACCTATGGCAACCTAACATCTCGGATGTAACATTTGACAACATTCCAGGCGTGTCGGTCCCTACGTCTCGGTGGTAACATTACATGCGTCTATACCGTTATATATCCTAACCTAAGGCAACCTAACATCTCGGATGCAATATTTGACAACATTCCTTGCCTGTCGAACCCTACTTCTCGGAGGGAACAGCATATACGTCTATAACGTCATATATCCTAACCTAAGGCAACCTAACATCTCGGATGTAACATTTGACAACACTCCAGGCGTGTCGGTCCCTACGTCTCGGTGGCAACATTACATGCGTCTATAACGGTATATATCCTAATCTAAGGCAACCTAACATCTCGGATGCAATATTTGACAACATTCCTCGCCTGTCGAACCCTACTACTCGGAGGGAACAGCATATACCTCTATAACGTTGTACATCCTAATCTAAGGCAACCTAACATCTCGGATGCAATATTTGACAACATTCCTGGCCTGTCGAACCCTACTTCTCGGAGGGAACAGTATATACGTCTATAGCGTCATATATCCTAACCTAAGGCAACCTAACATCTCGGATGTAACATTTGACAACATTCCAGGCGTGTCGGTCCCTACGTCTCGGTGGTAACATTACGTGCGTCTATAACGTTATATATGCTAACCTAAGGCAACCTAACATCTCGGATGCAATATTTGACAACATTCCTTGCCTGTCGAACCCTACTTCTCGGAGGGAACAGCATATACGTCTATAACGTCATATATCCTAACCTAAGGCAACCTAACATCTCGGATGTAACATTTGACAACATTCCAGGCGTGTCGGTCCCTACGTCTTGGTGGTAACATTACATGCGTCTATAACGGTATATATCCTAATCTAAGGCAACCTAACATCTCGGATGCAATATTTGACAACATTCCTGGCCTGTCGAACCCTACTTCTCGGAGGGAACAGTATATACGTCTATAACGTTATATATCCTAACCTAAGGCAACCTAACATCTCGGATGTAACATTTGACAACATTCCAGGCGTGTCGGTCCCTACGTCTCGGTGGTAACATTACATGCGTCTATAACGGTATATATCCTAATCTAAGGCAACCTAACTTCTCGGATGTAACATTTGACAACATTCCAATCGTGTCGGTCCCTACGTCTCGGTGGTAACATTACATGCGTCTATAACGTTATATATCCTAACCTAAGGCAACCTAACAACTCGGATGTAACATTTGACAACATTTCTAGCGTGTCGGACCCTACTTCTCGGCGGGAACAGTATATACGTCTATAACGTCATATATCCTAACCTATGGCAACCTAACATCTCGGATGTAACATTTGACAACATTCCAGGCGTGTCGGTCCCTACGTCTCGGTGGTAACATTACATGCGTCTATAACGTTATATATCCTAACCTAAGGCAACCTAACACCTCGGATGCAATATTTGACAAAATTCCTGGCCTGTCGAACCCTACTTCTCGGAGGGAACAGCATATACGTCTATAACGTCATATATCCTAACCTAAGGCAACCTAACATCTCGGATGTAACATTTGACAACATTCCAGGCGTGTCGGTCCCTACGTCTCGGTGGTAACATTACATGCGTCTATAACGGTATATATCCTAATCTAAGGCAACCTAACAACTCGGATGTAACATTTGACAACATTTCTAGCGTGTCGGACCCTACTTCTCGGCGGGAACAGTATATACGTCTATAACGTCATATATCCTAACCTCTGGTAACCTAACATCTCGGATGTAACATTTGACAACATTCCGGGCGTGTCGGTCCCTACGTCTCGGTGGTAACATTACATGTGTCTATACCGTTATATATCCTAACCTAAGGCAACCTAACATCTCGGATGCAATATTTGACAACATTCCTTGCCTGTCGAACCCTACTTCTCGGAGGGAACAGCATATACGTCTATAACGTCATATATTCTAACCTAAGGCAACCTAACCTCTCGGATGTAACATTTGACAACATTCCAAGCGTGTCGGTCCCCACGTCTGGGTGGTAACATTACATGCGTCTATAACGGTATATATCCTAATCTAAGGCAACCTAACATCTCGGATGCAATATTTGACAACATTCCTGGCCTGTCGAACCCTACTTCTCGGAGGGAACAGTATATACGTCTATAATGTTATATATCCTAACCTAAGGCAACCTAACATCTCGGATGCAATATTTGACAACATTCCTGGCCTGTCGAACCCTACTTCTCGGAGGGAACAGCATATACGTCTATAACGTCATATATCCTAACCTAAGGCAACCTAACATCTCGGATGTAACATTTGACAACATTCCAGGCGTGTCGGTCCCTACGTCTCGGTGGTAACATTACATGCGTCTATAACGGTATATATCCTAATCTAAGGCAACCTAACATCTCGGATGCAATATTTGACAACATTCCTCGCCTGTCGAACCCTACTACTCGGAGGGAACAGCATATACGTCTATAACGTTGTACATCCTAATCTAAGGCAACCTAACATCTCGGATGCAATATTTGACAACATTCCTGGCCTGTCGAACCCTACTTCTCGGAGGGAACAGTATATACGTCTATAGCGTCATATATCCTAACCTAAGGCAACCTAACATCTCGGATGTAACATTTGACAACATTCCAGGCGTGTCGGTCCCTACGTCTCGGTGGTAACATTACGTGCGTCTATAACGTTATATATGCTAACCTAAGGCAACCTAACATCTCGGATGCAATATTTGACAACATTCCTTGCCTGTCGAACCCTACTTCTCGGAGGGAACAGCATATACGTCTATAACGTCATATATCCTAACCTAAGGCAACCTAACATCTCAGATGTAACATTTGACAACATTCCAGGCGTGTCGGTCCCTACGTCTCGGTGGTAACATTACATGCGTCTATAACGGTATATATCCTAATCTAAGGCAACCTAACATCTCGGATGCAATATTTGACAACATTCCTGGCCTGTCGAACCCTACTTCTCGGAGGGAACATTACATGCGTCTATAACGTTATATTTCCTAACCTAAGGCAACCTAACAACTCGGATGTAACATTTGACAACATTTCTAGCATGTCGGACCCTACTTCTCGGCGGGAACAGTATATACGTCTATAACGTCATATATCCTAACCTATGGCAACCTAACATCTCGGATGTAACATTTGACAACATTCCAGGCGTGTCGGTCCCTACGTCTCGGTGGTAACATTACATGCGTCTATAACGTTATATATCCTAACCTAAGGCAACCTAACATCTCGGATGCAATATTTGACAACATTCCTGGCCTGTCGATCCCTACTTCTCGGAGGGAACAGCATATACGTCTATAACGTCATATATCCTAACCTAAGGCAACCTAACATCTCGGATGTAACATTTGACAACATTCCAGGCGTGTCGGTCCCTACGTCTCGGTGGTAACATTACATGCGTCTATAACGGTATATATCCTAATCTAAGGCAACCTAACATCTCGGATGCAATATTTGACAACATTTCTAGCGTGTCGGACCCTACTTCTCGGCCGGAACAGTATATACGTCTATAACGTCATATATCCTAACCTATGGCAACCTAACATCTCGGATGTAACATTTGACAACATTCCAGGCGTGTCGGTCCCTACGTCTCGGTGGTAACATTACATGCGTCTATACCGTTATATATCCTAACCTAAGGCAACCTAACATCTCGGATGCAATATTTGACAACATTCCTTGCCTGTCGAACCCTACTTCTCGGAGGGAACAGCATATACGTCTATAACGTCATATATCCTAACCTAAGGCAACCTAACATCTCGGATGTAACATTTGACAACACTCCAGGCGTGTCGGTCCCTACGTCTCGGTGGCAACATTACATGCGTCTATAACGGTATATATCCTAATCTAAGGCAACCTAACATCTCGGATGCAATATTTGACAACATTCCTCGCCTGTCGAACCCTACTACTCGGAGGGAACAGCATATACCTCTATAACGTTGTACATCCTAATCTAAGGCAACCTAACATCTCGGATGCAATATTTGACAACATTCCTGGCCTGTCGAACCCTACTTCTCGGAGGGAACAGTATATACGTCTATAGCGTCATATATCCTAACCTAAGGCAACCTAACATCTCGGATGTAACATTTGACAACATTCCAGGCGTGTCGGTCCCTACGTCTCGGTGGTAACATTACGTGCGTCTATAACGTTATATATGCTAACCTAAGGCAACCTAACATCTCGGATGCAATATTTGACAACATTCCTTGCCTGTCGAACCCTACTTCTCGGAGGGAACAGCATATACGTCTATAACGTCATATATCCTAACCTAAGGCAACCTAACATCTCGGATGTAACATTTGACAACATTCCAGGCGTGTCGGTCCCTACGTCTTGGTGGTAACATTACATGCGTCTATAACGGTATATATCCTAATCTAAGGCAACCTAACATCTCGGATGCAATATTTGACAACATTCCTGGCCTGTCGAACCCTACTTCTCGGAGGGAACAGTATATACGTCTATAACGTTATATATCCTAACCTAAGGCAACCTAACATCTCGGATGTAACATTTGACAACATTCCAGGCGTGTCGGTCCCTACGTCTCGGTGGTAACATTACATGCGTCTATAACGGTATATATCCTAATCTAAGGCAACCTAACTTCTCGGATGTAACATTTGACAACATTCCAATCGTGTCGGTCCCTACGTCTCGGTGGTAACATTACATGCGTCTATAACGTTATATATCCTAACCTAAGGCAACCTAACAACTCGGATGTAACATTTGACAACATTTCTAGCGTGTCGGACCCTACTTCTCGGCGGGAACAGTATATACGTCTATAACGTCATATATCCTAACCTATGGCAACCTAACATCTCGGATGTAACATTTGACAACATTCCAGGCGTGTCGGTCCCTACGTCTCGGTGGTAACATTACATGCGTCTATAACGTTATATATCCTAACCTAAGGCAACCTAACACCTCGGATGCAATATTTGACAAAATTCCTGGCCTGTCGAACCCTACTTCTCGGAGGGAACAGCATATACGTCTATAACGTCATATATCCTAACCTAAGGCAACCTAACATCTCGGATGTAACATTTGACAACATTCCAGGCGTGTCGGTCCCTACGTCTCGGTGGTAACATTACATGCGTCTATAACGGTATATATCCTAATCTAAGGCAACCTAACAACTCGGATGTAACATTTGACAACATTTCTAGCGTGTCGGACCCTACTTCTCGGCGGGAACAGTATATACGTCTATAACGTCATATATCCTAACCTCTGGTAACCTAACATCTCGGATGTAACATTTGACAACATTCCGGGCGTGTCGGTCCCTACGTCTCGGTGGTAACATTACATGCGTCTATACCGTTATATATCATAACCTAAGGCAACCTAACATCTCGGATGCAATATTTGACAACATTCCTTGCCTGTCGAACCCTACTTCTCGGAGGGAACAGCATATACGTCTATAACGTCATATATTCTAACCTAAGGCAACCTAACCTCTCGGATGTAACATTTGACAACATTCCAAGCGTGTCGGTCCCCACGTCTGGGTGGTAACATTACATGCGTCTATAACGGTATATATCCTAATCTAAGGCAACCTAACATCTCGGATGCAATATTTGACAACATTCCTCGCCTGTCGAACCCTACTACTCGGAGGGAACAGCATATACGTCTATAACGTTGTACATCCTAATCTAAGGCAACCTAACATCTCGGATGCAATATTTGACAACATTCCTGGCCTGTCGAACCCTACTTCTCGGCGGGAACAGTATATACGTCTATAACGTCATATATCCTAACCTATGGCAACCTAACATCTCGGATGTAACATTTGACAACATTCCAGGCGTGTCGGTCCCTACGTCTCGGTGGTAACATTACGTGCGTCTATAACGTTATATATGCTAACCTAAGGCAACCTAACATCTCGGATGCAATATTTGACAACATTCCTTGCCTGTCGAACCCTACTTCTCGGAGGGAACAGCATATACGTCTATAACGTCATATATCCTAACCTAAGGCAACCTAACATCTCGGATGTAACATTTGACAACATTCCAGGCGTGTCGGTCCCTACGTCTCGGTGGTAACATTACATGCGTCTATACCGTTATATATCATAACCTAAGGCAACCTAACATCTCGGATGCAATATTTGACAACATTCCTTGCCTGTCGAACCCTACTTCTCGGAGGGAACAGTATATACGTCTATAACGTTATATATCCTAACCTAAGGCAACCTAACATCTCGGATGTAACATTTGACAACATTCCAGGCGTGTCGGTCCCTACGTCTCGGTGGTAACATTACATGCGTCTATAACGGTATATATCCTAATCTAAGGCAACCTAACTTCTCGGATGTAACATTTGACAACATTCCAATCGTGTCGGTCCCTACGTCTCGGTGGTAACATTACATGCGTCTATAACGGTATATATCCTAATCTAAGGCAACCTAACATCTCGGATGCAATATTTGACAACATTCCTCGCCTGTCGAACCCTACTACTCGGAGGGAACAGCATATACCTCTATAACGTTGTACATCCTAATCTAAGGCAACCTAACATCTCGGATGCAATATTTGACAACATTCCTGGCCTGTCGAACCCTACTTCTCGGAGGGAACAGTATATACGTCTATAGCGTCATATATCCTAACCTAAGGCAACCTAACATCTCGGATGTAACATTTGACAACATTCCAGGCGTGTCGGTCCCTACGTCTCGGTGGTAACATTACGTGCGTCTATAACGTTATATATGCTAACCTAAGGCAACCTAACATCTCGGATGCAATATTTGACAACATTCCTTACCTGTCGAACCCTACTTCTCGGAGGGAACAGCATATACGTCTATAACGTCATATATCCTAACCTAAGGCAACCTAACATCTCGGATGTAACATTTGACAACATTCCAGGCGTGTCGGTCCCTACGTCTTGGTGGTAACATTACTTGCGTCTATAACGGTATATATCCTAATCTAAGGCAACCTAACATCTCGGATGCAATATTTGACAACATTCCTGGCCTGTCGAACCCTACTTCTCGGAGGGAACAGTATATACGTCTATAACGTTATATATCCTAACCTAAGGCAACCTAACATCTCGGATGTAACATTTGACAACATTCCAGGCGTGTCGGTCCCTACGTCTCGGTGGTAACATTACATGCGTCTATAACGGTATATATCCTAACCTAAGGCAACCTAACATCTCGGATGTAACATTTGACAACATTCCAGGCGTGTCGGTCCCTACGTCTCGGTGGTAACATTACATGCGTCTATAACGGTATATATCCTAATCTAAGGCAACCTAACAACTCGGATGTAACATTTGACAACATTTCTAGCGTGTCGGACCCTACTTCTCGGCGGGAACAGTATATACGTCTATAACGTCATATATCCTAACCTATGGCAACCTAACATCTCGGATGTAACATTTGACAACATTCCAGGCGTGTCGGTCCCTACGTCTCGGTGGTAACATTACATGCGTCTATAACGTTATATATCCTAACCTAAGGCAACCTAACACCTCGGATGCAATATTTGACAACATTCCTGGCCTGTCGAACCCTACTTCTCGGAGGGAACAGCATATACGTCTATAACGTCATATATCCTAACCTAAGGCAACCTAACATCTCAGATGTAACATTTGACAACATTCCAGGCGTGTCGGTCCCTACGTCTCGGTGGTAACATTACATGCGTCTATAACGGTATATATCCTAATCTAAGGCAACCTAACATCTCGGATGCAATATTTGACAACATTCCTGGCCTGTCGAACCCTACTTCTCGGAGGGAACATTACATGCGTCTATAACGTTATATTTCCTAACCTAAGGCAACCTAACATCTCGGATGCAATATTTGACAACATTCCTGGCCTGTCGAACCCTACTTCTCGGAGGGAACAGTATATACGTCTATAACGTTATATATCCTAACCTAAGGCAACCTAACATCTCGGATGTAACATTTGACAACATTCCAGGCGTGTCGGTCCCTACGTCTCGGTGGTAACATTACATGCGTCTATAACGGTATATATCCTAATCTAAGGCAACCTAACTTCTCGGATGTAACATTTGACAACATTCCAATCGTGTCGGTCCCTACGTCTCGGTGGTAACATTACATGCGTCTATAACGGTATATATCCTAATCTAAGGCAACCTAACATCTCGGATGCAATATTTGACAACATTTCTAGCGTGTCGGACCCTACTTCTCGGCGGGAACAGTATATACGTCTATAACGTCATATATCCTAACCTATGGCAACCTAACATCTCGGATGTAACATTTGACAACATTCCAGGCGTGTCGGTCCCTACGTCTCGGTGGTAACATTACATGCGTCTATACCGTTATATATCCTAACCTAAGGCAACCTAACATCTCGGATGCAATATTTGACAACATTCCTTGCCTGTCGAACCCTACTTCTCGGAGGGAACAGCATATACGTCTATAACGTCATATATCCTAACCTAAGGCAACCTAACATCTCGGATGTAACATTTGACAACATTCCAGGCGTGTCGGTCCCTACGTCTCGGTGGTAAAATTACATGCGTCTATAACGGTATATATCCTAATCTAAGGCAACCTAACATCTCGGATGCAATATTTGACAACATTCCTCGCCTGTCGAACCCTACTACTCGGAGGGAACAGCATATACCTCTATAACGTTGTACATCCTAATCTAAGGCAACCTAACATCTCGGATGCAATATTTGACAACATTCCTGGCCTGTCGAACCCTACTTCTCGGAGGGAACAGTATATACGTCTATAGCGTCATATATCCTAACCTAAGGCAACCTAACATCTCGGATGTAACATTTGACAACATTCCAGGCGTGTCGGACCCTACGTCTCGGTGGTAACATTACGTGCGTCTATAACGTTATATATGCTAACCTAAGGCAACCTAACATCTCGGATGCAATATTTGACAACATTCCTTGCCTGTCGAACCCTACTTCTCGGAGGGAACAGCATATACGTCTATAACGTCATATATCCTAACCTAAGGCAACCTAACATCTCGGATGTAACATTTGACAACATTCCAGGCGTGTCGGTCCCTACGTCTTGGTGGTAACATTACATGCGTCTATAACGGTATATATCCTAATCTAAGGCAACCTAACATCTCGGATGCAATATTTGACAACATTCCTGGCCTGTCGAACCCTACTTCTCGGAGGGAACAGTATATACGTCTATAACGTTATATATCCTAACCTAAGGCAACCTAACAACTCGGATGTAACATTTGACAACATTTCTAGCGTGTCGGACCCTACTTCTCGGCGGGAACAGTATATACGTCTATAACGTCATATATCCTAACCTATGGCAACCTAACATCTCGGATGTAACATTTGACAACATTCCAGGCGAGTCGGTCCCTACGTCTCGGTGGTAACATTACATGCGTCTATAACGTTATATATCCTAACCTAAGGCAACCTAACACCTCGGATGCAATATTTGACAAAATTCCTGGCCTGTCGAACCCTACTTCTCGGAGGGAACAGCATATACGTCTATAACGTCATATATCCTAACCTAAGGCAACCTAACATCTCGGATGTAACATTTGACAACATTCCAGGCGTGTCGGTCCCTACGTCTCGGTGGTAACATTACATGCGTCTATAACGGTATATATCCTAATCTAAGGCAACCTAACAACTCGGATGTAACATTTGACAACATTTCTAGCGTGTCGGACCCTACTTCTCGGCGGGAACAGTATATACGTCTATAACGTCATATATCCTAACCTCTGGTAACCTAACATCTCGGATGTAACATTTGACAACATTCCAGGCGTGTCGGTCCCTACGTCTCGGTGGTAACATTACATGCGTCTATACCGTTATATATCCTAACCTAAGGCAACCTAACATCTCGGATGCAATATTTGACAACATTCCTTGCCTGTCGAAGCCTACTTCTCGGAGGGAACAGCATATACGTCTATAACGTCATATATTCTAACCTAAGGCAACCTAACCTCTCGGATGTAACATTTGACAACATTCCAAGCGTGTCGGTCCCCACGTCTGGGTGGTAACATTACATGCGTCTATAACGGTATATATCCTAATCTAAGGCAACCTAACATCTCGGATGCAATATTTGACAACATTCCTGGCCTGTCGAACCCTACTTCTCGGAGGGAACAGTATATACGTCTATAATGTTATATATCCTAACCTAAGGCAACCTGACATCTCGGATGTATTATTCTACAACATTCCAGGCGTGTCGGACCCTACTTCTCGGTGGGAACATTATATGCGTCTATAACGTTGTATATCCGAATCTGAGGCAACCTAACATCTCGGATGTAACATTTGACAACATTCCAGGCGTGTCGGTCCCTACGTCTCGGTGGTAACATTAGATGCGTCTATAACGGTATATATCCTAATCTAAGGCAACCTAACATCTCGGATGCAATATTTGACAACATTCCTCGCCTGTCGAACCCTACTACTCGGAGGGAACAGCATATACGTCTATAACGTTGTACATCCTAATCTAAGGCAACCTAACATCTCGGATGCAATATTTGACAACATTCCTGGCCTGTCGAACCCTACTTCTCGGAGGGAACAGTATATACGTCTATAGCGTCATATATCCTAACCTAAGGCAACCTAACATCTCGGATGTAACATTTGACAACATTCCAGGCGTGTCAGTCCCTACGTCTCGGTGGTAACATTACATGCGTCTATAACGTTATATATCCTAACCTAAGGCAACCTAACATCTCAGATGTAACATTTGACAACATTCCAGGCGTGTCGGTCCCTACGTCTCGGTGGTAACATTACATGCGTCTATAACGGTATATATCCTAATCTAAGGCAACCTAACATCTCGGATGCAATATTTGACAACATTCCTGGCCTGTCGAACCCTACTTCTCGGAGGGAACAGTATATACGTCTATAATGTTATATATCCTAACCTAAGGCAACCTGACATCTCGGATGTATTATTCTACAACATTCCAGGCGTGTCGGACCCTACTTCTCGGTGGGAACATTATATGCGTCTATAACGTTGTATATCCGAATCTGAGGCAACCTAACATCTCGGATGTAACATTTGACAACATTCCATGCGTGTCGGTCCCTACGTCTCGGTGGTAACATTAGATGCGTCTATAACGGTATATATCCTAATCTAAGGCAACCTAACATCTCGGATGCAATATTTGACAACATTCCTCGCCTGTCGAACCCTACTACTCGGAGGGAACAGCATATACGTCTATAACGTTGTACATCCTAATCTAAGGCAACCTAACATCTCGGATGCAATATTTGACAACATTCCTGGCCTGTCGAACCCTACTTCTCGGAGGGAACAGTATATACGTCTATAGCGTCATATATCCTAACCTAAGGCAACCTAACATCTCGGATGTAACATTTGACAACATTCCAGGCGTGTCGGTCCCTACGTCTCGGTGGTAACATTAGATGCGTCTATAACGTTATATATCCTAACCTAAGGCAACCTAACATCTCGGATGCAATATTTGACAACATTCCTGGCATGTCGAACGCTACTTCTCGGAGGGAACAGCATATACGTCTATAACGTCATATATCCTAACCTAAGGCAACCTAACATCTCGAATGTAACATTTGACAACATGCCAGGCGTGTCGGTCCCTACGTCTCGGTGGTAACATTACATGCGTCTATAACGGTATATATCCTAATCTAAGGCAACCTAACAACTCGGATGTAACAATTGACAACATTTCTAGCGTGTCGGACCCTACTTCTCGGCGGGAACAGTATATACGTCTATAACGTCATATATCCTAACCTATGGCAACCTAACATCTCGGATGTAACATTTGACAACATTCCAGGCGTGTCGGTCCCTACGTTTCGGTGGTAACATTACATGCGTCTATACCGTTATATATCCTAACCTAAGGCAACCCAACATCTCGGATGCAATAGTTGACAACATTCCTTGCCTGTCGAACCCTACTACTCGGAGGGAACAGCATATACGTCTATAACGTCATATATCCTAACCTAAGGCAACCTAACATCTCGGATGTAACATTTGACAACATTCCAGGCGTGTCGGTCCCTACGTCTGGGTGGTAACATTACATGCGTCTATAACGGTATATATCCTAATCTAAGGCAACCTAACATCTCGGATGCAATATTTGACAACATTCCTGGCCTGTCGAACCCTACTTCTCGGAGGGAACAGTATATACGTCTATAATGTTATATATCCTAACCTAAGGCAACCTGACATCTCGGATGTACTATTCTACAACATTCCAGGCGTGTCGGACCCTACTTCTCGGTGGGAACATTATATGCGTCTATAACGTTGTATATCCTAATCTGAGGCAACCTAACATCTCGGATGTAACATTTGACAACATTCCAGGCGTGTCGGTCCCTACGTCTCGGTGGTAACATTACATGCGTCTATAACGGTATATATCCTAATCTAAGGCAACCTAACATCTCGGATGCAATATTTGACAACATTCCTCGCCTGTCGAACCCTACTACTCGGAGGGAACAGCATATACGTCTATAACGTTGTACATCCTAATCTAAGGCAACCTAACATCTCGGATGCAATATTTGACAACATTCCTGGCCTGTCGAACCCTACTTCTCGGAGGGAACAGTATATACGTCTATAGCGTCATATATCCTAACCTAAGGCAACCTAACATCTCGGATGTAACATTTGACAACATTCCAGGCGTGTCGGTCCCTACGTCTCGGTGGTAACATTACGTGCGTCTATAACGTTATATATGCTAACCTAAGGCAACCTACATCTGTGATGCAATATTTGACAACATTCCTGGCCTGTCGAACCCTACTTCTCGGAGGGAACAGCATATACGTCTATAACGTCATATATCCTAACCTAAGGCAACCTAACATCTCGGATGTAACATTTGACAACATTCCATGCGTGTCGGTCCCTACGTTTCGGTGATAACATTACATGCGTCTATCACGGGATATTTCCTAATCTAAGGCAACCTAACATCTCAGATGCAATATTTGACAACATTCCAGGCGTGTCGGACCCTACTTCTCGGTGGGAACATTATATGCGTCTATAACGTTGTATATCCTAATCTGAGGCAACCTAACATCTCGGATGTAACATTTGACAACATTCCAGGCGTGTCGGTCCCTACGTCTCGGTGGTAACATTACATGCGTCTTTACCGTTATATATCCTAACCTAAGACAACCTAACATCTCGGATGCAATATTTGACAACATTCCTGGCCTGTCGAACCCTTCTTCTCGGAGGGAACAGTATATACGTCTATAGCGTCATATATCCTAACCTAAGGCAACCTAACATCTCGGATGTAACATTTGACAACATTCCAGGCGTGTCGGTCCCTACGTCTCGGTGGTAACATTACATGCGTCTATAACGTTATATATCCTAACCTAAGGCAACCTAACATCTCGGATGCAATATTTGACAAAATTCCTGGCCTGTCGAACACTACTTCTCGGAGGGAACAGTATATGCGTCTATAACGTCATATATCCTAACCTAAGGCAACCTAACATCTCGGATGTAACATTTGACAACATTCCAGGCGTGTCGGTCCCTACGTCTCGGTGGTAACATTACATGCGTCTATAACGGTATATATCCTAATCTAAGGCAACCTAACAACTCGGATGTAACATTTGACAACATTTCTAGCGTGTCGGACCCTACTTCTCGGCGGGAACAATATATACGTCTATAACGTCATATATCCTAACCTATGGCAACCTAACATCTCGGATGTAATATTTGACAACATTCCAGGCGTGTCGGTCCCTACGTCTCGGTGGTAACATTACATGCGTCTATACCGTTATATATCCTAACCTAAGGCAACCTAACATCTCGGATGCAATATTTGACAACATTCCTTGCCTGTCGAACCCTACGTCTCGGAGGGAACAGCATATACGTCTATAACGTCATATATCCTAACCTAAGGCAACCTAACATCTCGGATGTAACATTTGACAACATTCCAAGCGTGTCGGTCCCTACGTCTGGGTGGTAACATTACATGCGTCTATAACGGTATATATCCTAATCTAAGGCAACCTAACATCTCGGATGCAATATTTGACAACATTCCTGGCCTGTCGAACCCTACTTCTCGGAGGGAACAGTATATACGTCTATATTGTTATATATCCTAACCTAAGGCAATCTGACATCTCGGATGTATTATTCTACAACATTCCAGGCGTGTCGGACCCTACTTCTCGGTGGGAACATTATATGCGTCTATAACGTTGTATATCCTAATCTGAGGCAACCTAACATCTCGGATGTAACATTTGACAACATTCCAGGCGTGTTGGTCCCTACGTCTCGGTGGTAACATTACATGCGTCTATAACGGTATATATCCTAATCTAAGGCAACCTAACATCTCGGATGCAATATTTGACAACATTCCTCGCCTGTCGAACCCTACTACTCGGAGGGAACAGCATATACGTCTATAACGTTGTACATCCTAATCTAAGGCAACCTAACATCTCGGATGCAATATTTGACAACATTCCTGGCCTGTCGAACCCTACTTCTCGGAGGGAACAGTATATACGTCTATAGCGTCATATATCCTAACCTAAGGCAACCTAACATCTCGGATGTAACATTTGACAACATTCCAGGCGTGTCGGTCCCTACGTCTCGGTGGTAACATTACGTGCGTCTATAACGTTATATATGCTAACCTAAGGCAACCTAACATCTCGGACGTAACATTTGACAACATTCCAGGCGTGTCGGTCCCTACGTCTCGGTGGTAACATTACATGCGTCTATAACGGTATATATCCTAATCTAAGGCAACCTAACAACTCGGATGTAACATTTGACAACATTTCTAGCGTGTCGGAAGCTACTTCTCGGCGGGAACAGTATATACGTCTATAACGTCATATATCCTAACCTATGGCAACCTAACATCTCGGATGTAACATTTGACAACATTCCAGGCGTGTCGGTCCCTACGTCTCGGTGGTAACATTACATGCGTCTATACCGTTATATATCCTAACCTAAGGCAACCTAACATCTCGGATGCAATATTTGACAACATTCCTTGCCTGTCGAACCCTACTTCTCGGAGGGAACAGCATATACGTCTATAACGTCATATATCCTAACCTAAGGCAACCTAACATCTCGGATGTAACATTTGACATCATTCCAGGCGTGTCGGTCCCTACGTCTGGGTGGTAACATTACATGCGTCTATAACGGTATATATCCTAATCTAAGGCAACCTAACATCTCGGATGCAATATTTGACAACATTCCTGGCCTGTCGAGCCCTACTTCTCGGAGGGAACAGTATATACGTCTATAATGTTATATATCCTAACCTAAGGCAACCTGACATCTCGGATTTATTATTCTACAACATTCCAGGCGTGTCGGACCCTACTTCTCGGTGGGAACATTATATGCGTCTATAACGTTGTATATCCTAATCTGAGGCAACCTAACATCTCGGATGTAACATTTGACAACATTCCAGGCGTGTCGGTCCCTACGTCTCGGTGGTAACATTACGTGCGTCTATAACGTTATATATGCTAACCTAAGGCAACCTAACATCTCGGATGTAACATTTGACAACATTCCAGGCGTGTCGGTCCCTACGTCTCGGTGGTAACATTACATGCGTCTATAACGGTATATATCCTAATCTGAGGCAACCTAACAACTCGGATGTAACATTTGACAACATTTCTAGCGTGTCGGACCCTACTTCTCGGCGGGAACAGTATATACGTCTATAGCGTCATATATCCTAACCTAAGGCAACCTAGCATCTTGGATGTAACATTTGACAACATTCCAGGCGTGTCGGTCCCTACGTCTCGGTGGTAACATTACATGCGTCTATAACGGTATATATCCTAATCTAAGGCAACCTAACATCTCAGATGTAACATTTGACAACATTCCAGGCGTGTCGGTCCCTACGTCTCGGTGGTAACATTACATGCGTCTATAACGGTATATATCCTAATCTAAGGCAACCTAACATCTCGGATGCAATATTTGACAACATTCCTGGCCTGTCGAACCCTACTTCTCGGAGGGAACAGTATATACGTCTATAATGTTATATATCCTAACCTAAGGCAACCTGACATCTCGGATGTATTATTCTACAACATTCCAGGCGTGTCGGACCCTACTTCTCGGTGGGAACATTATATGCGTCTATAACGTTGTATATCCGAATCTGAGGCAACCTAACATCTCGGATGTAACATTTGACAACATTCCATGCGTGTCGGTCCCTACGTCTCGGTGGTAACATTAGATGCGTCTATAACGGTATATATCCTAATCTAAGGCAACCTAACATCTCGGATGCAATATTTGACAACATTCCTCGCCTGTCGAACCCTACTACTCGGAGGGAACAGCATATACGTCTATAACGTTGTACATCCTAATCTAAGGCAACCTAACATCTCGGATGCAATATTTGACAACATTCCTGGCCTGTCGAACCCTACTTCTCGGAGGGAACAGTATATACGTCTATAGCGTCATATATCCTAACCTAAGGCAACCTAACATCTCGGATGTAACATTTGACAACATTCCAGGCGTGTCGGTCCATACGTCTCGGTGGTAACATTACATGCGTCTATAACGTTATATATCCTAACCTAAGGCAACCTAACATCTCGGATGCAATATTTGACAACATTCCTGGCCTGTCGAACGCTACTTCTCGGAGGGAACAGCATATACGTCTATAACGTCATATATCCTAACCTAAGGCAACCTAACATCTCGAATGTAACATTTGACAACATGCCAGGCGTGTCGGTCCCTACGTCTCGGTGGTAACATTACATGCGTCTATAACGGTATATATCCTAATCTAAGGCAACCTAACAACTCGGATGTAACATTTGACAACATTTCTAGCGTGTCGGACCCTACTTCTCGGCGGGAACAGTATATACGTCTATAACGTCATATATCCTAACCTATGGCAACCTAACATCTCGGATGTAACATTTGACAACATTCCAGGCGTGTCGGTCCCTACGTTTCGGTGGTAACATTACATGCGTCTATACCGTTATATATCCTAACCTAAGGCAACCCAACATCTCGGATGCAATAGTTGACAACATTCCTTGCCTGTCGAACCCTACTTCTCGGAGGGAACAGCATATACGTCTATAACGTCATATATCCTAACCTAAGGCAACCTAACATCTCGGATGTAACATTTGACAACATTCCAGGCGTGTCGGTCCCTACGTCTGGGTGGTAACATTACATGCGTCTATAACGGTATATATCCTAATCTAAGGCAACCTAACATCTCGGATGCAATATTTGACAACATTCCTGGCCTGTCGAACCCTACTTCTCGGAGGGAACAGCATATACGTCTATAACGTCATATATCCTAACCTAAGGCAACCTAACATCTCGGATGTAACATTTGACAACATTCCATGCGTGTCGGTCCCTACGTTTCGGTGATAACATTACATGCGTCTATCACGGGATATTTCCTAATCTAAGGCAACCTAACATCTCAGATGCAATATTTGACAACATTCCAGGCGTGTCGGACCCTACTTCTCGGTGGGAACATTATATGCGTCTATAACGTTGTATATCCTAATCTGAGGCAACATAACATCTCGGATGTAACATTTGACAACATTCCAGGCGTGTCGGTCCCTACGTCTCGGTGGTAACATTACATGCGTCTATAACGGTATATATCCTAATCTAAGGCAACCTAACATCTCGGATGCAATATTTGACAACATTCCTCGCCTGTCGAACCCTACTACTCGGAGGGAACAGCATATACGTCTATAACGTTGTACATCCTAATCTAAGGCAACCTAACATCTCGGATGCAATATTTGACAACATTCCTGGCCTGTCGAACCCTACTTCTCGGAGGGAACAGTATATACGTCTATAGCGTCATATATCCTAACCTAAGGCAACCTAACATCTCGGATGTAACATTTGACAACATTCCAGGCGTGTCGGTCCCTACGTCTCGGTGGTAACATTACGTGCGTCTATAACGTTATATATGCTAACCTAAGGCAATCTACATCTGTGATGCAATATTTGACAACATTCCTGGCCTGTCGAACCCTACTTCTCGGAGGGAACAGCATATACGTCTATAGCGTCATATATCCTAACCTAAGGCAACCTAACATCTCGGATGTAACATTTGACAACATTCCAGGCGTGTCGGTCCCTACGTCTCGGTGGTAACATTACATGCGTCTATAACGTTATATATCCTAACCTAAGGCAACCTAACATCTCGGATGCAATATTTGACAAAATTCCTGGCCTGTCGAACACTACTTCTCGGAGGGAACAGTATATGCGTCTATAACGTCATATATCCTAACCTAAGGCAACCTAACATCTCGGATGTAACATTTGACAACATTCCAGGCGTGTCGGTCCCTACGTCTCGGTGGTAACATTACATGCGTCCATAACGGTATATATCCTAATCTAAGGCAACCTAACAACTCGGATGTAACATTTGACAACATTTCTAGCGTGTCGGACCCTACTTCTCGGCGGGAACAGTATATACGTCTATAACGTCATATATCCTAACCTATGGCAACCTAACATCTCGGATGTAACATTTGACAACATTCCAGGCGTGTCGGTCCCTACGTCTCGGTGGTAACATTACATGCGTCTATACCGTTATATATCCTAACCTAAGGCAACCTAACATCTCGGATGCAATATTTGACAACATTCCTTGCCTGTCGAACCCTACGTCTCGGAGGGAACAGCATATACGTCTATAACGTCATATATCCTAACCTAAGGCAACCTAACATCTCGGATGTGACATTTGACAACATTCCAAGCGTGTCGGTCCCTACGTCTGGGTGGTAACATTACATGCGTCTATAACGGTATATATCCTAATCTAAGGCAACCTAACATCTCGGATGCAATATTTGACAACATTCCTGGTCTGTCGAACCCTACTTCTCGGAGGGAACAGTATATACGTCTATAATGTTATATATCCTAACCTAAGGCAACCTGACATCTCGGATGTATTATTCTACAACATTCCAGGCATGTCGGACCCTACTTCTCGGTGGGAACATTATATGCGTCTATAACGTTGTATATCCTAATCTGAGGCAACCTAACATCTCGGATGTAACATTTGACAACATTCCAGGCGTGTCGGTCCCTACGTCTCGGTGGTAACATTACATGCGTCTATAACGGTATATATCCTAATCTAAGGCAACCTAACATCTCGGATGCAATATTTGACAACATTCCTGGCCTGTCGAACCCTACTTCTCGAAGGGAACAGTATATACGTCTATAGCGTCATATATCCTAACCTAAGGCAACCTAACATCTCGGATGTAACATTTGACAACATTCCAGGCGTGTCGGTCCCTACGTCTCGGTGGTAACATTACGTGCGTCTATAACGTTATATATGCTAACCTAAGGCAACCTAACATCTGGGATGCAATATTTGACAACATTCCTGGCCTGTCGAACCCTACTTCTCGGAGGGAACAGTATATGCGTCTATAACGTCATATATCCTAACCTAAGGCAACCTAACATCTCGGATGTAACATTTGACAACATTCCAG
Source organism: Xylocopa violacea (assembly GCA_963969225.1). Lineage (NCBI taxonomy): Eukaryota > Metazoa > Arthropoda > Insecta > Hymenoptera > Apidae > Xylocopa > Xylocopa violacea. The sequence continues at coordinate 4,919,759 of CAXAJV010000014.1, read as the reverse complement.
GCGTGTCGGTCCCTACGTCTCGGTGGTAACATTACATGCGTCTATAACGTTATATATCCTAACCTAAGGCAACCTAACATCTCGGATGCAATATTTGACAACATTCCTGGCCTGTCGAACGCTACTTCTCGGAGGGAACAGCATATACGCCTATAACGTCATATATCCTAACCTAAGGAAACCTAACATCTCGAATGTAACATTTGACAACATTCCAGGCGTGTCGGTCCCTACGTCTCGGTGGTAACATTACATGCGTCTATAACGGTATATATCCTAATCTAAGGCAACCTAAAAACTCGGATGTAACATTTGACAACATTTCTAGCGTGTCGGACCCTACTTCTCGGCGGGAACAATATATACGTCTATAACGTCATATATCCTAACCTATGGCAACCTAACATCTCGGATGTAACATTTGACAACATTCCAGGCGTGTCGGTCCCTACGTCTCGGTGGTAACATTACATGCGTCTATACCGTTATATATCCTAACCTAAGGCAACCTAACATCTCGGATGCAATATTTGACAACATTCCTTGCCTGTCGAACCCTACGTCTCGGAGGGAACAGCATATACGTCTATAACGTCATATATCCTAACCTAAGGCAACCTAACATCTCGGATGTAACATTTGACAACATTCCAAGCGTGTCGGTCCCTACGTCTGGGTGGTAACATTACATGCGTCTATAACGGTATATATCCTAATCTAAGGCAACCTAACATCTCGGATGCAATATTTGACAACATTCCTGGCCTGTCGAACCCTACTTCTCGGAGGGAACAGTATATACGTCTATATTGTTATATATCCTAACCTAAGGCAATCTGACATCTGGGATGTATTATTCTACAACATTCCAGGCGTGTCGGACCCTACTTCTCGGTGGGAACATTATATGCGTCTATAACGTTGTATATCCTAATCTGAGGCAACCTAACATCTCGGATGTAACATTTGACAACATTCCAGGCGTGTTGGTCCCTACGTCTCGGTGGTAACATTACATGCGTCTATAACGGTATATATCCTAATCTAAGGCAACCTAACATCTCGGATGCAATATTTGACAACATTCCTCGCCTGTCGAACCCTACTACTCGGAGGGAACAGCATATACGTCTATAACGTTGTACATCCTAATCTAAGGCAACCTAACATCTCGGATGCAATATTTGACAACATTCCTGGCCTGTCGAACCCTACTTCTCGGAGGGAACAGTATATACGTCTATAGCGTCATATATCCTAACCTAAGGCAACCTAACATCTCGGATGTAACATTTGACAACATTCCAGGCGTGTCGGTCCCTACGTCTCGGTGGTAACATTACGTGCGTCTATAACGTTATATATGCTAACCTAAGGCAACCTAACATCTCGGACGTAACATTTGACAACATTCCAGGCGTGTCGGTCCCTACGTCTCGGTGGTAACATTACATGCGTCTATAACGGTATATATCCTAATCTAAGGCAACCTAACAACTCGGATGTAACATTTGACAACATTTCTAGCGTGTCGGAAGCTACTTCTCGGCGGGAACAGTATATACGTCTATAACGTCATATATCCTAACCTATGGCAACCTAACATCTCGGATGTAACATTTGACAACATTCCAGGCGTGTCGGTCCCTACGTCTCGGTGGTAACATTACATGCGTCTATACCGTTATATATCCTAACCTAAGGCAACCTAACATCTCGGATGCAATATTTGACAACATTCCTTGCCTGTCGAACCCTACTTCTCGGAGGGAACAGCATATACGTCTATAACGTCATATATCCTAACCTAAGGCAACCTAACATCTCGGATGTAACATTTGACATCATTCCAGGCGTGTCGGTCCCTACGTCTGGGTGGTAACATTACATGCGTCTATAACGGTATATATCCTAATCTAAGGCAACCTAACATCTCGGATGCAATATTTGACAACATTCCTGGCCTGTCGAGCCCTACTTCTCGGAGGGAACAGTATATACGTCTATAATGTTATATATCCTAACCTAAGGCAACCTGACATCTCGGATGTATTATTCTACAACATTCCAGGCGTGTCGGACCCTACTTCTCGGTGGGAACATTATATGCGTCTATAACGTTGTATATCCTAATCTGAGGCAACCTAACATCTCGGATGTAACATTTGACAACATTCCAGGCGTGTCGGTCCCTACGTCTCGGTGGTAACATTACGTGCGTCTATAACGTTATATATGCTAACCTAAGGCAACCTAACATCTCGGATGTAACATTTGACAACATTCCAGGCGTGTCGGTCCCTACGTCTCGGTGGTAACATTACATGCGTCTATAACGGTATATATCCTAATCTGAGGCAACCTAACAACTCGGATGTAACATTTGACAACATTTCTAGCGTGTCGGACCCTACTTCTCGGCGGGAACAGTATATACGTCTATAACGTCATATATCCTAACCTATGGCAACCTAACATCTCGGATGTAACATTTGACAACATTCCATGCGTGTCGGTCCCTACGTCTCGGTGGTAACATTACATGCGTCTATACCGTTATATATCCTAACCTAAGGCAACCTAACATCTCGGATGCAATATTTGACAACATTCCTTGCCTGTCGAACCCTACTTCTCGGAGGGAACAGCATATACGTCTATAACGTCATATATCCTAACCTAAGGCAACCTAACATCTCGGATGTAACATTTGACAACATTCCAGGCGTGTCGGTCCCTACGTCTGGGTGGTAACATTACATGCGTCTATAACGGTATATATCCTAATCTAAGGCAACCTAACATCTCGGATGCAATATTTGACAACATTCCTGGCCTGTCGAACCCTACTTCTCGGAGGGAACAGTATATACGTCTATAATGTTATATATCCTAACCTAAGGCAACCTGACATCTCGGATGTATTATTCTACAACATTCCAGGCGTGTCGGACCCTACTTCTCGGTGGAAACATTATATGCGTCTATAACGTTGTATATCCTAATCTGAGGCAACCTAACATCTCGGATGTAACATTTGACAACATTCCAGGCGTGTTGGTCCCTACGTCTCGGTGGTAACATTACATGCGTCTATAACGGTATATATCCTAATCTAAGGCAACCTAACATCTCGGATGCAATATTTGACAATATTCCTCGCCTGTCGAACCCTACTACTCGGAGGGAACAGCATATACGTCTGTAACGTTGTACATCCTAATCTAAGGCAACCTAACATCTCGGATGCAATATTTGACAACATTCAGGGCCTGTCGAACCCTACTTGTCGGAGGGAACAGTATATACGTCTATAGCGTCATATATCCTAACCTAAGGCAACCTAACATCTCGGATGTAACATTTGACAACATTCCAGGCGTGTCGGTCCCTACGTCTCGGTGGTAACATTACGTGCGTCTATAACGTTATATATGCTAACCTAAGGCAACCTAACATCTCGGATGCAATATTTGACAACATTCCTGGCCTGTCGAATCCTACTTCTCGGAGGGAACAGTATATACGTCTATAACGGAATATATCCTAATCTAAGGCAACCTAACATCTCGGATGCAATATTTGACAACATTCCTGGCCTGTCGAACCCTACTTCTCGGAGGGAACAGTATATACGTCTATAACGTCATATATCCTAACCTAAGGCAACCTAACATCTCGGATGTAACATTTGACAACATTCCATCCTTGTCGGTCCCTACGTCTCGGTGGTAACATTACATTCGTCTATAACGTTATATATCCTAACCTAAGGCAACCTAACATCTCGGATGCAATATTTGACAACATTCCTGGCCTGTCGAACCCTACTTCTGGGAGGGAACAGCATATACGTCTATAACGTCATATATACTAGCCTAATGCAACCTAACATCTCGGATGTAACATTTGACAACATTCCAGGCGTGTCGGTCCCTACGTCTCGGTGGTAACATTACATGCGTCTATAACGTTATATATCCTAATCTAAGGCAACCTAACATCTCGGATGCAATATTTGACAACATTCCTGGCCTGTCGAACCCTACTTCTCGGAGGGAACAGTATATACGTCTATAACGTTGTATATCCTAGCCTAAGGCAACCTAACATCTCGGATGTAACATTTGACAACATTCCAGGCGTGTCGGTCCCTACGTCTCGGTGGTAACATTACATGCGTCTATAACGGTATATATCCTAATCTTAGGCAACCTAACATCTCGGATGCAATATTTGACAACATTCCTGGCCTGTCGAACCCTACTTCTCGGAGGGAACAGTATATACGTCTATAACGTTATATATCCTAACCTAAGGCAACCTAACATCTCGGATGTAACATTTGACAACATTCCAGGCGTGTCGGTCCCTACGTCTCGGTGGTAACATTACGTGCGTCTATAACGTTATATATGCTAACTTAAGGCAACCTAACATCTCGGATGTAAAATTTGACAACATTCCAGGCGTGTCGGTCCCTACGTCTCGGTGGTAACATTACATGCATCTATAACGGTATATATCCTAATCTAAGGCAACCTAACAACTCGGATGTAACATTTGACAACATTTCTAGCGTGTCGGACCCTACTTCTCGGCGGGAACAGTATATACGTCTATAACGTCATATATCCTAACCTATGGCAACCTAACATCTCGGATGTAACATTTGACAACATTCCAGGCGTGTCGGTCCCTACGTCTTTGTGGTAACATTACATGCGTCTACACCGTTATATATCCTAACCTAAGGCAACCTAACATCTCGGATGCAATATTTGACAACATTCCTTGCATGTCGAAACCTACTTCTCGGAGGGAACAGCATATACGTCTATAACGTCATATATCCTAACCTAAGGCAACCTAACATCTCGGATGTTACATTTGACAACATTCCAGGCGTGTCGGTCCCTACGTCTGGGTGGTAACATTACATGCGTCTATAACGGTATATATCCTAATCTAAGGCAACCTAACATCTCGGATGCAATATTTGACAACATTCCTGGCCTGTCGAACCCTACTTCTCGGAGGGAACAGTATATACGTCTATAATGTTATATATCCTAACCTAAGGCAACCTGACATCTCGGATGTATTATTCTACAACATTCCAGGCGTGTCGGACCCTACTTCTCGGTGGGAACATTATATGCGTCTATAACGTTGTATATCCTAATCTGAGGCAACCTAACATCTCGGATGTAACATTTGACAACATTCCAGGCGTGTCGGTCCCTACGTCTCGGTGGTAACATTACATGCGTCTATAACGGTATATATCCTAATCTAAGGCAACCTAACATCTCGGATGCAATATTTGACAACATTCCTCGCCTGTCGAACCCTACTACGCGGAGGGAACAGCATATAAGTCTATAACGTTGTACATTCTAATCTAAGGCAACCTAACATCTCGGATGCAATATTTGACAACATTCCTGGCCTGTCGAACCCTACTTCTCGGAGGGAACAGTATATACGTCTATAGCGTCATATATCCTAACCTAAGGCAACCTAACATCTCGGATGTAACATTTGACAACATTCCAGGCGTGTCGGTCCCTACGTCTCGGTGGTAACATTACGTGCGTCTATAACGTTATATATGCTAACCTAAGGCAACCTAACATCTCGGATGCAATATTTGACAACATTCCTGGCCTGTCGAACCCTACTTCTCGGAGGGAACAGTATATACGTCTATAACGGAATATATCCTAATCTAAGGCAACCTAACATCTCGGATGCAATATTTGACAACATTCCTGGCCTGTCGAACCCTACTTCTCGGAGGGAACAGTATATACGTCTATAACGTCATATATCCTAACCTAAGGCAACCTAACATCTCGGATGTAACATTTGACAACATTCCAGGCGTGTCGGTCCCTACGTCTCGGTGGTAACATTACATTCGTCTATAACGTTATATATCCTAACCTAAGGCAACCTAACATCTCGGATGCAATATTTGACAACATTCCTGGCCTGTCGAACCCTACTTCTGGGAGGGAACAGCATATACGTCTATAACGTCATATATACTAGCCTAATGCAACCTAACATCTCGGATGTAACATTTGACAACATTCCAGGCGTGTCGGTCCCTACGTCTCGGTGGTAACATTACATGCGTCTATAACGGTATATATCCTAATCTTAGGCAACCTAACGTCTCGGATGTAACATTTTACCACATTTCAGGCGTGTTGGAACCCTACGCCTCGGTGGTAACATTACGTGCGTCTATAACGTTATATATCTTAACCTAAGGCAACCTAACATCTCGGATGTAATATTTGATAACATTCCTAGCCTGTCGAACCCTACTTCTCGGAGGGAACAGTATATACGTCTATAACGTTATATATCCTAACCGAAGGCAACCTGACATCTCGGATGTAATATTCTACATCATTCCAGGCGTGTCGGACCCTACTTCTCGGTGGGAACATTATATGAGTCTATAACGTTGTATATCCTAATGTAAGGCAACCTATTATCTCAGACGTAATATTTTAAAATATTCCTGGCGTGTCGGTGCATACTTTTCGGTGGGAATATTATTGGCGTCTATAACGGTCGATATCGTAATCTAAGGCAGTCTAACATCTCGGATGCAATATTTGACAACATTCCTGGCCTGTCGAACCCTACTTCTCGGAGGGAACAGTATATACGTCTATAACGGAATATATCCTAATCTAAGGCAACCTAACATCTCGGATGCAATATTTGACAACATTCCTGGCCTGTCGAACCCTACTTCTCGGAGGGAACAGTATATACGTCTATAACGTCATATATCCTAACCTAAGGCAACCTAACATCTCGGATGTAACATTTGACAACATTCCAGGCTTGTCGGTCCCTACGTCTCGGTGGTAACATTACATTCGTCTATAACGTTATATATCCTAACCTAAGGCAACCTAACATCTCGGATGCAATATTTGACAACATTCCTGGCCTGTCGAACCCTACTTCTGGGAGGGAACAGCATATACGTCTATAACGTCATATATACTAGCCTAATGCAACCTAACATCTCGGATGTAACATTTGACAACATTCCAGGCGTGTCGGTCCCTACGTCTCGGTGGTAACATTACATGCGTCTATAACGGTATATATCCTAATCTTAGGCAACCTAACGTCTCGGATGTAACATTTTACCACATTTCAGGCGTGTTGGAACCCTACGCCTCGGTGGTAACATTACGTGCGTCTATAACGTTATATATCTTAACCTAAGGCAACCTAACATCTCGGATGCAATATTTGACAACATTCCTGGCCTGTCGAACCCTACTTCTCGGAGGGAACAGTATATACGTCTATAGCGTCATATATCCTAACCTAAGGCAACCTAACATCTCGGATGTAACATTTGACAACATTCCAGGCGTGTCGGTCCCTACGTCTCGGTGGTAACATTACGTGCGTCTATAACGTTATATATGCTAACCTAAGGCAACCTAACATCTCGGATGCAATATTTGACAACATTCCTGGCCTGTCGAACCCTACTTCTCGGAGGGAACAGTATATACGTCTATAACGGAATATATCCTAATCTAAGGCAAGCTAACATCTCGGATGCAATATTTGACAACATTCCTGGCCTGTCGAACCCTACTTCTCGGAGGGAACAGTATATACGTCTATAACGTCATATATCCTAACCGAAGGCAACCTGACATCTCGGATGTAATATTCTACATCATTCCAGGCGTGTCGGACCCTACTTCTCGGTGGGAACATTATATGAGTCTATAACGTTGTATATCCTAATCTAAGGCAACCTATTATCTCAGACATAATATTTTAAAATATTCCTGGCGTGTCGGTGCATACTTTTCGGTGGGAATATTATATGCGTCTATAACGGTCGATATCGTAATCTAAGGCAGTCTAACATCTCGGATGCAATATTTGACAACATTCCTGGCCTGTCGAACCCTACTTCTCGGAGGGAACAGTATATACGTCTATAACGGAATATATCCTAATCTAAGGCAACCTAACATCTCGGATGCAATATTTGACAACATTCCTGGCCTGTCGAACCCTACTTCTCGGAGGGAACAGTATATACGTCTATAACGTCATATATCCTAACCTAAGGCAACCTAACACTTCGAATGTAACATTTGACAACATTCCAGGCGTGTCCGTCCCTACGTCTCGGTGGTAACGTTACATGCGTCTATAACGTTATATATCCTAACCTAAGGCAACCTAACATCTCGGATGCAATATTTGACAACATTCCTAGCCTGTCGAACCCTACTTCTCGGAGGGAACAGTATATACGTCTATAACGTTATATATCCTAACCGAAGGCAACCTGACATCTCGGATGTAATATTCTACATCATTCCAGGCGTGTCGGACCCTACTTCTCGGTGGGAACATTATATGAGTCTATAACGTTGTATATCCTAATCTAAGGCAACCTATTATCTCAGACGTAATATTTTAAAATATTCCTGGCGTGTCGGTGCATACTTTTCGGTGGGAATATTATATGCGTCTATAACGGTCGATATCGTAATCTAAGGCAATCTAACATCTCGGATGCAATATTTGACAACATTCCTGGCCTGTCGAACCCTACTTCTCGGAGGGAACAGTATATACGTCTATAACGTTATATATCCTAACCTAGGGCAACCTAACATCTCGGATGTAATATTCTACTACCTTCCAGGCGTGTCGGACCCTACTTCTCGGTGGGAACATTATATGCGTCTATAACGTTGTATATCCTTATCTAAGGCAACCTAACATATCGGATGCAATATTTGACAACATTCCTGGCCTGTCGAACCCTACTTCTCGGAGGCAACAGTATATACGTCTATAACGGTATATATCCTAATCTAAGGCAACCTAACATCTCGAATGCAATATTTGACAACATTCCTGGCCTGTCGAAGCCTACTTCTCGGAGGGAACAGCATATACGTCTGTAACGTCATATATCCTAACCTGAGACAACCTAACATCCCGGATGTAACATTTGAAAACATTCCAGCCGTGTCGGTCCCTACGTCTCGGTGGTAACATTACATGCGTCTATAACGTTATATATTCTAATCTAAGACAACCTAACATCTCGGATGCAATATTTGACAACATTCCTGGCCTGTCGAACCCTACTTCTCGGAGGGAACAGCATATACGTCTATAACGTCATATATCCTAACCTAAGGCAACCTAACATCTGGGATGTAACATTTGACAACATTCCAGGCGTGTCGGTCCCTACGTCTCGGTGGTAACATTGATGCGTTTATAACGGCAACGTAACAACTCGGATGTAATATTAGACAACATTCCTGGCGTGTAGGACCCTACTTCTCGGTGCGAACAGTATATACGTCTATAACGTTATATATCCTAACCTAAGGCAACCTGACATCTCGGGTGTAATATTCTACAACCTTCCAGGCGTGTCGGACCCTACTTCTCGGTGGGAACAGTATATACGTCTATAACGTCATACATCCTAACCTAAGGCAACCTTACATCACGGATGTAACATTTGACAACATTCCAGGCGTGTCGGTCCCTACGTCTCGATGGTAACATTACATGCGTGTATAACGTTATATATCCTAACCTAAGGCAACCTATCATCTCAGACGTAATATTTTACAACATTCCTGGCCTGTCGAACCCTACTTCTCGGAGGGAACAGTATATACATCTGTAACGTCATATATCCTAACCTAAGGCAACCTAACATCTCGGATGTAACATTTGACAACATTCCAGGCGTGTCGGTCCCTACGTCTCGGTGGTAACGTTACATGCGTCTATAACGTTATATATCCTAACCTAAGGCAACCTAACATCTCGGATGCAATATTTGACAACATTCCTAGCCTGTCGAACCCTACTTCTCGGAGGGAACAGTATATACGTCTATAACGTTATATATCCTAACCGAAGGCAACCTGACATCTCGGATGTAATATTCTACATCATTCCAGGCGTGTCGGACCCTACCTCTCGGTGGGAACATTATATGAGTCTATAACGTTGTATATCCTAATCTAAGCCAACCTATTATCTCAGACGTAATATTTTACATCATTCCTGGTGTGTCGGAGCATACTGTTCGATGGGAATATTATATGCGTCTATAACGGTCGATATCGTAATCTAAGGCAATCTAACATCTGGGATGTAATATTGGCTACATTCCTGGCCTGTCGAACCCTACTTCTCGGAGGGAACAGTATATACGTCTATAACGTCATATATCCTAACCTAAGGCAACCTAACATTTCGGATGTAACATTTGACAACATTCCAGGCCTGTCGGTCCCTACGTCTCGGTGGTAACGTTACATGCGTCTATAACGTTATATATCCTAACCTAAGGCAACCTAACATCTCGGATGCAATATTTGACAACATTCCTAGCCTGTCGAACCCTACTTCTCGGAGGGAACAGTATATACGTCTATAACGTTATATATCCTAACCGAAGGCAACCTGACATCTCGGATGTAATATTCTACATCATTCCAGGCGTGTCGGACCCTACTTCTCGGTGGGAACATTATATGAGTCTATAACGTTGTATATCCTAATCTAAGGCAACCTATTATCTCAGACGTAATATTTTAAAATATTCCTGGAGTGTCGGTGCATACTTTTCGGTGGGAATATTATATGCGTCTATAACGGTCGATATCGTAATCTAAGGCAATCTAACATCTCGGGTGCAATATTTGACAACATTCCTGGCCTGTCGAACCCTACTTCTCGGAGGGTACAGTATATACGTCTATAACGTTATATATCCTAACCTAGGGCAACCTAACATCTCGGATGTAATATTCTACTACCTTCCAGGCGTGTCGGACCCTACTTCTCGGTGGGAACAATATATGCGTCTATAACGTTGTATATCCTTATCTGAGGCAACCTAACATCTCGGATGCAATATTTGACAACATTCCTGGCCTGTCGAACCCTACTTCTCGGAGGCAACAGTATATACGTCTATAACGGTATATATCCTAATCTAAGGCAACCTAACATCTCGGATGCAATATTTGACCACATTCCTGGCCTGTCGAAACCTACTTCTCCGACGGAACAGTATATACGTCTATAACGTTATATATCCTAACCTGAGGCAACCTGACATCTCGGGTGTAATATTCTACAACCTTCCAGGCGTGTCGGACCCTACTTCTCGGTGGGAACAGTATATACGTCTATAACGTTATATATCCTAACCTAAGGCAACCTATCATCTCAGACGTAATATTTTACAACATTCCTGGCGTGTTGGGGCATACTTTTCGGTGGGAATATTATATGCGTCTATAACGGTCGATATCGTAATCTAAGGCAACCTAACATCTCGGATGTAATATTGGCTACATTCCTGGCCTGTCGAAACCTACTTCTCCGACGGAACAGTATATACGTCTATAACGTTATATATCCTAACCTGAGGCAACCTAACATCTCGGATGTAACATTTGACAACATTCCAGGCGTGTCGGTCCCTACGTCTCGGTGGTAACATTACATGCGTCTATAACGGTATATATCCTAATCTTAGGCAACCTAACGTCTCGGATGTAACATTTTACCACATTTCAGGCGTGTCGGAACCCTACGCCTCGGTGGTAACATTACGTGCGTCTATAACGTTATATATCTTAACCTAAGGCAACCTAACATCTCGGATGCAATATTTGACAACATTCCTTGCCTGTCGAACCCTACTTCTAGGAGGGAAAATTATATACGTCTATAACGTTATATATCCTAACCTAAGGCAACCTGACATCTCAGACGTAATATTTTACAACATTCCTGGCGTGTTGGGGCATACTTTTCGGTGGGAATATTATATGCGTCTATAACGGTCGATATCGTAATCTAAGGCAACCTAACATCTCGGATGTAATATTGGCTACATTCCTGGCCTGTCGAAACCTACTTCTCCGACGGAACAGTATATACGTCTATAACGTTATATATCCTAACCTGAGGCAACCTGACATCTCGGGTGTAATATTCTACAACCTTCCAGGCGTGTAGGACCCTACCTCTCGGTGGGAACATTATATGTGTCTATAACGTTGTATATCCTAATCTATGGCAACCTAATATCTCGGATGCAATATTTGACAACATTCCTGGCCTGTCGAACCCTATTTCTCGGAGGGAACAGTATATACGTCTATAACGGTATATATCCTAATCTAAGGCAACCTAACATCTCGGATGCAATATTTGACAACATTCCTGGCCTGTCGAACCCTACTTCTCGGAGGGAACAGTATATACGTCTGTAACGTCATATATCCTAACCTAAGGCAACCTAACATCTCGGATGTAACATTTGACAACATTCCAGGCGTGTCGGTCCCTACGTCTCGGTGATAACATTACATGCGTCTATAACGTTATATATCCTAACCTAAGGCCACCTAACATTTCGTATGTAATATTTGACAACATTCCAGGCGTGTCGTCCCTACTTCTCGGTGGTAACATTATATGCGTCTATAACGTTGTATATCATAATCTAAGGCAACCTATCATCTCAGACGTAATATTTTACATCATTCCTGGTGTGTCGGAGCATACTGTTCGATGGGAATATTATATGCGTCTATAACGGTCGATATCGTAATCTAAGGCAATCTAACATCTGGGATGTAATATTGGCTACATTCCTGGCCTGTCGAACCCTACTTCTCGGAGGGAACAGTATATACGTCTATAACGTCATATATCCTAACCTAAGGCAACCTAACATTTCGGATGTAACATTTGACAACATTCCAGGCGTGTCGGTCTCTACGTCTCGGTGGTAACGTTACATGCGTCTATAACGTTATATATCCTAACCTAAGGCAACCTAACATCTCGGATGCAATATTTGACAACACTCCTAGCCTGTCGAACCCTACTTCTCGGAGGGAACAGTATATACGTCTATAACGTTATATATCCTAACCGAAGGCAACCTGACATCTCGGATGTAATATTCTACATCATTCCAGGCGTGTCGGACCCTACTTCTCGGTGGGAACATTATATGAGTCTATAACGTTGTATATCCTAATCTAAGGCAACCTATTATCTCAGACGTAATATTTTAAAATATTCCTGGCGTGTCGGTGCATACTTTTCGGTGGGAATATTATATGCGTCTATAACGGTCGATATCGTAATCTAAGGCAATCTAACATCTCGGATGCAATATTTGACAACATTCCTGGCCTGTCGAACCCTACTTCTCGGAGGGAACAGTATATACGTCTATAACGTTATATATCCTAACCTAGGGCAACCTAACATCTCGGATGTAATATTCTACTACCTTCCAGGCGTGTCGGACCCTACTTCTCGGTGGGAACATTATATGCGTCTATAACGTTGTATATCCTTATCTAAGGCAACCTAACATCTCGGATGCAATATTTGACAACATTCCTGGCCTGTCGAACCCTACTTCTCGGGGCAACAGTATATACGTCTATAACGGTATATATCCTAATCTAAGGCAACCTAACATCTCGGATGCAATATTTGACAACATTCCTGGCCTGTCGAAACCTACTTCTCCGACGGAACAGTATATACGTCTATAACGTTATATATCCTAACCTGAGGCAACCTGACATCTCGGGTGTAATATTCTACAACCTTCCAGGCGTGTCGGACCCTACTTCTCGGTGGGAACAGTATATACGTCTATAACGTTATATATCCTAACCTAAGGCAACCTATCATCTCAGACGTAATATTTTACAACATTCCTGGCGTGTTGGGGCATACTTTTCGGTGGGAATATTATATGCGTCTATAACGGTCGATATCGTAATCTAAGGCAACCTAACATCTCGGATGTAATATTGGCTACATTCCTGGCCTGTCGAAACCTACTTCTCCGACGGAACAGTATATACGTCTATAACGTTATATATCCTAACCTGAGGCAACCTAACATCTCGGATGTAACATTTGACAACATTCCAGGCGTGTCGGTCCCTACGTCTCGGTGGTGACATTACATGCGTCTATAACGGTATATATCCTAATCTTAGGCAACCTAACGTCTCGGATGTAACATTTTACCACATTTCAGGCGTGTCGGAACCCTACGCCTCGGTGGTAACATTACGTGCGTCTATAACGTTATATATCTTAACCTAAGGCAACCTAACATCTCGGATGCAATATTTGACAACATTCCTTGCCTGTCGAACCCTACTTCTAGGAGGGAAAATTATATACGTCTATAACGTTATATATCCTAACCTAAGGCAACCTGACATCTCAGACGTAATATTTTACAACATTCCTGGCGTGTTGGGGCATACTTTTCGGTGGGAATATTATATGCGTCTATAACGGTCGATATCGTAATCTAAGGCAACCTAACATCTCGGATGTAATATTGGCTACATTCCTGGCCTGTCGAAACCTACTTCTCCGACGGAACAGTATATACGTCTATAACGTTATATATCCTAACCTGAGGCAACCTGACATCTCGGGTGTAATATTCTACAACCTTCCAGGCGTGTAGGACCCTACCTCTCGGTGGGAACATTATATGTGTCTATAACGTTGTATATCCTAATCTATGGCAACCTAATATCTCGGATGCAATATTTGACAACATTCCTGGCCTGTCGAACCCTATTTCTCGGAGGGAACAGTATATACGTCTATAACGGTATATATCCTAATCTAAGGCAACCTAACATCGCGGATGCAATATTTGACAACATTCCTGGCCTGTCGATCCCTACTTCTCGGAGGGAACAGTATATACGTCTGTAACGTCATATATCCTAACCTAAGGCAACCTAACATCTCGGATGTAACATTTGACAACATTCCAGGCGTGTCGGTCCCTACGTCTCGGTGATAACATTACATGCGTCTATAACGTTATATATCCTAACCTAAGGCCACCTAACATTTCGTATGTAATATTTGACAACATTCCAGGCGTGTCGTCCCTACTTCTCGGTGGTAACATTATATGCGTCTATAACGTTGTATATCATAATCTAAGGCAACCTATCATCTCAGACGTAATATTTTACATCATTCCTGGTGTGTCGGAGCATACTGTTCGATGGGAATATTATATGCGTCTATAACGGTCGATATCGTAATCTAAGGCAATCTAACATCTGGGATGTAATATTGGCTACATTCCTGGCCTGTCGAACCCTACTTCTCGGAGGGAACAGTATATACGTCTATAGCGTCATATATCCTAACCTAAGGCAACCTAACATTTCGGATGTAACATTTGACAACATTCCAGGCCTGTCGGTCCCTACGTCTCGGTGGTAACGTTACATGCGTCTATAACGTTATATATCCTAACCTAAGGCAACCTAACAACTCGGATGCAATATTTGACAACATTCCTAGCCTGTCGAACCCTACTTCTCGGAGGGAACAGTATATACGTCTATAACGTTATATATCCTAACCGAAGGCAACCTGACATCTCGGATGTAATATTCTACATCATTCCAGGCGTGTCGGACCCTACCTGTCGGTGGGAACATTATATGAGTCTGTAACGTTGTATATCCTAATCTAAGGCAACCTAACATTTCGTATGTAATATTTGACAACATTCCAGGCGTGTCGTCCCTACTTCTCGGTGGGAACATTATATGCGTCTATAACGTTGTATATCATAATCTAAGGCAACCTATCATCTCACACGTAATATTTTACAACATTCCTGGTGTGTCGGAGCATACTTTTCGGTGGGAATATTATATGCGTCTATAACGGTCGATATCGTAATCTAAGGCAATCTAACATCTGGGATGTAATATTGGCTACATTCCTGGCCTGTCGAACCCTACTTCTCGGAGGGAACAGTATATACGTCTATAACGTCATATATCCTAACCTAAGGCAACCTAACATTTCGGATGTAACATTTGACAACATTCCAGGCCTGTCGGTCCCTACGTCTCGGTGGTAACGTTACATGCGTCTATAACGTTATATATCCTAACCTAAGGCAACCTAACATCTCGGATGCAATATTTGACAACATTCCTAGCCTGTCGAACCCTACTTCTCGGAGGGAACAGTATATACGTCTATAACGTTATATATCCTAACCGAAGGCAACCTGACATCTCGGATGTAATATTCTACATCATTCCAGGCGTGTCGGACCCTACTTCTCGGTGGGAACATTATATGAGTCTATAACGTTGTATATCCTAATCTAAGGCAACCTATTATCTCAGACGTAATATTTTAAAATATTCCTGGAGTGTCGGTGCATACTTTTCGGTGGGAATATTATATGCGTCTATAACGGTCGATATCGTAATCTAAGGCAATCTAACATCTCGGGTGCAATATTTGACAACATTCCTGGCCTGTCGAACCCTACTTCTCGGAGGGTACAGTATATACGTCTATAACGTTATATATCCTAACCTAGGGCAACCTAACATCTCGGATGTAATATTCTACTACCTTCCAGGCGTGTCGGACCCTACTTCTCGGTGGGAACATTATATGCGTCTATAACGTTGTATATCCTTATCTAAGGCAAAATAACATCTCGGATGCAATATTTGACAACATTCCTGGCCTGTCGAACCCTACTTCTCGGAGGCAACAGTATATACGTCTATAACGGTATATATCCTAATCTAAGGCAACCTAACATCTCGGATGCAATATTTGACAACATTCCTGGCCTGTCGAAGCCTACTTCTCGGAGGGAACAGCATATACGTCTGTAACGTCATATATCCTAACCTGAGACAACCTAACAAACCGGATGTAACATTTGAAAACATTCCAGGCGTGTCGGTCCCTACGTCTCGGTGGTAACATTACATGCGTCTATAACGGTATATATCCTAATCTTAGGCAACCTAACATCTCGGATGTAACATTTTACCACATTTCAGGCGTGTCGTCCCTACTTCTCGGTGGGAACATTATATGCGTCTATAACGTTGTATATCATAATCTAAGGCAACCTATCATCTCAGACGTAATATTTTACGACATTCCTGGTGTGTCGGAGCATACTTTTCGGTGAGAATATTATATGCGTCTATAACGGTCGATATCGTAATCTAAGGCAATCTAACATGTGGGATGTAATATTGGCTACATTCCTGGCCTGTCGAACCCTACTTCTCGGAGGGAACAGTATATACGTCTATAACGTCATATATCCTAACCTAAGGCAACCTAACATTTCGGATGTAACATTTGACAACATTCCAGGCGTGTCGGTCCCTACGTCTCGGTGGTAACGTTACATGCGTCTATAACGGTATATATCCTAATCTAAGGCAACCTAACATCTCGGATGCAATATTTGACAACATTCCTGGCCTGTCGAAGCCTACTTCTCGGAGGGAACAGCATATACGTCTGTAACGTCATATATCCTAACCTGAGACAACCTAACAAACCGGATGTAACATTTGAAAACATTCCAGGCGTGTCGGTCCCTACGTCTCGGTGGTAACATTACATGCGTCTATAACGGTATATATCCTAATCTTAGGCAACCTAACATCTCGGATGTAACATTTTACCACATTTCAGGCGTGTCGTCCCTACTTCTCGGTGGGAACATTATATGCGTCTATAACGTTGTATATCATAATCTAAGGCAACCTATCATCTCAGACGTAATATTTTACGACATTCCTGGTGTGTCGGAGCATACTTTTCGGTGAGAATATTATATGCGTCTATAACGGTCGATATCGTAATCTAAGGCAATCTAACATGTGGGATGTAATATTGGCTACATTCCTGGCCTGTCGAACCCTACTTCTCGGAGGGAACAGTATATACGTCTATAACGTCATATATCCTAACCTAAGGCAACCTAACATTTCGGATGTAACATTTGACAACATTCCAGGCGTGTCGGTCCCTACGTCTCGGTGGTAACGTTACATGCGTCTATAACGTTATATATCCTAACCTAAGGCAACCTAACATCTCGGATGCAATATTTCACAACATTCCTGGCCTGTCGAACCCTATTTCTCGGAGGGAACAGTATATACGTCTATAACGGTATATATCCTAATCTAAGGCAACCTAACATCTCGGATGCAATATTTGACAGCATTCCTGGCCTGTCGAACCCTACTTCTCGGAGGGAACAGTATATACGTCTGTAACTATATATATCTTAACCTAAGGCCACCTAACATCTCGTATGTAATATTTGACAACATTCCAGGCGTGTCGTCCCTACTTCTCGGTGGGAACATTATATGCGTCTATAACGTTGTATATCATAATCTAAGGCAGCCTATCATCTCAGACGTAATATTTTACATCATTCCTGGTGTGTTGGAGCATACTTTTCGATGGGAATATTATATGCGTCTATAACGGTCGATATCGTAATCTAAGGCAATCTAACATGTGGGATGTAATATTGGCTACATTCCTGGCCTGTCGAACCCTACTTCTCGGAGGGAACAGTATATACGTCTATAACGTCATATATCCTAACCTAAGGCAACCTAACATTTCGGATGTAACATTTGACAACATTCCAGGCGTGTCGGTCCCTACGTCTCGGTGGTAACGTTACATGCGTCTATAACGTTATATATCCTAACCTAAGGCAACCTAACATCTCGGATGCAATATTTGACAACATTCCTGACCTGTCGAACCCTACTTCTCGGAGGGAACAGCATATACGTCTATAACGCCATATATCCTAACCTAAGGCAACCTAACATCTCGGATGTAACATTTGACAACATTCCAGGCGTGTCGGTCCCTACGTCTCGGTGGTAACATTACATTCGTCTATAACGTTATATATCCTAACCTAAGGCAACCTAACATCTCGGATGCAATATTTGACAACATTCCTGGCCTGTCGAACCCTACTTCTGGGAGGGAACAGCATATACGTCTATAACGTCATATATACTAGCCTAATGCAACCTAACATCTCGGATGTTACATTTGACAACATTCCAGGCGTGTCGGTCCCTACGTCTCGGTGGTAACATTACATACGGCTATAACGGTATATATCCTAATCTTAGGCAACCTAACATCTCGGATGTAACATTTTACCACATTTCAGGCGTGTTGGAACCCTACGCCTCGGTGGTAACATTACGTGCGTCTATAACGTTATATATGCTAACCTAAGGCAATCTAACATCTGGGATGTAATATTGGCTACATTCCTGGCCTGTCGAACCCTACTTCTCGGAGGGAACAGTATATACGTCTATAACGTCATATATCCTAACCTAAGGCAACCTTACATCACGGATGTAACATTTGACAACATTCCAGGCGTGTCGGTCCCTACGTCTCGATGGTAACATTACATGCGTGTATAACGTTATATATCCTAACCTAAGGCAACCTATCATCTCAGACGTAATATTTTACAACATTCCTGGCCTGTCGAACCCTACTTCTCGGAGGGAACAGTATATACATCTGTAACGTCATATATCCTAACCTAAGGCAACCTAACATCTCGGATGTAACATTTGAAAACATTCCAGGCGTGTCGGTCCCTACGTCTCGGTGGTAACATTACATGCGTCTATAACGGTATATATCCTAATCTTAGGCAACCTAACATCTCGGATGTAACATTTTACCACATTTCAGGCGTGTTGGAACCCTACGCCCCGGTGGTAACATTACGTGCGTCTATAACGTTATATATGCTAACCTAAGGCAATCTAACATCTGGGATGTAATATTGGCTACATTCCTGGCCTGTCGAACCCTACTTCTCGGAGGGAACAGTATATACGTCTATAACGTCATATATCCTAACCTAAGGCAACCTTACATCACGGATGTAACATTTGACAACATTCCAGGCGTGTCGCTCCCTACGTCTCGATGGTAACATTACATGCGTGTATAACGTTATATATCCTAACCTAAGGCAACCTATCATCTCAGACGTAATATTTTACAACATTCCTGGCCTGTCGAACCCTACTTCTCGGAGGGAACAGTATATACATCTGTAACGTCATATATCCTAACCTAAGGCAACCTAACATCTCGGATGTAACATTTGACAACATTCCAGGCGTGTTGGAACCCTACGTCTCGGTGGTAACATTACGTGCGTCTATAACGTTGTATATCCTAATCTAAGGCAACCTAACATCTCGGATGCAATATTTGACAACATTCCTAGCCTGTCGAACCCTACTTCTCGGAGGGAACAGTATATACGTCTATAACTATATATATCTTAACCTAAGGCCACCTAACATCTCGTATGTAATATTTGACAACATTCCAGGCGTGTCGTCCCTACTTCTCGGTGGGAATATTATATGCGTCTATAACGTTGTATATCATAATCTAAGGCAACCTATCATCTCAGACGTAATATTTTACATCATTCCTGGTGTGTCGGAGCATACTTTTCGATGGGAATATTATATGCGTCTATAACGGTCGATATCGTAATCTAAGGCAATCTAACATGTGGGATGTAATATTGGCTACATTCCTGGCCTGTCGAACCCTACTTCTCGGAGGGAACAGTATATACGTCTATAACGTCATATATCCTAACCTAAGGCAACCTAACATTTCGGATGTAACATTTGACAACATTCCAGGCGTGTCGGTCCCTACGTCTCGGTGGTAACGTTACATGCGTCTATAACGTTATATATCCTAACCTAAGGCAACCTAACATCTCGGATGCAATATTTGACAACATTCCTGGCCTGTCGAACCCTATTTCTCGGAGGGAACAGTATATACGTCTATAACGGTATATATCCTAATCTAAGGCAACCTAACATCTCGGATGCAATATTTGACAACATTCCTGGCCTGTCGAACCCTACTTCTCGGAGGGAACAGTATATACGTCTGTAACGTCATATATCCTAACCTAAGGCAACCTAACATCTCGGATGTAACATTTGACAACATTCCAGGCGTGTCGGTCCCTACGTCTCGGTGATAACATTACATGCGTCTATAACGTTATATATCCTAACCTAAGGCCACCTAACATTTCGTATGTAATATTTGACAACATTCCAGGCGTGTCGTCCCTACTTCTCGGTGGTAACATTATATGCGTCTATAACGTTGTATATCATAATCTAAGGCAACCTATCATCTCAGACGTAATATTTTACATCATTCCTGGTGTGTCGGAGCATACTGTTCGATGGGAATATTATATGCGTCTATAACGGTCGATATCGTAATCTAAGGCAATCTAACATCTGGGATGTAATATTGGCTACATTCCTGGCCTGTCGAACCCTACTTCTCGGAGGGAACAGTATATACGTCTATAACGTCATATATCCTAACCTAAGGCAACCTAACATTTCGGATGTAACATTTGACAACATTCCAGGCCTGTCGGTCCCTACGTCTCGGTGGTAACGTTACATGCGTCTATAACGTTATATATCCTAACCTAAGGCAACCTAACATCTCGGATGCAATATTTGACAACATTCCTAGCCTGTCGAACCCTACTTCTCGGAGGGAACAGTATATACGTCTATAACGTTATATATCCTAACCGAAGGCAACCTGACATCTCGGATGTAATATTCTACATCATTCCAGGCGTGTCGGACCCTACCTGTCGTTGGGAACATTATATGAGTCTATAACGTTGTATATCCTAATCTAAGGCAACCTAACATTTCGTATGTAATATTTGACAACATTCCAGGCGTGTCGTCCCTACTTCTCGGTGGGAACATTATATGCGTCTATAACGTTGTATATCATAATCTAAGGCAACCTATCATCTCACACGTAATATTTTACAACATTCCTGGTGTGTCGGAGCATACTTTTCGGTGGGAATATTATATGCGTCTATAACGGTCGATATCGTAATCTAAGGCAATCTAACATCTGGGATGTAATATTGGCTACATTCCTGGCCTGTCGAACCCTACTTCTCGGAGGGAACAGTATATACGTCTATAACGTCATATATCCTAACCTAAGGCAACCTAACACTTCGGATTTAACATTTGACAACATTCCAGGCGTGTCGGTCCCTACGTCTCGGTGGTAACGTTACATGCGTCTATAACGTTATATATCCTAACCTAAGGCAACCTAGCATCTCGGATGCAATATTTGACAACATTCCTAGCCTGTCGAACCCTACTTCTCGGAGGGAACAGTATATACGTCTATAACGTTATATATCCTAACCGAAGGCAACCTGACATCTCGGATGTAATATTCTACATCATTCCAGGCGTGTCGGACCCTACTTCTCGGTGGGAACATTATATGAGTCTATAACGTTGTATATCCTAATCTAAGGCAACCTATTATCTCAGACGTAATATTTTAAAATATTCCTGGCGTGTCGGTGCATACTTTTCGGTGGGAATATTATATGCGTCTATAACGGTCGATATCGTAATCTAAGGCAATCTAACATCTCGGATGCAATATTTGACAACATTCCTGGCCTGTCGAACCCTACTTCTCGGAGGGAACCGTATATACGTCTATAACGTTATATATCCTAAGCTAGGGCAACCTAACATCTCGGATGTAATATTCTACTACCTTCCAGGCGTGTCGGACCCTACTTCTCGGTGGGAACATTATATGCGTCTATAACGTTGTATATCCTTATCTAAGGCAACCTAACATCTCGGATGCAATATTTGACAACATTCCTGGCCTGTCGAACCCTACTTCTCGGAGGCAACAGTATATACGTCTATAACGGTATATATCCTAATCTAAGGCAACCTAACATCTCGGATGCAATATTTGACAACATTCCTGGCCTGTCGAAGCCTACTTCTCGGAGGGAACAGCATATACGTCTGTAACGTCATATATCCTAACCTGAGACAACCTAACAAACCGGATGTAACATTTGAAAACATTCCAGGCGTGTCGGTCCCTACGTCTCGGTGGTAACATTACATGCGTCTATAACGTTTTATATCCTAACCTAAGGCAAACTAACATCTCGGATGCAATATTTGACAACATTCCTGACCTGTCGAACCCTACTTCTCGGAGGGAACAGCATATACGTCTATAACGTCATATATCCTAACCTAAGGCAACCTAACATCTCGGATGTAACATTTGACAATATTCCAGGCGTGTCGGTCCCTACGTCTCGGTGGTAACATTACATTCGTCTATAACGTTATATATCCTAACCTAAGGCAACCTAACATCTCGGATGCAATATTTGACAACATTCCTGGCCTGTCGAACCCTACTTCTGGGAGGGAACAGCATATACGTCTATAACGTCATATATACTAGCCTAATGCAACCTAACATCTCGGATGTTACATTTGACAACATTCCAGGCGTGTCGGTCCCTACGTCTCGGTGGTAACATTACATGCGTCTATAACGGTATATATCCTAATCTTGGGCAACCTAACATCTCGGATGTAACATTTTACCACATTTCAGGCGTGTCGTCCCTACTTCTCGGTGGGAACATTATATGCGTCTATAACGTTGTATATCATACTCTAAGGCAACCTATCATCTCAGACGTAATATTTTACGACATTCCTGGTGTGTCGGAGCATACTTTTCGGTGAGAATATTATATGCGTCTATAACGGTCGATATCGTAATCTAAGGCAATCTAACATGTGGGATGCAATATTTGACAACATTCCTAGCCTGCCGAACCCTACTTCTCGGAGGGAACAGTATATACGTCTATAACGTTATATATCCTAACCGAAGGCAACCTGACATCTCGGATGTAATATTCTACATCATTCCAGGCGTGTCGGACCCTACTTCTCGGTGGGAACATTATATGAGTCTATAACGTTGTATATCCTAATCTAAGGCAACCTATTATCTCAGACGTAATATTTTAAAATATTCCTGGCGTGTCGGTGCATACTTTTCGGTGGGAATATTATATGCGTCTATAACGGTCGATATCGTAATCTAAGGCAATCTAACATCTCGGATGCAATATTTGACAACATTCCTGGCCTGTCGAACCCTACTTCTCGGAGGGAACAGTATATACGTCTATAACGTTATATATCCTAACCTAGGGCAACCTAACATCTCGGATGTAATATTCTACAACCTTCCAGGCGTGTCGGACCCTACTTCTCGGTGGGAACATTATATGCGTCTATAACGTTGTATATCCTTATCTAAGGCAACCTAACATCTCGGATGCAATATTTGACAACATTTCTGGCCTGTCGAACCCTACTTCTCGGAGGCAACAGTATATACGTCTATAACGGTATATATCCTAATCTAAGGCAACCTAACATCTCGGATGCAATATTTGACAACATTCCTGGCCTGTCGAACCCTACTTCTCGGAGGGAACAGTATATACGTCTGTAACGTCATATATCCTAACCTAAGGCAACCTAACATCTCGGATGTAACATTTGACAACATTCCAGGCGTGTCGGTCCCTACGTCTCGGTGATAACATTACATGCGTCTATAACGTTATATATCCTAACCTAAGGCCACCTAACATTTCGTATGTAATATTTGACAACATTCCAGGCGTGTCGTCCCTACTTCTCGGTGGTAACATTATATGCGTCTATAACGTTGTATATCATAATCTAAGGCAACCTATCATCTCAGACGTAATATTTTACATCATTCCTGGTGTGTCGGAGCATACTGTTCGATGGGAATATTATATGCGTCTATAACGGTCGATATCGTAATCTAAGGCAATCTAACATCTGGGATGTAATATTGGCTACATTCCTGGCCTGTCGAACCCTACTTCTCGGAGGGAACAGTATATACGTCTATAACGTCATATATCCTAACCTAAGGCAACCTAACATTTCGGATGTAACATTTGACAACATTCCAGGCCTGTCGGTCCCTACGTCTCGGTGGTAACGTTACATGCGTCTATAACGTTATATATCCTAACCTAAGGCAACCTAACATCTCGGATGCAATATTTGACAACATTCCTAGCCTGTCGAACCCTACTTCTCGGAGGGAACAGTATATACGTCTATAACGTTATATATCCTAACCGAAGGCAACCTGACATCTCGGATGTAATATTCTACATCATTCCAGGCGTGTCGGACCCTACCTGTCGTTGGGAACATTATATGAGTCTATAACGTTGTATATCCTAATCTAAGGCAACCTAACATTTCGTATGTAATATTTGACAACATTCCAGGCGTGTCGTCCCTACTTCTCGGTGGGAACATTATATGCGTCTATAACGTTGTATATCATAATCTAAGGCAACCTATCATCTCACACGTAATATTTTACAACATTCCTGGTGTGTCGGAGCATACTTTTCGGTGGGAATATTATATGCGTCTATAACGGTCGATATCGTAATCTAAGGCAATCTAACATCTGGGATGTAATATTGGCTACATTCCTGGCCTGTCGAACCCTACTTCTCGGAGGGAACAGTATATACGTCTATAACGTCATATATCCTAACCTAAGGCAACCTAACACTTCGGATTTAACATTTGACAACATTCCAGGCGTGTCGGTCCCTACGTCTCGGTGGTAACGTTACATGCGTCTATAACGTTATATATCCTAACCTAAGGCAACCTAGCATCTCGGATGCAATATTTGACAACATTCCTAGCCTGTCGAACCCTACTTCTCGGAGGGAACAGTATATACGTCTATAACGTTATATATCCTAACCGAAGGCAACCTGACATCTCGGATGTAATATTCTACATCATTCCAGGCGTGTCGGACCCTACTTCTCGGTGGGAACATTATATGAGTCTATAACGTTGTATATCCTAATCTAAGGCAACCTATTATCTCAGACGTAATATTTTAAAATATTCCTGGCGTGTCGGTGCATACTTTTCGGTGGGAATATTATATGCGTCTATAACGGTCGATATCGTAATCTAAGGCAATCTAACATCTCGGATGCAATATTTGACAACATTCCTGGCCTGTCGAACCCTACTTCTCGGAGGGAACCGTATATACGTCTATAACGTTATATATCCTAAGCTAGGGCAACCTAACATCTCGGATGTAATATTCTACTACCTTCCAGGCGTGTCGGACCCTACTTCTCGGTGGGAACATTATATGCGTCTATAACGTTGTATATCCTTATCTAAGGCAACCTAACATCTCGGATGCAATATTTGACAACATTCCTGGCCTGTCGAACCCTACTTCTCGGAGGCAACAGTATATACGTCTATAACGGTATATATCCTAATCTAAGGCAACCTAACATCTCGGATGCAATATTTGACAACATTCCTGGCCTGTCGAAGCCTACTTCTCGGAGGGAACAGCATATACGTCTGTAACGTCATATATCCTAACCTGAGACAACCTAACAAACCGGATGTAACATTTGAAAACATTCCAGGCGTGTCGGTCCCTACGTCTCGGTGGTAACATTACATGCGTCTATAACGTTTTATATCCTAACCTAAGGCAACCTAACATCTCGGATGCAATATTTGACAACATTCCTGACCTGTCGAACCCTACTTCTCGGAGGGAACAGCATATACGTCTATAACGTCATATATCCTAACCTAAGGCAACCTAACATCTCGGATGTAACATTTGACAATATTCCAGGCGTGTCGGTCCCTACGTCTCGGTGGTAACATTACATTCGTCTATAACGTTATATATCCTAACCTAAGGCAACCTAACATCTCGGATGCAATATTTGACAACATTCCTGGCCTGTCGAACCCTACTTCTGGGAGGGAACAGCATATACGTCTATAACGTCATATATACTAGCCTAATGCAACCTAACATCTCGGATGTTACCTTTGACAACATTCCAGGCGTGTCGGTCCCTACGTCTCGGTGGTAACATTACATGCGTCTATAACGGTATATATCCTAATCTTGGGCAACCTAACATCTCGGATGTAACATTTTACCACATTTCAGGCGTGTCGTCCCTACTTCTCGGTGGGAACATTATATGCGTCTATAACGTTGTATATCATACTCTAAGGCAACCTATCATCTCAGACGTAATATTTTACGACATTCCTGGTGTGTCGGAGCATACTTTTCGGTGAGAATATTATATGCGTCTATAACGGTCGATATCGTAATCTAAGGCAATCTAACATCTGGGTTGTAATATTGGCTACATTCCTGGCCTGTCGAACCCTACTTCTCGAAGGGAACAGTATATACGTCTATAACGTCATATATCCTAACCTAAGGCAACCTAACACTTCGGATGTAACATTTGACAACATTCCAGGCGTGTCGGTCCCTACGTCTCGGTGGTAACGTTACATGCGTCTATAACGTTATATATCCTAACCTAAGGCAACCTAACATCTCGGATGCAATATTTGACAACATTCCTAGCCTGCCGAACCCTACTTCTCGGAGGGAACAGTATATACGTCTATAACGTTATATATCCTAACCGAAGGCAACCTGACATCTCGGATGTAATATTCTACATCATTCCAGGCGTGTCGGACCCTACTTCTCGGTGGGAACATTATATGAGTCTATAACGTTGTATATCCTAATCTAAGGCAACCTATTATCTCAGACGTAATATTTTAAAATATTCCTGGCGTGTCGGTGCATACTTTTCGGTGGGAATATTATATGCGTCTATAACGGTCGATATCGTAATCTAAGGCAATCTAACATCTCGGATGCAATATTTGACAACATTCCTGGCCTGTCGAACCCTACTTCTCGGAGGGAACAGTATATACGTCTATAACGTTATATATCCTAACCTAGGGCAACCTAACATCTCGGATGTAATATTCTACAACCTTCCAGGCGTGTCGGACCCTACTTCTCGGTGGGAACATTATATGCGTCTATAACGTTGTATATCCTTATCTAAGGCAACCTAACATCTCGGATGCAATATTTGACAACATTTCTGGCCTGTCGAACCCTACTTCTCGGAGGCAACAGTATATACGTCTATAACGGTATATATCCTAATCTAAGGCAACCTAACATCTCGGATGCAATATTTGACAACATTCCTGGCCTGTCGAAGCCTACTTCTCGGAGGGAACAGCATATACGTCTGTAACGTCATATATCCTAACCTGAGACAACCTAACATTTCGGATGTAACATTTGAAAACATTCCAGGCGTGTCGGTCCCTACGTCTCGGTGGTAACATTACATGCGTCTATAACGTTTTATATCCTAACCTAAGGCAACCTAACATCTCGGATGCAATATTTGACAACATTCCTGACCTGTCGGACCCTACTTCTCGGTGCGAACAGTATATACGTCTATAACGTTATATATCCTAACCTAAGGCAACCTGACATCTCGGGTGTAATATTCTACAACCTTCCAGGCGTGTAGGGCCCTACTTCTCGGTGGGAACATTATATGTGTCTATAACGTTGTATATCCTAATCTATGGCAACCTAATATCTCGGATGCAATATTTGACAACATTCCTGGCCTGTCGAACCCTATTTCTCGGAGGGAACAGTATATACGTCTATAACGGTATATATCCTAATCTAAGGCAACCTAACATCTCGGATGCAATGTTTGACAACATTCCTGGCCTGTCGAACCCTACTTCTCGGAGGGAACAGTATATACGTCTGTAACGTCATATATCCTAACCTAAGGCAACCTAACATCTCGGATGTAACATTTGACAACATTCCAGGCGTGTCGGTCCCTACGTCTCGGTGATAACATTACATGCGTCTATAACGTTATATATCCTAACCTAAGGCCACCTAACATTTCGTATGTAATATTTGACAACATTCCAGGCGTGTCGTCCCTACTTCTCGGTGGTAACATTATATGCGTCTATAACGTTGTATATCATAATCTAAGGCAACCTATCATCTCAGACGTAATATTTTACATCATTCCTGGTGTGTCGGAGCATACTGTTCGATGGGAATATTATATGCGTCTATAACGGTCGATATCGTAATCTAAGGCAATCTAACATCTGGGATGTAATATTGGCTACATTCCTGGCCTGTCGAACCCTACTTCTCGGAGGGAACAGTATATACGTCTATAACGTCATATATCCTAACCTAAGGCAACCTAACACTTCGTATGTAACATTTGACAACATTCCAGGCGTGTCGGTCCCTACGTCTCGGTGGTAACGTTACATGCGTCTATAACGTTATATATCCTAACCTAAGGCAACCTAACATCTCGGATGCAATATTTGACAACATTCCTAGCCTGTCGAACCCTACTTCTCGGAGGGAACAGTATATACGTCTATAACGTTATATATCCTAACCTAGGGCAACCTAACATCTCGGATGTAATATTCTACTACCTTCCAGGCGTGTCGGACCCTACTTCTCGGTGGGAACATTATATGCGTCTATAACGTTGTATATCCTTATCTAAGGCAACCTAACATCTCGGATGCAATATTTGACAACATTCCTGGCCTGTCGAACCCTACTTCTCGGAGGCAACAGTATATACGTCTATAACGGTATATATCCTAATCTAAGGCAACCTAACATCTCGGATGCAATATTTGACAACATTCCTGGCCTGTCGAACCCTACTTCTCGGAGGGAACAGTATATACGTCTATAACGTCATATATCCTAACCTAAGGCAACCTTACATCACGGATGTAACATTTGACAACATTCCAGGCGTGTCGGTCCCTACGTCTCGATGGTAACATTACATGCGTGTATAACGTTATATATCCTAACCTAAGGCAACCTATCATCTCAGACGTAATATTTTACAACATTCCTGGCCTGTCGAACCCTACTTCTCGGAGGGAACAGTATATACATCTGTAACGTCATATACCCTAACCTAAGGCAACCTAACATCTCGGATGTAACATTTGACAACATTCCAGGCGTGTTGGAACCCTACGTCTCGGTTGTAACATTACGTGCGTCTATAACGTTGTATATCCTAATCTGAGGCAACCTAACATCTCGGATGCAATATTTGACAACATTCCTAGCCTGTCGAACCCTACTTCTCGGAGGGAACAGTATATACGTCTATAACTATATATATCTTAACCTAAGGCCACCTAACATATCGTATGTAATATTTGACAACATTCCAGGCGTGTCGTCCCTACTTCTCGGTGGGAACATTATATGCGTCTATAACGTTGTATATCATAATCTAAGGCAACCTATCATCTCAGACGTAATATTTTACATCATTCCTGGTGTGTCGGAGCATACTTTTCGATGGGAATATTATATGCGTCTATAACGATCGATATCGTAATCTAAGGCAATCTAACATGTGGGATGTAATATTGGCTACATTCCTGGCCTGTCGAACCCTACTTCTCGGAGGGAACAGTATATACGTCTATAACGTCATATATCCTAACCTAAGGCAACCTAACATTTCGGATGTAACATTTGACAACATTCCAGGCGTGTCGGTCCCTACGTCTCGGTGGTAACGTTACATGCGTCTATAACGTTATATATCCTAACCTAAGGCAACCTAACATCTCGGATGCAATATTTGACAACATTCCTAGCCTGTCGAACCCTACTTCTCGGAGGGAACAGTATATACGTCTATAACGTTATATATCCTAACCGAAGGCAACCTGACATCTCGGATGTAATATTCTACATCATTCCAGGCGTGTCGGACCCTACCTCTCGGTGGGAACATTATATGAGTCTATAACGTTGTATATCATAATCTAAGGCAACCTATCATCTCAGACGTAATATTTTACAACATTCCTGGTGTGTCGGAGCATACTTTTCGGTGGTAACGTTACATGCGTCTATAACGTTATATATCCTAACCTAAGGCAACCTAACATCTCGGATGCAATATTTGACAACATTCCTAGCCTGTCGAACCCTACTTCTCGGAGGGAACAGTATATACGTCTATAACGTTATATATCCTAACCTAAGGCCACCTAACATTTCGTATGTAATATTTGACAACATTCCAGGCGTGTCGTCCCTACTTCTCGGAGGGAACAGTATATACGTCTGTAACGTCATATATCCTAACCTAAGGCAACCTAACATCTCGGATGTAACATTTGACAACATTCCAGGCGTGTCGGTCCCTACGTCTCGGTGATAACATTACATGCGTCTATAACGTTATATATCCTAACCTAAGGCCACCTAACATTTCGTATGTAATATTTGACAACATTCCAGGCGTGTCGTCCCTACTTCTCGGTGGTAACATTATATGCGTCTATAACGTTGTATATCATAATCTAAGGCAACCTATCATCTCAGACGTAATATTTTACATCATTCCTGGTGTGTCGGAGCATACTGTTCGATGGGAATATTATATGCGTCTATAACGGTCGATATCGTAATCTAAGGCAATCTAACATCTGGGATGTAATATTGGCTACATTCCTGGCCTGTCGAACCCTACTTCTCGGAGGGAACAGTATATACGTCTATAACGTCATATATCCTAACCTAAGGCAACCTAACACTTCGTATGTAACATTTGACAACATTCCAGGCGTGTCGGTCCCTACGTCTCGGTGGTAACGTTACATGCGTCTATAACGTTATATATCCTAACCTAAGGCAACCTAACATCTCGGATGCAATATTTGACAACATTCCTAGCCTGTCGAACCCTACTTCTCGGAGGGAACAGTATATACGTCTATAACGTTATATATCCTAACCTAGGGCAACCTAACATCTCGGATGTAATATTCTACTACCTTCCAGGCGTGTCGGACCCTACTTCTCGGTGGGAACATTATATGCGTCTATAACGTTGTATATCCTTATCTAAGGCAACCTAACATCTCGGATGCAATATTTGACAACATTCCTGGCCTGTCGAACCCTACTTCTCGGAGGCAACAGTATATACGTCTATAACGGTATATATCCTAATCTAAGGCAACCTAACATCTCGGATGCAATATTTGACAACATTCCTGGCCTGTCGAACCCTACTTCTCGGAGGGAACAGTATATACGTCTATAACGTCATATATCCTAACCTAAGGCAACCTTACATCACGGATGTAACATTTGACAACATTCCAGGCGTGTCGGTCCCTACGTCTCGATGGTAACATTACATGCGTGTATAACGTTATATATCCTAACCTAAGGCAACCTATCATCTCAGACGTAATATTTTACAACATTCCTGGCCTGTCGAACCCTACTTCTCGGAGGGAACAGTATATACATCTGTAACGTCATATACCCTAACCTAAGGCAACCTAACATCTCGGATGTAACATTTGACAACATTCCAGGCGTGTTGGAACCCTACGTCTCGGTGGTAACATTACGTGCGTCTATAACGTTGTATATTCTAATCTGAGGCAACCTAACATCTCGGATGCAATATTTGACAACATTCCTAGCCTGTCGAACCCTACTTCTCGGAGGGAACAGTATATACGTCTATAACTATATATATCTTAACCTAAGGCCACCTAACATCTCGTATGTAATATTTGACAACATTCCAGGCGTGTCGTCCCTACTTCTCGGTGGGAACATTATATGCGTCTATAACGTTGTATATCATAATCTAAGGCAACCTATCATCTCAGACGTAATATTTTACATCATTCCTGGTGTGTCGGAGCATACTTTTCGATGGGAATATTATATGCGTCTATAACGATCGATATCGTAATCTAAGGCAATCTAACATGTGGGATGTAATATTGGCTACATTCCTGGCCTGTCGAACCCTACTTCTCGGAGGGAACAGTATATACGTCTATAACGTCATATATCCTAACCTAAGGCAACCTAACATTTCGGATGTAACATTTGACAACATTCCAGGCGTGTCGGTCCCTACGTCTCGGTGGTAACGTTACATGCGTCTATAACGTTATATATCCTAACCTAAGGCAACCTAACATCTCGGATGCAATATTTGACAACATTCCTAGCCTGTCGAACCCTACTTCTCGGAGGGAACAGTATATACGTCTATAACGTTATATATCCTAACCGAAGGCAACCTGACATCTCGGATGTAATATTCTACATCATTCCAGGCGTGTCGGACCCTACCTCTCGGTGGGAACATTATATGAGTCTATAACGTTGTATATCATAATCTAAGGCAACCTATCATCTCAGACGTAATATTTTACAACATTCCTGGTGTGTCGGAGCATACTTTTCGGTGGTAACGTTACATGCGTCTATAACGTTATATATCCTAACCTAAGGCAACCTAACATCTCGGATGCAATATTTGACAACATTCCTAGCCTGTCGAACCCTACTTCTCGGAGGGAACAGTATATACGTCTATAACGTTATATATCCTAACCTAAGGCCACCTAACATTTCGTATGTAATATTTGACAACATTCCAGGCGTGTCGTCCCTACTTCTCGGTGGGAACATTATATGCGTCTATAACGTTGTATATCATAATCTAAGGCAACCTATCATCTCAGACGTAATATTTTACATCATTCCTGGTGTGTCGGAGCATACTTTTCGATGGGAATATTATATGCGTCTATAACGGTCGATATCGTAATCTATGGCAATCTAACATCTGGGATGTAATATTGGCTACATTCCTGGCCTGTCGAACCCTACTTCTCGGAGGGAACAGTATATACGTCTATAACGTTATATATCCTAACCTAGGGCAACCTAACATCTCGGATGTAATATTCTACATCATTCCAGGCGTGTCGGACCCTACTTCTCGGTGGGAACATTATATGCGTCTATAACGTTGTATATCCTTATCTAAGGCAACCTAACATCCCGGATGCAATATTTGACAACATTCCTGGCCTGTCGAACCCTACTTCTCGGAGGCAACAGTATATACGTCTATAACGGTATATATCCTAATCTAAGGCAACCTAACATCTCGGATGCAATATTTGACAACATTCCTGGCCTGTCGAAGCCTACTTCTCGGAGGGAACAGCATATACGTCTGTAACGTCATATATCCTAACCTGAGACAACCTAACAAACCGGATGTAACATTTGAAAACATTCCAGGCGTGTCGGTCCCTACGTCTCGGTGGTAACATTACATGCGTCTATAACGTTTTATATCCTAACCTAAGGCAACCTAACATCTCGGATGCAATATTTGACAACATTCCTGACCTGTCGAACCCTACTTCTCGGAGGGAACAGCATATACGTCTATAACGTCATATATCCTAACCTAAGGCAACCTAACATCTCGGATGTAACATTTGACAACATTCCAGGCGTGTCGGTCCCTACGTCTCGGTGGTAACATTACATGCGTCTATAACGGTATATATCCTAATCTTAGGCAACCTAACATCTCGGATGTAACATTTTACCACATTTCAGGCGTGTCGTCCCTACTTCTCGGTGGGAACATTATATGCGTCTATAACGTTGTATATCATAATCTAAGGCAACCTATCATCTCAGACGTAATATTTTACGACATTCCTGGTGTGTCGGAGCATACTTTTCGGTGAGAATATTATATGCGTCTATAACGGTCGATATCGTAATCTAAGGCAATCTAACATCTGGGATGTAATATTGGCTACATTCCTGGCCTGTCGAACCCTACTTCTCGGAGGGAACAGTATATACGTCTATAACGTCATATATTCTAACCTAAGGCAACCTAACACTTCGGATGTAACATTTGACAACATTCCAGGCGTGTCGGTCCCTACGTCTCGGTGGTAACGTTACATGCGTCTATAACGTTATATATCGTAACCTAAGGCAACCTAACATCTCGGATGCAATATTTGACAACATTCCTAGCCTGCCGAACCCTACTTCTCGGAGGGAACAGTATATACGTCTATAACGTTATATATCCTAACCGAAGGCAACCTGACATCTCGGATGTAATATTCTACATCATTCCAGGCGTGTCGGACCCTACTTCTCGGTGGGAACATTATATGAGTCTATAACGTTGTATATCCTAATCTAAGGCAACCTATTATCTCAGAAGTAATATTTTAAAATATTCCTGGCGTGTCGGTGCATACTTTTCGGTGGGAATATTATATGGGTCTATAACGGTCGATATCGTAATCTAAGGCAATCTAACATCTCGGATGCAATATTTGACAACATTCCTGGCCTGTCGAACCCTACTTCTCGGAGGGAACAGTATATACGTCTATAACGTTATATATCCTAACCTAGGGCAACCTAACATCTCGGATGTAATATTCTACTACCTTCCAGGCGTGTCGGACCCTACTTCTCGGTGGGAACATTATATGCGTCTATAACGTTGTATATCCTTATCTAAGGCAACCTAACATCTCGGATGCAATATTTGACAACATTCCTGGCCTGTCGAACCCTACTTCTCGGAGGCAACAGTATATACGTCTATAACGGTATATATCATAATCTAAGGCAACCTAACATCTCGGATGCAATATTTGACAACATTCCTGGCCTGTCGAAGCCTACTTCTCGGAGGGAACAGCATATACGTCTGTAACGTCATATATCCTAACCTGAGACAACCTAACAAACCGGATGTAACATTTGAAAACATTCCAGGCGTGTCGGTCCCTACGTCTCGGTGGTAACATTACATGCATCTATAACGTTTTATATCCTAACCTAAGGCAACCTAACATCTCGGATGCAATATTTGACAACATTCCTGACCTGTCGAACCCTACTTCTCGGAGGGAACAGCATATACGTCTATAACGTCATATATCCTAACCTAAGGCAACCTAACATCTCGGATGTAACATTTGACAATATTCCAGGCGTGTCGGTCCCTACGTCTCGGTGGTAACATTACATTCGTCTATAACGTTATATATCCTAACCTAAGGCAACCTAACATCTCGGATGCAATATTTGACAACATTCCTGGCCTGTCGAACCCTACTTCTGGGAGGGAACAGCATATACGTCTATAACGTCATATATACTAGCCTAATGCAACCTAACATCTCGGATGTTACATTTGACAACATTCCAGGCGTGTCGGTCCCTACGTCTCGGTGGTAACATTACATGCGTCTATAACGGTATATATCCTAATCTTAGGCAACCTAACATCTCGGATGTAACATTTTACCACATTTCAGGCGTGTCGTCCCTACTTCTCGGTGGGAACATTATATGCGTCTATAACGTTGTATATCATAATCTAAGGCAACCTATCATCTCAGACGTAATATTTTACGACATTCCTGGTGTGTCGGAGCATACTTTTCGGTGAGAATATTATATGCGTCTATAACGGTCGATATCGTAATCTAAGGCAATCTAACATCTGGGATGTAATATTGGCTACATTCCTGGCCTGTCGAACCCTACTTCTCGGAGGCAACAGTATATACGTCTATAACGGTATATATCCTAATCTAAGGCAACCTAACATCTCGGATGCAATATTTGACAACATTCCTGGCCTGTCGAAGCCTACTTCTCGGAGGGAACAGCATATACGTCTGTAACGTCATATATCCTAACCTGAGACAACCTAACAAACCGGATGTAACATTTGAAAACATTCCAGGCGTGTCGGTCCCTACGTCTCGGTGGTAACATTACATGCGTCTATAACGTTTTATATCCTAACCTAAGGCAACCTAACATCTCGGATGCAATATTTGACAACATTCCTGACCTGTCGAACCCTACTTCTCGGAGGGAACAGCATATACGTCTATAACGTCATATATCCTAACCTAAGGCAACCTAACATCTCGGATGTAACATTTGACAATATTCCAGGCGTGTCGGTCCCTACGTCTCGGTGGTAACATTACATTCGTCTATAACGTTATATATCCTAACCTAAGGCAACCTAACATCTCGGATGCAATATTTGACAACATTCCTGGCCTGTCGAACCCTACTTCTGGGAGGGAACAGCATATACGTCTATAACGTCATATACACTAGCCTAATGCAACCTAACATCTCGGATGTTACATTTGACAACATTCCAGGCGTGTCGGTCCCTACGTCTCGGTGGTAACATTACATGCGTCTATAACGGTATATATCCTAATCTTAGGCAACCTAACATCTCGGATGTAACATTTTACCACATTTCAGGCGTGTCGTCCCTACTTCTCGGTGGGAACATTATATGCGTCTATAACGTTGTATATCATAATCTAAGGCAACCTATCATCTCAGACGTAATATTTTACGACATTCCTGGTGTGTCGGAGCATACTTTTCGGTGAGAATATTATATGCGTCTATAACGGTCGATATCGTAATCTAAGGCAATCTAACATCTGGGATGTAATATTGGCTACATTCCTGGCCTGTCGAACCCTACTTCTCGGAGGGAACAGTATATACGTCTATAACGTCATATATCCTAACCTAAGGCAACCTAACACTTCGGGTGTAACATTTGACAACATTCCAGGCGTGTCGGTCCCTACGTCTCGGTGGTAACGTTACATGCGTCTATAACGTTATATATCCTAACCTAAGGCAACCTAACATCTCGGATGCAATATTTGACAACATTCCTAGCCTGCCGAACCCTACTTCTCGGAGGGAACAGTATATACGTCTATAACGTTATATATCCTAACCGAAGGCAACCTGACAGCTCGGATGTAATATTCTACATCATTCCAGGCGTGTCGGACCCTACTTCTCGGTGGGAACATTATATGAGTCTATAACGTTGTATATCCTAATCTAAGGCAACCTATTATCTCAGACGTAATATTTTAAAATATTCCTGGCGTGTCGGTGCATACTTTTCGGTGGGAATATTATATGCGTCTATAACTGTCGATATCGTAATCTAAGGCAATCTAACATCTCGGATGCAATATTTGACAACATTCCTGGCCTGTCGAACCCTACTTCTCGGAGGGAACAGTATATACGTCTATAACGTTATATATCCTAACCTAGGGCAACCTAACATCTCGGATGTAATATTCTACTACCTTCCTGACCTGTCGGAACCTACTTCTCGGTGCGAACAGTATATACGTCTATAACGTTATATATCCTAACCTAAGGCAACCTGACATCTCGGGTGTAATATTCTACAACCTTCCAGGCGTGTAGGACCCTACTTCTCGGTGGGAACATTATATGCGTCTATAACGTTGTATATCCTAATCTAAGGCAACCTAACATCTCGGATGCAATATTTGACAACATTCCTAGCCTGTCGAACCCTACTTCTCGGAGGGAACAGTATATACGTCTATAACTATATATATCTTAACCTAAGGCCACCTAACATCTCGTATGTAATATTTGACAACATTCCAGGCGTGTCGTCCCTACTTCTCGGTGGGAACATTATATGCGTCTATAACGTTGTATATCATAATCTAAGGCAACCTATCATCTCAGACGTAATATTTTACATCATTCCTGGTGTGTCGGAGCATACTTTTCGATGGGAATATTATATGCGTCTATAACGGTCGATATCGTAATCTAAGGCAATCTA
Source organism: Xylocopa violacea (assembly GCA_963969225.1). NCBI lineage: Eukaryota > Metazoa > Arthropoda > Insecta > Hymenoptera > Apidae > Xylocopa > Xylocopa violacea. The sequence goes on along the minus strand of CAXAJV010000014.1, from coordinate 4,881,268 downwards.
ACATGTGGGATGTAATATTGGCTACATTCCTGGCCTGTCGAACCCTACTTCTCGGAGGGAACAGTATATACGTCTATAACGTCATATATCCTAACCTAAGGCAACCTAACATTTCGGATGTAACATTTGACAACATTCCAGGCGTGTCGGTCCCTACGTCTCGGTGGTAACGTTACATGCGTCTATAACGTTATATATCCTAACCTAAGGCAACCTATCATCTCAGACGTAATATTTTACATCATTCCTGGTGTGTCGGAGCATACTTTTCGATGGGAATATTATATGCGTCTATAACGGTCGATATCGTAATCTATGGCAATCTAACATCTGGGATGTAATATTGGCTACATTCCTGGCCTGCCGAACCCTGCTTCTCGGAGGGAACAGTATATACGTCTATAACGTTATATATCCTAACCTAGGGCAACCTAACATCTCGGATGTAATATTCTACTACCTTCCAGGCGTGTCGGACCCTACTTCTCGGTGGGAACATTATATGCGTCTATAACGTTGTATATCCTTATCTAAGGCAACCTAACATCTCGGATGCAATATTTGACAACATTCCTGGCCTGTCGAACCCTACTTCTCGGAGGCAACAGTATATACGTCTATAACGGTATATATCCTAATCTAAGGCAACCTAACATCTCGGATGCAATGTTTGACAACATTCCTGGCCTGTCGAACCCTACTTCTCGGAGGGAACAGTATATACGTCTGTAACGTCATATATCCTAACCTAAGGCAACCTAACATCTCGGATGCAATATTTGACAACATTCCTGGCCTGTCGAACCCTACTTCTCGGAGGCAACAGTATATACGTCTATAACGGTATATATCCTAATCTAAGGCAACCTAACATCTCGGATGCAATGTTTGACAACATTCCTGGCCTGTCGAACCCTACTTCTCGGAGGGAACAGTATATACGTCTGTAACGTCATATATCCTAACCTAAGGCAACCTAACATATCGGATGTAACATTTGACAACATTCCAGGCGTGTCGGTCCCTACGTCTCGTTGATAACATTACATGCGTCTATAACGTTATATATCCTAACCTAAGGCCACCTAACATTTCGTATGTAATATTTGACAACATTCCAGGCGTGTCGTCCCTACTTCTCGGTGGTAACATTATATGCGTCTATAACGTTGTATATCATAATCTAAGGCAACCTATCATCTCAGACGTAATATTTTACATCATTCCTGGTGTGTCGGAGCATACTGTTCGATGGGAATATTATATGCGTCTATAACGGTCGATATCGTAATCTAAGGCAATCTAACATCTGGGATGTAATATTGGCTACATTCCTGGCCTGTCGAACCCTACTTCTCGGAGGGAAGAGTATATACGTCTATAACGTCATATATCCTAACCTAAGGCAACCTAACACTTCGTATGTAACATTTGACAACATTCCAGGCGTGTCGGTCCCTACGTCTCGGTGGTAACGTTACATGCGTCTATAACGTTATATATCCTAACCTAAGGCAACCTAACATCTCGGATGCAATATTTGACAACATTCCTAGCCTGTCGAACCCTACTTCTCGGAGGGAACAGTATATACGTCTATAACGTTATATATCCTAACCTAGGGCAACCTAACATCTCGGATGTAATATTCTACTACCTTCCAGGCGTGTCGGACCCTACTTCTCGGTGGGAACATTATATGCGTCTATAACGTTGTATATCCTTATCTAAGGCAACCTAACATCTCGGATGCAATATTTGACAACATTCCTGGCCTGTCGAACCCTACTTCTCGGAGGCAACAGTATATACGTCTATAACGGTATATATCCTAATCTAAGGCAACCTAACATCTCGGATGCAATATTTGACAACATTCCTGGCCTGTCGAACCCTACTTCTCGGAGGGAACAGTATATACGTCTATAACGTCATATATCCTAACCTAAGGCAACCTTACATCACGGATGTAACATTTGACAACATTCCAGGCGTGTCGGTCCCTACGTCTCGATGGTAACATTGCATGCGTGTATAACGTTATATATCCTAACCTAAGGCAACCTATCATCTCAGACGTAATATTTTACAACATTCCTGGCCTGTCGAACCCTACTTCTCGGAGGGAACAGTATATACGTCTGTAACGTCATATATCCTAACCTAAGGCAACCTAACATCTCGGATGCAATATTTGACAACATTCCTGGCCTGTCGAACCCTACTTCTCGGAGGCAACAGTATATACGTCTATAACGGTATATATCCTAATCTAAGGCAACCTAACATCTCGGATGCAATGTTTGACAACATTCCTGGCCTGTCGAACCCTACTTCTCGGAGGGAACAGTATATACGTCTGTAACGTCATATATCCTAACCTAAGGCAACCTAACATATCGGATGTAACATTTGACAACATTCCAGGCGTTTCGGTCCCTACGTCTCGTTGATAACATTACATGCGTCTATAACGTTATATATCCTAACCTAAGGCCACCTAACATTTCGTATGTAATATTTGACAACATTCCAGGCGTGTCGTCCCTACTTCTCGGTGGTAACATTATATGCGTCTATAACGTTGTATATCATAATCTAAGGCAACCTATCATCTCAGACGTAATATTTTACATCATTCCTGGTGTGTCGGAGCATACTGTTCGATGGGAATATTATATGCGTCTATAACGGTCGATATCGTAATCTAAGGCAATCTAACATCTGGGATGTAATATTGGCTACATTCCTGGCCTGTCGAACCCTACTTCTCGGAGGGAAGAGTATATACGTCTATAACGTCATATATCCTAACCTAAGGCAACCTAACACTTCGTATGTAACATTTGACAACATTCCAGGCGTGTCGGTCCCTACGTCTCGGTGGTAACGTTACATGCGTCTATAACGTTATATATCCTAACCTAAGGCAACCTAACATCTCGGATGCAATATTTGACAACATTCCTAGCCTGTCGAACCCTACTTCTCGGAGGGAACAGTATATACGTCTATAACGTTATATATCCTAACCTAGGGCAACCTAACATCTCGGATGTAATATTCTACTACCTTCCAGGCGTGTCGGACCCTACTTCTCGGTGGGAACATTATATGCGTCTATAACGTTGTATATCCTTATCTAAGGCAACCTAACATCTCGGATGCAATATTTGACAACATTCCTGGCCTGTCGAACCCTACTTCTCGGAGGCAACAGTATATACGTCTATAACGGTATATATCCTAATCTAAGGCAACCTAACATCTCGGATGCAATATTTGACAACATTCCTGGCCTGTCGAACCCTACTTCTCGGAGGGAACAGTATATACGTCTATAACGTCATATATCCTAACCTAAGGCAACCTTACATCACGGATGTAACATTTGACAACATTCCAGGCGTGTCGGTCCCTACGTCTCGATGGTAACATTGCATGCGTGTATAACGTTATATATCCTAACCTAAGGCAACCTATCATCTCAGACGTAATATTTTACAACATTCCTGGCCTGTCGAACCCTACTTCTCGGAGGGAACAGTATATACATCTGTAACGTCATATATCCTAACCTAAGGCAACCTAACATCTCGGATGTAACATTTGACAACATTCCAGGCGTGTTGGAACCCTACGTCTCGGTGGTAACATTACGTGCGTCTATAACGTTGTATATCATAATCTAAGGCAACCTATCATCTCAGACGTAATATTTTACATCATTCCTGGTGTGTCGGAGCATACTTTTCGATGGGAATATTATATGCGTCTATAACGGTCGATATCGTAATCTAAGGCAATCTAACATGTGGGATGTAATATTGGCTACATTCCTGGCCTGTCGAACCCTACTTCTCGGAGGGAACAGTATATACGTCTATAACGTCATATATCCTAACCTAAGGCAACCTAACATTTCGGATGTAACATTTGACAACATTCCAGGCGTGTCGGTCAATACGTCTCGGTGGTAACGTTACATGCGTCTATAACGTTATATATCCTAACCTAAGGCAACCTAACATCTCGGATGCAATATTTGACAACATTCCTAGCCTGTCGAACCCTACTTCTCGGAGGGAACAGTATATACGTCTATAACGTTATATATCCTAACCGAAGGCAACCTGACATCTCGGATGTAATATTCTACATCATTCCAGTCGTGTCGGACCCTACCTCTCGGTGGGAACATTATATGAGTCTATAACGTTGTATATCATAATCTAAGGCAACCTATCATCTCAGACGTAATATTTTACAACATTCCTGGTGTGTCGGAGCATACTTTTCGGTGGTAACGTTACATGCGTCTATAACGTTATATATCCTAACCTAAGGCAACCTAACATCTCGGATGCAATATTTGACAACATTCCTAGCCTGTCGAACCCTACTTCTCGGAGGGAACAGTATATACGTCTATAACGTTATATATCCTAACCTAAGGCCACCTAACATTTCGTATGTAATATTTGACAACATTCCAGGCGTGTCGTCCCTACTTCTCGGTGGGAACATTATATGCGTCTATAACGTTGTATATCATAATCTAAGGCAACCTATCATCTCAGACGTAATATTTTACATCATTCCTGGTGTGTCGGAGCATACTTTTCGATGGGAATATTATATGCGTCTATAACGGTCGATATCGTAATCTATGGCAATCTAACATCTGGGATGTAATATTGGCTACATTCCTGGCCTGTCGAACCCTACTTCTCGGAGGGAACAGTATATACGTCTATAACGTTATATATCCTAACCTAGGGCAACCTAACATCTCGGATGTAATATTCTACTACCTTCCAGGCGTGTCGGACCCTACTTCTCGGTGGGAACATTATATGCGTCTATAACGTTGTATATCCTTATCTAAGGCAACCTAACATCCCGGATGCAATATTTGACAACATTCCTGGCCTGTCGAACCCTACTTCTCGGAGGCAACAGTATATACGTCTATAACGGTATATATCCTAATCTAAGGCAACCTAACATCTCGGATGCAATATTTGACAACATTCCTGGCCTGTCGAAGCCTACTTCTCGGAGGGAACAGCATATACGTCTGTAACGTCATATATCCTAACCTGAGACAACCTAACAAACCGGATGTAACATTTGAAAACATTCCAGGCGTGTCGGTCCCTACGTCTCGGTGGTAACATTACATGCGTCTATAACGTTTTATATCCTAACCTAAGGCAACCTAACATCTCGGATGCAATATTTTACGACATTCCTGGTGTGTCGGAGCATACTTTTCGGTGAGAATATTATATGCGTCTATAACGGTCGATATCGTAATCTAAGGCAATCTAACATCTGGGATGTAATATTGGCTACATTCCTGGCCTGTCGAACCCTACTTCTCGGAGGGAACAGTATATACGTCTATAACGTCATATATCCTAACCTAAGGCAACCTTACATCACGGATGTAACATTTGACAACATTCCAGGCGTGTCGGTCCCTACGTCTCGATGGTAACATTACATGCGTGTATAACGTTATATATCCTAACCTAAGGCAACCTATCATCTCAGACGTAATATTTTACAACATTCCTGGCCTGTCGAACCCTACTTCTCGGAGGGAACAGTATATACATCTGTAACGTCATATATCCTAACCTAAGGCAACCTAACATCTCGGATGTAACATTTGACAACATTCCAGGCGTGTCGGTCCCTACGTCTCGGTGGTAACATTACATTCGTCTATAACGTTATATATCCTAACCTAAGGCAACCTAACATCTCGGATGCAATATTTGACAACATTCCTGGCCTGTCGAACCCTACTTCTGGGAGGGAACAGCATATACGTCTATAACGTCATATATACTAGCCTAATGCAACCTAACATCTCGGATGTTACATTTGACAACATTCCAGGCGTGTCGGTCCCTACGTCTCGGTGGTAACATTACATGCGTCTATAACGGTATATATCCTAATCTTAGGCAACCTAACATCTCGGATGTAACATTTTACCACATTTCAGGCGTGTCGTCCCTACTTCTCGGTGGGAACATTATATGCGTCTATAACGTTGTATATCATAATCTAAGGCAACCTATCATCTCAGACGTAATATTTTACGACATTCCTGGTGTGTCGGAGCATACTTTTCGGTGAGAATATTATATGCGTCTATAACGGTCGATATCGTAATCTAAGGCAATCTAACATCTGGGATGTAATATTGGCTACATTCCTGGCCTGTCGAACCCTACTTCTCGGAGGGAACAGTATATACGTCTATAACGTCATATATTCTAACCTAAGGCAACCTAACACTTCGGATGTAACATTTGACAACATTCCAGGCGTGTCGGTCCTTACGTCTCGGTGGTAACGTTACATGCGTCTATAACGTTATATATCCTAACCTAAGGCAACCTAACATCTCGGATGCAATATTTGACAACATTCCTAGCCTGCCGAACTCTACTTCTCGGAGGGAACAGTATATACGTCTATAACGTTATATATCCTAACCGAAGGCAACCTGACATCTCGGATGTAATATTCTACATCATTCCAGGCGTGTCGGACCCTACTTCTCCGTGGGAACATTATATGAGTCTATAACGTTGTATATCCTAATCTAAGGCAACCTATTATCTCAGAAGTAATATTTTAAAATATTCCTGGCGTGTCGGTGCATACTTTTTGGTGGGAATATTATATGGGTCTATAACGGTCGATATCGTAATCTAAGGCAATCTAACATCTCGGATGCAATATTTGACAACATTCCTGGCCTGTCGAACCCTACTTCTCGGAGGGAACAGTATATACGTCTATAACGTTATATATCCTAACCTAGGGCAACCTAACATCTCGGATGTAATATTCTACTACCTTCCAGGCGTGTCGGACCCTACTTCTCGGTGGGAACATTATATGCGTCTATAACGTTGTATATCCTTATCTAAGGCAACCTAACATCTCGGATGCAATATTTGACAACATTCCTGGCCTGTCGAACCCTACTTCTCGGAGGCAACAGTATATACGTCTGTAACGTCATATATCCTAACCTGAGACAACCTAACATTTCGGATGTAACATTTGAAAACATTCCAGGCGTGTCGGTCCCTACGTCTCGGTGGTAACATTACATGCGTCTATAACGTTTTATATCCTAACCTAAGGCAACCTAACATCTCGGATGCAATATTTGACAACATTCCTGACCTGTCGGAACCTACTTCTCGGTGCGAACAGTATATACGTCTATAACGTTATATATCCTAACCTAAGGCAACCTGACATCTCGGGTGTAATATTCTACAACCTTCCAGGCGTGTAGGACCCTACTTCTCGGTGGGAACATTATATGCGTCTATAACGTTGTATATCCTAATCTAAGGCAACCTAACATCTCGGATGCAATATTTGACAACATTCCTAGCCTGTCGAACCCTACTTCTCGGAGGGAACAGTATATACGTCTATAACTATATATATCTTAACCTAAGGCCACCTAACATCTCGTATGTAATATTTGACAACATTCCAGGCGTGTCGTCCCTACTTCTCGGTGGGAATATTATATGCGTCTATAACGTTGTATATCATAATCTAAGGCAACCTATCATCTCAGACGTAATATTTTACATCATTCCTGGTGTGTCGGAGCATACTTTTCGATGGGAATATTATATGCGTCTATAACGGTCGATATCGTAATCTAAGGCAATCTAACATGTGGGATGTAATATTGGCTACATTCCTGGCCTGTCGAACCCTACTTCTCGGAGGGAACAGTATATACGTCTATAACGTCATATACCCTAACCTAAGGCAACCTAACATTTCGGATGTAACATTTGACAACATTCCAGGCGTGTCGGTCCCTACGTCTCGGTGGTAACGTTACATGCGTCTATAACGTTATATATCCTAACCTAAGGCAACCTATCATCTCAGACGTAATATTTTACATCATTCCTGGTGTGTCGGAGCATACTTTTCGATGGGAATATTATATGCGTCTATAACGGTCGATATCGTAATCTATGGCAATCTAACATCTGGGATGTAATATTGGCTACATTCCTGGCCTGTCGAACCCTACTTCTCGGAGGGAACAGTATATACGTCTATAACGTTATATATCCTAACCTAGGGCAACCTAACATCTCGGATGTAATATTCTACTACCTTCCAGGCGTGTCGGACCCTACTTCTCGGTGGGAACATTATATGCGTCTATAACGTTGTATATCCTTATCTAAGGCAACCTAACATCTCGGATGCAATATTTGACAACATTCCTGGCCTGTCGAACCCTACTTCTCGGAGGCAACAGTATATACGTCTATAACGGTATATATCCTAATCTAAGGCAACCTAACATCTCGGATGCAATATTTGACAACATTCCTGGCCTGTCGAAACCTACTTCTCCGACGGAACAGTATATACGTCTATAACGTTATATATCCTAACCTGAGGCAACCTGACATCTCGGGTGTAATATTCTACAACCTTCCAGGCGTGTCGGACCCTACTTCTCGGTGGGAACAGTATATACGTCTATAACGTTATATATCCTAACCTAAGGCAACCTATCATCTCAGACGTAATATTTTACAACATTCCTGGCGTGTTGGGGCATACTTTTCGGTGGGAATATTATATGCGTCTATAACGGTCGATATCGTAATCTAAGGCAACCTAACATCTCGGATGTAATATTGGCTACATTCCTGGCCTGTCGAAACCTACTTCTCCGACGGAACAGTATATACGTCTATAACGTTATATATCCTAACCTGAGGCAACCTAACATCTCGGATGTAACATTTGACAACATTCCAGGCGTGTCGAACCCTACTTCTCGGAGGCAACAGTATATACGTCTATAACGGTATATATCCTAATCTAAGGCAACCTAACATCTCGGATGCAATGTTTGACAACATTCCTGGCCTGTCGAACCCTACTTCTCGGAGGGAACAGTATATACGTCTGTAACGTCATATATCCTAACCTAAGGCAACCTAACATATCGGATGTAACATTTGACAACATTCCAGGCGTGTCGGTCCCTACGTCTCGGTGATAACATTACATGCGTCTATAACGTTATATATCCTAACCTAAGGCAACCTATCATCTCAGACGTAATATTTTACATCATTCCTGGTGTGTCGGAGCATACTTTTCGATGGGAATATTATATGCGTCTATAACGGTCGATATCGTAATCTATGGCAATCTAACATCTGGGATGTAATATTGGCTACATTCCTGGCCTGTCGAACCCTACTTCTCGGAGGGAACAGTATATACGTCTATAACGTTATATATCCTAACCTAGGGCAACCTAACATCTCGGATGTAATATTCTACTACCTTCCAGGCGTGTCGGACCCTACTTCTCGGTGGGAACATTATATGCGTCTATAACGTTGTATATCCTTATCTAAGGCAACCTAACATCTCGGATGCAATATTTGACAACATTCCTGGCCTGTCGAACCCTACTTCTCGGAGGCAACAGTATATACGTCTATAACGGTATATATCCTAATCTAAGGCAACCTAACATCTCGGATGCAATATTTGACAACATTCCTGGCCTGTCGAAACCTACTTCTCCGACGGAACAGTATATACGTCTATAACGTTATATATCCTAACCTGAGGCAACCTGACATCTCGGGTGTAATATTCTACAACCTTCCAGGCGTGTCGGACCCTACTTCTCGGTGGGAACAGTATATACGTCTATAACGTTATATATCCTAACCTAAGGCAACCTATCATCTCAGACGTAATATTTTACAACATTCCTGGCGTGTTGGGGCATACTTTTCGGTGGGAATATTATATGCGTCTATAACGGTCGATATCGTAATCTAAGGCAACCTAACATCTCGGATGTAATATTGGCTACATTCCTGGCCTGTCGAAACCTACTTCTCCGACGGAACAGTATATACGTCTATAACGTTATATATCCTAACCTGAGGCAACCTAACATCTCGGATGTAACATTTGACAACATTCCAGGCGTGTCGAACCCTACTTCTCGGAGGCAACAGTATATACGTCTATAACGGTATATATCCTAATCTAAGGCAACCTAACATCTCGGATGCAATGTTTGACAACATTCCTGGCCTGTCGAACCCTACTTCTCGGAGGGAACAGTATATACGTCTGTAACGTCATATATCCTAACCTAAGGCAACCTAACATATCGGATGTAACATTTGACAACATTCCAGGCGTGTCGGTCCCTACGTCTCGGTGATAACATTACATGCGTCTATAACGTTATATATCCTAACCTAAGGCCACCTAACATTTCGTATGTAATATTTGACAACATTCCAGGCGTGTCGTCCCTACTTCTCGGTGGTAACATTATATGCGTCTATAACGTTGTATATCATAATCTAAGGCAACCTATCATCTCAGACGTAATATTTTACATCATTCCTGGTGTGTCGGAGCATACTGTTCGATGGGAATATTATATGCGTCTATAACGGTCGATATCGTAATCTAAGGCAATCTAACATCTGGGATGTAATATTGGCTACATTCCTGGCCTGTCGAACCCTACTTCTCGGAGGGAACAGTATATACGTCTATAACGTCATATATCCTAACCTAAGGCAACCTAACACTTCGTATGTAACATTTGACAACATTCCAGGCGTGTCGGTCCCTACGTCTCGGTGGTAACGTTACATGCGTCTATAACGTTATATATCCTAACCTAAGGCAACCTAACATCTCGGATGCAATATTTGACAACATTCCTAGCCTGTCGAACCCTACTTCTCGGAGGGAACAGTATATACGTCTATAACGTTATATATCCTAACCTAGGGCAACCTAACATCTCGGATGTAATATTCTACTACCTTCCAGGCGTGTCGGACCCTACTTCTCGGTGGGAACATTATATGCGTCTATAACGTTGTATATCCTTATCTAAGGCAACCTAACATCTCGGATGCAATATTTGACAACATTCCTGGCCTGTCGAACCCTACTTCTCGGAGGCAACAGTATATACGTCTATAACGGTATATATCCTAATCTAAGGCAACCTAACATCTCGGATGCAATATTTGACAACATTCCTGGCCTGTCGAACCCTACTTCTCGGAGGGAACAGTATATACGTCTATAACGTCATATATCCTAACCTAAGGCAACCTTACATCACGGATGTAACATTTGACAACATTCCAGGCGTGTCGGTCCCTACGTCTCGATGGTAACATTGCATGCGTGTATAACGTTATATATCCTAACCTAAGGCAACCTATCATCTCAGACGTAATATTTTACAACATTCCTGGCCTGTCGAACCCTACTTCTCGGAGGGAACAGTATATACATCTGTAACGTCATATATCCTAACCTAAGGCAACCTAACATCTCGGATGTAACATTTGACAACATTCCAGGCGTGTTGGAACCCTACGTCTCGGTGGTAACATTACGTGCGTCTATAACGTTGTATATCATAATCTAAGGCAACCTATCATCTCAGACGTAATATTTTACATCATTCCTGGTGTGTCGGAGCATACTTTTCGATGGGGAATATTATATGCGTCTATAACGGTCGATATCGTAATCTAAGGCAATCTAACATGTGGGATGTAATATTGGCTACATTCCTGGCCTGTCGAACCCTACTTCTCGGAGGGAACAGTATATACGTCTATAACGTCATATATCCTAACCTAAGGCAACCTAACATTTCGGATGTAACATTTGACAACATTCCAGGCGTGTCGGTCAATACGTCTCGGTGGTAACGTTACATGCGTCTATAACGTTATATATCCTAACCTAAGGCAACCTAACATCTCGGATGCAATATTTGACAACATTCCTAGCCTGTCGAACCCTACTTCTCGGAGGGAACAGTATATACGTCTATAACGTTATATATCCTAACCGAAGGCAACCTGACATCTCGGATGTAATATTCTACATCATTCCAGTCGTGTCGGACCCTACCTCTCGGTGGGAACATTATATGAGTCTATAACGTTGTATATCATAATCTAAGGCAACCTATCATCTCAGACGTAATATTTTACAACATTCCTGGTGTGTCGGAGCATACTTTTCGGTGGTAACGTTACATGCGTCTATAACGTTATATATCCTAACCTAAGGCAACCTAACATCTCGGATGCAATATTTGACAACATTCCTAGCCTGTCGAACCCTACTTCTCGGAGGGAACAGTATATACGTCTATAACGTTATATATCCTAACCTAAGGCCACCTAACATTTCGTATGTAATATTTGACAACATTCCAGGCGTGTCGTCCCTACTTCTCGGTGGGAACATTATATGCGTCTATAACGTTGTATATCATAATCTAAGGCAACCTATCATCTCAGACGTAATATTTTACATCATTCCTGGTGTGTCGGAGCATACTTTTCGATGGGAATATTATATGCGTCTATAACGGTCGATATCGTAATCTATGGCAATCTAACATCTGGGATGTAATATTGGCTACATTCCTGGCCTGTCGAACCCTACTTCTCGGAGGGAACAGTATATACGTCTATAACGTTATATATCCTAACCTAGGGCAACCTAACATCTCGGATGTAATATTCTACTACCTTCCAGGCGTGTCGGACCCTACTTCTCGGTGGGAACATTATATGCGTCTATAACGTTGTATATCCTTATCTAAGGCAACCTAACATCCCGGATGCAATATTTGACAACATTCCTGGCCTGTCGAACCCTACTTCTCGGAGGCAACAGTATATACGTCTATAACGGTATATATCCTAATCTAAGGCAACCTAACATCTCGGATGCAATATTTGACAACATTCCTGGCCTGTCGAAGCCTACTTCTCGGAGGGAACAGCATATACGTCTGTAACGTCATATATCCTAACCTGAGACAACCTAACAAACCGGATGTAACATTTGAAAACATTCCAGGCGTGTCGGTCCCTACGTCTCGGTGGTAACATTACATGCGTCTATAACGTTTTATATCCTAACCTAAGGCAACCTAACATCTCGGATGCAATATTTGACAACATTCCTGACCTGTCGAACCCTACTTCTCGGAGGGAACAGCATATACGTCTATAACGTCATATATCCTAACCTAAGGCAACCTAACATCTCGGATGTAACATTTGACAACATTCCAGGCGTGTCGGTCCCTACGTCTCGGTGGTAACATTACATTCGTCTATAACGTTATATATCCTAACCTAAGGCAACCTAACATCTCGGATGCAATATTTGACAACATTCCTGGCCTGTCGAACACTACTTCTGGGAGGGAACAGCATATACGTCTATAACGTCATATATACTAGCCTAATGCAACCTAACATCTCGGATGTTACATTTGACAACATTCCAGGCGTGTCGGTCCCTACGTCTCGGTGGTAACATTACATGCGTCTATAACGGTATATATCCTAATCTTAGGCAACCTAACATCTCGGATGTAACATTTTACCACATTTCAGGCGTGTCGTCCCTACTTCTCGGTGGGAACATTATATGCGTCTATAACGTTGTATATCATAATCTAAGGCAACCTATCATCTCAGACGTAATATTTTACGACATTCCTGGTGTGTCGGAGCATACTTTTCGGTGAGAATATTATATGCGTCTATAACGGTCGATATCGTAATCTAAGGCAATCTAACATCTGGGATGTAATATTGGCTACATTCCTGGCCTGTCGAACCCTACTTCTCGGAGGGAACAGTATATACGTCTATAACGTCATATATCCTAACCTAAGGCAACCTAACACTTCGGATGTAACATTTGACAACATTCCAGGCGTGTCGGTCCCTACGTCTCGGTGGTAACGTTACATGCGTCTATAACGTTATATATCCTAACCTAAGGCAACCTAACATCTCGGATGCAATATTTGACAACATTCCTAGCCTGCCGAACCCTACTTCTCGGAGGGAACAGTATATACGTCTATAACGTTATATATCCTAACCGAAGGCAACCTGACATCTCGGATGTAATATTCTACATCATTCCAGGCGTGTCGGACCCTACTTCTCGGTGGGAACATTATATGAGTCTATAACGTTGTATATCATAATCTAAGGCAACCTATCATCTCAGACGTAATATTTTACAACATTCCTGGTGTGTCGGAGCATACTTTTCGGTGGTAACGTTACATGCGTCTATAACGTTATATATCCTAACCTAAGGCAACCTAACATCTCGGATGCAATATTTGACAACATTCCTAGCCTGTCGAACCCTACTTCTCGGAGGGAACAGCATATACGTCTATAACGTCATATATCCTAACCTAAGGCAACCTAACATCTCGGATGTAACATTTGACAACATTCCAGGCGTGTCGGTCCCTACGTCTCGGTGGTAACATTACATGCGTCTATAACGGTATATATCCTAATCTTAGGCAACCTAACATCTCGGATGTAACATTTTACCACATTTCAGGCGTGTTGGAACCCTACGCCTCGGTGGTAACATTACGTGCGTCTATAACGTAATATATGCTAACCTAAGGCAATCTAACATCTGGGATGTAATATTCGCTACATTCCTGGCCTGTCGAACCCTACTTCTCGGAGGGAACAGTATATACGTCTATAACGTCATATATCCTAACCTAAGGCAACCTTACATCACGGATGTAACATTTGACAACATTCCAGGCGTGTCGGTCCCTACGTCTCGATGGTAACATTACATGCGTGTATAACGTTATATATCCTAACCTAAGGCAACCTATCATCTCAGACGTAATATTTTACAACATTCCTGGCCTGTCGAACCCTACTTCTCGGAGGGAACAGTATATACATCTGTAACGTCATATATCCTAACCTAAGGCAACCTAACATCTCGGATGTAACATTTGACAACATTCCAGGCGTGTCGGTCCCTACGTCTCGGTGGTAACATTACATTCGTCTATAACGTTATATATCCTAACCTAAGGCAACCTAACATCTCGGATGCAATATTTGACAACATTCCTGGCCTGTCGAACCCTACTTCTGGGAGGGAACAGCATATACGTCTATAACGTCATATATACTAGCCTAATGCAACCTAACATCTCGGATGTTACATTTGACAACATTCCAGGCGTGTCGGTCCCTACGTCTCGGTGGTAACATTACATGCGTCTATAACGGTATATATCCTAATCTTAGGCAACCTAACATCTCGGATGTAACATTTTACCACATTTCAGGCGTGTCGTCCCTACTTCTCGGTGGGAACATTATATGCGTCTATAACGTTGTATATCATAGTCTAAGGCAACCTATCATCTCAGACGTAATATTTTACGACATTCCTGGTGTGTCGGAGCATACTTTTCGGTGAGAATATTATATGCGTCTATAACGGTCGATATCGTAATCTAAGGCAATCTAACATCTGGGATGTAATATTGGCTACATTCCTGGCCTGTCGAACCCTACTTCTCGGAGGGAACAGTATATACGTCTATAACGTCATATATTCTAACCTAAGGCAACCTAACACTTCGGATGTAACATTTGACAACATTCCAGGCGTGTCGGTCCTTACGTCTCGGTGGTAACGTTACATGCGTCTATAACGTTATATATCCTAACCTAAGGCAACCTAACATCTCGGATGCAATATTTGACAACATTCCTAGCCTGCCGAACCCTACTTCTCGGAGGGAACAGTATATACGTCTATAACGTTATATATCCTAACCGAAGGCAACCTGACATCTCGGATGTAATATTCTACATCATTCCAGGCGTGTCGGACCCTACTTCTCGGTGGGAACATTATATGAGTCTATAACGTTGTATATCCTAATCTAAGGCAACCTATTATCTCAGAAGTAATATTTTAAAATATTCCTGGCGTGTCGGTGCATACTTTTCGGTGGGAATATTAT
This sequence comes from Xylocopa violacea, assembly GCA_963969225.1. Taxonomy (NCBI): domain Eukaryota; kingdom Metazoa; phylum Arthropoda; class Insecta; order Hymenoptera; family Apidae; genus Xylocopa; species Xylocopa violacea. The sequence goes on along the minus strand of CAXAJV010000014.1, from coordinate 4,865,310 downwards.
ATGGGTCTATAACGGTCGATATCGTAATCTAAGGCAATCTAACATCTCGGATGCAATATTTGACAACATTCCTGGCCTGTCGAACCCTACTTCTCGGAGGGAACAGTATATACGTCTATAACGTTATATATCCTAACCTAGGGCAACCTAACATCTCGGATGTAATATTCTACTACCTTCCAGGCGTGTCGGACCCTACTTCTCGGTGGGAACATTATATGCGTCTATAACGTTGTATATCCTTATCTAAGGCAACCTAACATCTCGGATGCAATATTTGACAACATTCCTGGCCTGTCGAACCCTACTTCTCGGAGGCAACAGTATATACGTCTATAACGGTATATATCCTAATCTAAGGCAACCTAACATCTCGGATGCAATATTTGACAACATTCCTGGCCTGTCGAAGCCTACTTCTCGGAGGGAACAGCATATACGTCTGTAACGTCATATATCCTAACCTGAGACAACCTAACATTTCGGATGTAACATTTGAAAACATTCCAGGCGTGTCGGTCCCTACGTCTCGGTGGTAACATTACATGCGTCTATAACGTTTTATATCCTAACCTAAGGCAACCTAACATCTCGGATGCAATATTTGACAACATTCATGACCTGTCGGAACCTACTTCTCGGTGCGAACAGTATATACGTCTATAACGTTATATATCCTAACCTAAGGCAACCTGACATCTCGGGTGTAATATTCTACAACCTTCCAGGCGTGTAGGACCCTACTTCTCGGTGGGAACATTATATGCGTCTATAACGTTGTATATCCTAATCTAAGGCAACCTAACATCTCGGATGCAATATTTGACAACATTCCTAGCCTGTCGAACCCTACTTCTCGGAGGGAACAGTATATACGTCTATAACTATATATATCTTAACCTAAGGCCACCTAACATCTCGTATGTAATATTTGACAACATTCCAGGCGTGTCGTCCCTACTTCTCGGTGGGAACATTATATGCGTCTATAACGTTGTATATCATAATCTAAGGCAACCTATCATCTCAGACGTAATATTTTACATCATTCCTGGTGTGTCGGAGCATACTTTTCGATGGGAATATTATATGCGTCTATAACGGTCGATATCGTAATCTAAGGCAATCTAACATGTGGGATGTAATATTGGCTACATTCCTGGCCTGTCGAACCCTACTTCTCGGAGGGAACAGTATATACGTCTATAACGTCATATATCCTAACCTAAGGCAACCTAACATTTCGGATGTAACATTTGACAACATTCCAGGCGTGTCGGTCCCTACGTCTCGGTGGTAACGTTACATGCGTCTATAACGTTATATATCCTAACCTAAGGCAACCTAACATCTCGGATGCAATATTTGACAACATTCCTGACCTGTCGAACCCTACTTCTCGGAGGGAACAGCATATACGTCTATAACGTGATATATCCTAACCTAAGGCAACCTAACATCTCGGATGTAACATTTGACAACATTCCAGGCGTGTCGGTCCCTACGTCTCGGTGGTAACATTACATGCGTCTATAACGTTTTGTATCCTAACCTAAGGCAACCTAACATCTCGGATGCAATATTTGACAACATTCCTGACCTGTCGAACCCTACTTCTCGGAGGGAACAGCATATACGTCTATAACGTCATATATCCTAACCTAAGGCAACCTAACATCTCGGATGTAACATTTGACAACATTCCAGGCGTGTCGGTCCCTACGTCTCGGTGGTAACATTACATTCGTCTATAACGTTATATATCCTAACCTAAGGCAACCTAACATCTCGGATGCAATATTTGACAACATTCCTGGCCTGTCGAAGCCTACTTCTGGGAGGGAACAGCATATACGTCTATAACGTCATATATACTAGCCTAATGCAACCTAACATCTCGGATGTTACATTTGACAACATTCCAGGCGTGTCGGTCCCTACGTCTCGGTGGTAACATTACATGCGTCTATAACGGTATATATCCTAATCTTAGGCAACCTAACATCTCGGATGTAACATTTTACCACATTTCAGGCGTGTTGGAACCCTACGCCTCGGTGGTAACATTACGTGCGTCTATAACGTAATATATGCTAACCTAAGGCAATCTAACATCTGGGATGTAATATTGGCTACATTCCTGGCCTGTCGAACCCTACTTCTCGGAGGGAACAGCATATACGTCTATAACGTCATATATACTAGCCTAATGCAACCTAACATCTCGGATGTTACATTTGACAACATTCCAGGCGTGTCGGTCCCTACGTCTCGGTGGTAACATTACATGCGTCTATAACGGTATATATCCTAATCTTAGGCAACCTAACATCTCGGATGTAACATTTTACCACATTTCAGGCGTGTCGTCCCTACTTCTCGGTGGGAACATTATATGCGTCTATAACGTTGTATATCATAATCTAAGGCAACCTATCATCTCAGACGTAATATTTTACGACATTCCTGGTGTGTCGGAGCATACTTTTCGGTGAGAATATTATATGCGTCTATAACGGTCGATATCGTAATCTAAGGCAATCTAACATCTGGGATGTAATATTGGCTACATTCCTGGCCTGTCGAACCCTACTTCTCGGAGGGAACAGTATATACGTCTATAACGTCATATATCCTAACCTAAGGCAACCTTACATCACGGATGTAACATTTGACAACATTCCAGGCGTGTCGGTCCCTACGTCTCGATGGTAACATTACATGCGTGTATAACGTTATATATCCTAACCTAAGGCAACCTATCATCTCAGACGTAATATTTTACAACATTCCTGGCCTGTCGAACCCTACTTCTCGGAGGGAACAGTATATACATCTGTAACGTCATATATCCTAACCTAAGGCAACCTAACATCTCGGATGTAACATTTGACAACATTCCAGGCGTGTCGGTCCCTACGTCTCGGTGGTAACATTACATTCGTCTATAACGTTATATATCCTAACCTAAGGCAACCTAACATCTCGGATGCAATATTTGACAACATTCCTGGCCTGTCGAACCCTACTTCTGGGAGGGAACAGCATATACGTCTATAACGTCATATATACTAGCCTAATGCAACCTAACATCTCGGATGTTACATTTGACAACATTCCAGGCGTGTCGGTCCCTACGTCTCGGTGGTAACATTACATGCGTCTATAACGGTATATATCCTAATCTTAGGCAACCTAACATCTCGGATGTAACATTTTACCACATTTCAGGCGTGTCGTCCCTACTTCTCGGTGGGAACATTATATGCGTCTATAACGTTGTATATCATAATCTAAGGCAACCTATCATCTCAGACGTAATATTTTACGACATTCCTGGTGTGTCGGAGCATACTTTTCGGTGAGAATATTATATGCGTCTATAACGGTCGATATCGTAATCTAAGGCAATCTAACATCTGGGATGTAATATTGGCTACATTCCTGGCCTGTCGAACCCTACTTCTCGGAGGGAAGAGTATATACGTCTATAACGTCATATATCCTAACCTAAGGCAACCTTACATCACGGATGTAACATTTGACAACATTCCAGGCGTGTCGGTCCCTACGTCTCGATGGTAACATTACATGCGTGTATAACGTTATATATCCTAACCTAAGGCAACCTATCATCTCAGACGTAATATTTTACAACATTCCTGGCCTGTCGAACCCTACTTCTCGGAGGGAACAGTATATACATCTGTAACGTCATATATCCTAACCTAAGGCAACCTAACATCTCGGATGTAACATTTGACAACATTCCAGGCGTGTCGGTCCCTACGTCTCGGTGGTAACATTACATTCGTCTATAACGTTATATATCCTAACCTAAGGCAACCTAACATCTCGGATGCAATATTTGACAACATTCCTGGCCTGTCGAACCCTACTTCTGGGAGGGAACAGCATATACGTCTATAACGTCATATATACTAGCCTAATGCAACCTAACATCTCGGATGTTACATTTGACAACATTCCAGGCGTGTCGGTCCCTACGTCTCGGTGGTAACATTACATGCGTCTATAACGGTATATATCCTAATCTTAGGCAACCTAACATCTCGGATGTAACATTTTACCACATTTCAGGCGTGTCGTCCCTACTTCTCGGTGGGAACATTATATGCGTCTATAACGTTGTATATCATAGTCTAAGGCAACCTATCATCTCAGACGTAATATTTTACGACATTCCTGGTGTGTCGGAGCATACTTTTCGGTGAGAATATTATATGCGTCTATAACGGTCGATATCGTAATCTAAGGCAATCTAACATCTGGGATGTAATATTGGCTACATTCCTGGCCTGTCGAACCCTACTTCTCGGAGGGAACAGTATATACGTCTATAACGTCATATATTCTAACCTAAGGCAACCTAACACTTCGGATGTAACATTTGACAACATTCCAGGCGTGTCGGTCCTTACGTCTCGGTGGTAACGTTACATGCGTCTATAACGTTATATATCCTAACCTAAGGCAACCTAACATCTCGGATGCAATATTTGACAACATTCCTAGCCTGCCGAACCCTACTTCTCGGAGGGAACAGTATATACGTCTATAACGTTATATATCCTAACCGAAGGCAACCTGACATCTCGGATGTAATATTCTACATCATTCCAGGCGTGTCGGACCCTACTTCTCGGTGGGAACATTATATGAGTCTATAACGTTGTATATCCTAATCTAAGGCAACCTATTATCTCAGAAGTAATATTTTAAAATATTCCTGGCGTGTCGGTGCATACTTTTCGGTGGGAATATTATATGGGTCTATAACGGTCGATATCGTAATCTAAGGCAATCTAACATCTCGGATGCAATATTTGACAACATTCCTGGCCTGTCGAACCCTACTTCTCGGAGGGAACAGTATATACGTCTATAACGTTATATATCCTAACCTAGGGCAACCTAACATCTCGGATGTAATATTCTACTACCTTCCAGGCGTGTCGGACCCTACTTCTCGGTGGGAACATTATATGCGTCTATAACGTTGTATATCCTTATCTAAGGCAACCTAACATCTCGGATGCAATATTTGACAACATTCCTGGCCTGTCGAACCCTACTTCTCGGAGGCAACAGTATATACGTCTATAACGGTATATATCCTAATCTAAGGCAACCTAACATCTCGGATGCAATATTTGACAACATTCCTGGCCTGTCGAAGCCTACTTCTCGGAGGGAACAGCATATACGTCTGTAACGTCATATATCCTAACCTGAGACAACCTAACATTTCGGATGTAACATTTGAAAACATTCCAGGCGTGTCGGTCCCTACGTCTCGGTGGTAACATTACATGCGTCTATAACGTTTTATATCCTAACCTAAGGCAACCTAACATCTCGGATGCAATATTTGACAACATTCCTGACCTGTCGGAACCTACTTCTCGGTGCGAACAGTATATACGTCTATAACGTTATATATCCTAACCTAAGGCAACCTGACATCTCGGGTGTAATATTCTACAACCTTCCAGGCGTGTAGGACCCTACTTCTCGGTGGGAACATTATATGCGTCTATAACGTTGTATATCCTAATCTAAGGCAACCTAACATCTCGGATGCAATATTTGACAACATTCCTAGCCTGTCGAACCCTACTTCTCGGAGGGAACAGTATATACGTCTATAACTATATATATCTTAACCTAAGGCCACCTAACATCTCGTATGTAATATTTGACAACATTCCAGGCGTGTCGTCCCTACTTCTCGGTGGGAACATTATATGCGTCTATAACGTTGTATATCATAATCTAAGGCAACCTATCATCTCAGACGTAATATTTTACATCATTCCTGGTGTGTCGGAGCATACTTTTCGATGGGAATATTATATGCGTCTATAACGGTCGATATCGTAATCTAAGGCAATCTAACATGTGGGATGTAATATTGGCTACATTCCTGGCCTGTCGAACCCTACTTCTCGGAGGGAACAGTATATACGTCTATAACGTCATATATCCTAACCTAAGGCAACCTAACATTTCGGATGTAACATTTGACAACATTCCAGGCGTGTCGGTCCCTACGTCTCGGTGGTAACGTTACATGCGTCTATAACGTTATATATCCTAACCTAAGGCAACCTAACATCTCGGATGCAATATTTGACAACATTCCTGACCTGTCGAACCCTACTTCTCGGAGGGAACAGCATATACGTCTATAACGTGATATATCCTAACCTAAGGCAACCTAACATCTCGGATGTAACATTTGACAACATTCCAGGCGTGTCGGTCCCTACGTCTCGGTGGTAACATTACATGCGTCTATAACGTTTTGTATCCTAACCTAAGGCAACCTAACATCTCGGATGCAATATTTGACAACATTCCTGACCTGTCGAACCCTACTTCTCGGAGGGAACAGCATATACGTCTATAACGTCATATATCCTAACCTAAGGCAACCTAACATCTCGGATGTAACATTTGACAACATTCCAGGCGTGTCGGTCCCTACGTCTCGGTGGTAACATTACATTCGTCTATAACGTTATATATCCTAACCTAAGGCAACCTAACATCTCGGATGCAATATTTGACAACATTCCTGGCCTGTCGAAGCCTACTTCTGGGAGGGAACAGCATATACGTCTATAACGTCATATATACTAGCCTAATGCAACCTAACATCTCGGATGTTACATTTGACAACATTCCAGGCGTGTCGGTCCCTACGTCTCGGTGGTAACATTACATGCGTCTATAACGGTATATATCCTAATCTTAGGCAACCTAACATCTCGGATGTAACATTTTGCCACATTTCAGGCGTGTTGGAACCCTACGCCTCGGTGGTAACATTACGTGCGTCTATAACGTAATATATGCTAACCTAAGGCAATCTAACATCTGGGATGTAATATTGGCTACATTCCTGGCCTGTCGAACCCTACTTCTCGGAGGGAACAGTATATACGTCTATAACGTCATATATCCTAACCTAAGGCAACCTTACATCACGGATGTAACATTTGACAACATTCCAGGCGTGTCGGTCCCTACGTCTCGATGGTAACATTACATGCGTGTATAACGTTATATATCCTAACCTAGGGCAACCTATCATCTCAGACGTAATATTTTACAACATTCCTGGCCTGTCGAACCCTACTTCTCGGAGGGAACAGTATATACATCTGTAACGTCATATATCCTAACCTAAGGCAACCTAACATCTCGGATGTAACATTTGACAACATTCCAGGCGTGTTGGAAGCCTACGTCTCGGTGGTAACATTACGTGCGTCTATAACGTTGTACATCCTAATCTAAGGCAACCTAACATCTCGGATGCAATATTTGACAACATTCCTAGCCTGTCGAACCCTACTTCTCGGAGGGAACAGTATATACGTCTATAACTATATATATCTTAACCTAAGGCCACCTAACATCTCGTATGTAATATTTGACAACATTCCAGGCGTGTCGTCCCTACTTCTCGGTGGGAATATTATATGCGTCTATAACGTTGTATATCATAATCTAAGGCAACCTATCATCTCAGACGTAATATTTTACATCATTCCTGGTGTGTCGGAGCATACTTTTCGATGGGAATATTATATGCGTCTATAACGGTCGATATCGTAATCTAAGGCAATCTAACATGTGGGATGTAATATTGGCTACATTCCTGGCCTGTCGAACCCTACTTCTCGGAGGGAACAGTATATACGTCTATAACGTCATATATCCTAACCTAAGGCAACCTAACATTTCGGATGTAACATTTGACAACATTCCAGGCGTGTCGGTCCCTACGTCTCGGTGGTAACGTTACATGCGTCTATAACGTTATATATCCTAACCTAAGGCAACCTAACATCTCGGATGCAATATTTGACAACATTCCTAGCCTGTCGAACCCTACTTCTCGGAGGGAACAGTATATACGTCTATAACGTTATATATCCTAACCGAAGGCAACCTGACATCTCGGATGTAATATTCTACATCATTCCAGGCGTGTCGGACCCTACCTCTCGGTGGGAACATTATATGAGTCTATAACGTTGTATATCATAATCTAAGGCAACCTATCATCTCAGACGTAATATTTTACAACATTCCTGGTGTGTCGGAGCATACTTTTCGGTGGTAACTTTACATGCGTCTATAACGTTATATATCCTAGCCTAAGGCAACCTAACATCTCGGATGCAATATTTGACAACATTCCTAGCCTGTCGAACCCTACTTCTCGGAGGGAACAGTATATACGTCTATAACGTTATATATCCTAACCTAAGGCCACCTAACATTTCGTATGTAATATTTGACAACATTCCAGGCGTGTCGTCCCTACTTCTCGGTGGGAACATTATATGCGTCTATAACGTTGTATATCATAATCTAAGGCAACCTATCATCTCAGACGTAATATTTTACATCATTCCTGGTGTGTCGGAGCATACTTTTCGATGGGAATATTATATGCGTCTATAACGGTCGATATCGTAATCTATGGCAATCTAACATCTGGGATGTAATATTGGCTACATTCCTGGCCTGCCGAACCCTGCTTCTCGGAGGGAACAGTATATACGTCTATAACGTTATATATCCTAACCTAGGGCAACCTAACATCTCGGATGTAATATTCTACTACCTTCCAGGCGTGTCGGACCCTACTTCTCGGTGGGAACATTATATGCGTCTATAACGTTGTATATCCTTATCTAAGGCAACCTAACATCTCGGATGTAACATTTTACCACATTTCAGGCGTGTTGGAACCCTACACCTCGGTGGTAACATTACGTGCGTCTATAACGTAATATATGCTAACCTAAGGCAATCTAACATCTGGGATGTAATATTGGCTACATTCCTGGCCTGTCGAACCCTACTTCTCGGAGGGAACAGTATATACGTCTATAACGTCATATATCCTAACCTAAGGCAACCTTACATCACGGATGTAACATTTGACAACATTCCAGGCGTGTCGGTCCCTACGTCTCGATGGTAACATTACATGCGTGTATAACGTTATATATCCTAACCTAGGGCAACCTATCATCTCAGACGTAATATTTTACAACATTCCTGGCCTGTCGAACCCTACTTCTCGGAGGGAACAGTATATACATCTGTAACGTCATATATCCTAACCTAAGGCAACCTAACATCTCGGATGTAACATTTGACAACATTCCAGGCGTGTTGGAACCCTACGTCTCGGTGGTAACATTACGTGCGTCTATAACGTTGTACATCCTAATCTAAGGCAACCTAACATCTCGGATGCAATATTTGACAACATTCCTAGCCTGTCGAACCCTACTTCTCGGAGGGAACAGTATATACGTCTATAACTATATATATCTTAACCTAAGGCCACCTAACATCTCGTATGTAATATTTGACAACATTCCAGGCGTGTCGTCCCTACTTCTCGGTGGGAATATTATATGCGTCTATAACGTTGTATATCATAATCTAAGGCAACCTATCATCTCAGACGTAATATTTTACATCATTCCTGGTGTGTCGGAGCATACTTTTCGATGGGAATATTATATGCGTCTATAACGGTCGATATCGTAATCTAAGACAATCTAACATGTGGGATGTAATATTGGCTACATTCCTGGCCTGTCGAACCCTACTTCTCGGAGGGAACAGTATATACGTCTATAACGTCATATATCCTAACCTAAGGCAACCTAACATTTCGGATGTAACATTTGACAACATTCCAGGCGTGTCGGTCCCTACGTCTCGGTGGTAACGTTACATGCGTCTATAACGTTGTATATCCTAACCTAAGGCAACCTAACATCTCGGATGCAATATTTGACAACATTCCTAGCCTGTCGAACCCTACTTCTCGGAGGGAACAGTATATACGTCTATAACGTTATATATCCTAACCGAAGGCAACCTGACATCTCGGATGTAATATTCTACATCATTCCAGGCGTGTCGGACCCTACCTCTCGGTGGGAACATTATATGAGTCTATAACGTTGTATATCATAATCTAAGGCAACCTATCATCTCAGACGTAATATTTTACAACATTCCTGGTGTGTCGGAGCATACTTTTCGGTGGTAACGTTACATGCGTCTATAACGTTATATATCCTAACCTAAGGCAACCTAACATCTCGGATGCAATATTTGACAACATTCCTAGCCTGTCGAACCCTACTTCTCGGAGGGAACAGTATATACGTCTATAACGTTATATATCCTAACCTAAGGCCACCTAACATTTCGTATGTAATATTTGACAACATTCCAGGCGTGTCGTCCCTACTTCTCGGTGGGAACATTATATGCGTCTATAACGTTGTATATCATAATCTAAGGCAACCTATCATCTCAGACGTAATATTTTACATCATTCCTGGTGTGTCGGAGCATACTTTTCGATGGGAATATTATATGCGTCTATAACGGTCGATATCGTAATCTATGGCAATCTAACATCTGGGATGTAATATTGGCTACATTCCTGGCCTGCCGAACCCTGCTTCTCGGAGGGAACAGTATATACGTCTATAACGTTATATATCCTAACCTAGGGCAACCTAACATCTCGGATGTAATATTCTACTACCTTCCAGGCGTGTCGGACCCTACTTCTCGGTGGGAACATTATATGCGTCTATAACGTTGTATATCCTTATCTAAGGCAACCTAACATCTCGGATGCAATATTTGACAACATTCCTGGCCTGTCGAACCCTACTTCTCGGAGGCAACAGTATATACGTCTATAACGGTATATATCCTAATCTAAGGCAACCTAACATCTCGGATGCAATGTTTGACAACATTCCTGGCCTGTCGAACCCTACTTCTCGGAGGGAACAGTATATACGTCTGTAACGTCATATATCCTAACCTAAGGCAACCTAACATCTCGGATGCAATATTTGACAACATTCCTGGCCTGTCGAACCCTACTTCTCGGAGGCAACAGTATATACGTCTATAACGGTATATATCCTAATCTAAGGCAACCTAACATCTCGGATGCAATGTTTGACAACATTCCTGGCCTGTCGAACCCTACTTCTCGGAGGGAACAGTATATACGTCTGTAACGTCATATATCCTAACCTAAGGCAACCTAACATCTCGGATGTAACATTTGACAACATTCCAGGCGTGTCGGTCCCTACGTCTCGGTGATAACATTACATGCGTCTATAACGTTATATATCCTAACCTAAGGCCACCTAACATTTCGTATGTAATATTTGACAACATTCCAGGCGTGTCGTCCCTACTTCTCGGTGGTAACATTATATGCGTCTATAACGTTGTATATCATAATCTAAGGCAACCTATCATCTCAGACGTAATATTTTACATCATTCCTGGTGTGTCGGAGCATACTGTTCGATGGGAATATTATATGCGTCTATAACGGTCGATATCGTAATCTAAGGCAATCTAACATCTGGGATGTAATATTGGCTACATTCCTGGCCTGTCGAACCCTACTTCTCGGAGGGAACAGTATATACGTCTATAACGTCATATATCCTAACCTAAGGCAACCTAACACTTCGTATGTAACATTTGACAACATTCCAGGCGTGTCGGTCCCTACGTCTCGGTGGTAACGTTACATGCGTCTATAACGTTATATATCCTAACCTAAGGCAACCTAACATCTCGGATGCAATATTTGACAACATTCCTAGCCTGTCGAACCCTACTTCTCGGAGGGAACAGTATATACGTCTATAACGTTATATATCCTAACCTAGGGCAACCTAACATCTCGGATGTAATATTCTACTACCTTCCAGGCGTGTCGGACCCTACTTCTCGGTGGGAACATTATATGCGTCTATAACGTTGTATATCCTTATCTAAGGCAACCTAACATCTCGGATGCAATATTTGACAACATTCCTGGCCTGTCGAACCCTACTTCTCGGAGGGAACAGTATATACGTCTATAACGTCATATATCCTAACCTAAGGCAACCTTACATCACGGATGTAACATTTGACAACATTCCAGGCGTGTCGGTCCCTACGTCTCGATGGTAACATTGCATGCGTGTATAACGTTATATATCCTAACCTAAGGCAACCTATCATCTCAGACGTAATATTTTACAACATTCCTGGCCTGTCGAACCCTACTTCTCGGAGGGAACAGTATATACATCTGTAACGTCATATATCCTAACCTAAGGCAACCTAACATCTCGGATGTAACATTTGACAACATTCCAGGCGTGTTGGAACCCTACGTCTCGGTGGTAACATTACGTGCGTCTATAACGTTGTATATCCTAATCTGAGGCAACCTAACATCTCGGATGCAATATTTGACAACATTCCTAGCCTGTCGAACCCTACTTCTCGGAGGGAACAGTATATACGTCTATAACTATATATATCTTAACCTAAGGCCACCTAACATCTCGTATGTAATATTTGACAACATTCCAGGCGTGTCGTCCCTACTTCTCGGTGGGAACATTATATGCGTCTATAACGTTGTATATCATAATCTAAGGCAACCTATCATCTCAGACGTAATATTTTACATCATTCCTGGTGTGTCGGAGCATACTTTTCGATGGGAATATTATATGCGTCTATAACGGTCGATATCGTAATCTAAGGCAATCTAACATGTGGGATGTAATATTGGCTACATTCCTGGCCTGTCGAACCCTACTTCTCGGAGGGAACAGTATATACGTCTATAACGTCATATATCCTAACCTAAGGCAACCTAACATTTCGGATGTAACATTTGACAACATTCCAGGCGTGTCGGTCCCTACGTCTCGGTGGTAACGTTACATGCGTCTATAACGTTATATATCCTAACCTAAGGCAACCTAACATCTCGGATGCAATATTTGACAACATTCCTAGCCTGTCGAACCCTACTTCTCGGAGGGAACAGTATATACGTCTATAACGTTATATATCCTAACCGAAGGCAACCTGACATCTCGGATGTAATATTCTACATCATTCCAGTCGTGTCGGACCCTACCTCTCGGTGGGAACATTATATGAGTCTATAACGTTATATATCCTAACCTAAGGCAACCTAACATCTCGGATGCAATATTTGACAACATTCCTAGCCTGTCGAACCCTACTTCTCGGAGGGAACAGTATATACGTCTATAACGTTATATATCCTAACCTAAGGCCACCTAACATTTCGTATGTAATATTTGACAACATTCCAGGCGTGTCGTCCCTACTTCTCGGTGGGAACATTATATGCGTCTATAACGTTGTATATCATAATCTAAGGCAACCTATCATCTCAGACGTAATATTTTACATCATTCCTGGTGTGTCGGAGCATACTTTTCGATGGGAATATTATATGCGTCTATAACGGTCGATATCGTAATCTATGGCAATCTAACATCTGGGATGTAATATTGGCTACATTCCTGGCCTGTCGAACCCTACTTCTCGGAGGGAACAGTATATACGTCTATAACGTTATATATCCTAACCTAGGGCAACCTAACATCTCGGATGTAATATTCTACTACCTTCCAGGCGTGTCGGACCCTACTTCTCGGTGGGAACATTATATGCGTCTATAACGTTGTATATCCTTATCTAAGGCAACCTAACATCCCGGATGCAATATTTGACAACATTCCTGGCCTGTCGAACCCTACTTCTCGGAGGCAACAGTATATACGTCTATAACGGTATATATCCTAATCTAAGGCAAGCTAACATCTCGGATGCAATATTTGACAACATTCCTGGCCTGTCGAAGCCTACTTCTCGGAGGGAACAGCATATACGTCTGTAACGTCATATATCCTAACCTGAGACAACCTAACAAACCGGATGTAACATTTGAAAACATTCCAGGCGTGTCGGTCCCTACGTCTCGGTGGTAACATTACATGCGTCTATAACGTTTTATATCCTAACCTAAGGCAACCTAACATCTCGGATGCAATATTTGACAACATTCCTGACCTGTCGAACCCTACTTCTCGGAGGGAACAGCATATACGTCTATAACGTCATATATCCTAACCTAAGGCAACCTAACATCTCGGATGTAACATTTGACAACATTCCAGGCGTGTCGGTCCCTACGTCTCGGTGGTAACATTACATTCGTCTATAACGTTATATATCCTAACCTAAGGCAACCTAACATCTCGGATGCAATATTTGACAACATTCCTGGCCTGTCGAACCCTACTTCTGGGAGGGAACAGCATATACGTCTATAACGTCATATATACTAGCCTAATGCAACCTAACATCTCGGATGTTACATTTGACAACATTCCAGGCGTGTCGGTCCCTACGTCTCGGTGGTAACATTACATGCGTCTATAACGGTATATATCCTAATCTTAGGCAACCTAACATCTCGGATGTAACATTTTACCACATTTCAGGCGTGTCGTCCCTACTTCTCGGTGGGAACATTATATGCGTCTATAACGTTGTATATCATAATCTAAGGCAACCTATCATCTCAGACGTAATATTTTACATCATTCCTGGTGTGTCGGAGCATACTTTTCGATGGGAATATTATATGCGTCTATAACGGTCGATGTCGTAATCTAAGGCAATCTAACATGTGGGATGTAATATTGGCTACATTCCTGGCCTGTCGAACCCTACTTCTCGGAGGGAACAGTATATACGTCTATAACGTCATATATCCTAACCTAAGGCAACCTAACATTTCGGATGTAACATTTGACAACATTCCAGGCGTGTCGGTCCCTACGTCTCGGTGGTAACGTTACATGCGTCTATAACGTTATATATCCTAACCTAAGGCAACCTAACATCTCGGATGCAATATTTGACAACATTCCTAGCCTGTCGAACCCTACTTCTCGGAGGGAACAGTATATACGTCTATAACGTTATATATCCTAACCGAAGGCAACCTGACATCTCGGATGTAATATTCTACATCATTCCAGGCGTGTCGGACCCTACCTCTCGGTGGGAACATTATATGAGTCTATAACGTTGTATATCATAATCTAAGGCAACCTATCATCTCAGACGTAATATTTTACAACATTCCTGGTGTGTCGGAGCATACTTTTCGGTGGTAACGTTACATGCGTCTATAACGTTATATATCCTAACCTAAGGCAACCTAACATCTCGGATGCAATATTTGACAACATTCCTAGCCTGTCGAACCCTACTTCTCGGAGGGAACAGTATATACGTCTATAACGTTATATATCCTAACCTAAGGCCACCTAACATTTCGTATGTAATATTTGACAACATTCCAGGCGTGTCGTCCCTACTTCTCGGTGGGAACATTATATGCGTCTATAACGTTGTATATCATAATCTAAGGCAACCTATCATCTCAGACGTAATATTTTACATCATTCCTGGTGTGTCGGAGCATACTTTTCGATGGGAATATTATATGCGTCTATAACGGTCGATATCGTAATCTATGGCAATCTAACATCTGGGATGTAATATTGGCTACATTCCTGGCCTGTCGAACCCTACTTCTCGGAGGGAACAGTATATACGTCTATAACGTTATATATCCTAACCTAGGGCAACCTAACATCTCGGATGTAATATTCTACTACCTTCCAGGCGTGTCGGACCCTACTTCTCGGTGGGAACATTATATGCGTCTATAACGTTGTATATCCTTATCTAAGGCAACCTAACATCCCGGATGCAATATTTGACAACATTCCTGGCCTGTCGAACCCTACTTCTCGGAGGCAACAGTATATACGTCTATAACGGTATATATCCTAATCTAAGGCAACCTAACATCTCGGATGCAATATTTGACAACATTCCTGGCCTGTCGAAGCCTACTTCTCGGAGGGAACAGCATATACGTCTGTAACGTCATATATCCTAACCTGAGACAACCTAACAAACCGGATGTAACATTTGAAAACATTCCAGGCGTGTCGGTCCCTACGTCTCGGTGGTAACATTACATGCGTCTATAACGTTTTATATCCTAACCTAAGGCAACCTAACATCTCGGATGCAATATTTGACAACATTCCTGACCTGTCGAACCCTACTTCTCGGAGGGAACAGCATATACGTCTATAACGTCATATATCCTAACCTAAGGCAACCTAACATCTCGGATGTAACATTTGACAACATTCCAGGCGTGTCGGTCCCTACGTCTCGGTGGTAACATTACATTCGTCTATAACGTTATATATCCTAACCTAAGGCAACCTAACATCTCGGATGCAATATTTGACAACATTCCTGGCCTGTCGAACCCTACTTCTGGGAGGGAACAGCATATACGTCTATAACGTCATATATACTAGCCTAATGCAACCTAACATCTCGGATGTTACATTTGACAACATTCCAGGCGTGTCGGTCCCTACGTCTCGGTGGTAACATTACATGCGTCTATAACGGTATATATCCTAATCTTAGGCAACCTAACATCTCGGATGTAACATTTTACCACATTCCAGGCGTGTCGGTCCCTACGTCTCGGTGGTAACGTTACATGCGTCTATAACGTTATATATCCTAACCTAAGGCAACCTAACATCTCGGATGCAATATTTGACAACATTCCTAGCCTGTCGAACCCTACTTCTCGGAGGGAACAGTATATACGTCTATAACGTTATATATCCTAACCGAAGGCAACCTGACATCTCGGATGTAATATTCTACATCATTCCAGGCGTGTCGGACCCTACCTCTCGGTGGGAACATTATATGAGTCTATAACGTTGTATATCATAATCTAAGGCAACCTAACATTTCGGATGTAACATTTGACAACATTCCAGGCGTGTCGGTCCCTACGTCTCGGTGGTAACGTTACATGCGTCTATAACGTTATATATCCTAACCTAAGGCAACCTAACATCTCGGATGCAATATTTGACAACATTCCTAGCCTGTCGAACCCTACTTCTCGGAGGGAACAGTATATACGTCTATAACGTTATATATCCTAACCGAAGGCAACCTGACATCTCGGATGTAATATTCTACATCATTCCAGGCGTGTCGGACCCTACCTCTCGGTGGGAACATTATATGAGTCTATAACGTTGTATATCATAATCTAAGGCAACCTATCATCTCAGACGTAATATTTTACAACATTCCTGGTGTGTCGGAGCATACTTTTCGGTGGTAACGTTACATGCGTCTATAACGTTATATATCCTAACCTAAGGCAACCTAACATCTCGGATGCAATATTTGACAACATTCCTAGCCTGTCGAACCCTACTTCTCGGAGGGAACAGTATATACGTCTATAACGTTATATATCCTAACCTAAGGCCACCTAACATTTCGTATGTAATATTTGACAACATTCCAGGCGTGTCGTCCCTACTTCTCGGTGGGAACATTATATGCGTCTATAACGTTGTATATCATAATCTAAGGCAACCTATCATCTCAGACGTAATATTTTACATCATTCCTGGTGTGTCGGAGCATACTTTTCGATGGGAATATTATATGCGTCTATAACGGTCGATATCGTAATCTATGGCAATCTAACATCTGGGATGTAATATTGGCTACATTCCTGGCCTGTCGAACCCTACTTCTCGGAGGGAACAGTATATACGTCTATAACGTTATATATCCTAACCTAGGGCAACCTAACATCTCGGATGTAATATTCTACTACCTTCCAGGCGTGTCGGACCCTACTTCTCGGTGGGAACATTATATGCGTCTATAACGTTGTATATCCTTATCTAAGGCAACCTAACATCCCGGATGCAATATTTGACAACATTCCTGGCCTGTCGAACCCTACTTCTCGGAGGCAACAGTATATACGTCTATAACGGTATATATCCTAATCTAAGGCAACCTAACATCTCGGATGCAATATTTGACAACATTCCTGGCCTGTCGAAGCCTACTTCTCGGAGGGAACAGCATATACGTCTGTAACGTCATATATCCTAACCTGAGACAACCTAACAAACCGGATGTAACATTTGAAAACATTCCAGGCGTGTCGGTCCCTACGTCTCGGTGGTAACATTACATGCGTCTATAACGTTTTATATCCTAACCTAAGGCAACCTAACATCTCGGATGCAATATTTGACAACATTCCTGACCTGTCGAACCCTACTTCTCGGAGGGAACAGCATATACGTCTATAACGTCATATATCCTAACCTAAGGCAACCTAACATCTCGGATGTAACATTTGACAACATTCCAGGCGTGTCGGTCCCTACGTCTCGGTGGTAACATTACATTCGTCTATAACGTTATATATCCTAACCTAAGGCAACCTAACATCTCGGATGCAATATTTGACAACATTCCTGGCCTGTCGAACCCTACTTCTGGGAGGGAACAGCATATACGTCTATAACGTCATATATACTAGCCTAATGCAACCTAACATCTCGGATGTTACATTTGACAACATTCCAGGCGTGTCGGTCCCTACGTCTCGGTGGTAACATTACATGCGTCTATAACGGTATATATCCTAATCTTAGGCAACCTAACATCTCGGATGTAACATTTTACCACATTCCAGGCGTGTCGGTCCCTACGTCTCGGTGGTAACGTTACATGCGTCTATAACGTTATATATCCTAACCTAAGGCAACCTAACATCTCGGATGCAATATTTGACAACATTCCTAGCCTGTCGAACCCTACTTCTCGGAGGGAACAGTATATACGTCTATAACGTTATATATCCTAACCGAAGGCAACCTGACATCTCGGATGTAATATTCTACATCATTCCAGGCGTGTCGGACCCTACCTCTCGGTGGGAACATTATATGAGTCTATAACGTTGTATATCATAATCTAAGGCAACCTATCATCTCAGACGTAATATTTTACAACATTCCTGGTGTGTCGGAGCATACTTTTCGGTGGTAACGTTACATGCGTCTATAACGTTATATATCCTAACCTAAGGCAACCTAACATCTCGGATGCAATATTTGACAACATTCCTAGCCTGTCGAACCCTACTTCTCGGAGGGAACAGTATATACGTCTATAACGTTATATATCCTAACCTAAGGCCACCTAACATTTCGTATGTAATATTTGACAACATTCCAGGCGTGTCGTCCCTACTTCTCGGTGGGAACATTATATGCGTCTATAACGTTGTATATCATAATCTAAGGCAACCTATCATCTCAGACGTAATATTTTACATCATTCCTGGTGTGTCGGAGCATACTTTTCGATGGGAATATTATATGCGTCTATAACGGTCGATATCGTAATCTATGGCAATCTAACATCTGGGATGTAATATTGGCTACATTCCTGGCCTGTCGAACCCTACTTCTCGGAGGCAACAGTATATACGTCTATAACGGTATATATCCTAATCTAAGGCAACCTAACATCTCGGATGCAATATTTGACAACATTCCTGGCCTGTCGAAGCCTACTTCTCGGAGGGAACAGCATATACGTCTGTAACGTCATATATCCTAACCTGAGACAACCTAACAAACCGGATGTAACATTTGAAAACATTCCAGGCGTGTCGGTCCCTACGTCTCGGTGGTAACATTACATGCGTCTATAACGTTTTATATCCTAACCTAAGGCAACCTAACATCTCGGATGCAATATTTGACAACATTCCTGACCTGTCGAACCCTACTTCTCGGAGGGAACAGCATATACGTCTATAACGTCATATATCCTAACCTAAGGCAACCTAACATCTCGGATGTAACATTTGACAACATTCCAGGCGTGTCGGTCCCTACGTCTCGGTGGTAACATTACATTCGTCTATAACGTTATATATCCTAACCTAAGGCAACCTAACATCTCGGATGCAATATTTGACAACATTCCTGGCCTGTCGAACCCTACTTCTGGGAGGGAACAGCATATACGTCTATAACGTCATATATACTAGCCTAATGCAACCTAACATCTCGGATGTTACATTTGACAACATTCCAGGCGTGTCGGTCCCTACGTCTCGGTGGTAACATTACATGCGTCTATAACGGTATATATCCTAATCTTAGGCAACCTAACATCTCGGATGTAACATTTTACCACATTTCAGGCGTGTCGTCCCTACTTCTCGGTGGGAACATTATATGCGTCTATAACGTTGTATATCATAATCTAAGGCAACCTATCATCTCAGACGTAATATTTTACATCATTCCTGGTGTGTCGGAGCATACTTTTCGGTGGTAACGTTACATGCGTCTATAACGTTATATATCCTAACCTAAGGCAACCTAACATCTCGGATGCAATATTTGACAACATTCCTAGCCTGTCGAACCCTACTTCTCGGAGGGAACAGTATATACGTCTATAACGTTATATATCCTAACCTAAGGCCACCTAACATTTCGTATGTAATATTTGACAACATTCCAGGCGTGTCGTCCCTACTTCTCGGTGGGAACATTATATGCGTCTATAACGTTGTATATCATAATCTAAGGCAACCTATCATCTCAGACGTAATATTTTACATCATTCCTGGTGTGTCGGAGCATACTTTTCGATGGGAATATTATATGCGTCTATAACGGTCGATATCGTAATCTATGGCAATCTAACATCTGGGATGTAATATTGGCTACATTCCTGGCCTGTCGAACCCTACTTCTCGGAGGGAACAGTATATACGTCTATAACGTTATATATCCTAACCTAGGGCAACCTAACATCTCGGATGTAATATTCTACTACCTTCCAGGCGTGTCGGACCCTACTTCTCGGTGGGAACATTATATGCGTCTATAACGTTGTATATCCTTATCTAAGGCAACCTAACATCCCGGATGCAATATTTGACAACATTCCTGGCCTGTCGAACCCTACTTCTCGGAGGCAACAGTATATACGTCTATAACGGTATATATCCTAATCTAAGGCAACCTAACATCTCGGATGCAATATTTGACAACATTCCTGGCCTGTCGAAGCCTACTTCTCGGAGGGAACAGCATATACGTCTGTAACGTCATATATCCTAACCTGAGACAACCTAACAAACCGGATGTAACATTTGAAAACATTCCAGGCGTGTCGGTCCCTACGTCTCGGTGGTAACATTACATGCGTCTATAACGTTTTATATCCTAACCTAAGGCAACCTAACATCTCGGATGCAATATTTGACAACATTCCTGACCTGTCGAACCCTACTTCTCGGAGGGAACAGCATATACGTCTATAACGTCATATATCCTAACCTAAGGCAACCTAACATCTCGGATGTAACATTTGACAACATTCCAGGCGTGTCGGTCCCTACGTCTCGGTGGTAACATTACATTCGTCTATAACGTTATATATCCTAACCTAAGGCAACCTAACATCTCGGATGCAATATTTGACAACATTCCTGGCCTGTCGAACCCTACTTCTGGGAGGGAACAGCATATACGTCTATAACGTCATATATACTAGCCTAATGCAACCTAACATCTCGGATGTTACATTTGACAACATTCCAGGCGTGTCGGTCCCTACGTCTCGGTGGTAACATTACATGCGTCTATAACGGTATATATCCTAATCTTAGGCAACCTAACATCTCGGATGTAACATTTTACCACATTTCAGGCGTGTCGTCCCTACTTCTCGGTGGGAACATTATATGCGTCTATAACGTTGTATATCATAATCTAAGGCAACCTATCATCTCAGACGTAATATTTTACGACATTCTTGGTGTGTCGGAGCATACTTTTCGGTGAGAATATTATATGCGTCTATAACGGTCGATATCGTAATCTAAGGCAATCTAACATCTGGGATGTAATATTGGCTACATTCCTGGCCTGTCGAACCCTACTTCTCGGAGGGAACAGTATATACGTCTATAACGTCATATATCCTAACCTAAGGCAACCTAACACTTCGGATGTAACATTTGACAACATTCCAGGCGTGTCGGTCCCTACGTCTCGGTGGTAACGTTACATGCGTCTATAACGTTATATATCCTAACCTAAGGCAACCTAACATCTCGGATGCAATATTTGACAACATTCCTAGCCTGTCGAACCCTACTTCTCGGAGGGAACAGTATATACGTCTATAACGTTATGTATCCTAACCGAAGGCAACCTGACATCTCGGATGTAATATTCTACATCATTCCAGGCGTGTCGGACCCTACCTCTCGGTGGGAACATTATATGAGTCTATAACGTTGTATATCATAATCTAAGGCAACCTATCATCTCAGACGTAATATTTTACAACATTCCTGGTGTGTCGGAGCATACTTTTCGGTGGTAACGTTACATGCGTCTATAACGTTATATATCCTAACCTAAGGCAACCTAACATCTCGGATGCAATATTTGACAACATTCCTAGCCTGTCGAACCCTACTTCTCGGAGGGAACAGTATATACGTCTATAACGTTATATATCCTAACCTAAGGCCACCTAACATTTCGTATGTAATATTTGACAACATTCCAGGCGTGTCGTCCCTACTTCTCGGTGGGAACATTATATGCGTCTATAACGTTGTATATCATAATCTAAGGCAACCTATCATCTCAGACGTAATATTTTACATCATTCCTGGTGTGTCGGAGCATACTTTTCGATGGGAATATTATATGCGTCTATAACGGTCGATATCGTAATCTATGGCAATCTAACATCTGGGATGTAATATTGGCTACATTCCTGGCCTGTCGAACCCTACTTCTCGGAGGGAACAGTATATACGTCTATAACGTTATATATCCTAACCTAGGGCAACCTAACATCTCGGATGTAATATTCTACTACCTTCCAGGCGTGTCGGACCCTACTTCTCGGTGGGAACATTATATGCGTCTATAACGTTGTATATCCTTATCTAAGGCAACCTAACATCCCGGATGCAATATTTGACAACATTCCTGGCCTGTCGAACCCTACTTCTCGGAGGCAACAGTATATACGTCTATAACGGTATATATCCTAATCTAAGGCAACCTAACATCTCGGATGCAATATTTGACAACATTCCTGGCCTGTCGAAGCCTACTTCTCGGAGGGAACAGCATATACGTCTGTAACGTCATATATCCTAACCTGAGACAACCTAACAAACCGGATGTAACATTTGAAAACATTCCAGGCGTGTCGGTCCCTACGTCTCGGTGGTAACATTACATGCGTCTATAACGTTTTGTATCCTAACCTAAGGCAACCTAACATCTCGGATGCAATATTTGACAACATTCCTGACCTGTCGAACCCTACTTCTCGGAGGGAACAGCATATACGTCTATAACGTCATATATCCTAACCTAAGGCAACCTAACATCTCGGATGTAACATTTGACAACATTCCAGGCGTGTCGGTCCCTACGTCTCGGTGGTAACATTACATTCGTCTATAACGTTATATATCCTAACCTAAGGCAACCTAACATCTCGGATGCAATATTTGACAACATTCCTGGCCTGTCGAACCCTACTTCTGGGAGGGAACAGCATATACGTCTATAACGTCATATATACTAGCCTAATGCAACCTAACATCTCGGATGTTACATTTGACAACATTCCAGGCGTGTCGGTCCCTACGTCTCGGTGGTAACATTACATGCGTCTATAACGGTATATATCCTAATCTTAGGCAACCTAACATCTCGGATGTAACATTTTACCACATTTCAGGCGTGTCGTCCCTACTTCTCGGTGGGAACATTATATGCGTCTATAACGTTGTATATCATAATCTAAGGCAACCTATCATCTCAGACGTAATATTTTACGACATTCCTGGTGTGTCGGAGCATACTTTTCGGTGAGAATATTATATGCGTCTATAACGGTCGATATCGTAATCTAAGGCAATCTAACATCTGGGATGTAATATTGGCTACATTCCTGGCCTGTCGAACCCTACTTCTCGGAGGGAACAGTATATACGTCTATAACGTCATATATCCTAACCTAAGGCAACCTAACACTTCGGATGTAACATTTGACAACATTCCAGGCGTGTCGGTCCCTACGTCTCGGTGGTAACGTTACATGCGTCTATAACGTTATATATCCTAACCTAAGGCAACCTAACATCTCGGATGCAATATTTGACAACATTCCTAGCCTGCCGAACCCTACTTCTCGGAGGGAACAGTATATACGTCTATAACGTTATATATCCTAACCGAAGGCAACCTGACATCTCGGATGTAATATTCTACATCATTCCAGGCGTGTCGGACCCTACTTCTCGGTGGGAACATTATATGAGTCTATAACGTTGTATATCCTAATCTAAGGCAACCTATTATCTCAGACGTAATATTTTAAAATATTCCTGGCGTGTCGGTGCATACTTTTCGGTGGGAATATTATATGCGTCTATAACGGTCGATATCGTAATCTAAGGCAATCTAACATCTCGGATGCAATATTTGACAACATTCCTGGCCTGTCGAACCCTACTTCTCGGAGGGAACAGTATATACGTCTATAACGTTATATATCCTATCCTAGGGCAACCTAACATCTCGGATGTAATATTCTACTACCTTCCAGGCGTGTCGGACCCTACTTCTCGGTGGGAACATTATATGCGTCTATAACGTTGTATATCCTTATCTAAGGCAACCTAACATCTCGGATGCAATATTTGACAACATTCCTGGCCTGTCGAACCCTACTTCTCGGAGGCAACAGTATATACGTCTATAACGGTATATATCCTAATCTAAGGCAACCTAACATCTCGGATGCAATATTTGACAACATTCCTGGCCTGTCGAAGCCTACTTCTCGGAGGGAACAGCATATACGTCTGTAACGTCATATATCCTAACCTGAGACAACCTAACATTTCGAATGTAACATTTGAAAACATTCCAGGCGTGTCGGTCCCTACGTCTCGGTGGTAACATTACATGCGTCTATAACGTTTTATATCCTAACCTAAGGCAACCTAACATCTCGGATGCAATATTTGACAACATTCCTGACCTGTCGGAACCTACTTCTCGGTGCGAACAGTATATACGTCTATAACGTTATATATCCTAACCTAAGGCAACCTGACATCTCGGGTGTAATATTCTACAACCTTCCAGGCGTGTAGGACCCTACTTCTCGGTGGGAACATTATATGCGTCTATAACGTTGTATATCCTAATCTAAGGCAACCTAACATCTCGGATGCAATATTTGACAACATTCCTAGCCTGTCGAACCCTACTTCTCGGAGGGAACAGTATATACGTCTATAACTATATATATCTTAACCTAAGGCCACCTAACATCTCGTATGTAATATTTGACAACATTCCAGGCGTGTCGTCCCTACTTCTCGGTGGGAACATTATATGCGTCTATAACGTTGTATATCATAATCTAAGGCAACCTATCATCTCAGACGTAATATTTTACATCATTCCTGGTGTGTCGGAGCATACTTTTCGATGGGAATATTATATGCGTCTATAACGGTCGATATCGTAATCTAAGGCAATCTAACATGTGGGATGTAATATTGGCTACATTCCTGGCCTGTCGAACCCTACTTCTCGGAGGGAACAGTATATACGTCTATAACGTCATATATCCTAACCTAAGGCGACCTAACATTTCGGATGTAACATTTGACAACATTCCAGGCGTGTCGGTCCCTACGTCTCGGTGGTAACGTTACATGCGTCTATAACGTTATATATCCTAACCTAAGGCAACGTAACATCTCGGATGCAATATTTGACAACATTCCTGACCTGTCGAACCCTACTTCTCGGAGGGAACAGCATATACGTCTATAACGTCATATATCCTAACCTAAGGCAACCTAACATCTCGGATGTAACATTTGACAACATTCCAGGCGTGTCGGTCCCTACGTCTCGGTGGTAACATTACATTCGTCTATAACGTTATATATCCTAACCTAAGGCAACCTAACATCTCGGATGCAATATTTGACAACATTCCTGACCTGTCGAACCCTACTTCTCGGAGGGAACAGCATATACGTCTATAACGTCATATATCCTAACCTAAGGCAACCTAACATCTCGGATGTAACATTTGACAACATTCCAGGCGTGTCGGTCCCTACGTCTCGGTGGTAACATTACATTCGTCTATAACGTTATATATCCTAACCTAAGGCAACCTAACATCTCGGATGCAATATTTGACAACATTCCTGGCCTGTCGAACCCTACTTCTGGGAGGGAACAGCATATACGTCTATAACGTCATATATACTAGCCTAATGCAACCTAACATCTCGGATGTTACATTTGACAACATTCCAGGCGTGTCGGTCCCTACGTCTCGGTGGTAACATTACATGCGTCTATAACGGTATATATCCTAATCTTAGGCAACCTAACATCTCGGATGTAACATTTTACCACATTTCAGGCGTGTTGGAACCCTACGCCTCGGTGGTAACATTACGTGCGTCTATAACGTAATATATGCTAACCTAAGGCAATCTAACATCTGGGATGTAATATTGGCTACATTCCTGGCCTGTCGAACCCTACTTCTCGGAGGGAACAGTATATACGTCTATAACGTCATATATCCTAACCTAAGGCAACCTTACATCACGGATGTAACATTTGACAACATTCCAGGCGTGTCGGTCCCTACGTCTCGATGGTAACATTACATGCGTGTATAACGTTATATATCCTAACCTAAGGCAACCTATCATCTCAGACGTAATATTTTACAACATTCCTGGCCTGTCGAACCCTACTTCTCGGAGGGAACAGTATATACATCTGTAATGTCATATATCCTAACCTAAGGCAACCTAACATCTCGGATGTAACATTTGACAACATTCCAGGCGTGTTGGAACCCTACGTCTCGGTGGTAACATTACGTGCGTCTATAACGTTGTATATCCTAATCTAAGGCAACCTAACATCTCGGATGCAATATTTGACAACATTCCTAGCCTGTCGAACCCTACTTCTCGGAGGGAACAGTATATACGTCTATAACTATATATATCTTAACCTAAGGCCACCTAACATCTCGTATGTAATATTTGACAACATTCCAGGCGTGTCGTCCCTACTTCTCGGTGGGAACATTATATGCGTCTATAACGTTGTATATCATAATCTAAGGCAACCTATCATCTCAGACGTAATATTTTACATCATTCCTGGTGTGTCGGAGCATACTTTTCGATGGGAATATTATATGCGTCTATAACGGTCGATATCGTAATCTATGGCAATCTAACATCTGGGATGTAATATTGGCTACATTCCTGGCCTGTCGAACCCTACTTCTCGGAGGGAACAGTATATACGTCTATAACGTTATATATCCTAACCTAGGGCAACCTAACATCTCGGATGTAATATTCTACTACCTTCCAGGCGTGTCGGACCCTACTTCTCGGTGGGAACATTATATGCGTCTATAACGTTGTATATCCTTATCTAAGGCAACCTAACATCTCGGATGCAATATTTGACAACATTCCTGGCCTGTCGAACCCTACGTCTCGGTGGTAACATTACATTCGTCTATAACGTTATATATCCTAACCTAAGGCAACCTAACATCTCGGATGCAATATTTGACAACATTCCTGGCCTGTCGAACCCTACTTCTGGGAGGGAACAGCATATACGTCTATAACGTCATATATACTAGCCTAATGCAACCTAACATCTCGGATGTTACATTTGACAACATTCCAGGCGTGTCGGTCCCTACGTCTCGGTGGTAACATTACATGCGTCTATAACGGTATATATCCTAATCTTAGGCAACCTAACATCTCGGATGTAACATTTTACCACATTTCAGGCGTGTCGTCCCTACTTCTCGGTGGGAACATTATATGCGTCTATAACGTTGTATATCATAATCTAAGGCAACCTATCATCTCAGACGTAATATTTTACGACATTCCTGGTGTGTCGGAGCATACTTTTCGGTGAGAATATTATATGCGTCTATAACGGTCGATATCGTAATCTAAGGCAATCTAACATCTGGGATGTAATATTGGCTACATTCCTGGCCTGTCGAACCCTACTTCTCGGAGGGAACAGTATATACGTCTATAACGTCATATATTCTAACCTAAGGCAACCTAACACTTCGGATGTAACATTTGACAACATTCCAGGCGTGTCGGTCCCTACGTCTCGGTGGTAACATTACATGCGTCTATAACGGTATATATCCTAATCTTAGGCAACCTAACATCTCGGATGTAACATTTTACCACATTTCAGGCGTGTCGTCCCTACTTCTCGGTGGGAACATTATATGCGTCTATAACGTTGTATATCATAATCTAAGGCAACCTATCATCTCAGACGTAATATTTTACGACATTCCTGGTGTGTCGGAGCATACTTTTCGGTGAGAATATTATATGCGTCTATAACGGTCGATATCGTAATCTAAGGCAATCTAACATCTGGGATGTAATATTGGCTACATTCCTGGCCTGTCGAACCCTACTTCTCGGAGGGAACAGTATATACGTCTATAACGTCATATATCTTAACCTAAGGCCACCTAACATCTCGTATGTAATATTTGACAACATTCCAGGCGTGTCGTCCCTACTTCTCGGTGGGAACATTATATGCGTCTATAACGTTGTATATCATAATCTAAGGCAACCTATCATCTCAGACGTAATATTTTACATCATTCCTGGTGTGTCGGAGCATACTTTTCGATGGGAATATTATATGCGTCTATAACGGTCGATATCGTAATCTAAGGCAATCTAACATGTGGGATGTAATATTGGCTACATTCCTGGCCTGTCGAACCCTACTTCTCGGAGGGAACAGTATATACGTCTATAACGTCATATATCCTAACCTAAGGCAACCTTACATCACGGATGTAACATTTGACAACATTCCAGGCGTGTCGGTCCCTACGTCTCGATGGTAACATTACATGCGTGTATAACGTTATATATCCTAACCTAAGGCAACCTATCATCTCAGACGTAATATTTTACAACATTCCTGGCCTGTCGAACCCTACTTCTCGGAGGGAACAGCATATACGTCTGTAACGTCATATATCCTAACCTGAGACAACCTAACAAACCGGATGTAACATTTGAAAACATTCCAGGCGTGTCGGTCCCTACGTCTCGGTGGTAACATTACATGCGTCTATAACGTTTTGTATCCTAACCTAAGGCAACCTAACATCTCGGATGCAATATTTGACAACATTCCTGACCTGTCGAACCCTACTTCTCGGAGGGAACAGCATATACGTCTATAACGTCATATATCCTAACCTAAGGCAACCTAACATCTCGGATGTAACATTTGACAACATTCCAGGCGTGTCGGTCCCTACGTCTCGGTGGTAACATTACATTCGTCTATAACGTTATATATCCTAACCTAAGGCAACCTAACATCTCGGATGCAATATTTGACAACATTCCTGGCCTGTCGAACCCTACTTCTGGGAGGGAACAGCATATACGTCTATAACGTCATATATACTAGCCTAATGCAACCTAACATCTCGGATGTTACATTTGACAACATTCCAGGCGTGTCGGTCCCTACGTCTCGGTGGTAACATTACATGCGTCTATAACGGTATATATCCTAATCTTAGGCAACCTAACATCTCGGATGTAACATTTTACCACATTTCAGGCGTGTCGTCCCTACTTCTCGGTGGGAACATTATATGCGTCTATAACGTTGTATATCATAATCTAAGGCAACCTATCATCTCAGACGTAATATTTTACGACATTCCTGGTGTGTCGGAGCATACTTTTCGGTGAGAATATTATATGCGTCTATAACGGTCGATATCGTAATCTAAGGCAATCTAACATCTGGGATGTAATATTGGCTACATTCCTGGCCTGTCGAACCCTACTTCTCGGAGGGAACAGTATATACGTCTATAACGTCATATATCCTAACCTAAGGCAACCTAACACTTCGGATGTAACATTTGACAACATTCCAGGCGTGTCGGTCCCTACGTCTCGGTGGTAACGTTACATGCGTCTATAACGTTATATATCCTAACCTAAGGCAACCTAACATCTCGGATGCAATATTTGACAACATTCCTAGCCTGCCGAACCCTACTTCTCGGAGGGAACAGTATATACGTCTATAACGTTATATATCCTAACCGAAGGCAACCTGACATCTCGGATGTAATATTCTACATCATTCCAGGCGTGTCGGACCCTACTTCTCGGTGGGAACATTATATGAGTCTATAACGTTGTATATCCTAATCTAAGGCAACCTATTATCTCAGACGTAATATTTTAAAATATTCCTGGCGTGTCGGTGCATACTTTTCGGTGGGAATATTATATGCGTCTATAACGGTCGATATCGTAATCTAAGGCAATCTAACATCTCGGATGCAATATTTGACAACATTCCTGGCCTGTCGAACCCTACTTCTCGGAGGGAACAGTATATACGTCTATAACGTTATATATCCTATCCTAGGGCAACCTAACATCTCGGATGTAATATTCTACTACCTTCCAGGCGTGTCGGACCCTACTTCTCGGTGGGAACATTATATGCGTCTATAACGTTGTATATCCTTATTTAAGGCAACCTAACATCTCGGATGCAATATTTGACAACATTCCTGGCCTGTCGAACCCTACTTCTCGGAGGCAACAGTATATACGTCTATAACGGTATATATCCTAATCTAAGGCAACCTAACATCTCGGATGCAATATTTGACAACATTCCTGGACTGTCGAAGCCTACTTCTCGGAGGGAACAGCATATACGTCTGTAACGTCATATATCCTAACCTGAGACAACCTAACATTTCGAATGTAACATTTGAAAACATTCCAGGCGTGTCGGTCCCTACGTCTCGGTGGTAACATTACATGCGTCTATAACGTTTTATATCCTAACCTAAGGCAACCTAACATCTCGGATGCAATATTTGACAACATTCCTGACCTGTCGGAACCTACTTCTCGGTGCGAACAGTATATACGTCTATAACGTTATATATCCTAACCTAAGGCAACCTGACATCTCGGGTGTAATATTCTACAACCTTCCAGGCGTGTAGGACCCTACTTCTCGGTGGGAACATTATATGCGTCTATAACGTTGTATATCCTAATCTAAGGCAACCTAACATCTCGGATGCAATATTTGACAACATTCCTAGCCTGTCGAACCCTACTTCTCGGAGGGAACAGTATATACGTCTATAACTATATATATCTTAACCTAAGGCCACCTAACATCTCGTATGTAATATTTGACAACATTCCAGGCGTGTCGTCCCTACTTCTCGGTGGGAACATTATATGCGTCTATAACGTTGTATATCATAATCTAAGGCAACCTATCATCTCAGACGTAATATTTTACATCATTCCTGGTGTGTCGGAGCATACTTTTCGATGGGAATATTATATGCGTCTATAACGGTCGATATCGTAATCTAAGGCAATCTAACATGTGGGATGTAATATTGGCTACATTCCTGGCCTGTCGAACCCTACTTCTCGGAGGGAACAGTATATACGTCTATAACGTCATATATCCTAACCTAAGGCAACC
Source organism: Xylocopa violacea (assembly GCA_963969225.1). NCBI lineage: Eukaryota > Metazoa > Arthropoda > Insecta > Hymenoptera > Apidae > Xylocopa > Xylocopa violacea. Next base: position 4,833,712 of record CAXAJV010000014.1, on the reverse strand, counting down.
TAACACTTCGGATGTAACATTTGACAACATTCCAGGCGTGTCGGTCCCTACGTCTCGGTGGTAACGTTACATGCGTCTATAACGTTATATATCCTAACCTAAGGCAACCTAACATCTCGGATGCAATATTTGACAACATTCCTAGCCTGCCGAACCCTACTTCTCGGAGGGAACAGTATATACGTCTATAACGTTATATATCCTAACCGAAGGCAACCTGACATCTCGGATGTAATATTCTACATCATTCCAGGCGTGTCGGACCCTACTTCTCGGTGGGAACATTATATGAGTCTATAACGTTGTATATCCTAATCTAAGGCAACCTATTATCTCAGACGTAATATTTTAAAATATTCCTGGCGTGTCGGTGCATACTTTTCGGTGGGAATATTATATGCGTCTATAACGGTCGATATCGTAATCTAAGGCAATCTAACATCTCGGATGCAATATTTGACAACATTCCTGGCCTGTCGAACCCTACTTCTCGGAGGGAACAGTATATACGTCTATAACGTTATATATCCTATCCTAGGGCAACCTAACATCTCGGATGTAATATTCTACTACCTTCCAGGCGTGTCGGACCCTACTTCTCGGTGGGAACATTATATGCGTCTATAACGTTGTATATCCTTATTTAAGGCAACCTAACATCTCGGATGCAATATTTGACAACATTCCTGGCCTGTCGAACCCTACTTCTCGGAGGCAACAGTATATACGTCTATAACGGTATATATCCTAATCTAAGGCAACCTAACATCTCGGATGCAATATTTGACAACATTCCTGGCCTGTCGAAGCCTACTTCTCGGAGGGAACAGCATATACGTCTGTAACGTCATATATCCTAACCTGAGACAACCTAACATTTCGAATGTAACATTTGAAAACATTCCAGGCGTGTCGGTCCCTACGTCTCGGTGGTAACATTACATGCGTCTATAACGTTTTATATCCTAACCTAAGGCAACCTAACATCTCGGATGCAATATTTGACAACATTCCTGACCTGTCGGAACCTACTTCTCGGTGCGAACAGTATATACGTCTATAACGTTATATATCCTAACCTAAGGCAACCTGACATCTCGGGTGTAATATTCTACAACCTTCCAGGCGTGTAGGACCCTACTTCTCGGTGGGAACATTATATGCGTCTATAACGTTGTATATCCTAATCTAAGGCAACCTAACATCTCGGATGCAATATTTGACAACATTCCTAGCCTGTCGAACCCTACTTCTCGGAGGGAACAGTATATACGTCTATAACTATATATATCTTAACCTAAGGCCACCTAACATCTCGTATGTAATATTTGACAACATTCCAGGCGTGTCGTCCCTACTTCTCGGTGGGAACATTATATGCGTCTATAACGTTGTATATCATAATCTAAGGCAACCTATCATCTCAGACGTAATATTTTACATCATTCCTGGTGTGTCGGAGCATACTTTTCGATGGGAATATTATATGCGTCTATAACGGTCGATATCGTAATCTAAGGCAATCTAACATGTGGGATGTAATATTGGCTACATTCCTGGCCTGTCGAACCCTACTTCTCGGAGGGAACAGTATATACGTCTATAACGTCATATATCCTAACCTAAGGCGACCTAACATTTCGGATGTAACATTTGACAACATTCCAGGCGTGTCGGTCCCTACGTCTCGGTGGTAACGTTACATGCGTCTATAACGTTATATATCCTAACCTAAGGCAACGTAACATCTCGGATGCAATATTTGACAACATTCCTGACCTGTCGAACCCTACTTCTCGGAGGGAACAGCATATACGTCTATAACGTCATATATCCTAACCTAAGGCAACCTAACATCTCGGATGTAACATTTGACAACATTCCAGGCGTGTCGGTCCCTACGTCTCGGTGGTAACATTACATTCGTCTATAACGTTATATATCCTAACCTAAGGCAACCTAACATCTCGGATGCAATATTTGACAACATTCCTGACCTGTCGAACCCTACTTCTCGGAGGGAACAGCATATACGTCTATAACGTCATATATCCTAACCTAAGGCAACCTAACATCTCGGATGTAACATTTGACAACATTCCAGGCGTGTCGGTCCCTACGTCTCGGTGGTAACATTACATTCGTCTATAACGTTATATATCCTAACCTAAGGCAACCTAACATCTCGGATGCAATATTTGACAACATTCCTGGCCTGTCGAACCCTACTTCTGGGAGGGAACAGCATATACGTCTATAACGTCATATATACTAGCCTAATGCAACCTAACATCTCGGATGTTACATTTGACAACATTCCAGGCGTGTCGGTCCCTACGTCTCGGTGGTAACATTACATGCGTCTATAACGGTATATATCCTAATCTTAGGCAACCTAACATCTCGGATGTAACATTTTACCACATTTCAGGCGTGTTGGAACCCTACGCCTCGGTGGTAACATTACGTGCGTCTATAACGTAATATATGCTAACCTAAGGCAATCTAACATCTGGGATGTAATATTGGCTACATTCCTGGCCTGTCGAACCCTACTTCTCGGAGGGAACAGTATATACGTCTATAACGTCATATATCCTAACCTAAGGCAACCTTACATCACGGATGTAACATTTGACAACATTCCAGGCGTGTCGGTCCCTACGTCTCGATGGTAACATTACATGCGTGTATAACGTTATATATCCTAACCTAAGGCAACCTATCATCTCAGACGTAATATTTTACAACATTCCTGGCCTGTCGAACCCTACTTCTCGGAGGGAACAGTATATACATCTGTAATGTCATATATCCTAACCTAAGGCAACCTAACATCTCGGATGTAACATTTGACAACATTCCAGGCGTGTTGGAACCCTACGTCTCGGTGGTAACATTACGTGCGTCTATAACGTTGTATATCCTAATCTAAGGCAACCTAACATCTCGGATGCAATATTTGACAACATTCCTAGCCTGTCGAACCCTACTTCTCGGAGGGAACAGTATATACGTCTATAACTATATATATCTTAACCTAAGGCCACCTAACATCTCGTATGTAATATTTGACAACATTCCAGGCGTGTCGTCCCTACTTCTCGGTGGGAACATTATATGCGTCTATAACGTTGTATATCATAATCTAAGGCAACCTATCATCTCAGACGTAATATTTTACATCATTCCTGGTGTGTCGGAGCATACTTTTCGATGGGAATATTATATGCGTCTATAACGGTCGATATCGTAATCTATGGCAATCTAACATCTGGGATGTAATATTGGCTACATTCCTGGCCTGTCGAACCCTACTTCTCGGAGGGAACAGTATATACGTCTATAACGTTATATATCCTAACCTAGGGCAACCTAACATCTCGGATGTAATATTCTACTACCTTCCAGGCGTGTCGGACCCTACTTCTCGGTGGGAACATTATATGCGTCTATAACGTTGTATATCCTTATCTAAGGCAACCTAACATCTCGGATGCAATATTTGACAACATTCCTGGCCTGTCGAACCCTACGTCTCGGTGGTAACATTACATTCGTCTATAACGTTATATATCCTAACCTAAGGCAACCTAACATCTCGGATGCAATATTTGACAACATTCCTGGCCTGTCGAACCCTACTTCTGGGAGGGAACAGCATATACGTCTATAACGTCATATATACTAGCCTAATGCAACCTAACATCTCGGATGTTACATTTGACAACATTCCAGGCGTGTCGGTCCCTACGTCTCGGTGGTAACATTACATGCGTCTCTAACGGTATATATCCTAATCTTAGGCAACCTAAGATCTCGGATGTAACATTTTACCACATTTCAGGCGTGTCGTCCCTACTTCTCGGTGGGAACATTATATGCGTCTATAACGTTGTATATCATAATCTAAGGCAACCTATCATCTCAGACGTAATATTTTACGACATTCCTGGTGTGTCGGAGCATACTTTTCGGTGAGAATATTATATGCGTCTATAACGGTCGATATCGTAATCTAAGGCAATCTAACATCTGGGATGTAATATTGGCTACATTCCTGGCCTGTCGAACCCTACTTCTCGGAGGGAACAGTATATACGTCTATAACGTCATATATTCTAACCTAAGGCAACCTAACACTTCGGATGTAACATTTGACAACATTCCAGGCGTGTCGGTCCCTACGTCTCGGTGGTAACATTACATGCGTCTATAACGGTATATATCCTAATCTTAGGCAACCTAACATCTCGGATGTAACATTTTACCACATTTCAGGCGTGTCGTCCCTACTTCTCGGTGGGAACATTATATGCGTCTATAACGTTGTATATCATAATCTAAGGCAACCTATCATCTCAGACGTAATATTTTACGACATTCCTGGTGTGTCGGAGCATACTTTTCGGTGAGAATATTATATGCGTCTATAACGGTCGATATCGTAATCTAAGGCAATCTAACATCTGGGATGTAATATTGGCTACATTCCTGGCCTGTCGAACCCTACTTCTCGGAGGGAACAGTATATACGTCTATAACGTCATATATCTTAACCTAAGGCCACCTAACATCTCGTATGTAATATTTGACAACATTCCAGGCGTGTCGTCCCTACTTCTCGGTGGGAACATTATATGCGTCTATAACGTTGTATATCATAATCTAAGGCAACCTATCATCTCAGACGTAATATTTTACATCATTCCTGGTGTGTCGGAGCATACTTTTCGATGGGAATATTATATGCGTCTATAACGGTCGATATCGTAATCTAAGGCAATCTAACATGTGGGATGTAATATTGGCTACATTCCTGGCCTGTCGAACCCTACTTCTCGGAGGGAACAGTATATACGTCTATAACGTCATATATCCTAACCTAAGGCAACCTTACATCACGGATGTAACATTTGACAACATTCCAGGCGTGTCGGTCCCTACGTCTCGATGGTAACATTACATGCGTGTATAACGTTATATATCCTAACCTAAGGCAACCTATCATCTCAGACGTAATATTTTACAACATTCCTGGCCTGTCGAACCCTACTTCTCGGAGGGAACAGTATATACATCTGTAACGTCATATATCCTAACCTAAGGCAACCTAACATCTCGGATGTAACATTTGAAAACATTCCAGGCGTGTCGGTCCCTACGTCTCGGTGGTAACATTACATGCGTCTATAACGTTTTATATCCTAACCTAAGGCAACCTAACATCTCGGATGCAATATTTGACAACATTCCTGACCTGTCGAACCCTACTTCTCGGAGGGAACAGCATATACGTCTATAACGTCATATATCCTAACCTAAGGCAACCTAACATCTCGGATGTAACATTTGACAACATTCCAGGCGTGTCGGTCCCTACGTCTCGGTGGTAACATTACATTCGTCTATAACGTTATATATCCTAACCTAAGGCAACATAACATCTCGGATGCAATATTTGACAACATTCCTGGCCTGTCGAACCCTACTTCTGGGAGGGAACAGCATATACGTCTATAACGTCATATATACTAGCCTAATGCAACCTAACATCTCGGATGTTACATTTGACAACATTCCAGGCGTGTCGGTCCCTACGTCTCGGTGGTAACATTACATGCGTCTATAACGGTATATATCCTAATCTTAGGCAACCTAACATCTCGGCTGTAACATTTTACCATATTTCAGGCGTGTTGGAACCCTACGCCTCGGTGGTAACATTACGTGCGTCTATAACGTAATATATGCTAACCTAAGGCAATCTAACATCTGGGATGTAATATTGGCTACATTCCTGGCCTGTCGAACCCTACTTCTCGGAGGGAACAGTATATACGTCTATAACGTCATATATCCTAACCTAAGGCAACCTTACATCACGGATGTAACATTTGACAACATTCCAGGCGTGTCGGTCCCTACGTCTCGGTGGTAACATTACATGCGTCTCTAACGGTATATATCCTAATCTTAGGCAACCTAAGATCTCGGATGTAACATTTTACCACATTTCAGGCGTGTCGTCCCTACTTCTCGGTGGGAACATTATATGCGTCTATAACGTTGTATATCATAATCTAAGGCAACCTATCATCTCAGACGTAATATTTTACGACATTCCTGGTGTGTCGGAGCATACTTTTCGGTGAGAATATTATATGCGTCTATAACGGTCGATATCGTAATCTAAGGCAATCTAACATCTGGGATGTAATATTGGCTACATTCCTGGCCTGTCGAACCCTACTTCTCGGAGGGAACAGTATATACGTCTATAACGTCATATATTCTAACCTAAGGCAACCTAACACTTCGGATGTAACATTTGACAACATTCCAGGCGTGTCGGTCCCTACGTCTCGGTGGTAACATTACATGCGTCTATAACGGTATATATCCTAATCTTAGGCAACCTAACATCTCGGATGTAACATTTTACCACATTTCAGGCGTGTCGTCCCTACTTCTCGGTGGGAACATTATATGCGTCTATAACGTTGTATATCATAATCTAAGGCAACCTATCATCTCAGACGTAATATTTTACGACATTCCTGGTGTGTCGGAGCATACTTTTCGGTGAGAATATTATATGCGTCTATAACGGTCGATATCGTAATCTAAGGCAATCTAACATCTGGGATGTAATATTGGCTACATTCCTGGCCTGTCGAACCCTACTTCTCGGAGAGAACAGTATATACGTCTATAACGTCATATATCTTAACCTAAGGCCACCTAACATCTCGTATGTAATATTTGACAACATTCCAGGCGTGTCGTCCCTACTTCTCGGTGGGAACATTATATGCGTCTATAACGTTGTATATCATAATCTAAGGCAACCTATCATCTCAGACGTAATATTTTACATCATTCCTGGTGTGTCGGAGCATACTTTTCGATGGGAATATTATATGCGTCTATAACGGTCGATATCGTAATCTAAGGCAATCTAACATGTGGGATGTAATATTGGCTACATTCCTGGCCTGTCGAACCCTACTTCTCGGAGGGAACAGTATATACGTCTATAACGTCATATATCCTAACCTAAGGCAACCTTACATCACGGATGTAACATTTGACAACATTCCAGGCGTGTCGGTCCCTACGTCTCGATGGTAACATTACATGCGTGTATAACGTTATATATCCTAACCTAAGGCAACCTATCATCTCAGACGTAATATTTTACAACATTCCTGGCCTGTCGAACCCTACTTCTCGGAGGGAACAGTATATACATCTGTAACGTCATATATCCTAACCTAAGGCAACCTAACATCTCGGATGTAACATTTGAAAACATTCCAGGCGTGTCGGTCCCTACGTCTCGGTGGTAACATTACATGCGTCTATAACGTTTTATATCCTAACCTAAGGCAACCTAACATCTCGGATGCAATATTTGACAACATTCCTGACCTGTCGAACCCTACTTCTCGGAGGGAACAGCATATACGTCTATAACGTCATATATCCTAACCTAAGGCAACCTAACATCTCGGATGTAACATTTGACAACATTCCAGGCGTGTCGGTCCCTACGTCTCGGTGGTAACATTACATTCGTCTATAACGTTATATATCCTAACCTAAGGCAACCTAACATCTCGGATGCAATATTTGACAACATTCCTGGCCTGTCGAACCCTACTTCTGGGAGGGAACAGCATATACGTCTATAACGTCATATATACTAGCCTAATGCAACCTAACATCTCGGATGTTACATTTGACAACATTCCAGGCGTGTCGGTCCCTACGTCTCGGTGGTAACATTACATGCGTCTATAACGGTATATATCCTAATCTTAGGCAACCTAACATCTCGGCTGTAACATTTTACCATATTTCAGGCGTGTTGGAACCCTACGCCTCGGTGGTAACATTACGTGCGTCTATAACGTAATATATGCTAACCTAAGGCAATCTAACATCTGGGATGTAATATTGGCTACATTCCTGGCCTGTCGAACCCTACTTCTCGGAGGGAACAGTATATACGTCTATAACGTCATATATCCTAACCTAAGGCAACCTTACATCACGGATGTAACATTTGACAACATTCCAGGCGTGTCGGTCCCTACGTCTCGATGGTAACATTACATGCGTGTATAACGTTATATATCCTAACCTAAGGCAACCTATCATCTCAGACGTAATATTTTACAACATTCCTGGCCTGTCGAACCCTACTTCTCGGAGGGAACAGTATATACATCTGTAACGTCATATATCCTAACCTAAGGCAACCTAACATCTCGGATGTAACATTTGACAACATTCCAGGCGTGTTGGAACCCTACGTCTCGGTGGTAACATTACGTGCGTCTATAACGTTGTATATCCTAATCTAAGGCAACCTAACATCTCGGATGCAATATTTGACAACATTCCTAGCCTGTCGAACCCTACTTCTCGGAGGGAACAGTATATACGTCTATAACTATATATATCTTAACCTAAGGCCACCTAACATCTCGTATGTAATATTTGACAACATTCCAGGCGTGTCGTCCCTACTTCTCGGTGGGAATATTATATGCGTCTATAACGTTGTATATCATAATCTAAGGCAACCTATCATCTCAGACGTAATATTTTACATCATTCCTGGTGTGTCGGAGCATACTTTTCGATGGGAATATTATATGCGTCTATAACGGTCGATATCGTAATCTAAGGCAATCTAACATGTGGGATGTAATATTGGCTACATTCCTGGCCTGTCGAACCCTACTTCTCGGAGGGAACAGTATATACGTCTATAACGTCATATATCCTAACCTAAGGCAACCTAACATTTCGGATGTAACATTTGACAACATTCCAGGCGTGTCGGTCCCTACGTCTCGGTGGTAACGTTACATGCGTCTATAACGTTATATATCCTAACCTAAGGCAACGTAACATCTCGGATGCAATATTTGACAACATTCCTGACCTGTCGAACCCTACTTCTCGGAGGGAACAGCATATACGTCTATAACGTCATATATCCTAACCTAAGGCAACCTAACATCTCGGATGTAACATTTGACAACATTCCAGGCGTGTCGGTCCCTACGTCTCGGTGGTAACATTACATTCGTCTATAACGTTATATATCCTAACCTAAGGCAACCTAACATCTCGGATGCAATATTTGACAACATTCCTGACCTGTCGAACCCTACTTCTCGGAGGGAACAGCATATACGTCTATAACGTCATATATCCTAACCTAAGGCAACCTAACATCTCGGATGTAACATTTGACAACATTCCAAGCGTGTCGGTCCCTACGTCTCGGTGGTAACATTACATTCGTCTATAACGTTATATATCCTAACCTAAGGCAACCTAACATCTCGGATGCAATATTTGACAACATTCCTGGCCTGTCGAACCCTACTTCTGGGAGGGAACAGCATATACGTCTATAACGTCATATATACTAGCCTAATGCAACCTAACATCTCGGATGTTACATTTGACAACATTCCAGGCGTGTCGGTCCCTACGTCTCGGTGGTAACATTACATGCGTCTATAACGGTATATATCCTAATCTTAGGCAACCTAACATCTCGGATGTAACATTTTACCACATTTCAGGCGTGTTGGAACCCTACGCCTCGGTGGTAACATTACGTGCGTCTATAACGTAATATATGCTAACCTAAGGCAATCTAACATCTGGGATGTAATATTGGCTACATTCCTGGCCTGTCGAACCCTACTTCTCGGAGGGAACAGTATATACGTCTATAACGTCATATATCCTAACCTAAGGCAACCTTACATCACGGATGTAACATTTGACAACATTCCAGGCGTGTCGGTCCCTACGTCTCGATGGTAACATTACATGCGTGTATAACGTTATATATCCTAACCTAAGGCAACCTATCATCTCAGACGTAATATTTTACAACATTCCTGGCCTGTCGAACCCTACTTCTCGGAGGGAACAGTATATACATCTGTAATGTCATATATCCTAACCTAAGGCAACCTAACATCTCGGATGTAACATTTGACAACATTCCAGGCGTGTTGGAACCCTACGTCTCGGTGGTAACATTACGTGCGTCTATAACGTTGTATATCCTAATCTAAGGCAACCTAACATCTCGGATGCAATATTTGACAACATTCCTAGCCTGTCGAACCCTACTTCTCGGAGGGAACAGTATATACGTCTATAACTATATATATCTTAACCTAAGGCCACCTAACATCTCGTATGTAATATTTGACAACATTCCAGGCGTGTCGTCCCTACTTCTCGGTGGGAACATTATATGCGTCTATAACGTTGTATATCATAATCTAAGGCAACCTATCATCTCAGACGTAATATTTTACATCATTCCTGGTGTGTCGGAGCATACTTTTCGATGGGAATATTATATGCGTCTATAACGGTCGATATCGTAATCTATGGCAATCTAACATCTGGGATGTAATATTGGCTACATTCCTGGCCTGTCGAACCCTACTTCTCGGAGGGAACAGTATATACGTCTATAACGTTATATATCCTATCCTAGGGCAACCTAACATCTCGGATGTAATATTCTACTACCTTCCAGGCGTGTCGGACCCTACTTCTCGGTGGGAACATTATATGCGTCTATAACGTTGTATATCCTTATCTAAGGCAACCTAACATCTCGGATGCAATATTTGACAACATTCCTGGCCTGTCGAACCCTACGTCTCGGTGGTAACATTACATTCGTCTATAACGTTATATATCCTAACCTAAGGCAACCTAACATCTCGGATGCAATATTTGACAACATTCCTGGCCTGTCGAACCCTACTTCTGGGAGGGAACAGCATATACGTCTATAACGTCATATATACTAGCCTAATGCAACCTAACATCTCGGATGTTACATTTGACAACATTCCAGGCGTGTCGGTCCCTACGTCTCGGTGGTAACATTACATGCGTCTATAACGGTATATATCCTAATCTTAGGCAACCTAACATCTCGGATGTAACATTTTACCACATTTCAGGCGTGTCGTCCCTACTTCTTGGTGGGAACATTATATGCGTCTATAACGTTGTATATCATAATCTAAGGCAACCTATCATCTCAGACGTAATATTTTACGACATTCCTGGTGTGTCGGAGCATACTTTTCGGTGAGAATATTATATGCGTCTATAACGGTCGATATCGTAATCTAAGGCAATCTAACATCTGGGATGTAATATTGGCTACATTCCTGGCCTGTCGAACCCTACTTCTCGGAGGGAACAGTATATACGTCTATAACGTCATATATTCTAACCTAAGGCAACCTAACACTTCGGATGTAACATTTGACAACATTCCAGGCGTGTCGGTCCCTACGTCTCGGTGGTAACATTACATGCGTCTATAACGGTATATATCCTAATCTTAGGCAACCTAACATCTCGGATGTAACATTTTACCACATTTCAGGCGTGTCGTCCCTACTTCTCGGTGGGAACATTATATGCGTCTATAACGTTGTATATCATAATCTAAGGCAACCTATCATGTCAGACGTAATATTTTACGACATTCCTGGTGTGTCGGAGCATACTTTTCGGTGAGAATATTATATGCGTCTATAACGGTCGATATCGTAATCTAAGGCAATCTAACATCTGGGATGTAATATTGGCTACATTCCTGGCCTGTCGAACCCTACTTCTCGGAGGGAACAGTATATACGTCTATAACGTCATATATCTTAACCTAAGGCCACCTAACATCTCGTATGTAATATTTGACAACATTCCAGGCGTGTCGTCCCTACTTCTCGGTGGGAACATTATATGCGTCTATAACGTTGTATATCATAATCTAAGGCAACCTATCATCTCAGACGTAATATTTTACATCATTCCTGGTGTGTCGGAGCATACTTTTCGATGGGAATATTATATGCGTCTATAACGGTCGATATCGTAATCTAAGGCAATCTAACATGTGGGATGTAATATTGGCTACATTCCTGGCCTGTCGAACCCTACTTCTCGGAGGGAACAGTATATACGTCTATAACGTCATATATCCTAACCTAAGGCAACCTAACATTTCGGATGTAACATTTGACAACATTCCAGGCGTGTCGGTCCCTACGTCTCGGTGGTAACGTTACATGCGTCTATAACGTTATATATCCTAACCTAAGGCAACCTAACATCTCGGATGCAATATTTGACAACATTCCTGACCTGTCGAACCCTACTTCTCGGAGGGAACAGCATATACGTCTATAACGTCATATATCCTAACCTAAGGCAACCTAACATCTCGGATGTAACATTTGACAACATTCCAGGCGTGTCGGTCCCTACGTCTCGGTGGTAACATTACATTCGTCTATAACGTTATATATCCTAACCTAAGGCAACCTAACATCTCGGATGCAATATTTGACAACATTCCTGGCCTGTCGAACCCTACTTCTGGGAGGGAACAGCATATACGTCTATAACGTCATATATACTAGCCTAATGCAACCTAACATCTCGGATGTTACATTTGACAACATTCCAGGCGTGTCGGTCCCTACGTCTCGGTGGTAACATTACATACGTCTATAACGGTATATATCCTAATCTTAGGCAACCTAACATCTCGGATGTAACATTTTACCACATTTCAGGCGTGTTGGAACCCTACGCCTCGGTGGTAACATTACGTGCGTCTATAACGTTATATATGCTAACCTAAGGCAATCTAACATCTGGGATGTAATATTGGCTACATTCCTGGCCTGTCGAACCCTACTTCTCGGAGGGAACAGTATATACGTCTATAACGTCATATATCCTAACCTAAGGCAACCTTACATCACGGATGTAACATTTGACAACATTCCAGGCGTGTCGGTCCCTACGTCTCGATGGTAACATTACATGCGTGTATAACGTTATATATCCTAACCTAAGGCAACCTATCATCTCAGACGTAATATTTTACAACATTCCTGGCCTGTCGAACCCTACTTCTCGGAGGGAACAGTATATACATCTGTAACGTCATATATCCTAACCTAAGGCAACCTAACATCTCGGATGTAACATTTGAAAACATTCCAGGCGTGTCGGTCCCTACGTCTCGGTGGTAACATTACATGCGTCTATAACGTTTTATATCCTAACCTAAGGCAACCTAACATCTCGGATGCAATATTTGACAACATTCCTGACCTGTCGAACCCTACTTCTCGGAGGGAACAGCATATACGTCTATAACGTCATATATCCTAACCTAAGGCAACCTAACATCTCGGATGTAACATTTGACAACATTCCAGGCGTGTCGGTCCCTACGTCTCGGTGGTAACATTACATTCGTCTATAACGTTATATATCCTAACCTAAGGCAACCTAACATCTCGGATGCAATATTTGACAACATTCCTGGCCTGTCGAACCCTACTTCTGGGAGGGAACAGCATATACGTCTATAACGTCATATATACTAGCCTAATGCAACCTAACATCTCGGATGTTACATTTGACAACATTCCAGGCGTGTCGGTCCCTACGTCTCGGTGGTAACATTACATGCGTCTATAACGGTATATATCCTAATCTTAGGCAACCTAACATCTCGGCTGTAACATTTTACCATATTTCAGGCGTGTTGGAACCCTACGCCTCGGTGGTAACATTACGTGCGTCTATAACGTAATATATGCTAACCTAAGGCAATCTAACATCTGGGATGTAATATTGGCTACATTCCTGGCCTGTCGAACCCTACTTCTCGGAGGGAACAGTATATACGTCTATAACGTCATATATCCTAACCTAAGGCAACCTTACATCACGGATGTAACATTTGACAACATTCCAGGCGTGTCGGTCCCTATGTCTCGATGGTAACATTACATGCGTGTATAACGTTATATATCCTAACCTAAGGCAACCTATCATCTCAGACGTAATATTTTACAACATTCCTGGCCTGTCGAACCCTACTTCTCGGAGGGAACAGTATATACATCTGTAACGTCATATATCCTAACCTAAGGCAACCTAACATCTCGGATGTAACATTTGACAACATTCCAGGCGTGTTGGAACCCTACGTCTCGGTGGTAACATTACGTGCGTCTATAACGTTGTATATCCTAATCCAAGGCAACCTAACATCTCGGATGCAATATTTGACAACATTCCTAGCCTGTCGAACCCTACTTCTCGGAGGGAACAGTATATACGTCTATAACTATATATATCTTAACCTAAGGCCACCTAACATCTCGTATGTAATATTTGACAACATTCCAGGCGTGTCGTCCCTACTTCTCGGTGGGAATATTATATGCGTCTATAACGTTGTATATCATAATCTAAGGCAACCTATCATCTCAGACGTAATATTTTACATCATTCCTGGTGTGTCGGAGCATACTTTTCGATGGGAATATTATATGCGTCTATAACGGTCGATATCGTAATCTAAGGCAATCTAACATGTGGGATGTAATATTGGCTACATTCCTGGCCTGTCGAACCCTACTTCTCGGAGGGAACAGTATATACGTCTATAACGTCATATATCCTAACCTAAGGCAACCTAACATTTCGGATGTAACATTTGACAACATTCCAGGCGTGTCGGTCCCTACGTCTCGGTGGTAACGTTACATGCGTCTATAACGTTATATATCCTAACCTAAGGCAACCTAACATCTCGGATGCAATATTTGACAACATTCCTAGCCTGTCGAACCCTACTTCTCGGAGGGAACAGTATATACGTCTATAACGTTATATATCCTAACCGAAGGCAACCTGACATCTCGGATGTAATATTCTACATCATTCCAGGCGTGTCGGACCCTACCTCTCGGTGGGAACATTATATGAGTCTATAACGTTGTATATCATAATCTAAGGCAACCTATCATCTCAGACGTAATATTTTACAACTTTCCTGGTGTGTCGGAGCATACTTTTCGGTGGTAACGTTACATGCGTCTATAACGTTATATATCCTAACCTAAGGCAACCTAACATCTCGGATGCAATATTTGACAACATTCCTAGCCTGTCGAACGCTACTTCTCGGAGGGAACAGTATATACGTCTATAACGTTATATATCCTAACCTAAGGCCACCTAACATTTCGTATGTAATATTTGACAACATTCCAGGCGTGTCGTCCCTACTTCTCGGTGGGAACATTATATGCGTCTATAACGTTGTATATCATAATCTAAGGCAACCTATCATCTCAGACGTAATATTTTACATCATTCCTGGTGTGTCGGAGCATACTTTTCGATGGGAATATTATATGCGTCTATAACGGTCGATATCGTAATCTATGGCAATCTAACATCTGGGATGTAATATTGGCTACATTCCTGGCCTGCCGAACCCTACTTCTCGGAGGGAACAGTATATACGTCTATAACGTTATATATCCTAACCTAGGGCAACCTAACATCTCGGATGTAATATTCTACTACCTTCCAGGCGTGTCGGACCCTACTTCTCGGTGGGAACATTATATGCGTCTATAACGTTGTATATCCTTATCTAAGGCAACCTAACATCTCGGATGCAATATTTGACAACATTCCTGGCCTGTCGAACCCTACTTCTCGGAGGCAACAGTATATACGTCTATAACGGTATATATCCTAATCTAAGGCAACCTAACATCTCGGATGCAATATTTGACAACATTCCTGGCCTGTCGAAGCCTACTTCTCGGAGGGAACAGCATATACGTCTGTAACGTCATATATCCTAACCTGAGACAACCTAACAAACCGGATGTAACATTTGAAAACATTCCAGGCGTGTCGGTCCCTACGTCTCGGTGGTAACATTACATGCGTCTATAACGTTTTATATCCTAACCTAAGGCAACCTAACATCTCGGATGCAATATTTGACAACATTCCTGACCTGTCGAACCCTACTTCTCGGAGGGAACAGCATATACGTCTATAACGTCATATATCCTAACCTAAGGCAACCTAACATTTCGGATGTAACATTTGACAACATTCCAGGCGTGTCGGTCCCTACGTCTCGGTGGTAACATTACATTCGTCTATAACGTTATATATCCTAACCTAAGGCAACCTAACATCTCGGATGCAATATTTGACAACATTCCTGGCCTGTCTAACCCTACTTCTGGGAGGGAACAGCATATACGTCTATAACGTCATATATACTAGCCTAATGCAACCTAACATCTCGGATGTTACATTTGACAACATTCCAGGCGTGTCGGTCCCTACGTCTCGGTGGTAACATTACATGCGTCTATAACGGTATATATCCTAATCTTAGGCAACCTAACATCTCGGATGTAACATTTTACCACATTTCAGGCGTGTCGTCCCTACTTCTCGGTGGGAACATTATATGCGTCTATAACGTTGTATATCATAATCTAAGGCAACCTATCATCTCAGACGTAATATTCTACGACATTCCTGGTGTGTCGGAGCATTCTTTTCGGTGAGAATATTATATGCGTCTATAACGGTCGATATCGTAATCTAAGGCAATCTAACATCTGGGTTGTAATATTGGCTACATTCCTGGCCTGTCGAACCCTACTTCTCGGAGGGAACAGTATATACGTCTATAACGTCATATATCCTAACCTAAGGCAACCTTACATCACGGATGTAACATTTGACAACATTCCAGGCGTGTCGGTCCCTACGTCTCGATGGTAACATTACATGCGTGTATAACGTTATATATCCTAACCTAAGGCAACCTATCATCTCAGACGTAATATTTTACAACATTCCTGGCCTGTCGAACCCTACTTCTCGGAGGGAACAGTATATACATCTGTAACGTCATATATCCTAACCCAAGGCAACCTAACATCTCGGATGTAACATTTGACAACATTCCAGGCGTGTCGGTCCCTACGTCTCGGTGGTAACATTACATTCGTCTATAACGTTATATATCCTAACCTAAGGCAACCTAACATCTCGGATGCAATATTTGACAACATTCCTGGCCTGTCGAACCCTACTTCTGGGAGGGAACAGCATATACGTCTATAACGTCATATATACTAGCCTAATGCAACCTAACATCTCGGATGTTACATTTGACAACATTCCAGGCGTGTCGGTCCCTACGTCTCGGTGGTAACATTACATGCGTCTATAACGGTATATATCCTAATCTTAGGCAACCTAACATCTCGGATGTAACATTTTACCACATTTCAGGCGTGTCGTCCCTACTTCTCGGTGGGAACATTATATGCGTCTATAACGTTGTATATCATAATCTAAGGCAACCTATCATCTCAGACGTAATATTTTACGACATTCCTGGTGTGTCGGAGCATACTTTTCGGTGAGAATATTATATGCGTCTATAACGGTCGATATCGTAATCTAAGGCAATCTAACATCTGGGATGTAATATTGGCTACATTCCTGGCCTGTCGAACCCTACTTCTCGGAGGGAACAGTATATACGTCTATAACGTCATATATTCTAACCTAAGGCAACCCAACACTTCGGATGTAACATTTGACAACATTCCAGGCGTGTCGGTCCCTACGTCTCGGTGGTAACGTTACATGCGTCTATAACGTTATATATCCTAACCTAAGGCAACCTAACATCTCGGATGCAATATTTGACAACATTCCTAGCCTGCCGAACCCTACTTCTCGGAGGGAACGGTATATACGTCTATAACGTTATATATCCTAACCGAAGGCAACCTGACATCTCGGATGTAATATTCTACATCATTCCAGGCGTGTCGGACCCTACTTCCCGGTGGGAACATTATATGAGTCTATAACGTTGTATATCCTAATCTAAGGCAACCTATTATCTCAGAAGTAATATTTTAAAATATTCCTGGCGTGTCGGTGCATACTTTTCGGTGGGAATATTATATGGGTCTATAACGGTCGATATCGTAATCTAAGGCAATCTAACATCTCGGATGCAATATTTGACAACATTCCTGGCCTGTCGAACCCTACTTCTCGGAGGGAACAGTATATACGTCTATAACGTCATATATCCTAACCTAGGGCAACCTAACATCTCGGATGTAATATTCTACTACCTTCCAGGCGTGTCGGACCCTACTTCTCGGTGGGAACATTATATGCGTCTATAACGTTGTATATCCTTATCTAAGGCAACCTAACATCTCGGATGCAATATTTGACAACATTCCTGGCCTGTCGAACCCTACTTCTCGGAGGCAACAGTATATACGTCTATAACGGTATATATCCTAATCTAAGGCAACCTAACATCTCGGATGCAATATTTGACAACATTCCTGGCCTGTCGAAGCCTACTTCTCGGAGGGAACAGCATATACGTCTGTAACGTCATATATCCTAACCTGAGACAACCTAACATTTCGGATGTAACATTTGAAAACATTCCAGGCGTGTCGGTCCCTACGTCTCGGTGGTAACATTACATGCGTCTATAACGTTTTATATCCTAACCTAAGGCAACCTAACATCTCGGATGCAATATTTGACAACATTCCTGACCTGTCGGACCCTACTTCTCGGTGCGAACAGTATATACGTCTATAACGTTATATATCCTAACCTAAGGCAACCTGACATCTCGGGTGTAATATTCTACAACCTTCCAGGCGTGTAGGGCCCTACGTCTCGGTGGTAACATTACATGCGTCTATAACGGTATATATCCTAATCTTAGGCAACCTAACATCTCGGATGTAACATTTTACCATATTTCAGGCGTGTTGGAACCCTACGCCTCGGTGGTAACATTACGTGCGTCTATAACGTAATATATGCTAACCTAAGGCAATCTAACATCTGGGATGTAATATTGGCTACATTCCTGGCCTGTCGAACCCTACTTCTCGGAGGGAACAGTATATACGTCTATAACGTCATATATCCTAACCTAAGGCAACCTTACATCACGGATGTAACATTTGACAACATTCCAGGCGTGTCGGTCCCTACGTCTCGATGGTAACATTACATGCGTGTATAACGTTATATATCCTAACCTAAGGCAACCTATCATCTCAGACGTAATATTTTACAACATTCCTGGCCTGTCGAACCCTACTTCTCGGAGGGAACAGTATATACATCTGTAACGTCATATATCCTAACCTAAGGCAACCTAACATCTCGGATGTAACATTTCACAACATTCCAGGCGTGTTGGAACCCTACGTCTCGGTGGTAACATTACGTGCGTCTATAACGTTGTATATCCTAATCTAAGGCAACCTAACATCTCGGATGCAATATTTGACAACATTCCTAGCCTGTCGAACCCTACTTCTCGGAGGGAACAGCATATACGTCTATAACGTCATATATCCTAACCTAAGGCAACCTAACATTTCGGATGCAATATTTGACAACATTCCTGGCCTGTCGAACCCTACTTCTGGGAGGGAACAGCATATACGTCTATAACGTCATATATACTAGCCTAATGCAACCTAACAAACCGGATGTAACATTTGAAAACATTCCAGGCGTGTCGGTCCCTACGTCTCGGTGGTAACATTACATGCGTCTATAACGTTTTATATCCTAACCTAAGGCAACCTAACATCTCGGATGCAATATTTGACAACATTCCTGACCTGTCGAACCCTACTTCTCGGAGGGAACAGCATATACGTCTATAACGTCATATATCCTAACCTAAGGCAACCTAACATTTCGGATGTAACATTTGACAACATTCCAGGCGTGTCGGTCCCTACGTCTCGGTGGTAACATTACATGCGTCTATAACGTTTTATATCCTAACCTAAGGCAACCTAACATCTCGGATGCAATATTTGACAACATTCCTGACCTGTCGAACCCTACTTCTCGGAGGGAACAGCATATACGTCTATAACGTCATATATCCTAACCTAAGGCAACCTAACATTTCGGATGTAACATTTGACAACATTCCAGGCGTGTCGGTCCCTACGTCTCGGTGGTAACATTACATTCGTCTATAACGTTATATATCCTAACCTAAGGCAACCTAACATCTCGGATGCAATATTTGACAACATTCCTGGCCTGTCGAACCCTACTTCTGGGAGGGAACAGCATATACGTCTATAACGTCATATATACTAGCCTAATGCAACCTAACATCTCGGATGTTACATTTGACAACATTCCAGGCGTGTCGGTCCCTACGTCTCGGTGGTAACATTACATGCGTCTATAACGGTATATATCCTAATCTTAGGCAACCTAACATCTCGGATGTAACATTTTACCACATTTCAGGCGTGTCGTCCCTACTTCTCGGTGGGAACATTATATGCGTCTATAACGTTGTATATCATAATCTAAGGCAACCTATCATCTCAGACGTAATATTCTACGACATTCCTGGTGTGTCGGAGCATACTTTTCGGTGAGAATATTATATGCGTCTATAACGGTCGATATCGTAATCTAAGGCAATCTAACATCTGGGATGTAATATTGGCTACATTCCTGGCCTGTCGAACCCTACTTCTCGGAGGGAACAGTATATACGTCTATAACGTCATATATCCTAACCTAAGGCAACCTTACATCACGGATGTAACATTTGACAACATTCCAGGCGTGTCGGTCCCTACGTGTCGGTGGTAACATTACATGCGTCTATAACGTTTTATATCCTAACCTAAGGCAACCTAACATCTCGGATGCAATATTTGACAACATTCCTGACCTGTCGAACCCTACTTCTCGGAGGGAACAGCATATACGTCTATAACGTCATATATCCTAACCTAAGGCAACCTAACATTTCGGATGTAACATTTGACAACATTCCAGGCGTGTCGGTCCCTACGTCTCGGTGGTAACATTACATTCGTCTATAACGTTATATATCCTAACCTAAGGCAACCTAACATCTCGGATGCAATATTTGACAACATTCCTGGCCTGTCGAACCCTACTTCTGGGAGGGAACAGCATATACGTCTATAACGTCATATATACTAGCCTAATGCAACCTAACATCTCGGATGTTACATTTGACAACATTCCAGGCGTGTCGGTCCCTACGTCTCGGTGGTAACATTACATGCGTCTATAACGGTATATATCCTAATCTTAGGCAACCTAACATCTCGGATGTAACATTTTACCACATTTCAGGCGTGTCGTCCCTACTTCTCGGTGGGAACATTATATGCGTCTATAACGTTGTATATCATAATCTAAGGCAACCTATCATCTCAGACGTAATATTCTACGACATTCCTGGTGTGTCGGAGCATACTTTTCGGTGAGAATATTATATGCGTCTATAACGGTCGATATCGTAATCTAAGGCAATCTAACATCTGGGATGTAATATTGGCTACATTCCTGGCCTGACGAACCCTACTTCTCGGAGGGAACAGTATATACGTCTATAACGTCATATATCCTAACCTAAGGCAACCTTACATCACGGATGTAACATTTGACAACATTCCAGGCGTGTCGGTCCCTACGTCTCGATGGTAACATTACATGCGTGTATAACGTTATATATCCTAACCTAAGGCAACCTATCATCTCAGACGTAATATTTTACAACATTCCTGGCCTGTCGAACCCTACTTCTCGGAGGGAACAGTATATACATCTGTAACGTCATATATCCTAACCCAAGGCAACCTAACATCTCGGATGTAACATTTGACAACATTCCAGGCGTGTCGGTCCCTACGTCTCGGTGGTAACATTACATTCGTCTATAACGTTATATATCCTAACCTAAGGCAACCTAACATCTCGGATGCAATATTTGACAACATTCCTGGCCTGTCGAACCCTACTTCTGGGAGGGAACAGCATATACGTCTATAACGTCATATATACTAGCCTAATGCAACCTAACATCTCGGATGTTACATTTGACAACATTCCAGGCGTGTCGGTCCCTACGTCTCGGTGGTAACATTACATGCGTCTATAACGGTATATATCCTAATCTTAGGCAACCTAACATCTCGGATGTAACATTTTACCACATTTCAGGCGTGTCGTCCCTACTTCTCGGTGGGAACATTATATGCGTCTATAACGTTGTATATCATAATCTAAGGCAACCTATCATCTCAGACGTAATATTTTACGACATTCCTGGTGTGTCGGAGCATACTTTTCGGTGAGAATATTATATGCGTCTATAACGGTCGATATCGTAATCTAAGGCAATCTAACATCTGGGATGTAATATTGGCTACATTCCTGGCCTGTCGAACCCTACTTCTCGGAGGGAACAGTATATACGTCTATAACGTCATATATTCTAACCTAAGGCAACCTAACACTTCGGATGTAACATTTGACAACATTCCAGGCGTGTCGGTCCCTACGTCTCGGTGGTAACGTTACATGCGTCTATAACGTTATATATCCTAACCTAAGGCAACCTAACATCTCGGATGCAATATTTGACAACATTCCTAGCCTGCCGAACCCTACTTCTCGGAGGGAACGGTATATACGTCTATAACGTTATATATCCTAACCGAAGGCAACCTGACATCTCGGATGTAATATTCTACATCATTCCAGGCGTGTCGGACCCTACTTCTCGGTGGGAACATTATATGAGTCTATAACGTTGTATATCCTAATCTAAGGCAACCTATTATCTCAGAAGTAATATTTTAAAATATTCCTGGCGTGTCGGTGCATACTTTTCGGTGGGAATATTATATGGGTCTATAACGGTCGATATCGTAATCTAAGGCAATCTAACATCTCGGATGCAATATTTGACAACATTCCTGGCCTGTCGAACCCTACTTCTCGGAGGGAACAGTATATACGTCTATAACGTTATATATCCTAACCTAGGGCAACCTAACATCTCGGATGTAATATTCTACTACCTTCCAGGCGTGTCGGACCCTACTTCTCGGTGGGAACATTATATGCGTCTATAACGTTGTATATCCTTATCTAAGGCAACCTAACATCTCGGATGCAATATTTGACAACATTCCTGGCCTGTCGAACCCTACTTCTCGGAGGCAACAGTATATACGTCTATAACGGTATATATCCTAATCTAAGGCAACCTAACATCTCGGATGCAATATTTGACAACATTCCTGGCCTGTCGAAGCCTACTTCTCGGAGGGAACAGCATATACGTCTGTAACGTCATATATCCTAACCTGAGACAACCTAACATTTCGGATGTAACATTTGAAAACATTCCAGGCGTGTCGGTCCCTACGTCTCGGTGGTAACATTACATGCGTCTATAACGTTTTATATCCTAACCTAAGGCAACCTAACATCTCGGATGCAATATTTGACAACATTCCTGACCTGTCGAACCCTACTTCTGGGAGGGAACAGCATATACGTCTATAACGTCATATATACTAGCCTAATGCAACCTAACATCTCGGATGTTACATTTGACAACATTCCAGGCGTGTCGGTCCCTACGTCTCGGTGGTAACATTACATGCGTCTATAACGGTATATATCCTAATCTTAGGCAACCTAACATCTCGGATGTAACATTTTACCACATTTCAGGCGTGTCGTCCCTACTTCTCGGTGGGAACATTATATGCGTCTATAACGTTGTATATCATAATCTAAGGCAACCTATCATCTCAGACGTAATATTCTACGACATTCCTGGTGTGTCGGAGCATACTTTTCGGTGAGAATATTATATGCGTCTATAACGGTCGATATCGTAATCTACGGCAATCTAACATCTGGGATGTAATATTGGCTACATTCCTGGCCTGTCGAACCCTACTTCTCGGAGGGAACAGTATATACGTCTATAACGTCATATATCCTAACCTAAGGCAACCTTACATCACGGATGTAACATTTGACAACATTCCAGGCGTGTCGGTCCCTACGTCTCGATGGTAACATTACATGCGTGTATAACGTTATATATCCTAACCTAAGGCAACCTATCATCTCAGACGTAATATTTTACAACATTCCTGGCCTGTCGAACCCTACTTCTCGGAGGGAACAGTATATACATCTGTAACGTCATATATCCTAACCCAAGGCAACCTAACATCTCGGATGTAACATTTGACAACATTCCAGGCGTGTCGGTCCCTACGTCTCGGTGGTAACATTACATTCGTCTATAACGTTATATATCCTAACCTAAGGCAACCTAACATCTCGGATGCAATATTTGACAACATTCCTGGCCTGTCGAACCCTACTTCTGGGAGGGAACAGCATATACGTCTATAACGTCATATATACTAGCCTAATGCAACCTAACATCTCGGATGTTACATTTGACAACATTCCAGGCGTGTCGGTCCCTACGTCTCGGTGGTAACATTACATGCGTCTATAACGGTATATATCCTAATCTTAGGCAACCTAACATCTCGGATGTAACATTTTACCACATTTCAGGCGTGTCGTCCCTACTTCTCGGTGGGAACATTATATGCGTCTATAACGTTGTATATCATAATCTAAGGCAACCTATCATCTCAGACGTAATATTTTACGACATTCCTGGTGTGTCGGAGCATACTTTTCGGTGAGAATATTATATGCGTCTATAACGGTCGATATCGTAATCTAAGGCAATCTAACATCTGGGATGTAATATTGGCTACATTCCTGGCTTGTCGAACCCTACTTCTCGGAGGGAACAGTATATACGTCTATAACGTCATATATTCTAACCTAAGGCAACCTAACACTTCGGATGTAACATTTGACAACATTCCAGGCGTGTCGGTCCCTACGTCTCGGTGGTAACGTTACATGCGTCTATAACGTTATATATCCTAACCTAAGGCAACCTAACATCTCGGATACAATATTTGACAACATTCCTAGCCTGCCGAACCCTACTTCTCGGAGGGAACGGTATATACGTCTATAACGTTATATATCCTAACCGAAGGCAACCTGACATCTCGGATGTAATATTCTACATCATTCCAGGCGTGTCGGACCCTACTTCTCGGTGGGAACATTATATGAGTCTATAACGTTGTATATCCTAATCTAAGGCAACCTATTATCTCAGAAGTAATATTTTAAAATATTCCTGGCGTGTCGGTGCATACTTTTCGGTGGGAATATTATATGGGTCTATAACGGTCGATATCGTAATCTAAGGCAATCTAACATCTCGGATGCAATATTTGACAACATTCCTGGCCTGTCGAACCCTACTTCTCGGAGGGAACAGTATATACGTCTATAACGTTATATATCCTAACCTAGGGCAACCTAACATCTCGGATGTAATATTCTACTACCTTCCAGGCGTGTCGGACCCTACTTCTCGGTGGGAACATTATATGCGTCTATAACGTTGTATATCCTTATCTAAGGCAACCTAACATCTCGGATGCAATATTTGACAACATTCCTGGCCTGTCGAACCCTACTTCTCGGAGGCAACAGTATATACGTCTATAACGGTATATATCCTAATCTAAGGCAACCTAACATCTCGGATGCAATATTTGACAACATTCCTGGCCTGTCGAAGCCTACTTCTCGGAGGGAACAGCATATACGTCTGTAACGTCATATATCCTAACCTGAGACAACCTAACATTTCGGATGTAACATTTGAAAACATTCCAGGCGTGTCGGTCCCTACGTCTCGGTGGTAACATTACATGCGTCTATAACGTTTTATATCCTAACCTAAGGCAACCTAACATCTCGGATGCAATATTTGACAACATTCCTGACCTGTCGAACCCTACTTCTGGGAGGGAACAGCATATACGTCTATAACGTCATATATACTAGCCTAATGCAACCTAACATCTCGGATGTTACATTTGACAACATTCCAGGCGTGTCGGTCCCTACGTCTCGGTGGTAACATTACATGCGTCTATAACGGTATATATCCTAATCTTAGGCAACCTAACATCTCGGATGTAACATTTTACCACATTTCAGGCGTGTCGTCCCTACTTCTCGGTGGGAACATTATATGCGTCTATAACGTTGTATATCATAATCTAAGGCAACCTATCATCTCAGACGTAATATTCTACGACATTCCTGGTGTGTCGGAGCATACTTTTCGGTGAGAATATTATATGCGTCTATAACGGTCGATATCGTAATCTACGGCAATCTAACATCTGGGATGTAATATTGGCTACATTCCTGGCCTGTCGAACCCTACTTCTCGGAGGGAACAGTATATACGTCTATAACGTCATATATCCTAACCTAAGGCAACCTTACATCACGGATGTAACATTTGACAACATTCCAGGCGTGTCGGTCCCTACGTCTCGATGGTAACATTACATGCGTGTATAACGTTATATATCCTAACCTAAGGCAACCTATCATCTCAGACGTAATATTTTACAACATTCCTGGCCTGTCGAACCCTACTTCTCGGAGGGAACAGTATATACATCTGTAACGTCATATATCCTAACCCAAGGCAACCTAACATCTCGGATGTAACATTTGACAACATTCCAGGCGTGTCGGTCCCTACGTCTCGGTGGTAACATTACATTCGTCTATAACGTTATATATCCTAACCTAAGGCAACCTAACATCTCGGATGCAATATTTGACAACATTCCTGGCCTGTCGAACCCTACTTCTGGGAGGGAACAGCATATACGTCTATAACGTCATATATACTAGCCTAATGCAACCTAACATCTCGGATGTTACATTTGACAACATTCCAGGCGTGTCGGTCCCTACGTCTCGGTGGTAACATTACATGCGTCTATAACGGTATATATCCTAATCTTAGGCAACCTAACATCTCGGATGTAACATTTTACCACATTTCAGGCGTGTCGTCCCTACTTCTCGGTGGGAACATTATATGCGTCTATAACGTTGTATATCATAATCTAAGGCAACCTATCATCTCAGACGTAATATTTTACGACATTCCTGGTGTGTCGGAGCATACTTTTCGGTGAGAATATTATATGCGTCTATAACGGTCGATATCGTAATCTAAGGCAATCTAACATCTGGGATGTAATATTGGCTACATTCCTGGCTTGTCGAACCCTACTTCTCGGAGGGAACAGTATATACGTCTATAACGTCATATATTCTAACCTAAGGCAACCTAACACTTCGGATGTAACATTTGACAACATTCCAGGCGTGTCGGTCCCTACGTCTCGGTGGTAACGTTACATGCGTCTATAACGTTATATATCCTAACCTAAGGCAACCTAACATCTCGGATACAATATTTGACAACATTCCTAGCCTGCCGAACCCTACTTCTCGGAGGGAACGGTATATACGTCTATAACGTTATATATCCTAACCGAAGGCAACCTGACATCTCGGATGTAATATTCTACATCATTCCAGGCGTGTCGGACCCTACTTCTCGGTGGGAACATTATATGAGTCTATAACGTTGTATATCCTAATCTAAGGCAACCTATTATCTCAGAAGTAATATTTTAAAATATTCCTGGCGTGTCGGTGCATACTTTTCGGTGGGAATATTATATGGGTCTATAACGGTCGATATCGTAATCTAAGGCAATCTAACATCTCGGATGCAATATTTGACAACATTCCTGGCCTGTCGAACCCTACTTCTCGGAGGGAACAGTATATACGTCTATAACGTTATATATCCTAACCTAGGGCAACCTAACATCTCGGATGTAATATTCTACTACCTTCCAGGCGTGTCGGACCCTACTTCTCGGTGGGAACATTATATGCGTCTATAACGTTGTATATCCTTATCTAAGGCAACCTAACATCTCGGATGCAATATTTGACAACATTCCTGGCCTGTCGAACCCTACTTCTCGGAGGCAACAGTATATACGTCTATAACGGTATATATCCTAATCTAAGGCAACCTAACATCTCGGATGCAATATTTGACAACATTCCTGGCCTGTCGAAGCCTACTTCTCGGAGGGAACAGCATATACGTCTGTAACGTCATATATCCTAACCTGAGACAACCTAACATTTCGGATGTAACATTTGAAAACATTCCAGGCGTGTCGGTCCCTACGTCTCGGTGGTAACATTACATGCGTCTATAACGTTTTATATCCTAACCTAAGGCAACCTAACATCTCGGATGCAATATTTGACAACATTCCTGACCTGTCGGACCCTACTTCTCGGTGCGAACAGTATATACGTCTATAACGTTATATATCCTAACCTAAGGCAACCTGACATCTCGGGTGTAATATTCTACAACCTTCCAGGCGTGTAGGGCCCTACTTCTCGGTGGGAACATTATATGTGTCTATAACGTTGTATATCCTAATCTATGGCAACCTAATATCTCGGATGCAATATTTGACAACATTCCTGGCCTGTCGAACCCTATTTCTCGGAGGGAACAGTATATACGTCTATAACGGTATATATCCTAATCTAAGGCAACCTAACATCTCGGATGCAATGTTTGACAACATTCCTGGCCTGTCGAACCCTACTTCTCGGAGGGAACAGTATATACGTCTGTAACGTCATATATCCTAACCTAAGGCAACCTAACATCTCGGATGTAACATTTGACAACATTCCAGGCGTGTCGGTCCCTACGTCTCGGTGATAACATTACATGCGTCTATAACGTTATATATCCTAACCTAAGGCAACCTATCATCTCAGACGTAATATTTTACAACATTCCTGGCCTGTCGAACCCTACTTCTCGGAGGGAACAGTATATACATCTGTAACGTCATATATCCTAACCTAAGGCAACCTAACATCTCGGATGTAACATTTGACAACATTCCAGGCGTGTTGGAACCCTACGTCTCGGTGGTAACATTACGTGCGTCTATAACGTTGTATATCCTAATCTAAGGCAACCTAACATCTCGGATGCAATATTTGACAACATTCCTAGCCTGTCGAACCCTACTTCTCGGAGGGAACAGTATATACGTCTATAACTATATATATCTTAACCTAAGGCCACCTAACATCTCGTATGTAATATTTGACAACATTCCAGGCGTGTCGTCCCTACTTCTCGGTGGGAACATTATATGCGTCTATAACGTTGTATATCATAATCTAAGGCAACCTATCATCTCAGACGTCATATTTTACATCATTCCTGGTGTGTCGGAGCATACTTTTCGATGGGAATATTATATGCGTCTATAACGGTCGATATCGTAATCTAAGGCAATCTAACATGTGGGATGTAATATTGGCTACATTCCTGGCCTGTCGAACCCTACTTCTCGGAGGGAACAGTATATACGTCTATAACGTCATATATCCTAACCTAAGGCAACCTAACATTTCGGATGTAACATTTGACAACATTCCAGGCGTGTCGGTCCCTACGTCTCGGTGGTAACGTTACATGCGTCTATAACGTTATATATCCTAACCTAAGGCAACCTAACATCTCGGATGCAATATTTGACAACATTCCTAGCCTGTCGAACCCTACTTCTCGGAGGGAACAGTATATACGTCTATAACGTTATATATCCTAACCGAAGGCAACCTGACATCTCGGATGTAATATTCTACATCATTCCAGGCGTGTCGGACCCTACCTCTCGGTGGGAACATTATATGAGTCTATAACGTTGTATATCATAATCTAAGGCAACCTATCATCTCAGACGTAATATTTTACAACATTCCTGGTGTGTCGGAGCATACTTTTCGGTGGTAACGTTACATGCGTCTATAACGTTATATATCCTAACCTAAGGCAACCTAACATCTCGGATGCAATATTTGACAACATTCCTAGCCTGTCGAACCCTACTTCTCGGAGGGAACAGTATATACGTCTATAACGTTATATATCCTAACCTAAGGCCACCTAACATCTCGGATGTAACATTTTACCACATTTCAGGCGTGTCGTCCCTACTTCTCGGTGGGAACATTATATGCGTCTATAACGTTGTATATCATAATCTAAGGCAACCTATCATCTCAGACGTAATATTTTACGACATTCCTGGTGTGTCGGAGCATACTTTTCGGTGAGAATATTATATGCGTCTATAACGGTCGATATCGTAATCTAAGGCAATCTAACATCTGGGATGTAATATTGGCTACATTCCTGGCCTGTCGAACCCTACTTCTCAGAGGGAACAGTATATACGTCTATAGCGTCATATATTCTAACCTAAGGCAACCTAACACTTCGGATGTAACATTTGACAACATTCCAGGCGTGTCGGTCCCTACGTCTCGGTGGTAACGTTACATGCGTCTATAACGTTATATATCCTAACCTAAGGCAACCTAACATCTCGGATGCAATATTTGACAACATTCCTAGCCTGCCGAACCCTACTTCTCGGAGGGAACAGTATATACGTCTATAACGTTATATATCCTAACCGAAGGCAACCTGACATCTCGGATGTAATATTCTACATCATTCCAGGCGTGTCGGACCCTACTTCTCGGTGGGAACATTATATGAGTCTATAACGTTGTATATCCTAATCTAAGGCAACCTATTATCTCAGAAGTAATATTTTAAAATATTCCTGGCGTGTCGGTGCATACTTTTCGGTGGGAATATTATATGGGTCTATAACGGTCGATATCGTAACCTAAGGCAACCTAACATCTCGGATGCAATATTTGACAACATTCCTGACCTGTCGGACCCTACTTCTCGGTGCGAACAGTATATACGTCTATAACGTTATATATCCTAACCTAAGGCAACCTGACATCTCGGGTGTAATAGTCT
The DNA here is from genome assembly GCA_963969225.1 of Xylocopa violacea. Classification (NCBI taxonomy): domain Eukaryota; kingdom Metazoa; phylum Arthropoda; class Insecta; order Hymenoptera; family Apidae; genus Xylocopa; species Xylocopa violacea. The sequence goes on along the minus strand of CAXAJV010000014.1, from coordinate 4,802,997 downwards.
ACAACCTTCCAGGCGTGTAGGGCCCTACTTCTCGGTGGGAACATTATATGTGTCTATAACGTTGTATATCCTAATCTATGGCAACCTAATATCTCGGATGCAATATTTGACAACATTCCTGGCCTGTCGAACCCTATTTCTCGGAGGGAACAGTATATACGTCTATAACGGTATATATCCTAATCTAAGGCAACCTAACATCTCGGATGCAATGTTTGACAACATTCCTGGCCTGTCGAACCCTACTTCTCGGAGGGAACAGTATATACGTCTGTAACGTCATATATCCTAACCTAAGGCAACCTAACATCTCGGATGTAACATTTGACAACATTCCAGGCGTGTCGGTCCCTACGTCTCGGTGATAACATTACATGCGTCTATAACGTTATATATCCTAACCTAAGGCAACCTATCATCTCAGACGTAATATTTTACAACATTCCTGGCCTGTCGAACCCTACTTCTCGGAGGGAACAGTATATACATCTGTAACGTCATATATCCTAACCTAAGGCAACCTAACATCTCGGATGTAACATTTGACAACATTCCAGGCGTGTTGGAACCCTACGTCTCGGTGGTAACATTACGTGCGTCTATAACGTTGTATATCCTAATCTAAGGCAACCTAACATCTCGGATGCAATATTTGACAACATTCCTAGCCTGTCGAACCCTACTTCTCGGAGGGAACAGTATATACGTCTATAACTATATATATCTTAACCTAAGGCCACCTAACATCTCGTATGTAATATTTGACAACATTCCAGGCGTGTCGTCCCTACTTCTCGGTGGGAACATTATATGCGTCTATAACGTTGTATATCATAATCTAAGGCAACCTATCATCTCAGACGTAATATTTTACATCATTCCTGGTGTGTCGGAGCATACTTTTCGATGGGAATATTATATGCGTCTATAACGGTCGATATCGTAATCTAAGGCAATCTAACATGTGGGATGTAATATTGGCTACATTCCTGGCCTGTCGAACCCTACTTCTCGGAGGGAACAGTATATACGTCTATAACGTCATATATCCTAACCTAAGGCAACCTAACATTTCGGATGTAACATTTGACAACATTCCAGGCGTGTCGGTCCCTACGTCTCGGTGGTAACGTTACATGCGTCTATAACGTTATATATCCTAACCTAAGGCAACCTAACATCTCGGATGCAATATTTGACAACATTCCTAGCCTGTCGAACCCTACTTCTCGGAGGGAACAGTATATACGTCTATGACGTTATATATCCTAACCGAAGGCAACCTGACATCTCGGATGTAATATTCTACATCATTCCAGGCGTGTCGGACCCTACCTCTCGGTGGGAACATTATATGAGTCTATAACGTTGTATATCATAATCTAAGGCAACCTATCATCTCAGACGTAATATTTTACAACATTCCTGGTGTGTCGGAGCATACTTTTCGGTGGTAACGTTACATGCGTCTATAACGTTATATATCCTAACCTAAGGCAACCTAACATCTCGGATGCAATATTTGACAACATTCCTAGCCTGTCGAACCCTACTTCTCGGAGGGAACAGTATATACGTCTATAACGTTATATATCCTAACCTAAGGCCACCTAACATCTCGGATGTAACATTTTACCACATTTCAGGCGTGTCGTCCCTACTTCTCGGTGGGAACATTATATGCGTCTATAACGTTGTATATCATAATCTAAGGCAACCTATCATCTCAGACGTAATATTTTACGACATTCCTGGTGTGTCGGAGCATACTTTTCGGTGAGAATATTATATGCGTCTATAACGGTCGATATCGTAATCTAAGGCAATCTAACATCTGGGATGTAATATTGGCTACATTCCTGGCCTGGCGAACCCTACTTCTCAGAGGGAACAGTATATACGTCTATAGCGTCATATATTCTAACCTAAGGCAACCTAACACTTCGGATGTAACATTTGACAACATTCCAGGCGTGTCGGTCCCTACGTCTCGGTGGTAACGTTACATGCGTCTATAACGTTATATATCCTAACCTAAGGCAACCTAACATCTCGGATGCAATATTTGACAACATTCCTAGCCTGCCGAACCCTACTTCTCGGAGGGAACAGTATATACGTCTATAACGTTATATATCCTAACCGAAGGCAACCTGACATCTCGGATGTAATATTCTACATCATTCCAGGCGTGTCGGACCCTACTTCTCGGTGGGAACATTATATGAGTCTATAACGTTGTATATCCTAATCTAAGGCAACCTATTATCTCAGAAGTAATATTTTAAAATATTCCTGGCGTGTCGGTGCATACTTTTCGGTGGTAATATTATATGGGTCTATAACGGTCGATATCGTAATCTAAGGCAATCTAACATCTCGGATGCAATATTTGACAACATTCCTGGCCTGTCGAACCCTACTTCTCGGAGGGAACAGTATATACGTCTATAACGTTATATATCCTAACCTAGGGCAACCTAACATCTCGGATGTAATATTCTACTACCTTCCAGGCGTGTCGGACCCTACTTCTCGGTGGGAACATTATATGCGTCTATAACGTTGTATATCCTTATCTAAGGCAACCTAACATCTCGGATGCAATATTTGACAACATTCCTGGCCTGTCGAACCCTACTTCTCGGAGGCAACAGTATATACGTCTATAACGGTATATATCCTAATCTAAGGCAACCTAACATCTCGGATGCAATATTTGACAACATTCCTGGCCTGTCGAAGCCTACTTCTCGGAGGGAACAGCATATACGTCTGTAACGTCATATATCCTAACCTGAGACAACCTAACATTTCGGATGTAACATTTGAAAACATTCCAGGCGTGTCGGTCCCTACGTCTCGGTGGTAACATTACATGCGTCTATAACGTTTTATATCCTAACCTAAGGCAACCTAACATCTCGGATGCAATATTTGACAACATTCCTGACCTGTCGGACCCTACTTCTCGGTGCGAACAGTATATACGTCTATAACGTTATATATCCTAACCTAAGGCAACCTGACATCTCGGGTGTAATATTCTACAACCTTCCAGGCGTGTAGGGCCCTACTTCTCGGTGGGAACATTATATGTGTCTATAACGTTGTATATCCTAATCTATGGCAACCTAATATCTCGGATGCAATATTTGACAACATTCCTGGCCTGTCGAACCCTATTTCTCGGAGGGAACAGTATATACGTCTATAACGGTATATATCCTAATCTAAGGCAACCTAACATCTCGGATGCAATGTTTGACAACATTCCTGGCCTGTCGAACCCTACTTCTCGCAGGGAACAGTATATACGTCTGTAACGTCATATATCCTAACCTAAGGCAACCTAACATCTCGGATGTAACATTTGACAACATTCCAGGCGTGTCGGTCCCTACGTCTCGGTGATAACATTACATGCGTCTATAACGTTATATATCCTAACCTAAGGCCACCTAACATTTCGTATGTAATATTTGACAACATTCCAGGCGTGTCGTCCCTACTTCTCGGTGGTAACATTATATGCGTCTATAACGTTGTATATCATAATCTAAGGCAACCTATCATCTCAGACGTAATATTTTACATCATTCCTGGTGTGTCGGAGCATACTTTTCGGTGGTAACGTTACATGCGTCTATAACGTTATATATCCTAACCTAAGGCAACCTAACATCTCGGATGCAATATTTGACAACATTCCTAGCCTGTCGAACCCTACTTCTCGGAGGGAACAGTATATACGTCTATAACGTTATATATCCTAACCGAAGGCAACCTGACATCTCGGATGTAATATTCTACATCATTCCAGGCGTGTCGGACCCTACCTCTCGGTGGGAACATTATATGAGTCTATAACGTTGTATATCATAATCTAAGGCAACCTATCATCTCAGACGTAATATTTTACAACATTCCTGGTGTGTCGGAGCATACTTTTCGGTGGTAACGTTACATGCGTCTATAACGTTATATATCCTAACCTAAGGCAACCTAACATCTCGGATGCAATATTTGACAACATTCCTAGCCTGTCGAACCCTACTTCTCGGAGGGAACAGTATATACGTCTATAACGTTATATATCCTAACCTAAGGCCACCTAACATTTCGTATGTAATATTTGACAACATTCCAGGCGTGTCGTCCCTACTTCTCGGTGGGAACATTATATGCGTCTATAACGTTGTATATCATAACCTAAGGCAACCTATCATCTCAGACGTAATATTTTACATCATTCCTGGTGTGTCGGTGCATACTTTTCGGTGGGAATATTATATGCGTCTATAACGGTCGATATCGTAATCTAAGGCAATCTAACATCTCGGATGCAATATTTGACAACATTCCTGTCCTGTCGAACCCTACTTCTCGGAGAGAACAGTATATACGCCTATAACGTTATATATCCTAACCTAGGGCAACCTAACATCTCGGATGTAATATTCTACAACCTTCCAGGCGTGTCGGACCGGACTTCTCGGTGGGAACATTATATGCGTCTATAACGTTGTATATCCTTATCTAAGGCAACCTAACATCTCGGATGCAATATTTGGCAACATTCCTGATCTATCGAACCCTACTTCCCTGAGGGAACAGTATATACGTCTACAACGGTATATATGATAATCTAAGGCAAGCTAACATCTCGGATGCAATATTTGACAACATTCCTGGCCTGTCGAACCCTACTTCTCGGAGGGATCAGAATATACGTCTGTAACGTCATATATCCTAACCTAAGACAAAGTAACATCCCGGATGTAACATTTGACAACATTCCAGGCGTGTCGGGCCCTACGTCTCGGTGATAACATTACATGCGTCTATAACGTTCTATATCCTAACCTAAGGCCACATAACATTTCGTATGTAATATTCGACAACATTCCAGGCGTGTCGTCCCTACTTCTCGGTGGGAACATTATATGCGTCTATAACGGTCGATATCGTAATCTAAGGCAATCTAACATCTGGGATGTAGTATTGGCTACATTCCTGGCCTGTCGAACCCTACTTCTCGGAGGGAACAGTATATACGTCTATAACGTCATATATCCTAACCTAAGGCAACCTAACACTTCGGATGTAACATTTGACAACATTCCAGGCGTGTCGGTCCCTACGTCTCGGTGGTAACGTTACATGCGTCTATAACGTTATATATCCTAACCTAAGGCAACCTAACATCTCGGATGCAATATTTGACAACATTCCTAGCCTGTCGAACCCTACTTCTCGGAGGGAACAGTATATACGTCTATAACGTTATATATCCTAACCGAAGGCAACCTGACATCTCGGATGTAATATTCTACATCATTCCAGGCGTGTCGGACCCTACTTCTCGGTGGGAACATTATATACGTCTATAACGTTATATATCCTAACCGAAGGCAACCTGACATCTCGGATGTAATATTCTACATCATTCCAGGCGTGTCGGACCCTACCTCTCGGTGGGAACATTATATGAGTCTATAACGTTGTATATCCCAATCTAAGCCAACCTATTATCTCAGACGTAATATTTTACAATATTCCTGGCGTGTCGGTGCATACTTTTCGGTGGGAATATTATATGCGTCTATAACGGTCGATATCGTAATCTAAGGCAATCTAACATCTCGGATGCAATATTTGACAGCATTCCTGGCCTGTCGAACCATACTTCTCGGAGAGAACAGTATATACGCCTATAACGTTATATATCCTAACCTAGGGCAACCTAACATCTCGGATGTAATATTCTACAACCTTCCAGGCGTGTCGGACTGTACTTCTCGGTGGGAATATTATATGCGTCTATAACGTTGTATATCCTTATCTAAGGCAACTTAACATCTCGGATGCAATATTTGACAACATTCCTGGCCTATCGAACCCTACTTCCCTGAGGGAACAGTATATACGTCTACAACGGTATATATCCTAATCTAAGGCAACCTAACATCTCGGATGCAATATTTGACAACATTCCTGGCCTGTCGAACCCTACTTCTCGGAGGGATCAGCATATACGTCTGTAACGTCATATATCCTAACCTAAGACAAAGTAACATCCCGGATGTAACATTTGACAACATTCCAGGCGTGTCGGTCCCTACGTCTCGGTGATAACATTACATGCGTCTATAACGTTCTATATCCTAACCTAAGGCCACATAACATTTCGTATGTAATATTTGACAACATTCCAGGCGTGTCGTCCCTACTTCTCGGTGGGAACATTATATGCGTCTATAACGGTCGATATCGTAATCTAAGGCAATCTAACATCTGGGATGTAATATTGGCTACATTCCTGGCCTGTCGAACCCTACTTCTCGGAGGGAACAGTATATACGTCTATAACGTCATATATCATAACCTAAGACAAAGTAACATCCCGGATGTAACATTTGACAACATTCCAGGCGTGTCGGTCCCTACGTCTCGGTGATAACATTACATGCGTCTATAACGTTCTATATCCTAACCTAAGGCCACGTAACATTTCGTATGTAATATTTGGCAACATTCCAGGCGTGTCGTCCCTACTTCTCGGTGGGAACATTATATGCGTCTATAACGTTGTATATCATAATCTAAGGCAACCTATCATCTCAGACGTAATATTTTACATCATTCCTGGTGTGTCGGAGCATACTTTTCGATGGGAATATTATATGCGTCTATAACGGTCGATATCGTAATCTAAGGCAATCTAACATGTGGGATGTAATATTGGCTACATTCCTGGCCTGTCGAACCCTACTTCTCGGAGGGAACAGTATATACGTCTATAACGTCATATATCCTAACCTAAGGCAACCTAACATTTTTGGATGTAACATTTGACAACATTCCAGGCGTGTCGGTCCCTACGTCTCGGTGGTAACGTTACATGCGTCTATAACGTTATATATCCTAACCTAAGGCAACCTAACATCTCGGATGCAATATTTGACAGCATTCCTAGCCTGTCGAACCCTACTTCTCGGAGGGAACAGTATATACGTCTATAACGTTATATATCCTAACCGAAGGCAACCTGACATCTCGGATGTAATATTCTACATCATTCCAGGCGTGTCGGACCCTACCTCTCGGTGGGAACATTATATGAGTCTATAACGTTGTATATCATAATCTAAGGCAACCTATCATCTCAGACGTAATATTTTACAACATTCCTGGTGTGTCGGAGCATACTTTTCGGTGGTAACGTTACATGCGTCTATAACGTTATATATCCTAACCTAAGGCAACCTAACATCTCGGATGCAATATTTGACAACATTCCTAGCCTGTCGAACCCTACTTCTCGGAGGGAACAGTATATACGTCTATAACGTTATATATCCTAACCTAAGGCCACCTAACATTTCGTATGTAATATTTGACAACATTCCAGGCGTGTCGTCCCTACTTCTCGGTGGGAACATTATATGCGTCTATAACGTTGTATATCATAACCTAAGGCAACCTATCATCTCAGACGTAATATTTTACATCATTCCTGGTGTGTCGGTGCATACTTTTCGGTGGGAATATTATATGCGTCTATAACGGTCGATATCGTAATCTAAGGCAATCTAACATCTCGGATGCAATATTTGACAACATTCCTGTCCTGTCGAACCCTACTTCTCGGAGAGAACAGTATATACGCCTATAACGTTATATATCCTAACCTAGGGCAACCTAACATCTCGGATGTAATATTCTACAACCTTCCAGGCGTGTCGGACCGGACTTCTCGGTGGGAACATTATATGCGTCTATAACGTTGTATATCCTTATCTAAGGCAACCTAACATCTCGGATGCAATATTTGGCAACATTCCTGATCTATCGAACCCTACTTCCCTGAGGGAACAGTATATACGTCTACAACGGTATATATGATAATCTAAGGCAAGCTAACATCTCGGATGCAATATTTGACAACATTCCTGGCCTGTCGAACCCTACTTCTCGGAGGGATCAGAATATACGTCTGTAACGTCATATATCCTAACCTAAGACAAAGTAACATCCCGGATGTAACATTTGACAACATTCCAGGCGTGTCGGGCCCTACGTCTCGGTGATAACATTACATGCGTCTATAACGTTCTATATCCTAACCTAAGGCCACATAACATTTCGTATGTAATATTCGACAACATTCCAGGCGTGTCGTCCCTACTTCTCGGTGGGAACATTATATGCGTCTATAACGGTCGATATCGTAATCTAAGGCAATCTAACATCTGGGATGTAGTATTGGCTACATTCCTGGCCTGTCGAACCCTACTTCTCGGAGGGAACAGTATATACGTCTATAACGTCATATATCCTAACCTAAGGCAACCTAACACTTCGGATGTAACATTTGACAACATTCCAGGCGTGTCGGTCCCTACGTCTCGGTGGTAACGTTACATGCGTCTATAACGTTATATATCCTAACCTAAGGCAACCTAACATCTCGGATGCAATATTTGACAACATTCCTAGCCTGTCGAACCCTACTTCTCGGAGGGAACAGTATATACGTCTATAACGTTATATATCCTAACCGAAGGCAACCTGACATCTCGGATGTAATATTCTACATCATTCCAGGCGTGTCGGACCCTACTTCTCGGTGGGAACATTATATACGTCTATAACGTTATATATCCTAACCGAAGGCAACCTGACATCTCGGATGTAATATTCTACATCATTCCAGGCGTGTCGGACCCTACCTCTCGGTGGGAACATTATATGAGTCTATAACGTTGTATATCCCAATCTAAGCCAACCTATTATCTCAGACGTAATATTTTACAATATTCCTGGCGTGTCGGTGCATACTTTTCGGTGGGAATATTATATGCGTCTATAACGGTCGATATCGTAATCTAAGGCAATCTAACATCTCGGATGCAATATTTGACAGCATTCCTGGCCTGTCGAACCATACTTCTCGGAGAGAACAGTATATACGCCTATAACGTTATATATCCTAACCTAGGGCAACCTAACATCTCGGATGTAATATTCTACAACCTTCCAGGCGTGTCGGACTGTACTTCTCGGTGGGAATATTATATGCGTCTATAACGTTGTATATCCTTATCTAAGGCAACTTAACATCTCGGATGCAATATTTGACAACATTCCTGGCCTATCGAACCCTACTTCCCTGAGGGAACAGTATATACGTCTACAACGGTATATATCCTAATCTAAGGCAACCTAACATCTCGGATGCAATATTTGACAACATTCCTGGCCTGTCGAACCCTACTTCTCGGAGGGATCAGCATATACGTCTGTAACGTCATATATCCTAACCTAAGACAAAGTAACATCCCGGATGTAACATTTGACAACATTCCAGGCGTGTCGGTCCCTACGTCTCGGTGATAACATTACATGCGTCTATAACGTTCTATATCCTAACCTAAGGCCACATAACATTTCGTATGTAATATTTGACAACATTCCAGGCGTGTCGTCCCTACTTCTCGGTGGGAACATTATATGCGTCTATAACGGTCGATATCGTAATCTAAGGCAATCTAACATCTGGGATGTAATATTGGCTACATTCCTGGCCTGTCGAACCCTACTTCTCGGAGGGAACAGTATATACGTCTATAACGTCATATATCATAACCTAAGACAAAGTAACATCCCGGATGTAACATTTGACAACATTCCAGGCGTGTCGGTCCCTACGTCTCGGTGATAACATTACATGCGTCTATAACGTTCTATATCCTAACCTAAGGCCACGTAACATTTCGTATGTAATATTTGGCAACATTCCAGGCGTGTCGTCCCTACTTCTCGGTGGGAACATTATATGCGTCTATAACGTTGTATATCATAATCTAAGGCAACCTATCATCTCAGACGTAATATTTTACATCATTCCTGGTGTGTCGGAGCATACTTTTCGATGGGAATATTATATGCGTCTATAACGGTCGATATCGTAATCTAAGGCAGTCTAACATCTGGGATGTAATATTGGCTACATTCCTGGCCTGTCGAACCCTACTTCTCGGAGGGAACAGTATATACGTCTGTAACGTCATATATCCTAACATAGGCAACCTAACATCTCGGATGTAACATTTGACAACATTCCAGGCGTGTCGGTCCCTACTTCTCGGAGGTATCATTACATGCGTCTATAACGTCATATATCCTAACCTAAGGCAACCTAACATCTCGGATGTAACATTTGACAACATTCCAGGCATGTCGGTCCCTACGTCTCGGTGGGAACATTATATGCGTCTATAACGTTATATATCCTTATCTAAGGCAACCTAACATCTCGGATGCAATATTTGACAACATTCCTAGCCTGTCGAACCCTACTTCTCGGAGGGAACAGTATATACATCTATAACGTTATATATCCTAACCTAAGGCAACCTCACATCTCGGATGTAATATTCTACATCATTCCAGGCGTGTCGGACCCTACTTCTCGGTGGGAACATTATATGAGTCTATAACGTTGTATATCCTAATCTAAGGCAACCTATTATCTCAGACGTAATATTTTACAATATTCCTGGCGTGTCGGTGCATACTTTTCGGTGGGAATATTATATGCGTCTATAACGGTCGATATCGTAATCTAAGGCAATCTAACATCTCGTATGCAATATTTGACAACATTCCTGGCCTGTCAAACCCTACTTCTCGGAGGGAACAGTATATACGTCTATAACGTTATATATCCTAACCGAAGGCAACATGACATCTCGGATGTAATATTCTACAACCTTCCAGGCGTGTCGGACCCTACTTCTCGGTGGGAACATTATATGCGTCTATAACGTTGCATATCCTAATCTAAGGCAACCTAACATCTCGGATTGCAATATTTGACAACATTCCTGGCCTCTCGAACCCTACTGCTCGGAGGGAACAGTATATACGTCTATAACGGTATAAATCCTAATCTAAGGCAACCTAACATCTCGGATGAAATATTTGACAACATTCCTGGCCTGTCGAACCCTACTTCTCGGAGGGAACAATATATACGTCTGTAACGTGATATATCCTAACATAAGGCCACCTAACATCTCGAATATAATATTCTACAACCTTCCAGGCGTGTCGGACCCTACTTCTCGGTGGGAACATTATATGCGTCTATAACGTAGCATATCCTAATCTAAGGCAACCTAGCATCTCGGATTGCAATATTTGACAACATTCCTGGCCTCTCGAACCCTACTGCTCGGAGGGAACAGTATATACGTCTATAACGGTATATATCCTAATCTAAGGCAACCTAAGGTCTCGGATGAAATATTTGACAACATTCCTGGCCTGTCGAACCCTACTTCTCGGAGGGAACATTACATGCGTCTATAACGTTATACATCCTAACCTAAGGCCACCTAACATCTCGTATGTAATATTTGACAACATTCCTGGCGTGTCGAACCCTACTTCTCGGTGGGAACAGTATATACGTCTATAACGTTATATATCCTAAACTAAGGCAACCTAACATCCCGGATGTAATATTTGACAACATTCCTGGCGTGTTGGACCCTACTTCTCGGTGGAAACAGTATATATGTCTGTAACGTCATATATCCTAACCTAAGGCAACCTAACATCTCGGATGTAACATTTGACAACATTTCAGGTATGTCGGTCCCTACGTCTCGGTGGTAACATTATATGCGTCTATAACGTTATATATCCTTATCTAAGGCAACCTAACATCTCGGATGCAATATTTGACAACATTCCTGGCCTGTCGAACCCTACTTCTCGGAGGGAACAGTATATACGTCTGTAGCGTCATGTATCCTAACAAAAGGCAACCTAACGTCTCGGATGTAACATTTGACAACATTCCAGGCGTGCCGGTCCCTACTTCTCGGAGGTAACATTACATGCGTCTATAACGTTATATATCCTAACCTAAGGCAACCTAACTTCTCGTATGTAATATTTGACAACATTCCTGGCCTGTCGATCCCTACTTCTCGGAGGGAACAGTATATACGTCTATAACGTTATATATCCTAACCTAGGGCAACCTAACATCTCGGATGTAATATTCTACAACCTTCCAGGCGTGTCGGACCCTGCTTCTCGGTGGGAACACTATATGCGTATATAACGTTGTATATCCTTATCTAAGGCAACCTAACATCTCGGATGCAATATTTGACAACATTCCTGGCCTGTTGAACACTACTTCTCCGACGGAACAGTATGTACGTCTATAACGTTATATATCCTAACCTGAGGCAACCTAACATTTCGGATATAACATTTGACAACATTCCAGGGGTGTCGGTCCCTACGTCTCGGTGGTAACATTAATGCGTCTATAACGGCACCGTAACAACCCGCATGTAATATTTGACAACATTTCTGGCGTATCGGACCCTACTTCTCGGTGGGAACAGTATATACGTCTATAACGTTATATATCCAAACCTAAATCAACCTGACATGTCCGATGTAATATTCTACAACATTCCAGGCGTGTCGGACCCTACATTTCGGTGGGAACATTATATGCGTCTATAACGTTGTATATCCTAATCTAAGGCAACCTAACACCTCGGATGCAATATTTGACAACATTCCTGGCCTGTCGAACCCTACTTGTCGGAGGGAACAGTATATACGTCTATAACGGTATATATCCTAATCTAAGGCAACCTAACATCTCGGATGCAATATTTGACAACATTCCTGGCCTGTCGAACCCTACTTCTCGGAGGGAAGTGTATATACGTCTGTAGCGTCATGTATCCTAACATAAGGCAACCTAACATCTCGGATGTAACATTTGAAAACATTCCAGGCGTGTCGGTCCCTACTTCTCGGAGGTAACATTACATGCGTCTATAACGTTATATATCCTAACCTAAGGCAACCTAACATCTCGTATGTAATATTTGACAACATTCCTGGCCTGTCGATCCCTACTTCTCGGAGGGAACAGTATATACGTCTATAACGTCATATATCCTAACCTAAGGCAACCTAACACTTCGGATGTAACATTTGACAACATTCCAGGCGTGTCGGTCCCTACGTCTCGGTGGTAACGTTACATGCGTCTATAACGTTATATATCCTAACCTAAGGCAACCTAACATCTCGGATGCAATATTTGACAACATTCCTGGCCTGTCGAACCCTACTTCTCGGAGGGATCAGCATATACGTCTGTAACGTCATATATCCTAACCTAAGACAAAGTAACATCCCGGATGTAACATTTGACAACATACCAGGCGTGTCGGGCCCTACGTCTCGGTGATAACATTACATGCGTCTACAACGTTCTATATCCTAACCTAAGGCCACATAACATTTCGTATGTAATATTTGACAACATTCCTAGCCTGTCGAACCCTACTTCTCGGAGGGAACAGTATATACGTCTATAACGTTATATATCCTTACCGAAGGCAACCTGACATCTCGGATGTAATATTCTACATCATTCCAGGCGTGTCGGACCCTACTTCTCGGTGGGAACATTATATACGTCTATAACGTTATATATCCTAACCGAAGGCAACCTGACATCTCGGATGTAATATTCTACATCATTCCAGGCGTGTCGGACCCTACCTCTCGGTGGGAACATTATATGAGTCTATAACGTTGTATATCCCAATCTAAGCCAATCTATTATCTCAGACGTAATATTTTACAATATTCCTGGCGTGTCGGTGCATACTTTTCGGTGGGAATATTATATGCGTCTATAACGGTCGATATCGTAATCTAAGGCAATCTAACATCTCGGATGCAATATTTGACAGCATTCCTGGCCTGTCGAACCCTACTTCTCGGAGAGAACAGTATATACGCCTATAACGTTATATATCCTAACCTAGGGCAACCTAACATCTCGGATGTAATATTCTACAACCTTCCAGGCGTGTCGGACTGTACTTCTCGGTGGGAACATTATATGCGTCTATAACGTTGTATATCCTTATCTAAGGCAACTTAACATCTCGGATGCAATATTTGACAACATTCCTAGCCTGTCGAACCCTACTTCTCGGAGGGAACAGTATATAAGTCTATAACGGTATATATCCTAATCTAAGGCAACCTAACATCTCGGATGCAATATTTGACAACATTCCTGGCCTGTCGAACCCTACTTCTCGGAGGGATCAGCATATACGTCTGTAACGTCATATATCCTAACCTAAGACAAAGTAACATCCCGGATGTAACATTTGACAACATTCCAGGCGTGTCGGTCCCTACGTCTCGGTGATAACATTGCATGCGTCTATAACGTTCTATATCCTAACCTAAGGCCACATAACATTTCGTATGTAATATTTGACAACATTCCAGGCGTGTCGTCCCTACTTCTCGGTGGGAACATTATATGCGTCTATAACGGTCGATATCGTAATCTAAGGCAATCTAACATCTGGGATGTAATATTGGCTACATTCCTGGCCTGTCGAACCCTACTTCTCGGAGGGAACAGTATATACGTCTATAACGTCATATATCATAACCTAAGACAAAGTAACATCCCGGATGTAACATTTGACAACATTCCAGGCGTGTCGGTCCCTACGTCTCGGTGATAACATTACATGCGTCTATAACGTTCTATATCCTAACCTAAGGCCACATAACATTTCGTATGTAATATTTGACAACATTCCAGGCGTGTCGTCCCTACTTCTCGGTGGGAACATTATATGCGTCTATAACGTTATATATCCTAACCGAAGGCAACCTGACATCTCGGATGTAATATTCTACATCATTCCAGGCGTGTCGGAACCTACTTCTCGGTGGGAACATTATATGAGTCTATAACGTTGTATATCCTAATCTAAGGCAACCTATTATCTCAGACGTAATATTTTACAATACTCCTGGCGTGGCGGTGCATACTTTTCGGTGGGAATATTATATGCGTCTATAACGGTCGATATCGTAATCTAAGGCAATCTAACATCTCGGATGCAATATTTGACAACATTCCTGGCCTGTCGAACCCTACTTCTCGGAGGGAACAGTATATACGTCTATAACGTTATATATCCTAACCTAGGGCAACCTAACATCTCGGATGCAATATTCTACAACCTTCCAGGCGTGTCGGACCCTACTTCTCGGTGGTAACATTACATTCGTCTATAACGTTATATATCCTAACCTAAGACAACCTAACATCTCGGATGCAATATTTGACAACATTCCTGGCCTGTCGAACTCTACTTCTGGGAGGGAACAGCATATAGGTCTATAACGTCATATATACTAGCCTAATGCAACCTAACATCTCGGATGTAACATTTGACAACATTCCAGGCGTGTCGTCCCTACTTCTCGGTGGGAACATTATATGCGTCTATAACGTTGTATATCATAATCTAAGGCAACCTATCATCTCAGACGTAATATTTTACATCATTCCTGGTGTGTCGGAGCATACTTTTCGATGGGAATATTATATGCGTCTATAACGTCATATATCCTAACCTAAGGCAACCTTACATCACGGATGTAACATTTGACAACATTCCAGGCGTGTCGGTCCCTACGTCTCGATGGTAACATTACATGCGTGTATAACGTTATATATCCTAACCTAAGGCAACCTATCATCTCAGACGTAATATTTTACAACATTCCTGGCCTGTCGAACCCTACTTCTGGGAGGGAACAGCATATACGTCTATAACGTCATATATACTAGCCTAATGGAACCTAACATCTCGGATGTAACATTTGACAACATTCCAGGCGTGTCGGTCCCTACGTCTCGGTGATAACATTACATGCGTCTATAACGTTATATATCCTAACCTAAGGCCACCTGACATCTCGGATGTAATATTCTACATCATTCCAGGCGTGTCGGACCCTACCTCTCGGTGGGAACATTATATGAGTCTATAACGTTGTATATCCCAATCTAAGCCAATCTATTATCTCAGACGTAATATTTTACAATATTCCTGGCGTGTCGGTGCATACTTTTCGGTGGGAATATTATATGCGTCTATAACGGTCGATATCGTAATCTAAGGCAATCTAACATCTCGGATGCAATATTTGACAGCATTCCTGGCCTGTCGAACCCTACTTCTCGGAGAGAACAGTATATACGCCTATAACGTTATATATCCTAACCTAGGGCAACCTAACATCTCGGATGTAATATTCTACAACCTTCCAGGCGTGTCGGACTGTACTTCTCGGTGGGAACATTATATGCGTCTATAACGTTGTATATCCTAACCTAAGACAACCTAACATCTCGGATGCAATATTTGACAACATTCCTGGCCTGTCGAACTCTACTTCTGGGAGGGAACAGCATATAGGTCTATAACGTCATATATACTAGCCTAATGCAACCTAACATCTCGGATGTAACATTTGACAACATTCCAGGCGTGTCGTCCCTACTTCTCGGTGGGAACATTATATGCGTCTATAACGTTGTATATCATAATCTAAGGCAACCTATCATCTCAGACGTAATATTTTACATCATTCCTGGTGTGTCGGAGCATACTTTTCGATGGGAATATTATATGCGTCTATAACGTCATATATCCTAACCTAAGGCAACCTTACATCACGGATGTAACATTTGACAACATTCCAGGCGTGTCGGTCCCTACGTCTCGATGGTAACATTACATGCGTGTATAACGTTATATATCCTAACCTAAGGCAACCTATCATCTCAGACGTAATATTTTACAACATTCCTGGCCTGTCGAACCCTACTTCTGGGAGGGAACAGCATATACGTCTATAACGTCATATATACTAGCCTAATGGAACCTAACATCTCGGATGTAACATTTGACAACATTCCAGGCGTGTCGGTCCCTACGTCTCGGTGATAACATTACATGCGTCTATAACGTTATATATCCTAACCTAAGGCCACCTGACATCTCGGATGTAATATTCTACATCATTCCAGGCGTGTCGGACCCTACCTCTCGGTGGGAACATTATATGAGTCTATAACGTTGTATATCCCAATCTAAGCCAATCTATTATCTCAGACGTAATATTTTACAATATTCCTGGCGTGTCGGTGCATACTTTTCGGTGGGAATATTATATGCGTCTATAACGGTCGATATCGTAATCTAAGGCAATCTAACATCTCGGATGCAATATTTGACAGCATTCCTGGCCTGTCGAACCCTACTTCTCGGAGAGAACAGTATATACGCCTATAACGTTATATATCCTAACCTAGGGCAACCTAACATCTCGGATGTAATATTCTACAACCTTCCAGGCGTGTCGGACTGTACTTCTCGGTGGGAACATTATATGCGTCTATAATGTTGTATATCCTTATCTAAGGCAACTTAACATCTCGGATGCAATATTTGACAACATTCCTGGCCTATCGAACCCTACTTCCCTGAGGGAACAGTATATACGTCTACAACGGTATATATCCTAATCTAAGGCAACCTAACATCTCGGATGCAATATTTGACAACATTCCTGGCCTGTCGAACCCTACTTCTCGGAGGGATCAGCATATACGTCTGTAACGTCATATATCCTAACCTAAGACAAAGTAACATCCCGGATGTAACATTTGACAACATTCCAGGCGTGTCGGTCCCTACGTCTCGGTGATAACATTACATGCGTCTATAACGTTCTATATCCTAACCTAAGGCCACATAACATTTCGTATGTAATATTTGACAACATTCCAGGCGTGTCGTCCCTACTTCTCGGTGGGAACATTATATGCGTCTATAACGGTCGATATCGTAATCTAAGGCAATCTAACATCTGGGATGTAATATTGGCTACATTCCTGGCCTGTCGAACCCTACTTCTCGGAGGGAACAGTATATACGTCTATAACGTCATATATCATAACCTAAGACAAAGTAACATCCCGGATGTAACATTTGACAACATTCCAGGCGTGTCGGTCCCTACGTCTCGGTGATAACATTACATGCGTCTATAACGTTCTATATCCTAACCTAAGGCCACATAACATTTCGTATGTAATATTTGACAACATTCCAGGCGTGTCGTCCCTACTTCTCGGTGGGAACATTATATGCGTCTATAACGTTATATATCCTAACCGAAGGCAACCTGACATCTCCGATGTAATATTCTACATCATTCCAGGCGTGTCGGAACCTACTTCTCGGTGGGAACATTATATGAGTCTATAACGTTGTATATCCTAATCTAAGGCAACCTATTATCTCAGACGTAATATTTTACAATACTCCTGGCGTGGCGGTGCATACTTTTCGGTGGGAATATTATATGCGTCTATAACGGTCGATATCGTAATCTAAGGCAATCTAACATCTCGGATGCAATATTTGACAACATTCCTGGCCTGTCGAACCCTACTTCTCGGAGGGAACAGTATATACGTCTATAACGTTATATATCCTAACCTAGGGCAACCTAACATCTCGGATGTAATATTCTACAACCTTCCAGGCGTGTCGGACCCTACTTCTCGGTGGTAACATTACATTCGTCTATAACGTTATATATCCTAACCTAAGACAACCTAACATCTCGGATGCAATATTTGACAACATTCCTGGCCTGTCGAACTCTACTTCTGGGAGGGAACAGCATATAGGTCTATAACGTCATATATACTAGCCTAATGCAACCTATCATCTCGGATGTAACATTTGACAACATTCCAGGCGTGTCGTCCCTACTTCTCGGTGGGAACATTATATGCGTCTATAACGTTGTATATCATAATCTAAGGCAACCTATCATCTCAGACGTAATATTTTACATCATTCCTGGTGTGTCGGAGCATACTTTTCGATGGGAATATTATATGCGTCTATAACGTCATATATCCTAACCTAAGGCAACCTTACATCACGGATGTAACATTTGACAACATTCCAGGCGTGTCGGTCCCTACGTCTCGATGGTAACATTACATGCGTGTATAACGTTATATATCCTAACCTAAGGCAACCTATCATCTCAGACGTAATATTTTACAACATTCCTGGCCTGTCGAACCCTACTTCTGGGAGGGAACAGCATATACGTTTATAACGTCATATATACTAGCCTAATGGAACCTAACATCTCGGATGTAACATTTGACAACATTCCAGGCGTGTCGGTCCCTACGTCTCGGTGATAACATTACATGCGTCTATAACGTTATATATCCTAACCTAAGGCCACCTAACATTTCGTATGTAATATTTGGCAACATTCCAGGCGTGTCGTCCCTACTTCTCGGTGGGAACGTTATATGCGTCTATAACGTTGTATATCATAATCTAAGGCAACCTATCATCTCAGACGTAATATTTTACATCATTCCTGGTGTGTCGGAGCATACTTTTCGATGGGAATATTATATGCGTCTATAACGGTCGATATCGTAATCTAAGGCAGTCTAACATCTGGGATGTAATATTGGCTACATTCCTGGCCTGTCGAAACCTACTTCTCGGAGGGAACAGTATATACGTCTGTAGCGTCATATATCCTAACATAGGCAACCTAACATCTCGGATGTAACATTTGACAACATTCCAGGCGTGTCGGTCCCTACGTCTCGGTGGGAACATTATATGCGTCTATAACGTTATATATCCTTATCTAAGGCAACCTAACATCTCGGATGCAATATTTGACAACATTCCTAGCCTGTCGAACCCTACTTCTCGGAGGGAACAGTATATACGTCTATAACGTCATATATCCTAACCTAAGGCAACCTAACACTTCGGATGTAACATTTGACACCATTCCAGGCGTGTCGGTCCCTACGTCTCGGTGGTAACGTTACATGCGTCTATAACGTTATATATCCTAACCTAAGGCAACCTAACATCTCGGATGCAATATTTGACAACATTCCTAGCCTGTCGAACCCTACTTCTCGGAGGGAACAGTATATACGTCTATAACGTTATATATCCTTACCGAAGGCAACCTGACATCTCGGATGTAATATTCTACATCATTCCAGGCGTGTCGGACCCTACTTCTCGGTGGGAACATTATATACGTCTATAACGTTATATATCCTAACCGAAGGCAACCTGACATCTCGGATGTAATATTCTACATCATTCCAGGCGTGTCGGACCCTACCTCTCGGTGGGAACATTATATGAGTCTATAACGTTGTATATCCCAATCTAAGCCAATCTATTATCTCAGACGTAATATTTTACAATATTCCTGGCGTGTCGGTGCATACTTTTCGGTGGGAATATTATATGCGTCTATAACGGTCGATATCGTAATCTAAGGCAATCTAACATCTCGGATGCAATATTTGACAGCATTCCTGGCCTGTCGAACCCTACTTCTCGGAGAGAACAGTATATACGCCTATAACGTTATATATCCTAACCTAGGGCAACCTAACATCTCGGATGTAATATTCTACAACCTTCCAGGCGTGTCGGACTGTACTTCTCGGTGGGAACATTATATGCGTCTATAACGTTGTATATCCTTATCTAAGGCAACTTAACATCTCGGATGCAATATTTGACAACATTCCTAGCCTGTCGAACCCTACTTCTCGGAGGGAACAGTATATACGTCTATAACGGTATATATCCTAATCTAAGGCAACCTAACATCTCGGATGCAATATTTGACAACATTCCTGGCCTGTCGAACCCTACTTCTTGGAGGGATCAGCATATACGTCTGTAACGTCATATATCCTAACCTAAGACAAAGTAACATCCCGGATGTAACATTTGACAACATTCCAGGCGTGTCGGTCCCTACGTCTCGGTGATAACATTGCATGCGTCTATAACGTTCTATATCCTAACCTAAGGCCACATAACATTTCGTATGTAATATTTGACAACATTCCAGGCGTGTCGTCCCTACTTCTCGGTGGGAACATTATATGCGTCTATAACGGTCGATATCGTAATCTAAGGCAATCTAACATCTGGGATGTAATATTGGCTACATTCCTGGCCTGTCGAACCCTACTTCTCGGAGGGAACAGTATATACGTCTATAACGTCATATATCATAACCTAAGACAAAGTAACATCCCGGATGTAACATTTGACAACATTCCAGGCGTGTCGGTCCCTACGTCTCGGTGATAACATTACATGCGTCTATAACGTTCTATATCCTAACCTAAGGCCACATAACATTTCGTATGTAATATTTGACAACATTCCAGGCGTGTCGTCCCTACTTCTCGGTGGGAACATTATATGCGTCTATAACGTTATATATCCTAACCGAAGGCAACCTGACATCTCGGATGTAATATTCTACATCATTCCAGGCGTGTCGGAACCTACTTCTCGGTGGGAACATTATATGAGTCTATAACGTTGTATATCCTAATCTAAGGCAACCTATTATCTCAGACGTAATATTTTACAATACTCCTGGCGTGGCGGTGCATACTTTTCGGTGGGAATATTATATGCGTCTATAACGGTCGATATCGTAATCTAAGGCAATCTAACATCTCGGATGCAATATTTGACAACATTCCTGGCCTGTCGAACCCTACTTCTCGGAGGGAACAGTATATACGTCTATAACGTTATATATCCTAACCTAGGGCAACCTAACATCTCGGATGCAATATTCTACAACCTTCCAGGCGTGTCGGACCCTACTTCTCGGTGGTAACATTACATTCGTCTATAACGTTATATATCCTAACCTAAGACAACCTAACATCTCGGATGCAATATTTGACAACATTCCTGGCCTGTCGAACTCTACTTCTGGGAGGGAACAGCATATAGGTCTATAACGTCATATATACTAGCCTAATGCAACCTAACATCTCGGATGTAACATTTGACAACATTCCAGGCGTGTCGTCCCTACTTCTCGGTGGGAACATTATATGCGTCTATAACGTTGTATATCATAATCTAAGGCAACCTATCATCTCAGACGTAATATTTTACATCATTCCTGGTGTGTCGGAGCATACTTTTCGATGGGAATATTATATGCGTCTATAACGTCATATATCCTAACCTAAGGCAACCTTACATCACGGATGTAACATTTGACAACATTCCAGGCGTGTCGGTCCCTACGTCTCGATGGTAACATTACATGCGTGTATAACGTTATATATCCTAACCTAAGGCAACCTATCATCTCAGACGTAATATTTTACAACATTCCTGGCCTGTCGAACCCTACTTCTGGGAGGGAACAGCATATACGTCTATAACGTCATATATACTAGCCTAATGGAACCTAACATCTCGGATGTAACATTTGACAACATTCCAGGCGTGTCGGTCCCTACGTCTCGGTGATAACATTACATGCGTCTATAACGTTATATATCCTAACCTAAGGCCACCTGACATCTCGGATGTAATATTCTACATCATTCCAGGCGTGTCGGACCCTACCTCTCGGTGGGAACATTATATGAGTCTATAACGTTGTATATCCCAATCTAAGCCAATCTATTATCTCAGACGTAATATTTTACAATATTCCTGGCGTGTCGGTGCATACTTTTCGGTGGGAATATTATATGCGTCTATAACGGTCGATATCGTAATCTAAGGCAATCTAACATCTCGGATGCAATATTTGACAGCATTCCTGGCCTGTCGAACCCTACTTCTCGGAGAGAACAGTATATACGCCTATAACGTTATATATCCTAACCTAGGGCAACCTAACATCTCGGATGTAATATTCTACAACCTTCCAGGCGTGTCGGACTGTACTTCTCGGTGGGAACATTATATGCGTCTATAACGTTGTATATCCTAACCTAAGACAACCTAACATCTCGGATGCAATATTTGACAACATTCCTGGCCTGTCGAACTCTACTTCTGGGAGGGAACAGCATATAGGTCTATAACGTCATATATACTAGCCTAATGCAACCTAACATCTCGGATGTAACATTTGACAACATTCCAGGCGTGTCGTCCCTACTTCTCGGTGGGAACATTATATGCGTCTATAACGTTGTATATCAAAATCTAAGGCAACCTATCATCTCAGACGTAATATTTTACATCATTCCTGGTGTGTCGGAGCATACTTTTCGATGGGAATATTATATGCGTCTATAACGTCATATATCCTAACCTAAGGCAACCTTACATCACGGATGTAACATTTGACAACATTCCAGGCGTGTCGGTCCCTACGTCTCGATGGTAACATTACATGCGTGTATAACGTTATATATCCTAACCTAAGGCAACCTATCATCTCAGACGTAATATTTTACAACATTCCTGGCCTGTCGAACCCTACTTCTGGGAGGGAACAGCATATACGTCTATAACGTCATATATACTAGCCTAATGGAACCTAACATCTCGGATGTAACATTTGACAACATTCCAGGCGTGTCGGTCCCTACGTCTCGGTGATAACATTACATGCGTCTATAACGTTATATATCCTAACCTAAGGCCACCTAACATTTCGTATGTAATATTTGGCAACATTCCAGGCGTGTCGTCCCTACTTCTCGGTGGGAACGTTATATGCGTCTATAACGTTGTATATCATAATCTAAGGCAACCTATCATCTCAGACGTAATATTTTACATCATTCCTGGTGTGTCGGAGCATACTTTTCGATGGGAATATTATATGCGTCTATAACGGTCGATATCGTAATCTAAGGCAGTCTAACATCTGGGATGTAATATTGGCTACATTCCTGGCCTGTCGAAACCTACTTCTCGGAGGGAACAGTATATACGTCTGTAGCGTCATATATCCTAACATAGGCAACCTAACATCTCGGATGTAACATTTGACAACATTCCAGGCGTGTCGGTCCCTACGTCTCGGTGGGAACATTATATGCGTCTATAACGTTATATATCCTTATCTAAGGCAACCTAACATCTCGGATGCAATATTTGACAACATTCCTAGCCTGTCGAACCCTACTTCTCGGAGGGAACAGTATATACGTCTATAACGGTATATATCCTAATCTAAGGCAACCTAACATCTCGGATGCAATATTTGACAACATTCCTGGCCTGTCGAACCCTACTTCCCTGAGGGAACAGTATATACGTCTACAACGGTATATATCCTAATCTAAGGCAACCTAACATCTCGGATGCAATATTTGACAACATTCCTGGCCTGTCGAACCCTACTTCTCGGAGGGATCAGCATATACGTCTGTAACGTCATATATCCTAACCTAAGACAAAGTAACATCCCGGATGTAACATTTGACAACATTCCAGGCGTGTCGGTCCCTACGTCTCGGTGATAACATTACATGCGTCTATAACGTTCTATATCCTAACCTAAGGCCACATAACATTTCGTATGTAATATTTGACAACATTCCAGGCGTGTCGTCCCTACTTCTCGGTGGGAACATTATATGCGTCTATAACGTTATATATCCTAACCGAAGGCAACCTGACATCTCCGATGTAATATTCTACATCATTCCAGACGTGTCGGAACCTACTTCTCGGTGGGAACATTATATGAGTCTATAACGTTGTATATCCTAATCTAAGGCAACCTATTATCTCAGACGTAATATTTTACAATACTCCTGGCGTGGCGGTGCATACTTTTCGGTGGGAATATTATATGCGTCTATAACGGTCGATATCGTAATCTAAGGCAATCTAACATCTCGGATGCAATATTTGACAACATTCCTGGCCTGTCGAACCCTACTTCTCGGAGGGAACAGTATATACGTCTATAACGTTATATATCCTAACCTAGGGCAACCTAACATCTCGGATGTAATATTCTACAACCTTCATGGCGTGTCGGACCCTACCTCTCGGTGGTAACATTACATTCGTCTATAACGTTATATATCCTAACCTAAGACAACCTAACGTCTCGGATGCAATATTTGACAACATTCCTGGCCTGTCGAACTCTACTTCTGGGAGGGAACAGCATATAGGTCTATAACGTCATATATACTAGCCTAATGCAACCTAACATCTCGGATGTAACATTTGACAACATTCCAGGCGTGTCGTCCCTACTTCTCGGTGGGAACATTATATGCGTCTATAACGTTGTATATCATAATCTAAGGCAACCTATCATCTCAGACGTAATATTTTACATCATTCCTGGTGTGTCGGAGCATACTTTTCGATGGGAATATTATATGCGTCTATAACGTCATATATCCTAACCTAAGGCAACCTTACATCACGGATGTAACATTTGACAACATTCCAGGCGTGTCGGTCCCTACGTCTCGATGGTAACATTACATGCGTGTATAACGTTATATATCCTAACCTAAGGCAACCTATCATCTCAGACGTAATATTTTACAACATTCCTGGCCTGTCGAACCCTACTTCTGGGAGGGAACAGCATATACGTCTATAACGTCATATATACTAGCCTAATGGAACCTAACATCTCGGATGTAACATTTGACAACATTCCAGGCGTGTCGGTCCCTACGTCTCGGTGGTAACATTACATGCGTCTATAACGGTATATATCCTAATCTTAGGCAACCTACCATCTCGGATGTAACATTTTACAACATTTCAGGCGTGTCGGTCCCTACGTCTCGGTGGTAACATTACGTGCGTCTATAACGTTATATATGCTAACGTAAGGCAACCTAACATCTGGGATGCAATATTTGACAACCTTCCTTGCCTGTCGAACCCTACTTCTCGGAGGGAACAGTATATACGTCTATAACGTTATATATCCTAACCTAGGGCAACCTAACATCTCGGATGTAATATTCTACAACCTTCCAGGCGTGTCGGACCCTGCTTCTCGGTGGGAACACTATATGCGTCTATAACGTTGTATATCCTTATCTAAGGCAACCTAACATCTCGGATGCAATATTTGACAACATTCCTGGCCTGTTGAACCCTACTTCTCCGACGGAACAGTATGTACGTCTATAACGTTATATATCCTAACCTGAGGCAACCTAACATTTCGGATATAACATTTGACAACATTCCAGGGGTGTCGGTCCCTACGTCTCGGTGGTAACATTACATGCGTCTATAGCGTTATATATCCTAACCTAAGGCCACCTAACATCTCGTATGTAATATTTGACAACATTCCTGGCGTGTCGAACCCTACTTCTCGGTGGGAACAGTATATACGTCTGTAACGTCATATATCCTAACCTAAGGCAACCTAACATCTCGGATATAACATTTGACAACATTAAAGGCGTGTCGGTCACTACGTTTCGGAGGTAACACTACATACGTCTATAACGTTATATGTCCTAACCTAAGGCAACCTAACATCTCGGATGCAATATTTGACAACACTCCTGGCCTGTCGAACCCTACCTCTCGGTGGGAACAGTATATACGTCTATAACGATATATATCCTAACCTAAGGCAACCTAACATCTCGGATGTAACATTTGACAACATTCCAGGCGTGTCGGTCCCTACTTCTCGGAGGTAACATTACATGCGTCTATAACGTTATATATCCTAACCTAAGGCAGCCTAACATCTCGTATGTAATATTTGACAACATTCCTGGCCTGTCGAACCCTACTCCTCGGAGGGAACAGTATATACGTCTATAACGTTATATATCCTAACCTAGGGCAACCTAACATCTCGGATGTAATATTCTACAACCTTCCAGGCGTGTCGGACCCTGCTTCTCGGTGGGAACACTATATGCGTCTATAACGTTGTATATCCTTATCTAAGGCAACCTAACATCTCGGATGCAATATTTGACAACATTCCTGGCCTGTTGAACCCTACTTCTCCGACGGAACAGTATGTACGTCTATAACGTTATATATCCAAACCTGAGGCAACCTAACATTTCGGATATAACATTTGACAACATTCCAGGCGTGTCGGTCCCTACGTCTCGGTGGTAACATTAATGCGTCCATAACGGCACCGTAACAACTCGCATGTAATATTTGACAACATTCCTGGCGTATCGGACCCTACTTCTCGGTGGGAACAGTATATACGTCTATAACGTTATATATCCTAACCTAAATCATCCTGACATGTCCGATGTAATATTCTACAACATTTCAGGCGTGTCAGACCCTACATTTCCGTGGGAACATTATATGCGTCTATAACGTTGTATATCCTAATCTAAGGCAACCTAACATCTCGGATGCAATATTTGACAACATTCCTGGCCTGTCGAACCCTACTTGTCGGAGGGAACAGTATATACGTCTATAACGGTATATATCCTAATCTAAGGCAACCTAACATCTCGGATGCAATATTTGACAACATTCCTGGCCTGTCGAACCCTACTTCTCGGAGGGAAGTGTATATACGTCTGTAGCGTCATGTATCCTAACATAAGGCAACCTAACATCTCGGATGTAATATTCTGCAACCTTCCAGGCGTGTCGGACCCTACTTCTCGGTGGGAACATTATATGCGTCTATAACGTAGCATATCCTAATCTGAGGCAACCTAGCATCTCGGATTGCAATATTTGACAACATTCCTGGCCTCTCGAACCCTACTGCTCGGAGGGAACAGTATATACGTCTATAACGGTATATATCCTAATCTAAGGCAACCTAAGATCTCGGATGAAATATTTGACAACATTCCTGGCCTGTCGAACCCTACTTCTCGGAGGGAACAGTATATACGTCTGTAACGTCATATATCCTAACCTAAGGCAACCTAACATCTCGGATGTAACATTTGACAACATTCCAGGCGTGTCGGTCCCTACGTCTCGGTGGTAACATTACATGCGTCTATAACGGTATATATCCTAATCTTAGGCAACCTAACATCTCGGATGTAACATTTTACAACATTCCAGGCGTGTCGGTTCCTACGTCTCGGTGGTAACGTTACATGCGTCTATAACGTTATATATCCTAACCTAAGGCAACCTAACATCTCGGATGTAACATTTGACAACATTCCAGGCGTGTCGGTCCCTACGTCTCGGTGGTAACATTACATGCCTCTATAACGGTATATATCCTAATCTTAGGCAACCTAACATCTCGGATGTAACATTTTACAACATTCCAGGCGTGTCGGTCCCTACGTCTCGGTGGTAACATTACATGCGTCTATAACGGTATATATCCTAATCTCAGGCAACCTAAC
The DNA here is from genome assembly GCA_963969225.1 of Xylocopa violacea. Taxonomy (NCBI): domain Eukaryota; kingdom Metazoa; phylum Arthropoda; class Insecta; order Hymenoptera; family Apidae; genus Xylocopa; species Xylocopa violacea. Next base: position 4,774,862 of record CAXAJV010000014.1, on the reverse strand, counting down.
ATCTCGGATGTAACATTTTACAACATTCCAGGCCTGTCGGTCCCTACGTCTCGGTGGTAACATTACATGCGTCTATAACGTTATTTATCCTAACCTAAGGCCACCTAACATCTCGTATGTAATATTTGACAACATTCCTGGCGTGTCGAACCCTACTTCTCGGTGGGAACAGTATGTACGTCTATAACGGTGTATATCCTAATCTAAGGCAACCTAACATCTCGGATGTAATATTTGACAACATTCCTGGCCTGTCGAACCCCACATCTCGGAGGGAACAGTATATACGTCTATAGCGGTATATATCCTAATCTAAGGCCACCTAACATCTCGTATGTAATATTTGACAACATTCCTGGCGTGTCGAACCCTACTTCTCGGTGGGAACAGTATATACGTCTATAACGTTATATATCCTAACGTAAGGCAACCTAACATCTCGGATGTAATATTTGACAACATTCCTGGCGTGTCGGACCCTACTTCTCGGTGGGAACAGTATATATGTCTGTAACGTCATATATCCTAACCTAAGGCAACCTAACATCTCGGATATAACATTTGACAACATTCCCGGCGTGTTGGAACCCTACGTCTCGGTGGTAACATTACGTGCGTCTATAACGTTATATATGGTAACCTAAGGCAACCTAACATCTCGGATGCAATATTTGACAACATTCCTAGCCTGTCGAACCCTACTTCTCGGAGGGAACAGTATATACGTCTATAACGTTATATATCCTAACCTAAGGCAACCTGACATCTCGGATGTAATATTCTACATCATTCCAGGCGTGTCGGACCCTACTTCTCGGTGGGAACATTATATGCGTCTATAGCGGTATATATCCTAATCTTAGGCAACCCAACATCTCGGATGTATCATTTTACAACATTCCAGGCCTGTCGGTCCCTACGTCTCGGTGGTAACATTACATGCGTCTATAGCGTTATATATCCCAACCTAAGGCCACCTAACATCTCGTATGTAATATTTGACAACATTCCTGGCGTGTCGAACCCTACTTCTCGGTGGGAACAGTATATACGTCTATAACGTTATATATCCTAACCTAAGGCAACCTAACATCTCGGATGTAATATTTGACAACATTCCTGGCGTGTCGGACCCTACTTCTCGGTGGGAACAGTATATACGTCTGTAACGTCATATATCCTAACCTAAGGCAACCTAACATCTCGGATATAACATTTGACAACATTCCAGGCGTGTTGGAACCCTACGTCTCTGTGGTAACATTACGTGCGTCTATAACGCTATATATGCTAACCTAAGGCAACCTAACATCTCGGATGCAATATTTTCAACATTCCTGGCCTGTCGAACCCTATTTCTCGGAGGGAACAGTATATACGTCTATAACGTTATATATCCTAACCTAAGGGAACCTGACATCTCGGATGTAACATTTGACAACATTAAAGGCGTGTCGGTCACTACGTTTCGGAGGTAACACTACATACGTCTATAACGTTATATGTCCCAACCTAAGGCAACCTAACATCTCGGATGCAATATTTGACAACACTCCTGGCCTGTCGAACCCTACCTCTCGGTGGGAACAGTATATACGTCTATAACGATATATATCCTAACCTAAGGCAACCTAACATCTCGGATGTAACATTTGACAACATTCCAGGCGTGTCGGTCCCTACGTCTCGGTGGTAACATTACATGCGTCTATAGCGTTATATATCCCAACCTAAGGCCACCTAACATCTCGTATGTAATATTTGACAACATTCCTGGCCTGTCGAACCCTACTTCTCGGAGGGAACAGTATATACGTCTATAACGTTATATATCCTAACCTAGGGCAACCTAACATCTCGGATGTAATATTCTACAACCTTCCAGGCGTGTCGGAGCCTGCTTCTCGGTGGGAACACTATATGCGTCTATAACGTTGTATATCCTCATCTAAGGCAACCTAACATCTCGGATGCAATATTTGACAACATTCCTGGCCTGTTGAACCCTACTTCTCCGACGGAACAGTATGTACGTCTATAACGTTATATATCCTAACCTGAGGCAACCTAACATTTCGGATATAACATTTGACAACATTCCAGGGGTGTCGGTCCCTACGTCTCGGTGGTAATATTAATGCGTCTATAACGGCACCGTAACAACTCGCATGTAATATTTGACAACATTCCTGGCGTATCGGATCCTACTTCTCGGTGGGAACAGTATATACGTCTATAACGTTATATATCCTAACCTAAATCATCCTGACATGTCCGATGTAATATTCTACAACATTCCAGGCGTGTCGGACCCTACATTTCGGTGGGAACATTATATGCGTCTATAACGTTGTATATCCTAATCTAAGGCAACCTAACACCTCGGATGCAATATTTGACAACATTCCTGGCCTGTCGAACCCTACTTGTCGGAGGGAACAGTATATACGTCTATAACGGTATATATCCTAATCTAAGGCAACCTAACATCTCGGATGCAATATTTGACAACATTCCTGGCCTGTCGAACCCTACTTCTCGGAGGGAAGTGTATATACGTCTGTAGCGTCCTGTATCCTAACATAAGGCAACCTAACATCTCGGATGTAACATTTGAAAACATTCCAGGCGTGTCGGTCCCTACTTCTCGGAGGTAACATTACATGCGTCTATAACGTTATATATCCTAACCTAAGGCAACCTAACATCTCGTATGTAATATTTGACAACATTCCTGGCCTGTCGAACCCTACTTCTCGGAGGGAACAGTATATACGTCTATAACGTTATATATCCTAACCGAAGGCAACCTGACATCTCGGATGTAATATTCTACAATCTTCCAGGCGTGTCGGACCCTACTTCTCGGTGGGAACATTATATGCGTCTATAACGTTGCATATCCTAATCTAAGGCAACCTAACATCTCGGATTGCAATATTTGACAACATTCCTGGCCTCTCGAACCCTACTGCTCGGAGGGAACAGTATATACGTCTATAACGGTATATATCCTAATCTAAGGCAACCTAACATCTCGGATGAAATATTTGACAACATTCCTGGCCTGTCGAACCCTACTTCTCGGAGGGAACAGTATATACGTCTGTAACGTCATATATCCTAACATAAGGCCACCTAAAATCTCGGATGTAGTATTCTACAACCTTCCAGGCGTGTCGGACCCTACTTCTCGGTGGGAACATTATATGCGTCTATAACGTAGCATATCCTAATCTAAGTCAACCTAGCATCTCGGATTGCAATATTTGACAACATTCCTGGCCTCTCGAACCCTACTGCTCGGAGGGAACAGTATATACGTCCATAACGGTATATATCCTAATCTAAGGCAACCTAAGATCTCGTATGAAATATTTGACAACATTCCTGGCCTGTCGAACCCTACTTCTCGGAGGGAACAGTATATACGTCTGTAACGTCATATATCCTAACCTAAGGCAACCTAACATCTCGGATGTAACATTTGACAACATTCCAGGCGTGTCGGTCCCTACGTCTCGGTGGTAACATTACATGCGTCTATAACGGTATATATCCTAATCTTAGGCAACCTAACATCTCGGATGTAACATTTTACAACATTTCAGGCGTGTCGGTCCCTACGTCTCGGTGGTAACATTACGTGCGTCTATAACGTTATATATGCTAACGTAAGGCAACCTAACATCTGGGATGCAATATTTGACAACCTTCCTTGCCTGTCGAACCCTACTTCTCGGAGGGAACAGTATATACGTCTATAACGTTATATATCCTAACCTAGGGCAACCTAACATCTCGGATGTAATATTCTACAACCTTCCAGGCGTGTCGGACCCTGCTTCTCGGTGGGAACACTATATGCGTCTATAACGTTGTATATCCTTATCTAAGGCAACCTAACATCTCGGATGCAATATTTGACAACATTCCTGGCCTGTTGAACCCTACTTCTCCGACGGAACAGTATGTACGTCTATAACGTTATATATCCTAACCTGAGGCAACCTAACATTTCGGATATAACATTTGACAACATTCCAGGGGTGTCGGTCCCTACGTCTCGGTGGTAACATTACATGCGTCTATAGCGTTATATATCCTAACCTAAGGCCACCTAACATCTCGTATGTAATATTTGACAACATTCCTGGCGTGTCGAACCCTACTTCTCGGTGGGAACAGTATATACGTCTATAACGTTATATATCCTAACCTAAGGCAACCTAACATCTCGGATGTAATATTTGACAACATTCCTGGCGTGTCGTACCCTACTTCTCGGTGGGAACAGTATATACGTCTGTAACGTCATATATCCTAACCTAAGGCAACCTAACATCTCGGATATAACATTTGACAACATTAAAGGCGTGTCGGTCACTACGTTTCGGAGGTAACACTACATACGTCTATAACGTTATATGTCCTAACCTAAGGCAACCTAACATCTCGGATGCAATATTTGACAACACTCCTGGCCTGTCGAACCCTACCTCTCGGTGGGAACAGTATATACGTCTATAACGATATATATCCTAACCTAAGGCAACCTAACATCTCGGATGTAACATTTGACAACATTCCAGGTGTGTCGGTCCCTACGTCTCGGTGGTAACATTAATGAGTCTATAACGGCAACGTAACAACTCGGTTGTAATATTTGACAACATTCCTGGCCTATCGAACCCTACTTCTCGGAGGGAACAGTATATACGTCTGTAACGTCATATATCCTAACCTAAGGCAACCTAACATCTCGGATGTAACATTTGACAACATTCCAGGCGTGTCGGTCCCTACGTCTCGGTGGTAACATTACATGCGTCTATAACGGTATATATCCTAATCTTAGGCAACCTAACATCTCGGATGTAACATTTTACAACATTTCAGGCGTGTCGGTCCCTACGTCTCGGTGGTAACATTACGTGCGTCTATAACGTTATATATGCTAACGTAAGGCAACCTAACATCTGGGATGCAATATTTGACAACCTTCCTTGCCTGTCGAACCCTACTTCTCGGAGGGAACAGTATATACGTCTATAACGTTATATATCCTAACCTAGGGCAACCTAACATCTCGGATGTAATATTCTACAACCTTCCAGGCGTGTCGGACCCTGCTTCTCGGTGGGAACACTATATGCGTCTATAACGTTGTATATCCTTATCTAAGGCAACCTAACATCTCGGATGCAATATTTGACAACATTCCTGGCCTGTTGAACCCTACTTCTCCGACGGAACAGTATGTACGTCTATAACGTTATATATCCTAACCTGAGGCAACCTAACATTTCGGATATAACATTTGACAACATTCCAGGGGTGTCGGTCCCTACGTCTCGGTGGTAACATTACATGCGTCTATAGCGTTATATATCCTAACCTAAGGCCACCTAACATCTCGTATGTAATATTTGACAACATTCCTGGCGTGTCGAACCCTACTTCTCGGTGGGAACAGTATATACGTCTATAACGTTATATATCCTAACCTAAGCCAACCTAACATCTCGGATGTAATATTTGACAACATTCCTGGCGTGTCGTACCCTACTTCTCGGTGGGAACAGTATATACGTCTGTAACGTCATATATCCTAACCTAAGGCAACCTAACATCTCGGATATAACATTTGACAACATTAAAGGCGTGTCGGTCACTACGTTTCGGAGGTAACACTACATACGTCTATAACGTTATATGTCCTAACCTAAGGCAACCTAACATCTCGGATGCAATATTTGACAACACTCCTGGCCTGTCGAACCCTACCTCTCGGTGGGAACAGTATATACGTCTATAACGATATATATCCTAACCTAAGGCAACCTAACATCTCGGATGTAACATTTGACAACATTCCAGGCGTGTCGGTCCCTACGTCTCGGTGGTAACATTAATGAGTCTATAACGGCAACGTAACAACTCGGTTGTAATATTTGACAACATTCCTGGCGTGTCGGACCCTACTTCTCGGTGGTAACAGTATATACGTCTATAACGTTATATATCCTAACCTAAGGCAACCTGACATGTCGGATGTAATATTTTACAACATTCCAGGCGTGTCGGACCCTACATCTCGGTGGGAACATTATATGCGTCTATAACGTTGTATATCCTAACCTAAGGCAACCTGACATCTCGGATGTAATATTCTACAACCTTCCAGGCGTGTCGCACCCTACTTCTCGGTGGGAACATTATATACGTCTATAACGGTATATATCCTAATCTAAGGCAACCTAACATCTCGGATGCAATATTTGACAACATTCCTGGCCTGTCGAACCCTACTTCTCGGAGGGAACAGCATATACGTCTGTAGCGTCATGTATCCTAACAAAAGGCAACCTAACATCTCGGATGTAACATTTCACAACATTCCAGGCGTGTCGGTCCCTACTTCTCGGAGGTAACATTACATGCGTCTATAACGTTATATATCCTAACCTAAGGCAACCTAACATCTCGTATGTAATATTTGACAACATTCCTGGCCTGTCGAACCCTACTCCTCGGAGGGAACAGTATATACGTCTATAACGTTATATATCCTAACCTAGGGCAACCTAACATCTCGGATGTAATATTCTACAACCTTCCAGGCGTGTCGGACCCTGCTTCTCGGTGGGAACACTATATGCGTCTATAACGTTGTATATCCTTATCTATGGCAACCTAACATCTCGGATGCAATATTTGACAACATTCCTGGCCTGTTGAACCCTACTTCTCCGACGGAACAGTATGTACGTCTATAACGTTATATATCCAATCCTGAGGCAACCTAACATTTCGGATATAACATTTGACAACATTCCAGGCGTGTCGGTCCCTACGTCTCGGTGGTAACATTAATGCGTCCATAACGGCACCGTAACAACTCGCATGTAATATTTGACAACATTCCTGGCGTATCGGACCCTACTTCTCGGTGGGAACAGTATATACGTCTATAACGTTATATATCCTAACCTAAATCATCCTGACATGTCCGATGTAATATTCTACAACATTCCAGGCGTGTCAGACCCTACATTTCCGTGGGAACATTATATGCGTCTATAACGTTGTATATCCTAATCTAAGGCAACCTAACATCTCGGATGTAACATTTTACAACATTCCAGGCGTGTCGGTCCCTACGTCTCGGTGGTAACATTACATGCGTCTATAACGGTATATATCCTAATCTCAGGCAACCTAACATCTCGGATGCAATATTTGACAACATTCCTGGCCTGTCGAACCCTACTTGTCGGAGGGAACAGTATATACGTCTATAACGGTATATATCCTAATCTAAGGCAACCTAACATCTCGGATGCAATATTTGACAACATTCCTGGCCTGTCGAACCCTACTTCTCGGAGGGAAGTGTATATACGTCTGTAGCGTCATGTATCCTAACATAAGGCAACCTAACATCTCGGATGTAATATTCTGCAACCTTCCAGGCGTGTCGGACCCTACTTCTCGGTGGGAACATTATATGCGTCTATAACGTAGCATATCCTAATCTGAGGCAACCTAGCATCTCGGATTGCAATATTTGACAACATTCCTGGCCTCTCGAACCCTACTGCTCGGAGGGAACAGTATATACGTCTATAACGGTATATATCCTAATCTAAGGCAACCTAAGATCTCGGATGAAATATTTGACAACATTCCTGGCCTGTCGAACCCTACTTCTCGGAGGGAACAGTATATACGTCTGTAACGTCATATATCCTAACCTAAGGCAACCTAACATCTCGGATGTAACATTTGACAACATTCCAGGCGTGTCGGTACCTACGTCTCGGTGGTAACATTACATGCCTCTATAACGGTATATATCCTAATCTTAGGCAACCTAACATCTCGGATGTAACATTTTACAACATTCCAGGCGTGTCGGTCCCTACGTCTCGGTGGTAACATTACATGCGTCTATAACGGTATATATCCTAATCTCAGGCAACCTAACATCTCGGATGTAACATTTTACAACATTCCAGGCCTGTCGGTCCCTACGTCTCGGTGGTAACATTACATGCGTCTATAACGTTATTTATCCTAACCTAAGGCCACCTAACATCTCGTATGTAATATTTGACAACATTCCTGGCGTGTCGAACCCTACTTCTCGGTGGGAACAGTATGTACGTCTATAACGGTGTATATCCTAATCTAAGGCAACCTAACATCTCGGATGTAATATTTGACAACATTCCTGGCGTGTCGAACCCCACATCTCGGAGGGAACAGTATATACGTCTATAGCGGTATATATCCTAATCTAAGGCCACCTAACATCTCGTATGTAATATTTGACAACATTCCTGGCGTGTCGAACCCTACTTCTCGGTGGGAACAGTATATACGTCTATAACGTTATATATCCTAACGTAAGGCAACCTAACATCTCGGATGTAATATTTGACAACATTCCTGGCGTGTCGGACCCTACTTCTCGGTGGGAACAGTATATATGTCTGTAACGTCATATATCCTAACCTAAGGCAACCTAACATCTCGGATATAACATTTGACAACATTCCCGGCGTGTTGGAACCCTACGTCTCGGTGGTAACATTACGTGCGTCTATAACGTTATATATGGTAACCTAAGGCAACCTAACATCTCGGATGCAATATTTGACAACATTCCTAGCCTGTCGAACCCTACTTCTCGGAGGGAACAGTATATACGTCTATAACGTTACATATCCTAACCTAAGGGAACCTGACATCTCGGATGTAACATTTGACAACATTAAAGGCGTGTCGGTCACTACGTTTCGGAGGTAACACTACATACGTCTATAACGTTATATGTCCTAACCTAAGGCAACCTAACATCTCGGATGCAATATTTGACAACACTCCTGGCCTGTCGAACCCTACCTCTCGGTGGGAACAGTATATACGTCTATAACGATATATATCCTAACCTAAGGCAACCTAACATCTCGGATGTAACATTTGACAACATTCCAGGCGTGTCGGTCCCTACTTCTCGGAGGTAACATTACATGCGTCTATAACGATATATATCCTAACCTAAGGCAACCTAACATCTCGTATGTAATATTTGACAACATTCCTGGCCTGTCGAACCCTACTTCTCGGAGGGAACAGTATATACGTCTATAACGTTATATATCCTAACCTAGGGCAACCTAACATCTCGGATGTAATATTCTACAACCTTCCAGGCGTGTCGGACCCTGCTTCTCGGTGGGAACACTATATGCGTCTATAACGTTCTATATCCTCATCTAAGGCAACCTAACATCTCGGATGCAATATTTGACAACATTCCTGGCCTGTTGAACCCTACTTCTCCGACGGAACAGTATGTACGTCTATAACGTTATATATCCTAACCTGAGGCAACCTAACATTTCGGATATAACATTTGACAACATTCCAGGCGTGTCGGTCCCTACGTCTCGGTGGTAATATTAATGCGTCCATAACGGCACCGTAACAACTCGCATGTAATATTTGACAACATTCCTGGCGTATCGGATCCTACTTCTCGGTGGGAACAGTATATACGTCTATAACGTTATATATCCTAACCTAAATCATCCTGACATGTCCGATGTAATATTCTACAACATTCCAGGCGTGTCGGACCCTACATTTCGGTGGGAACATTATATGCGTCTATAACGTTGTATATCCTAATCTAAGGCAACCTAACATCTCGGATGCAATATTTGACAACATTCCTGGCCTGTCGAACCCTACTTGTCGGAGGGAACAGTATATACGTCTATAACGGTATATATCCTAATCTAAGGCAACCTAACATCTCGGATGCAATATTCGACAACATTCCTGGCTTGTCGAACCCTACTTCTCGGAGGGAAGTGTATATACTTCTGTAGCGTCATGTATCCTAACATAAGGCAACCTAACATCTCGGATGTAACATTTGAAAACATTCCAGGCGTGTCGGTCCCTACTTCTCGGAGGTAACATTACATGCGTCTATAACGTTATATATCCTAACCTAAGGCAACCTAACATCTCGTATGTAATATTTGACAACATTCCTGGCCTGTCGAACCCTACTTCTCGGACGGAACAGTATGTACGTTTATAACGTTATATATCCTAACCGAAGGCAACCTGACATCTCGGATGTAATATTCTACAACCTTCCAGGCGTGTCGGACCCTACTTCTCGGTGGGAACATTATATGCGTCTATAACGTTGCATATCCTAATCTAAGGCAACCTAACATCTCGGATTGCAATATCTGACAACATTCCTGGCCTCTCGAACCCTACTGCTCGGAGGGAACAGTATATACGTCTATAACGGTATATATCCTAATCTAAGGCAACCTAACATCTCGGATGAAATATTGGACAACATTCCTGGCCTGTAGAACCCTACTTCTCGTGGGGAACAGTATATACGTCTGTAACGTCATATATCCTAACATAAGGCCACCTAACATCTCGGATGTAACATTTGACAACATTCCAGGCGTGTCGGTCCCTACGTCTCGGTGGTAACATTACATGCGTCTATAACGGTATATATCCTAATCTTAGGCAACCTAACATCTCGGATGTAACATTTTACAACATTCCAGGCGTGTCGGTTCCTACGTCTCGGTGGTAACGTTACATGCGTCTATAACGTTATATATCCTAACCTAAGGCAACCTAACATCTCGGATGTAACATTTGACAACATTCCAGGCGTGTCGGTCCCTACGTCTCGGTGGTAACATTACATGCCTCTATAACGGTATATATCCTAATCTTAGGCAACCTAACATCTCGGATGTAACATTTTACAACATTCCCGGCGTGTCGGTCCCTACGTCTCGGTGGTAACATTACATGCGTCTATAACGGTATATATCCTAATCTCAGGCAACCTAACATCTCGGATGTAACATTTTACAACATTCCAGGCCTTTCGGTCCCTACGTCTCGGTGGTAACATTACATGCGTCTATAACGTTATTTATCCTAACCTAAGGCCACCTAACATCTCGTATGTAATATTTGACAACATTCCTGGCGTGTCGAACCCTACTTCTCGGTGGGAACAGTATATACGTCTATAACGGTGTATATCCTAATCTAAGGCAACCTAACATCTCGGATGTAATATTTGACAACATTCCTGGCCTGTCGAACCCCACATCTCGGAGGGAACAGTATATACGTCTATAGCGGTATATATCCTAATCTAAGGCCACCTAACATCTCGTATGTAATATTTGACAACATTCCTGGCGTGTCGAACCCTACTTCTCGGTGGGAACAGTATATACGTCTATAACGTTATATATCCTAACGTAAGGCAACCTAACATCTCGGATGTAATATTTGACAACATTCCTGGCGTGTCGGACCCTACTTCTCGGTGGGAACAGTATATATGTCTGTAACGTCATATATCCTAACCTAAGGCAACCTAACATCTCGGATATAACATTTGACAACATTCCCGGCGTGTTGGAACCCTACGTCTCGGTGGTAACATTACGTGCGTCTATAACGTTATATATGGTAACCTAAGGCAACCTAACATCTCGGATGCAATATTTGACAACATTCCTAGCCTGTCGAACCCTACTTCTCGGAGGGAACAGTATATACGTCTATAACGTTATATATCCTAACCTAAGGGAACCTGACATCTCGGATGTAACATTTGACAACATTAAAGGCGTGTCGGTCACTACGTTTCGGAGGTAACACTACATACGTCTATAACGTTATATGTCCTAACCTAAGGCAACCTAACATCTCGGATGCAATATTTGATAACACTCCTGGCCTGTCGAACCCTACCTCTCGGTGGGAACAGTATATACGTCTATAACGATATATATCCTAACCTAAGGCAACCTAACATCTCGGAAGTAATATTCTACAACCTTCCAGGCGTGTCGGACCCTGCTTCTCGGTGGGAACACTATATGCGTCTATAACGTTGTATATCCTCATCTAAGGCAACCTAACATCTCGGATGCAATATTTGACAACATTCCTGGCCTGTTGAACCCTACTTCTCCGACGGAACAGTATGTACGTCTATAACGTTATATATCCTAACCTGAGGCAACCTAACATTTCGGATATAACATTTGACAACATTCCAGGCGTGTCGGTCCCTACGTCTCGGTGGTAATATTAATGCGTCCATAACGGCACCGTAACAACTCGCATGTAATATTTGACAACATTCCTGGCGTATCGGATCCTACTTCTCGGTGGGAACAGTATATACGTCTATAACGTTATATATCCTAACCTAAATCATCCTGACATGTCCGATGTAATATTCTACAACATTCCAGGCGTGTCGGACCCTACATTTCGGTGGGAACATTATATGCGTCTATAACGTTGTATATCCTAATCTAAGGCAACCTAACATCTCGGATGCAATATTTGACAACATTCCTGGCCTGTCGAACCCTACTTGTCGGAGGGAACAGTATATACGTCTATAACGGTATATATCCTAATCTAAGGCAACCTAACATCTCGGATGCAATATTTGACAACATTCCTGGCTTGTCGAACCCTACTTCTCGGAGGGAAGTGCATATACTTCTGTAGCGTCATGTATCCTAACATAAGGCAACCTAACATCTCGGATGTAACATTTGAAAACATTCCAGGCGTGTCGGTCCCTACTTCTCGGAGGTAACATTACATGCGTCTATAACGTTATATATCCTAACCTAAGGCAACCTAACATCTCGTATGTAATATTTGACAACATTCCTGGCCTGTCGAACCCTACTTCTCGGACGGAACAGTATGTACGTCTATAACGTTATATATCCTAACCGAAGGCAACCTGACATCTCGGATGTAATATTCTACAACCTTCCAGGCGTGTCAGACCCTACTTCTCGGTGGGAACATTATATGCGTCTATAACGTTGCATATCCTAATCTAAGGCAACCTAACATCTCGGATTGCAATATCTGACAACATTCCTGGCCTCTCGAACCCTACTGCTCGGAGGGAACAGTATATACGTCTATAACGGTATATATCCTAATCTAAGGCAACCTAACATCTCGGATGAAATATTGGACAACATTCCTGGCCTGTCGAACCCTACTTCTCGTGGGGAACAGTATATACGTCTGTAACGTCATATATCCTAACATAAGGCCACCTAACATCTCGGATGTAATATTCTGCAACCTTCCAGGCGTGTCGGACCCTACTTCTCGGTGGGAACATTTTATGCGTCTATAACGTAGCATATCCTAATCTGAGGCAACCTAGCATCTCGGATTGCAATATTTGACAACATTCCTGGCCTCTCGAACCCTACTGCTGGGAGGGAACAGTATATACGTCTATAACGGTATATATCCTAATCTAAGGCAACCTAAGAACTCGGATGAAATATTTGACAACATTCCTGGCCTGTCGAACCCTACTTCTCGGAGGGAACAGTATATACGTCTGTAACGTCATATATCCTAACCTAAGGCAACCTAACATCTCGGATGTAACATTTGACAACATTCCAGGCGTGTCGGTCCCTACGTCTCGGTGGTAACATTACATGCGTCTATAACGGTATATATCCTAATCTTAGGCAACCTAACATCTCGGATGTAACATTTTACAACATTCCAGGCGTGTCGGTTACTACGTCTCGGTGGTAACGTTACATGCGTCTATAACGTTATATATCCTAACCTAAGGCAACCTAACATCTCGGATGTAACATTTGACAACATTCCAGGCGTGTCGGTCCCTACGTCTCGGTGGTAACATTACATGCCTCTATAACGGTATATATCCTAATCTTAGGCAACCTAACATCTCGGATGTAACATTTTACAACATTCCCGGCGTGTCGGTCCCTACGTCTCGGTGGTAACATTACATGCGTCTATAACGTTATTTATCCTAACCTAAGGCCACCTAACATCTCGTATGTAATATTTGACAACATTCCTGGCGTGTCGAACCCTACTTCTCGGTGGGAACAGTATATACGTCTATAACGGTGTGTATCCTAATCTAAGGCAACCTAACATCTCGGATGTAATATTTGACAACATTCCTGGCCTGTCGAACCCCACATCTCGGAGGGAACAGTATATACGTCTATAGCGGTATATATCCTAATCTAAGGCCACCTAACATCTCGTATGTAATATTTGACAACATTCCTGGCGTGTCGAACCCTACTTCTCGGTGGGAACAGTATATACGTCTATAACGTTATATATCCTAACGTAAGGCAACCTAACATCTCGGATGTAATATTTGACAACATTCCTGGCGTGTCGGACCCTACTTCTCGGTGGGAACAGTATATATGTCTGTAACGTCATATATCCTAACCTAAGGCAACCTAACATCTCGGATATAACATTTGACAACATTCCCGGCGTGTTGGAACCCTACGTCTCGGTGGTAACATTACGTGCGTCTATAACGTTGTATATCCTAATCTAAGGCAACCTAACATCTCGGATGCAATATTTGACAACATTCCTGTCCTGTCGAACCCTACTTGTCGGAGGGAACAGTATATACGTCTATAACGGTATATATCCTTATCTAAGGCAACCTAACATCTCGGATGCAATATTTGACAACATTCCTGGCCTGTCGAACCCTACTTCTCGGAGGGAAGTGTATATACTTCTGTAGCGTCATGTATCCTAACATAAGGCAACCTAACATCTCGGATGTAACATTTGAAAACATTCCAGGCGTGTCGGTCCCTACTTCTCGGAGGTAACATTACATGCGTCTATAACGTTATATATCCTAACCTAAGGCAACCTAACATCTCGTATGTAATATTTGACAACATTCCTGGCCTGTCGAACCCTACTTCTCGGACGGAACAGTATGTACGTCTATAACGTTATATATCCTAACCGAAGGCAACCTGACATCTCGGATGTAATATTCTACAACCTTCCAGGCGTGTCGGACCCTACTTCTCGGTGGGAACATTATATGCGTCTATAACGTAGCATATCCTAATCTGAGGCAACCTAGCATCTCGGATTGCAATATTTGACAACATTCCTGGCCTCTCGAACCCTACTGCTCGGAGGGAACAGTATATACGTCTATAACGGTATATATCCTAATCTAAGGCAACCTAAGATCTCGGATGAAATATTTGACAACATTCCTGGCCTGTCGAACCCTACTTCTCGGAGGGAACAGTATATACGTCTATAACGTTATATATCCTAACCTAAGGCAACCTGACATCTCGGATGTAATATTCTACATCATTCCAGGCGTGTCGGACCCTACTTCTCGGTGGGAACATTATATGCGTCTATAGCGGTATATATCCTAATCTTAGGCAACCTAACATCTCGGATGTATCATTTTACAACATTCCAGGCCTGTCGGTCCCTACGTCTCGGTGGTAACATTACATGCGTCTATAGCGTTATATATCCCAACCTAAGGCCACCTAACATCTCGTATGTAATATTTGATAACATTCCTGGCGTGTCGAACCCTACTTCTCGGTGGGAACAGTATATACGTCTATAACGTTATATATCCTAACCTAAGGCAACCTAACATCTCGGATGTAATATTTGACAACATTCCTGGCGTGTCGGACCCTACTTCTCGGTGGGAACAGTATATACGTCTGTAACGTCATATATCCTAACCTAAGGCAACCTAACATCTCGGATATAACATTTGACAACATTCCAGGCGTGTTGGAACCCTACGTCTCTGTGGTAACGTTACGTGCGTCTATAACGCTATATATGCTAACCTAAGGCAACCTAACATCTCGGATGCAATATTTGACAACATTCCTGGCCTGTCGAACCCTATTTCTCGGAGGGAACAGTATATACGTCTATAACGTTATATATCCTAACCTAAGGGAACCTGACATCTCGGATGTAACATTTGACAACATTAAAGGCGTGTCGGTCACTACGTTTCGGAGGTAACACTACATACGTCTATAACGTTATATGTCCTAACCTAAGGCAACCTAACATCTCGGATGCAATATTTGACAACACTCCTGGCCTGTCGAACCCTACCTCTCGGTGGGAACAGTATATACGTCTATAACGATATATATCCTAACCTAAGGCAACCTAACATCTCGGATGTAACATTTGACAACATTCCAGGCGTGTCGGTCCCTACTTCTCGGAGGTAACATTACATGCGTCTATAACGTTATATATCCTAACCTAAGGCAACCTAACATCTCGTATGTAATATTTGACAACATTCCTGGCCTGTCGAACCCTACTTCTCGGAGGGAACAGTATATACGTCTATAACGTTATATATCCTAACCTAGGGCAACCTAACATCTCGGATGTAATATTCTACAACCTTCAAGGCGTGTCGGACCCTGCTTCTCGGTGGGAACACTATATGCGTCTATAACGTTGTATATCCTTATCTAAGGCAACCTAACATCTCGGATGCAATATTTGACAACATTCCTGGCCTGTTGAACCCTACTTCTCCGACGGAACAGTATGTACGTCTATAACGTTATATATCCTAACCTGAGGCAACCTAACATTTCGGATATAACATTTGACAACATTCCAGGCGTGTCGGTCCCTACGTCTCGGTGGTAATATTAATGCGTCCATAACGGCACCGTAACAACTCGCATGTAATATTTGACAACATTCCTGGCGTATCGGATCCTACTTCTCGGTGGGAACAGTATATACGTCTATAACGTTATATATCCTAACCTAAATCATCCTGACATGTCCGATGTAATATTCTACAACATTCCAGGCGTGTCGGACCCTACATTTCGGTGGGAACATTATATGCGTCTATAACGTTGTATATCCTAATCTAAGGCAACCTAACATCTCGGATGCAATATTTGACAACATTCCTGGCCTGTCGAACCCTACTTGTCGGAGGGAACAGTATATACGTCTATAACGGTATATATCCTAATCTAAGGCAACCTAACATCTCGGATGCAATATTTGACAACATTCCTAGCCTGTCGAACCCTACTTCTCGGAGGGAACAGTATATACGTCTATAACGTTATATATCCTAACCTAAGGCAACCTGACATCTCGGATGTAATATTCTACATCATTCCAGGCGTGTCGGACCCTACTTCTCGGTGGGAACATTATATGCGTCTATAGCGGTATATATCCTAATCTTAGGCAACCTAACATCTCGGATGTATCATTTTACAACATTCCAGGCCTGTCGGTCCCTACGTCTCGGTGGTAACATTACATGCGTCTATAGCGTTATATATCCTAACCTAAGGCCACCTAACATCTCGTATGTAATATTTGACAACATTCCTGGCGTGTCGAACCCTACTTCTCGGTGGGAACAGTATATACGTCTATAACGTTATATATCCTAACCTAAGGCAACCTAACATCTCGGATGTAATATTTGACAACATTCCTGGCGTGTCGGACCCTACTTCTCGGTGGGAACAGTATATACGTCTGTAACGTCATATATCCTAACCTAAGGCAACCTAACATCTCGGATATAACATTTGACAACATTCCAGGCGTGTTGGAACCCTACGTCTCTGTGGTAACATTACGTGCGTCTATAACGCTATATATGCTAACCTAAGGCAACCTAACATCTCGGATGCAATATTTGACAACATTCCTGGCCTGTCGAACCCTATTTCTCGGAGGGAACAGTATATACGTCTATAACGTTATATATCCTAACCTAAGGGAACCTGACATCTCGGATGTAACATTTGACAACATTAAAGGCGTGTCGGTCACTACGTTTCGGAGGTAACACTACATACGTCTATAACGTTATATGTCCTAACCTAAGGCAACCTAACATCTCGGATGCAATATTTGACAACACTCCTGGCCTGTCGAACCCTACCTCTCGGTGGGAACAGTATATACGTCTATAACGATATATATCCTAACCTAAGGCAACCTAACATCTTGGATGTAACATTTGACAACATTCCAGGCGTGTCGGTCCCTACTTCTCGGAGGTAACATTACATGCGTCTATAACGTTATATATCCTAACCTAAGGCAACCTAACATCTCGTATGTAATATTTGACAACATTCCTGGCCTGTCGAACCCTACTTCTCGGAGGGAACAGTATATACGTCTATAACGTTATATATCCTAACCTAGGGCAACCTAACATCTCGGATGTAATATTCTACAACCTTCCAGGCGTGTCGGACCCTGCTTCTCGGTGGGAACACTATATGCGTCTATAACGTTGTATATCCTTATCTAAGGCAACCTAACATCTCGGATGCAATATTTGACAACATTCCTGGCCTGTTGAACCCTACTTCTCCGACGGAACAGTATGTACGTCTATAACGTTATATATCCTAACCTGAGGCAACCTAACATTTCGGATATAACATTTGACAACATTCCAGGCGTGTCGGTCCCTACGTCTCGGTGGTTACATTAATGCGTCCATAACGGCACCGTAACAACTCGCATGTAATATTTGACAACATTCCTGGCGTATCGGATCCTACTTCTCGGTGGGAACAGTATATACGTCTATAACGTTATATATCCTAACCTAAATCATCCTGACATGTCCGATGTAATATTCTACAACATTCCAGGCGTGTCGGACCCTACATTTCGGTGGGAACATTATATGCGTCTATAACGTTGTATATCCTAATCTAAGGCAACCTAACATCTCGGATGCAATATTTGACAACATTCCTGGCCTGTCGAACCCTACTTCTCGGAGGGAACAGCATATACGTCTATAACGTCATATATACTAGCCTACGGCAACCTAACATCTCGGATGTAACATTTGACAACATTCCAGGCGTGTCGGTTGCTACGTCTCGGTGGTAACATTACATGCGTCTATAACGGTATATATCCTAATCTTAGGCAACCTAACATCTCGGATGTAACATTTTACCACATTCCAGGCGTGTCGGTCCCTACGTCTCGGTGGTAACGTTACATGCGTCTATAACGTTATATATCCTAACCTAAGGCAACCTAACATCTCGGATGTAACATTTGACAACATTCCAGGCATGTCGGTCCCTACGTCTCGGTGGTAACATTATATGCGTCTATAACGTTATATATCCTTATCTAAGGCAACCTAACATCTCGGATGCAATATTTGACAACATTCCTGGCCTGTCAAACCCTACTTCTCGGAGGGAACAGCATATACGTCTATAACGTCATATATCCTAACCTAAGGCAACCTAACATCTCGGATGTAACATTTGACAACATTCCAGGTGTGTCGGTCCCTACGTCTCGGTGGTAACGTTACATGCGTCTATAACGTTATATATCCTAACCTAAGGCCACCTAACATCTCGTATGTAATATTTGACAACATTCCTGGCGTGTCGAACCCTACATCTCGGTGGGAACAGTATATACGTCTATAACGTTATATATCCTAACCTAAGGCAACCTAACATCTCGGATGTAATATTTGACAACATTCCTGGCGTGTCGAATCCTACTTCTCGGTGGGAACAGTATATACGTATATAAAGTTATATATCCTAACGTAAGGCAACCTAACATCTCGGATGTAATATTTGACAACATTCCTGGCGTGTCGGACCCTACTTCTCGGTGGGAACAGTATATACGTCTGTAACGTCATATATCCTAACCTAAGGCAACCTAACATCTCGGATGCAATATTTGACAACATTCCTGGCCTGTCGAACCCTACTTCTCGGTGGGAACAGTATATACGTCTATAACGTTATATATCCTAACGTAAGGCAACCTAACATCTCGGATGTAACATTTGACAACATTCCAGGCGTGTCGGTCCCTACGTCTCGGTGATAACATTACATGCGTCTATAGCGGTATATATCCTAATCTTAGGCAACCTAACATCTCGGATGTAACATCTTACAACATTCCTGGCGTGTCGGACCCTACTTCTCGGTGGGAACAGTATATACGTCTGTGACGTCATATATCCTAACCTAAGGCAACCTAACATCTCGGATATAACATTTGACAACATTCCAGGCGTGTTGGAACCCTACGTCTCGGTGGTAACATTACGTGCGTCTATAACGTTATATATGCTAATCTAAGGCAACCTAACATCTCGGATGCAATATTTGACAACATTCCTGGCCTGTCGAACCCTATTTCTCGGAGGGAACAGTATATACGTCTATAACGTTATATATCCTAACCTAAGGCAACCTGACATCTCGGATGTATTATTCTACAACATTCCAGGCGTGTCGGACCCTACTTCTCGGTGGGAACATTATATGCGTCTATAGCGGTATATATCCTAATCTTAGGCAACCTAACATCTCGGATGTAACAGTTTACAACATTCCAGGCCTGTCGGTCCCTACGTCTCGGTGGTAACATTACATGCCTCTATAACGTTATATATCCTAACCTAAGGCCACCTAACATCTCGTATGTAATATTTGATAACATTCCTGGCGTGTCGAACCCTACTTCTCGGTGGGAACAGTATATACGTCTATAACGTTATATATCCTAACCTAAGGCAACCTAACATCTCGGATGTTATATTTGACAACATTCCTGGCGTGTCGGACCCTACTTCTCGGTGGGAACAGTATATACGTCTGTAACGTCATATATCCTAACATAAGGCAACCTAACATCTCGGATATAACATTTGACAACATTCCAGGCGTGTTGGAACCCTACGTCTCTGTGGTAACATTACGTGCGTCTATAACGCTATATATGCTAACCTAAGGCAACCTAACATCTCGGATGCAATATTTGACAACATTCCTGGCCTGTCGAAACCTATTTCTCGGAGGGAACAGTATATACGTCTATAACGTTATATATCCTAACCTAAGGCAACCTGACATCTCGGATGTAATATTTGACAACATTCCTGGCGTGTCGGACTCTACTTCTCGGTGGGAACAGTATATATGTCTGTAACGTCATATATCCTAACCTAAGGCAACCTAACATCTCGGATATAACATTTGACAACATTCCCGGCGTGTTGGAACCCTACGTCGCGGTGGTAACATTACGTGCGTCTATAACGTTATATATGCTAACCTAAGGCAACCTAACATCTCGGATGCAATATTTGACAACATTCCTAGCCTGTCGAACCCTACTTCTCGGAGGGAACAGTATATACGTCTATAACGTTATATATCCTAACCTAAGGCAACCTGACATCTCGGATGTAATATTCTACATCATTCCAGGCGTGTCGGACCCTACTTCTCGGTGGGAACATTATATGCGTCTATAGCGGTATATATCCTAATCTTAGGCAACCTAACATCTCGGATGTATCATTTTACAACATTCCAGGCCTGTCCGTCCCTACGTCTCGGTGGTAACATTACATGCGTCTATAACGTTATATATCCTAACCTAAGGCCACCTAACATCTCGTATGTAATATTTGACAACAGTCCTGGCGTGTCGAACCCTACTACTCGGTGGGAACAGTATATACGTCTATAACGTTATATATCCTAACCTAAGGCAACCTAACATCTCGGATGTAATATTTGACAACATTCCTGGCGTGTCGGACCCTACTTCTCGGTGGGAACAGTATATACGTCTGTAACGTCATATATCCTAACCTAAGGCAACCTAACATCTCGGATGCAATATTTGACAACATTCCTGGCCTGTCGAACCCTACTTCTCGGAGGGAACAGCATATACATCTATAACGTCATATATCCTAGCCTAAGGCAACCTAACATCTCGGATGTAACATTTGACAACATTCCAGGCGTGTCGGTCCCTACGTCTCGGTGGTAACATTACATGCGTCTATAACGGTATATATCCTAATCTTAGGCAACCTAACATCTCGGATGTAACATTTTACAACATTCCAGGCCTGTCGGTCCCTACGTCTCGGTGGTAAAATTACATGCGTCTATAACGTTATTTATCCTAACCTAAGGCCACCTAACATCTCGTATGTAATATTTGACAACATTCCTGGCGTGTCGAACCCTACTTCTCGGTGGGAACAGTATATACGTCTATAACGTTATATATCCTAACCTAAGGCAACCTAACATCTCGGATGTAATATTTGACAACATTCCTGGCGTGTCGGACCCTACTTCTCGGTGGGAACAGTATATACGTCTGTAACGTCATATATCCTAACCTAAGGCAACCTAACATCTCGGATATAACATTTGACAACATTCCAGGCGTGTTGGAACCCTACGTCTCTGTGGTAACATTACGTGCGTCTATAACGCTATATATGCTAACCTAAGGCAACCTAACATCTCGGATGCAATATTTGACAACATTCCTGGCCTGTCGAAACCTATTTCTCGGAGGGAACAGTATATACGTCTATAACGTTATATATCCTAACCTAAGGCAACCTGACATCTCGGATGTATTATTCTACAACATTCCAGGCGTGGCGGACCCTACTTCTCGGTGGGAACATTATATGCGTCTATAACGTTGTATATCCTAATCTAAGGCAACCTAACATCTCGGATGCAATATTTGACAACATTCCTGGCCTGTCGAACCCTACATCTCGGAGGGAACAGTATATACGTCTATAGCGGTATATATCCTAATCTAAGGCCACCTAACATCTCGTATGTAATATTTGACAACATTCCTGGCGTGTCGAACCCTACTTCTCGGTGGGAACAGTATATACGTCTATAACGTTATATATCCTAACGTAAGGCAACCTGACATCTCGGATGTAATATTTGACAACATTCCTGGCGTGTCGGACCCTACTTCTCGGTGGGAACAGTATATATGTCTGTAACGTCATATATCCTAACATAAGGCCACCTAACATCTCGGATGTAATATTCTACAACCTTCCAGGCGTGTCGGACCCTACTTCTCGGTGGGAACATTATATGCGTCTATAACGTAGCATATCCTAATCTAAGGCAACCTAGCATCTCGGATTGCAATATTTGACAACATTCCTGGCCTCTCGAACCCTACTGCTCGGAGGGAACAGTATATACGTCTATAACGGTATATATCCTAATCTAAGGCAACCTAAGATCTCGGATGAAATATTTGACAACATTCCTGGCCTGTCGAACCCTACTTCTCGGAGGGAACAGTATATACGTCTGTAACGTCATATATCCTAACCTAAGGCAACCTAACATCTCGGATGTAACATTTGACAACATTCCAGGCGTGTCGGTCCCTACGTCTCGGTGGTAACATTACATGCGTCTATAACGGTATATATCCTAATCTTAGGCAACCTAACATCTCGGATGTAACATTTTACAACATTCCAGGCGTGTCGGTCCCTACGTCTCGATGGTAACATTACGTGCGTCTATAACGTTATATATGCTAACGTAAGGCAACCTAACATCTCGGATGCAATACTTGACAACATTCCTGGCCTGTCGAACCCTACTTCTCGGAGGGAACAGCATATACGTCTGTAACGTCATATATCCTAACCTAAGGCAACCTAACATCTCGGATGTAACATTTGACAACATTAAAGGCGTGTCGGTCACTACGTTTCGGAGGTAACACTACATACGTCTATAACGTTATATGTCCTAACATAAGGCAACCTAACATCTCGGATGCAATATTTGACAACACTCCTGGCCTGTCGAACCCTACCTCTCGGTGGGAACAGTATATACGTCTATAACGATATATATCCTAACCTAAGGCAACCTAACATCTCGGATGTAACATTTGACAACATTCCAGGCGTGTCGGACCCTACATCTCGGTGGGAACATTATATGCGTCTATAACGTTGTATATCCTAATCTAAGGCAACCTAACATCTCGGATGCAATATTTGACAACCTTCCTGGCCTGTCGAACCCTACTTCTCGGAGGGAACAGTATATACGTCTATAAAGTTATATATCCTAACCTAGGGCAACCTAACATCTCGGATGTAATATTCTACAACCTTCCAGGCGTGTCGGACCCTGCTTCTCGGTGGGAACACTATATGCGTCTATAACGTTGTATATCCTTATCTAAGGCAACCAAACATCTCGGATGCAATATTTGACAACATTCCTGGCCTGTTGAACCCTACTTCTCCGACGGAACAGTATGTACGTCTATAACGTTATATATCCTAACCTGAGGCAACCTAACATTTCGGATATAACATTTGACAACATTCCAGGCGTGTCGGACCCTACGTCTCGGTGGTAACATTACATGCGTCTATAACGGTATATATCCTAATCTTAGGCAACCTAACATCTCGGATGTATCATTTTATAACATTCCAGGCCTGTCCGTCCCTACGTCTCGGTGGTAACATTACATGCGTCTATAACGTTATATATCCTAACCTAAGGCCACCTAACATCTCGTATGTAATATTTGACAACAGTCCTGGCGTGTCGAACCCTACTACTCGGTGGGAACAGTATATACGTCTATAACGTTATATATCCTAACCTAAGGCAACCTAACATCTCGGATGTAATATTTGACAACATTCCTGGCGTGTCGGACCCTACTTCTCGGTGGGAACAGTATATACGTCTGTAACGTCATATATCCTAACCTAAGGCAACCTAACATCTCGGATATAACATTTGACAACATTCCAGGCGTGTTGGAACCCTACGTCTCTGTGGTAACATTACGTGCGTCTATAACGCTATATATGCTAACCTAAGGCAACCTAACATCTCGGATGCAATATTTGACAACATTCCTGGCCTGTCGAAACCTATTTCTCGGAGGGAACAGTATATACGTCTATAACGTTATATATCCTAACCTAAGGCAACCTGACATCTCGGATGTATTATTCTACAACATTCCAGGCGTGGCGGACCCTACTTCTCGGTGGGAACATTATATGCGTCTATAACGTTGTATATCCTAATCTAAGGCAACCTAACATCTCGGATGCAATATTTGACAACATTCCTGGCCTGTCGAACCCTACATCTCGGAGGGAACAGTATATACGTCTATAGCGGTATATATCCTAATCTAAGGCCACCTAACATCTCGTATGTAATATTTGACAACATTCCTGGCGTGTCGAACCCTACTTCTCGGTGGGAACAGTATATACGTCTATAACGTTATATATCCTAACGTAAGGCAACCTAACATCTCGGATGTAATATTTGACAACATTCCTGGCGTGTCGGACCCTACTTCTCGGTGGGAACAGTATATATGTCTGTAACGTCATATATCCTAACATAAGGCCACCTAACATCTCGGATGTAATATTCTACAACCTTCCAGGCGTGTCGGACCCTACTTCTCGGTGGGAACATTATATGCGTCTATAACGTAGCATATCCTAATCTAAGGCAACCTAGCATCTCGGATTGCAATATTTGACAACATTCCTGGCCTCTCGAACCCTACTGCTCGGAGGGAACAGTATATACGTCTATAACGGTATATATCCTAATCTAAGGCAACCTAAGATCTCGGATGAAATATTTGACAACATTCCTGGCCTGTCGAACCCTACTTCTCGGAGGGAACAGTATATACGTCTGTAACGTCATATATCCTAACCTAAGGCAACCTAACATCTCGGATGTAACATTTGACAACATTCCAGGCGTGTCGGTCCCTACGTCTAGGTGGTAACATTACATGCGTCTATAACGGTATATATCCTAATCTTAGGCAACCTAACATCTCGGATGTAACATTTTACAACATTCCAGGCGTGTCGGTCCCTACGTCTCGATGGTAACATTACGTGCGTCTATAACGTTATATATGCTAACGTAAGGCAACCTAACATCTCGGATGCAATACTTGACAACATTCCTGGGCTGTCGAACCCTACTTCTCGGAGGGAACAGCATATACGTCTGTAACGTCATATATCCTAACCTAAGGCAACCTAACATCTCGGATGTAACATTTGACAACATTAAAGGCGTGTCGGTCACTACGTTTCGGAGGTAACACTACATACGTCTATAACGTTATATGTCCTAACATAAGGCAACCTAACATCTCGGATGCAATATTTGACAACACTCCTGGCCTGTCGAACCCTACCTCTCGGTGGGAACAGTATATACGTCTATAACGATATATATCCTAACCTAAGGCAACCTAACATCTCGGATGTAACATTTGACAACATTCCAGGCGTGTCGGACCCTACATCTCGGTGGTAACATTATATGCGTCTATAACGTTGTATATCCTAATCTAAGGCAACCTAACATCTCGGATGCAATATTTGACAACCTTCCTGGCCTGTCGAACCCTACTTCTCGGAGGGAACAGTATATACGTCTATAAAGTTATATATCCTAACCTAGGGCAACCTAACATCTCGGATGTAATATTCTACAACCTTCCAGGCGTGTCGGACCCTGCTTCTCGGTGGGAACACTATATGCGTCTATAACGTTGTATATCCTTATCTAAGGCAACCAAACATCTCGGATGCAATATTTGACAACATTCCTGGCCTGTTGAACCCTACTTCTCCGACGGAACAGTATGTACGTCTATAACGTTATATATCCTAACCTGAGGCAACCTAACATTTCGGATATAACATTTGACAACATTCCAGGCGTGTCGGACCCTACGTCTCGGTGGTAACATTACATGCGTCTATAACGGTATATATCCTAATCTTAGGCAACCTAACATCTCGGATGTATCATTTTATAACATTCCAGGCCTGTCCGTCCCTACGTCTCGGTGGTAACATTACATGCGTCTATAACGTTATATATCCTAACCTAAGGCCACCTAACATCTCGTATGTAATATTTGACAACAGTCCTGGCGTGTCGAACCCTACTACTCGGTGGGAACAGTATATACGTCTATAACGTTATATATCCTAACCTAAGGCAACCTAACATCTCGGATGTAATATTTGACAACATTCCTGGCGTGTCGGACCCTACTTCTCGGTGGGAACAGTATATACGTCTGTAACGTCATATATCCTAACCTAAGGCAACCTAACATCTCGGATGCAATATTTGACAACATTCCTGACCTGTCGAACCCTACTTCTCGGAGGGAACAGCATATACATCTATAACGTCATATATCCTAGCCTAAGGCAACCTAACATCTCGGATGTAACATTTGACAACATTCCAGGCGTGTCGGTCCCTACGTCTCGGTGGTAACATTACATGCGTCTATAACGGTATATATCCTAATCTTAGGCAACCTAACATCTCGGATGTAACATTTTACAACATTCCAGGCCTGTCGGTCCCTACGTCTCGGTGGTAAAATTACATGCGTCTATAACGTTATTTATCCTAACCTAAGGCCACCTAACATCTCGTATGTAATATTTGACAACATTCCTGGCGTGTCGAACCCTACTTCTCGGTGGGAACAGTATATACGTCTATAACGTTATATATCCTAACCTAAGGCAACCTAACATCTCGGATGTAATATTTGACAACATTCCTGGCGTGTCGGACCCTACTTCTCGGTGGGAACAGTATATACGTCTGTAACGTCATATATCCTAACCTAAGGCAACCTAACATCTCGGATATAACATTTGACAACATTCCAGGCGTGTTGGAACCCTACGTCTCTGTGGTAACATTACGTGCGTCTATAACGCTATATATGCTAACCTAAGGCAACCTAACATCTCGGATGCAATATTTGACAACATTCCTGGCCTGTCGAAACCTATTTCTCGGAGGGAACAGTATATACGTCTATAACGTTATATATCCTAACCTAAGGCAACCTGACATCTCGGATGTATTATTCTACAACATTCCAGGCGTGGCGGACCCTACTTCTCGGTGGGAACATTATATGCGTCTATAACGTTGTATATCCTAATCTAAGGCAACCTAACATCTCGGATGCAATATTTGACAACATTCCTGGCCTGTCGAACCCTACATCTCGGAGGGAACAGTATATACGTCTATAGCGGTATATATCCTAATCTAAGGCCACCTAACATCTCGTATGTAATATTTGACAACATTCCTGGCGTGTCGAACCCTACTTCTCGGTGGGAACAGTATATACGTCTATAACGTTATATATCCTAACGTAAGGCAACCTAACATCTCGGATGTAATATTTGACAACATTCCTGGCGTGTCGGACCCTACTTCTCGGTGGGAACAGTATATATGTCTGTAACGTCATATATCCTAACATAAGGCCACCTAACATCTCGGATGTAATATTCTACAACCTTCCAGGCGTGTCGGACCCTACTTCTCGGTGGGAACATTATATGCGTCTATAACGTAGCATATCCTAATCTAAGGCAACCTAGCATCTCGGATTGCAATATTTGACAACATTCCTGGCCTCTCGAACCCTACTGCTCGGAGGGAACAGTATATACGTCTATAACGGTATATATCCTAATCTAAGGCAACCTAAGATCTCGGATGAAATATTTGACAACATTCCTGGCGTGTCGGACCC
This sequence comes from Xylocopa violacea, assembly GCA_963969225.1. Taxonomy (NCBI): domain Eukaryota; kingdom Metazoa; phylum Arthropoda; class Insecta; order Hymenoptera; family Apidae; genus Xylocopa; species Xylocopa violacea. The sequence continues at coordinate 4,746,398 of CAXAJV010000014.1, read as the reverse complement.
TACTTCTCGGTGGGAACAGTATATACGTCCATAACGTTATATATCCTAACCTAAGGCAACCTTACATCTCGGATGTAATGTTTGACAACATTCCTGGCGTATCGGACGCTACTTCTCGGTGGGAACAGTATATACGTCTATAACGTTATATATCCTAACCTAAGGCAACCTGACATGTCGGATGTAATATTTTACAACATTCCAGGCGTGTCGGACCCTACATCTCGGTGGGAACATTATATGCGTCTATAACGTTGTATATCCTAATCTAAGGCAACCTAACATCTCGGATGCAATATTTGACAACCTTCCTGGCCTGTCGAACCCTACTTCTAGGAGGGAACAGTATATACGTCTATAAAGTTATATATCCTAACCTAGGGCAACCTAACATCTCGGATGTAATATTCTACAACCTTCCAGGCGTGTCGGACCCTGCTTCTCGGTGGGAACACTATATGCGTCTATAACGTTGTATATCCTTATCCAAGGCAACCAAACATCTCGGATGCAATATTTGACAACATTCCTGGCCTGCTGAACCCTACTTCTCCGACGGAACAGTATGTACGTCTATAACGTTATATATCCTAACCTGAGGCAACCTAACATTTCGGATATAACATTTGACAACATTCCAGGCGTGTCGGTCCCTACGTCTCGGTGGTAACATTACATGCGTCTATAACGGTATATACCCTAATCTTAGGCAACCTAACATCTCGGATGTAACATTTTACCACATTCCAGGCGTGTCGGTCCCTACGTCTCGGTGGTAACATTACATGCGTCTATAGCGTTATATATCCTAACCTAAGGCCACCTAACATCTCGTATGTAATATTTGACAACATTCCTGGCGTGTCGAACCCTACTTCTCGGTGGGAACGGTATATACGTCTATAACGTTATATATCCTAACCTAAGGCAACCTAACATCTCGGATGTAATATTTGACAACATTCCTGGCGTGTCGTACCCTACTTCTCGGTGGGAACAGTATATACGTCTGTAACGTCATATATCCTAACCTAAGGCAACCTAACATCTCGGATATAACATTTGACAACATTCCAGGCGTGTTGGAACCCTACGTCTCGGTGGTAACATTACGTGCGTCTATAACGTTATATATGCTAACGTAAGGCAACCTAACATCTCGGATGCAATACTTGACAACATTCCTGGCCTGTCGAACCCTACTTCTCGGAGGGAACAGCATATACGTCTGTAACGTCATATATCCTAGCCCAAGGCAACCTAACATCTCGGATGTAACATTTGACAACATTAAAGGCGTGTCGGTCACTACGTTTCGGAGGTAACACTACATACGTCTATAACGTTATATGTCCTAACCTAAGGCAACCTAACATGTCGGATGCAATATTTGACAACATTCCTGGCCTGTTGAACCCTACTTCTCCGACGGAACAGTATGTACGTCTATAAGTTATATATCCTAACCTGAGGCAACCTAACATTTCGGATATAACATTTGACAACATTCCAGGCGTGTCGGTCCCTACGTCTCGGTGGTAACATTAATGCGTCCATAACGGCACCGTAACAACTCGCATGTAATATTTGACAACATTCCTGGCGTATCGGACCCTACTTCTCGGTGGGAACAGTATATACGTCTATAATGTTATATATCCTAACCTAAATCATCCTGACATGTCCGATGTAATATTCTACAACATTCCAGGCGTGTCGGACCCTACTTCTCGGCGGGAACATTATATGCGTCTATAACGTTGCATATCCTAATCTAAGGCAACCTAACATCTCGGATTGCAATATCTGACAACATTCCTGGCCTCTCGAACCCTACTGCTCGGAGGGAACAGTATATACGCATATAACGGTAGATATCCTAATCTAAGGCAACCTAACATCTCGGATGAAATATTTGACAACATTCCTGGCCTGTCGAGCCCTACTTCTCGTAGGGAACAGTATATACGTCTGTAACGTCATATATCCTAACATAAGGCCACCTAACATCTCGGATGTAATATTCTGCAACCTTCCAGGCGTGTCGGACCCTACTTCTCGGTGGGAACATTATATGCGTCTATATCGTAGCATATCCTAATCTGAGGCAACCTAGCATCTCGGATTGCAATATTTGACAACATTCCTGGCCTCTCGAACCCTACTGCTCGGAGGGAACAGTATATACGTCTATAACGGTATATATTCTAATCTAAGGCAACCTAAGGTCTCGGATGAAATATTTGACAACATTCCTGGCCTGTCGAACCCTACTTCTCGGAGGGAACAGTATATACGACTGTAACGTCATATATCCTAACCTAAGGCAACCTAACATCTGGGATGTAACATTTTACAACATTCCAGGCGTGTCGGTCCCTACGTCTCGGTGGTAACATTACATGCGTCTATAACGGTATATACCCTAATCTTAGGCAACCTAACATCTCGGATGTAACATTTTACCACATTCCAGGCGTGTCGGTCCCTACGTCTCGGTGGTAACATTACATGCGTCTATAGCGTTATATATCCTAACCTAAGGCCACCTAACATCTCGTATGTAATATTTGACAACATTCCTGGCGTGTCGAACCCTACTTCTCGGTGGGAACAGTATATACGTCTATAACGGTGTATATCCTAATCTAAGGCAACCTAACATCTCGGATGTAATATTTGACAACATTCCTGGCCTGTCGAACCCCACATCTCGGAGGGAACAGTATATACGTCTATAGCGGTATATATCCTAATCTAAGGCCACCTAACATCTCGTATGTAATATTTGACAACATTCCTGGCGTGTCGAACCCTACTTCTCGGTGGGAACAGTATATACGTCTATAACGTTATATATCCTAACGTAAGGCAACCTAACATCTCGGATGTAATATTTGACAACATTCCTGGCGTGTCGGACCCTACTTCTCGGTGGGAACAGTATATATGTCTGTAACGTCATATATCCTAACCTAAGGCAACCTAACATCTCGGATATAACATTTGACAACATTCCCGGCGTGTTGGAACCCTACGTCTCGGTGGTAACATTACGTGCGTCTATAACGTTGTATATCCTAATCTAAGGCAACCTAACATCTCGGATGCAATATTTGACAACATTCCAGGCGTGTCGGTCCCTACTTCTCGGAGGTAACATTACATGCGTCTATAACGTTATATATCCTAACCTAAGGCAACCTAACATCTCGTATGTAATATTTGACAACATTCCTGGCCTGTCGAACCCTACTTCTCGGACGGAACAGTATGTACGTCTATAACGTTATATATCCTAACCGAAGGCAACCTGACATCTCGGATGTAATATTCTACAACCTTCCAGGCGTGTCGGACCCTACTTCTCGGTGGGAACATTATATGCGTCTATAACGTAGCATATCCTAATCTGAGGCAACCTAGCATCTCGGATTGCAATATTTGACAACATTCCTGGCCTCTCGAACCCTACTGCTCGGAGGGAACAGTATATACGTCTATAACGGTATATATCCTAATCTAAGGCAACCTAAGATCTCGGATGAAATATTTGACAACATTCCTGGCCTGTCGAACCCTACTTCTCGGAGGGAACAGTATATACGTCTATAACGTTATATATCCTAACCTAAGGCAACCTGACATCTCGGATGTAATATTCTACATCATTCCAGGCGTGTCGGACCCTACTTCTCGGTGGGAACATTATATGCGTCTATAGCGGTATATATCCTAATCTTAGGCAACCTAACATCTCGGATGTATCATTTTACAACATTCCAGGCCTGTCGGTCCCTACGTCTCGGTGGTAACATTACATGCGTCTATAGCGTTATATATCCCAACCTAAGGCCACCTAACATCTCGTATGTAATATTTGATAACATTCCTGGCGTGTCGAACCCTACTTCTCGGTGGGAACAGTATATACGTCTATAACGTTATATATCCTAACCTAAGGCAACCTAACATCTCGGATGTAATATTTGACAACATTCCTGGCGTGTCGGACCCTACTTCTCGGTGGGAACAGTATATACGTCTGTAACGTCATATATCCTAACCTAAGGCAACCTAACATCTCGGATATAACATTTGACAACATTCCAGGCGTGTTGGAACCCTACGTCTCTGTGGTAACGTTACGTGCGTCTATAACGCTATATATGCTAACCTAAGGCAACCTAACATCTCGGATGCAATATTTGACAACATTCCTGGCCTGTCGAACCCTATTTCTCGGAGGGAACAGTATATACGTCTATAACGTTATATATCCTAACCTAAGGGAACCTGACATCTCGGATGTAACATTTGACAACATTAAAGGCGTGTCGGTCACTACGTTTCGGAGGTAACACTACATACGTCTATAACGTTATATGTCCTAACCTAAGGCAACCTAACATCTCGGATGCAATATTTGACAACACTCCTGGCCTGTCGAACCCTACCTCTCGGTGGGAACAGTATATACGTCTATAACGATATATATCCTAACCTAAGGCAACCTAACATCTCGGATGTAACATTTGACAACATTCCAGGCGTGTCGGTCCCTACTTCTCGGAGGTAACATTACATGCGTCTATAACGTTATATATCCTAACCTAAGGCAACCTAACATCTCGTATGTAATATTTGACAACATTCCTGGCCTGTCGAACCCTACTTCTCGGAGGGAACAGTATATACGTCTATAACGTTATATATCCTAACCTAGGGCAACCTAACATCTCGGATGTAATATTCTACAACCTTCAAGGCGTGTCGGACCCTGCTTCTCGGTGGGAACACTATATGCGTCTATAACGTTGTATATCCTTATCTAAGGCAACCTAACATCTCGGATGCAATATTTGACAACATTCCTGGCCTGTTGAACCCTACTTCTCCGACGGAACAGTATGTACGTCTATAACGTTATATATCCTAACCTGAGGCAACCTAACATTTCGGATATAACATTTGACAACATTCCAGGCGTGTCGGTCCCTACGTCTCGGTGGTAATATTAATGCGTCCATAACGGCACCGTAACAACTCGCATGTAATATTTGACAACATTCCTGGCGTATCGGATCCTACTTCTCGGTGGGAACAGTATATACGTCTATAACGTTATATATCCTAACCTAAATCATCCTGACATGTCCGATGTAATATTCTACAACATTCCAGGCGTGTCGGACCCTACATTTCGGTGGGAACATTATATGCGTCTATAACGTTGTATATCCTAATCTAAGGCAACCTAACATCTCGGATGCAATATTTGACAACATTCCTGGCCTGTCGAACCCTACTTGTCGGAGGGAACAGTATATACGTCTATAACGGTATATATCCTAATCTAAGGCAACCTAACATCTCGGATGCAATATTTGACAACATTCCTAGCCTGTCGAACCCTACTTCTCGGAGGGAACAGTATATACGTCTATAACGTTATATATCCTAACCTAAGGCAACCTGACATCTCGGATGTAATATTCTACATCATTCCAGGCGTGTCGGACCCTACTTCTCGGTGGGAACATTATATGCGTCTATAGCGGTATATATCCTAATCTTAGGCAACCTAACATCTCGGATGTATCATTTTACAACATTCCAGGCCTGTCGGTCCCTACGTCTCGGTGGTAACATTACATGCGTCTATAGCGTTATATATCCTAACCTAAGGCCACCTAACATCTCGTATGTAATATTTGACAACATTCCTGGCGTGTCGAACCCTACTTCTCGGTGGGAACAGTATATACGTCTATAACGTTATATATCCTAACCTAAGGCAACCTAACATCTCGGATGTAATATTTGACAACATTCCTGGCGTGTCGGACCCTACTTCTCGGTGGGAACAGTATATACGTCTGTAACGTCATATATCCTAACCTAAGGCAACCTAACATCTCGGATATAACATTTGACAACATTCCAGGCGTGTTGGAACCCTACGTCTCTGTGGTAACATTACGTGCGTCTATAACGCTATATATGCTAACCTAAGGCAACCTAACATCTCGGATGCAATATTTGACAACATTCCTGGCCTGTCGAACCCTATTTCTCGGAGGGAACAGTATATACGTCTATAACGTTATATATCCTAACCTAAGGGAACCTGACATCTCGGATGTAACATTTGACAACATTAAAGGCGTGTCGGTCACTACGTTTCGGAGGTAACACTACATACGTCTATAACGTTATATGTCCTAACCTAAGGCAACCTAACATCTCGGATGCAATATTTGACAACACTCCTGGCCTGTCGAACCCTACCTCTCGGTGGGAACAGTATATACGTCTATAACGATATATATCCTAACCTAAGGCAACCTAACATCTTGGATGTAACATTTGACAACATTCCAGGCGTGTCGGTCCCTACTTCTCGGAGGTAACATTACATGCGTCTATAACGTTATATATCCTAACCTAAGGCAACCTAACATCTCGTATGTAATATTTGACAACATTCCTGGCCTGTCGAACCCTACTTCTCGGAGGGAACAGTATATACGTCTATAACGTTATATATCCTAACCTAGGGCAACCTAACATCTCGGATGTAATATTCTACAACCTTCCAGGCGTGTCGGACCCTGCTTCTCGGTGGGAACACTATATGCGTCTATAACGTTGTATATCCTTATCTAAGGCAACCTAACATCTCGGATGCAATATTTGACAACATTCCTGGCCTGTTGAACCCTACTTCTCCGACGGAACAGTATGTACGTCTATAACGTTATATATCCTAACCTGAGGCAACCTAACATTTCGGATATAACATTTGACAACATTCCAGGCGTGTCGGTCCCTACGTCTCGGTGGTTACATTAATGCGTCCATAACGGCACCGTAACAACTCGCATGTAATATTTGACAACATTCCTGGCGTATCGGATCCTACTTCTCGGTGGGAACAGTATATACGTCTATAACGTTATATATCCTAACCTAAATCATCCTGACATGTCCGATGTAATATTCTACAACATTCCAGGCGTGTCGGACCCTACATTTCGGTGGGAACATTATATGCGTCTATAACGTTGTATATCCTAATCTAAGGCAACCTAACATCTCGGATGCAATATTTGACAACATTCCTGGCCTGTCGAACCCTACTTCTCGGAGGGAACAGCATATACGTCTATAACGTCATATATACTAGCCTACGGCAACCTAACATCTCGGATGTAACATTTGACAACATTCCAGGCGTGTCGGTTGCTACGTCTCGGTGGTAACATTACATGCGTCTATAACGGTATATATCCTAATCTTAGGCAACCTAACATCTCGGATGTAACATTTTACCACATTCCAGGCGTGTCGGTCCCTACGTCTCGGTGGTAACGTTACATGCGTCTATAACGTTATATATCCTAACCTAAGGCAACCTAACATCTCGGATGTAACATTTGACAACATTCCAGGCATGTCGGTCCCTACGTCTCGGTGGTAACATTATATGCGTCTATAACGTTATATATCCTTATCTAAGGCAACCTAACATCTCGGATGCAATATTTGACAACATTCCTGGCCTGTCAAACCCTACTTCTCGGAGGGAACAGCATATACGTCTATAACGTCATATATCCTAACCTAAGGCAACCTAACATCTCGGATGTAACATTTGACAACATTCCAGGTGTGTCGGTCCCTACGTCTCGGTGGTAACGTTACATGCGTCTATAACGTTATATATCCTAACCTAAGGCCACCTAACATCTCGTATGTAATATTTGACAACATTCCTGGCGTGTCGAACCCTACATCTCGGTGGGAACAGTATATACGTCTATAACGTTATATATCCTAACCTAAGGCAACCTAACATCTCGGATGTAATATTTGACAACATTCCTGGCGTGTCGAATCCTACTTCTCGGTGGGAACAGTATATACGTATATAAAGTTATATATCCTAACGTAAGGCAACCTAACATCTCGGATGTAATATTTGACAACATTCCTGGCGTGTCGGACCCTACTTCTCGGTGGGAACAGTATATACGTCTGTAACGTCATATATCCTAACCTAAGGCAACCTAACATCTCGGATGCAATATTTGACAACATTCCTGGCCTGTCGAACCCTACTTCTCGGTGGGAACAGTATATACGTCTATAACGTTATATATCCTAACGTAAGGCAACCTAACATCTCGGATGTAACATTTGACAACATTCCAGGCGTGTCGGTCCCTACGTCTCGGTGATAACATTACATGCGTCTATAGCGGTATATATCCTAATCTTAGGCAACCTAACATCTCGGATGTAACATCTTACAACATTCCTGGCGTGTCGGACCCTACTTCTCGGTGGGAACAGTATATACGTCTGTGACGTCATATATCCTAACCTAAGGCAACCTAACATCTCGGATATAACATTTGACAACATTCCAGGCGTGTTGGAACCCTACGTCTCGGTGGTAACATTACGTGCGTCTATAACGTTATATATGCTAATCTAAGGCAACCTAACATCTCGGATGCAATATTTGACAACATTCCTGGCCTGTCGAACCCTATTTCTCGGAGGGAACAGTATATACGTCTATAACGTTATATATCCTAACCTAAGGCAACCTGACATCTCGGATGTATTATTCTACAACATTCCAGGCGTGTCGGACCCTACTTCTCGGTGGGAACATTATATGCGTCTATAGCGGTATATATCCTAATCTTAGGCAACCTAACATCTCGGATGTAACATTTTACAACATTCCAGGCCTGTCGGTCCCTACGTCTCGGTGGTAACATTACATGCCTCTATAACGTTATATATCCTAACCTAAGGCCACCTAACATCTCGTATGTAATATTTGATAACATTCCTGGCGTGTCGAACCCTACTTCTCGGTGGGAACAGTATATACGTCTATAACGTTATATATCCTAACCTAAGGCAACCTAACATCTCGGATGTTATATTTGACAACATTCCTGGCGTGTCGGACCCTACTTCTCGGTGGGAACAGTATATACGTCTGTAACGTCATATATCCTAACATAAGGCAACCTAACATCTCGGATATAACATTTGACAACATTCCAGGCGTGTTGGAACCCTACGTCTCTGTGGTAACATTACGTGCGTCTATAACGCTATATATGCTAACCTAAGGCAACCTAACATCTCGGATGCAATATTTGACAACATTCCTGGCCTGTCGAAACCTATTTCTCGGAGGGAACAGTATATACGTCTATAACGTTATATATCCTAACCTAAGGCAACCTGACATCTCGGATGTAATATTTGACAACATTCCTGGCGTGTCGGACTCTACTTCTCGGTGGGAACAGTATATATGTCTGTAACGTCATATATCCTAACCTAAGGCAACCTAACATCTCGGATATAACATTTGACAACATTCCCGGCGTGTTGGAACCCTACGTCGCGGTGGTAACATTACGTGCGTCTATAACGTTATATATGCTAACCTAAGGCAACCTAACATCTCGGATGCAATATTTGACAACATTCCTAGCCTGTCGAACCCTACTTCTCGGAGGGAACAGTATATACGTCTATAACGTTATATATCCTAACCTAAGGCAACCTGACATCTCGGATGTAATATTCTACATCATTCCAGGCGTGTCGGACCCTACTTCTCGGTGGGAACATTATATGCGTCTATAGCGGTATATATCCTAATCTTAGGCAACCTAACATCTCGGATGTATCATTTTACAACATTCCAGGCCTGTCCGTCCCTACGTCTCGGTGGTAACATTACATGCGTCTATAACGTTATATATCCTAACCTAAGGCCACCTAACATCTCGTATGTAATATTTGACAACAGTCCTGGCGTGTCGAACCCTACTACTCGGTGGGAACAGTATATACGTCTATAACGTTATATATCCTAACCTAAGGCAACCTAACATCTCGGATGTAATATTTGACAACATTCCTGGCGTGTCGGACCCTACTTCTCGGTGGGAACAGTATATACGTCTGTAACGTCATATATCCTAACCTAAGGCAACCTAACATCTCGGATGCAATATTTGACAACATTCCTGGCCTGTCGAACCCTACTTCTCGGAGGGAACAGCATATACATCTATAACGTCATATATCCTAGCCTAAGGCAACCTAACATCTCGGATGTAACATTTGACAACATTCCAGGCGTGTCGGTCCCTACGTCTCGGTGGTAACATTACATGCGTCTATAACGGTATATATCCTAATCTTAGGCAACCTAACATCTCGGATGTAACATTTTACAACATTCCAGGCCTGTCGGTCCCTACGTCTCGGTGGTAAAATTACATGCGTCTATAACGTTATTTATCCTAACCTAAGGCCACCTAACATCTCGTATGTAATATTTGACAACATTCCTGGCGTGTCGAACCCTACTTCTCGGTGGGAACAGTATATACGTCTATAACGTTATATATCCTAACCTAAGGCAACCTAACATCTCGGATGTAATATTTGACAACATTCCTGGCGTGTCGGACCCTACTTCTCGGTGGGAACAGTATATACGTCTGTAACGTCATATATCCTAACCTAAGGCAACCTAACATCTCGGATATAACATTTGACAACATTCCAGGCGTGTTGGAACCCTACGTCTCTGTGGTAACATTACGTGCGTCTATAACGCTATATATGCTAACCTAAGGCAACCTAACATCTCGGATGCAATATTTGACAACATTCCTGGCCTGTCGAAACCTATTTCTCGGAGGGAACAGTATATACGTCTATAACGTTATATATCCTAACCTAAGGCAACCTGACATCTCGGATGTATTATTCTACAACATTCCAGGCGTGGCGGACGCTACTTCTCGGTGGGAACATTATATGCGTCTATAACGTTGTATATCCTAATCTAAGGCAACCTAACATCTCGGATGCAATATTTGACAACATTCCTGGCCTGTCGAACCCTACATCTCGGAGGGAACAGTATATACGTCTATAGCGGTATATATCCTAATCTAAGGCCACCTAACATCTCGTATGTAATATTTGACAACATTCCTGGCGTGTCGAACCCTACTTCTCGGTGGGAACAGTATATACGTCTATAACGTTATATATCCTAACGTAAGGCAACCTGACATCTCGGATGTAATATTTGGCAACATTCCTGGCGTGTCGGACCCTACTTCTCGGTGGGAACAGTATATATGTCTGTAACGTCATATATCCTAACATAAGGCCACCTAACATCTCGGATGTAATATTCTACAACCTTCCAGGCGTGTCGGACCCTACTTCTCGGTGGGAACATTATATGCGTCTATAACGTAGCATATCCTAATCTAAGGCAACCTAGCATCTCGGATTGCAATATTTGACAACATTCCTGGCCTCTCGAACCCTACTGCTCGGAGGGAACAGTATATACGTCTATAACGGTATATATCCTAATCTAAGGCAACCTAAGATCTCGGATGAAATATTTGACAACATTCCTGGCCTGTCGATCCCTACTTCTCGGAGGGAACAGTATATACGTCTGTAACGTCATATATCCTAACCTAAGGCAACCTAACATCTCGGATGTAACATTTGACAACATTCCAGGCGTGTCGGTCCCTACGTCTCGGTGGTAACATTACATGCGTCTATAACGGTATATATCCTAATCTTAGGCAACCTAACATCTCGGATGTAACATTTTACAACATTCCAGGCGTGTCGGTCCCTACGTCTCGATGGTAACATTACGTGCGTCTATAACGTTATATATGCTAACGTAAGGCAACCTAACATCTCGGATGCAATACTTGACAACATTCCTGGCCTGTCGAACCCTACTTCTCGGAGGGAACAGCATATACGTCTGTAACGTCATATATCCTAACCTAAGGCAACCTAACATCTCGGATGTAACATTTGACAACATTAAAGGCGTGTCGGTCACTACGTTTCGGAGGTAACACTACATACGTCTATAACGTTATATGTCCTAACATAAGGCAACCTAACATCTCGGATGCAATATTTGACAACACTCCTGGCCTGTCGAACCCTACCTCTCGGTGGGAACAGTATATACGTCTATAACGATATATATCCTAACCTAAGGCAACCTAACATCTCGGATGTAACATTTGACAACATTCCAGGCGTGTCGGACCCTACATCTCGGTGGGAACATTATATGCGTCTATAACGTTGTATATCCTAATCTAAGGCAACCTAACATCTCGGATGCAATATTTGACAACCTTCCTGGCCTGTCGAACCCTACTTCTCGGAGGGAACAGTATATACGTCTATAAAGTTATATATCCTAACCTAGGGCAACCTAACATCTCGGATGTAATATTCTACAACCTTCCAGGCGTGTCGGACCCTGCTTCTCGGTGGGAACACTATATGCGTCTATAACGTTGTATATCCTTATCTAAGGCAACCAAACATCTCGGATGCAATATTTGACAACATTCCTGGCCTGTTGAACCCTACTTCTCCGACGGAACAGTATGTACGTCTATAACGTTATATATCCTAACCTGAGGCAACCTAACATTTCGGATATAACATTTGACAACATTCCAGGCGTGTCGGACCCTACGTCTCGGTGGTAACATTACATGCGTCTATAACGGTATATATCCTAATCTTAGGCAACCTAACATCTCGGATGTATCATTTTATAACATTCCAGGCCTGTCCGTCCCTACGTCTCGGTGGTAACATTACATGCGTCTATAACGTTATATATCCTAACCTAAGGCCACCTAACATCTCGTATGTAATATTTGACAACAGTCCTGGCGTGTCGAACCCTACTACTCGGTGGGAACAGTATATACGTCTATAACGTTATATATCCTAACCTAAGGCAACCTAACATCTCGGATGTAATATTTGACAACATTCCTGGCGTGTCGGACCCTACTTCTCGGTGGGAACAGTATATACGTCTGTAACGTCATATATCCTAACCTAAGGCAACCTAACATCTCGGATATAACATTTGACAACATTCCAGGCGTGTTGGAACCCTACGTCTCTGTGGTAACATTACGTGCGTCTATAACGCTATATATGCTAACCTAAGGCAACCTAACATCTCGGATGCAATATTTGACAACATTCCTGGCCTGTCGAAACCTATTTCTCGGAGGGAACAGTATATACGTCTATAACGTTATATATCCTAACCTAAGGCAACCTGACATCTCGGATGTATTATTCTACAACATTCCAGGCGTGGCGGACCCTACTTCTCGGTGGGAACATTATATGCGTCTATAACGTTGTATATCCTAATCTAAGGCAACCTAACATCTCGGATGCAATATTTGACAACATTCCTGGCCTGTCGAACCCTACATCTCGGAGGGAACAGTATATACGTCTATAGCGGTATATATCTTAATCTAAGGCCACCTAACATCTCGTATGTAATATTTGACAACATTCCTGGCGTGTCGAACCCTACTTCTCGGTGGGAACAGTATATACGTCTATAACGTTATATATCCTAACGTAAGGCAACCTAACATCTCGGATGTAATATTTGACAACATTCCTGGCGTGTCGGACCCTACTTCTCGGTGGGAACAGTATATATGTCTGTAACGTCATATATCCTAACATAAGGCCACCTAACATCTCGGATGTAATATTCTACAACCTTCCAGGCGTGTCGGACCCTACTTCTCGGTGGGAACATTATATGCGTCTATAACGTAGCATATCCTAATCTAAGGCAACCTAGCATCTCGGATTGCAATATTTGACAACATTCCTGGCCTCTCGAACCCTACTGCTCGGAGGGAACAGTATATACGTCTATAACGGTATATATCCTAATCTAAGGCAACCTAAGATCTCGGATGAAATATTTGACAACATTCCTGGCCTGTCGAACCCTACTTCTCGGAGGGAACAGTATATACGTCTGTAACGTCATATATCCTAACCTAAGGCAACCTAACATCTCGGATGTAACATTTGACAACATTCCAGGCGTGTCGGTCCCTACGTCTAGGTGGTAACATTACATGCGTCTATAACGGTATATATCCTAATCTTAGGCAACCTAACATCTCGGATGTAACATTTTACAACATTCCAGGCGTGTCGGTCCCTACGTCTCGATGGTAACATTACGTGCGTCTATAACGTTATATATGCTAACGTAAGGCAACCTAACATCTCGGATGCAATACTTGACAACATTCCTGGGCTGTCGAACCCTACTTCTCGGAGGGAACAGCATATACGTCTGTAACGTCATATATCCTAACCTAAGGCAACCTAACATCTCGGATGTAACATTTGACAACATTAAAGGCGTGTCGGTCACTACGTTTCGGAGGTAACACTACATACGTCTATAACGTTATATGTCCTAACATAAGGCAACCTAACATCTCGGATGCAATATTTGACAACACTCCTGGCCTGTCGAACCCTACCTCTCGGTGGGAACAGTATATACGTCTATAACGATATATATCCTAACCTAAGGCAACCTAACATCTCGGATGTAACATTTGACAACATTCCAGGCGTGTCGGACCCTACATCTCGGTGGTAACATTATATGCGTCTATAACGTTGTATATCCTAATCTAAGGCAACCTAACATCTCGGATGCAATATTTGACAACCTTCCTGGCCTGTCGAACCCTACTTCTCGGAGGGAACAGTATATACGTCTATAAAGTTATATATCCTAACCTAGGGCAACCTAACATCTCGGATGTAATATTCTACAACCTTCCAGGCGTGTCGGACCCTGCTTCTCGGTGGGAACACTATATGCGTCTATAACGTTGTATATCCTTATCTAAGGCAACCAAACATCTCGGATGCAATATTTGACAACATTCCTGGCCTGTTGAACCCTACTTCTCCGACGGAACAGTATGTACGTCTATAACGTTATATATCCTAACCTGAGGCAACCTAACATTTCGGATATAACATTTGACAACATTCCAGGCGTGTCGGACCCTACGTCTCGGTGGTAACATTACATGCGTCTATAACGGTATATATCCTAATCTTAGGCAACCTAACATCTCGGATGTATCATTTTATAACATTCCAGGCCTGTCCGTCCCTACGTCTCGGTGGTAACATTACATGCGTCTATAACGTTATATATCCTAACCTAAGGCCACCTAACATCTCGTATGTAATATTTGACAACAGTCCTGGCGTGTCGAACCCTACTACTCGGTGGGAACAGTATATACGTCTATAACGTTATATATCCTAACCTAAGGCAACCTAACATCTCGGATGTAATATTTGACAACATTCCTGGCGTGTCGGACCCTACTTCTCGGTGGGAACAGTATATACGTCTGTAACGTCATATATCCTAACCTAAGGCAACCTAACATCTCGGATGCAATATTTGACAACATTCCTGACCTGTCGAACCCTACTTCTCGGAGGGAACAGCATATACATCTATAACGTCATATATCCTAGCCTAAGGCAACCTAACATCTCGGATGTAACATTTGACAACATTCCAGGCGTGTCGGTCCCTACGTCTCGGTGGTAACATTACATGCGTCTATAACGGTATATATCCTAATCTTAGGCAACCTAACATCTCGGATGTAACATTTTACAACATTCCAGGCCTGTCGGTCCCTACGTCTCGGTGGTAAAATTACATGCGTCTATAACGTTATTTATCCTAACCTAAGGCCACCTAACATCTCGTATGTAATATTTGACAACATTCCTGGCGTGTCGAACCCTACTTCTCGGTGGGAACAGTATATACGTCTATAACGTTATATATCCTAACCTAAGGCAACCTAACATCTCGGATGTAATATTTGACAACATTCCTGGCGTGTCGGACCCTACTTCTCGGTGGGAACAGTATATACGTCTGTAACGTCATATATCCTAACCTAAGGCAACCTAACATCTCGGATATAACATTTGACAACATTCCAGGCGTGTTGGAACCCTACGTCTCTGTGGTAACATTACGTGCGTCTATAACGCTATATATGCTAACCTAAGGCAACCTAACATCTCGGATGCAATATTTGACAACATTCCTGGCCTGTCGAAACCTATTTCTCGGAGGGAACAGTATATACGTCTATAACGTTATATATCCTAACCTAAGGCAACCTGACATCTCGGATGTATTATTCTACAACATTCCAGGCGTGGCGGACCCTACTTCTCGGTGGGAACATTATATGCGTCTATAACGTTGTATATCCTAATCTAAGGCAACCTAACATCTCGGATGCAATATTTGACAACATTCCTGGCCTGTCGAACCCTACATCTCGGAGGGAACAGTATATACGTCTATAGCGGTATATATCCTAATCTAAGGCCACCTAACATCTCGTATGTAATATTTGACAACATTCCTGGCGTGTCGAACCCTACTTCTCGGTGGGAACAGTATATACGTCTATAACGTTATATATCCTAACGTAAGGCAACCTAACATCTCGGATGTAATATTTGACAACATTCCTGGCGTGTCGGACCCTACTTCTCGGTGGGAACAGTATATATGTCTGTAACGTCATATATCCTAACATAAGGCCACCTAACATCTCGGATGTAATATTCTACAACCTTCCAGGCGTGTCGGACCCTACTTCTCGGTGGGAACATTATATGCGTCTATAACGTAGCATATCCTAATCTAAGGCAACCTAGCATCTCGGATTGCAATATTTGACAACATTCCTGGCCTCTCGAACCCTACTGCTCGGAGGGAACAGTATATACGTCTATAACGGTATATATCCTAATCTAAGGCAACCTAAGATCTCGGATGAAATATTTGACAACATTCCTGGCGTGTCGGACCCTACTTCTCGGTGGGAACAGTATATACGTCCATAACGTTATATATCCTAACCTAAGGCAACCTTACATCTCGGATGTAATGTTTGACAACATTCCTGGCGTATCGGACGCTACTTCTCGGTGGGAACAGTATATACGTCTATAACGTTATATATCCTAACCTAAGGCAACCTGACATGTCGGATGTAATATTTTACAACATTCCAGGCGTGTCGGACCCTACATCTCGGTGGGAACATTATATGCGTCTATAACGTTGTATATCCTAATCTAAGGCAACCTAACATCTCGGATGCAATATTTGACAACCTTCCTGGCCTGTCGAACCCTACTTCTCGGAGGGAACAGTATATACGTCTATAAAGTTATATATCCTAACCTAGGGCAACCTAACATCTCGGATGTAATATTCTACAACCTTCCAGGCGTGTCGGACCCTGCTTCTCGGTGGGAACACTATATGCGTCTATAACGTTGTATATCCTTATCCAAGGCAACCAAACATCTCGGATGCAATATTTGACAACATTCCTGGCCTGCTGAACCCTACTTCTCCGACGGAACAGTATGTACGTCTATAACGTTATATATCCTAACCTGAGGCAACCTAACATTTCGGATATAACATTTGACAACATTCCAGGCGTGTCGGTCCCTACGTCTCGGTGGTAACATTACATGCGTCTATAACGGTATATACCCTAATCTTAGGCAACCTAACATCTCGGATGTAACATTTTACCACATTCCAGGCGTGTCGGTCCCTACGTCTCGGTGGTAACATTACATGCGTCTATAGCGTTATATATCCTAACCTAAGGCCACCTAACATCTCGTATGTAATATTTGACAACATTCCTGGCGTGTCGAACCCTACTTCTCGGTGGGAACGGTATATACGTCTATAACGTTATATATCCTAACCTAAGGCAACCTAACATCTCGGATGTAATATTTGACAACATTCCTGGCGTGTCGTACCCTACTTCTCGGTGGGAACAGTATATACGTCTGTAACGTCATATATCCTAACCTAAGGCAACCTAACATCTCGGATATAACATTTGACAACATTCCAGGCGTGTTGGAACCCTACGTCTCGGTGGTAACATTACGTGCGTCTATAACGTTATATATGCTAACGTAAGGCAACCTAACATCTCGGATGCAATACTTGACAACATTCCTGGCCTGTCGAACCCTACTTCTCGGAGGGAACAGCATATACGTCTGTAACGTCATATATCCTAGACCAAGGCAACCTAACATCTCGGATGTAACATTTGACAACATTAAAGGCGTGTCGGTCACTACGTTTCGGAGGTAACGCTACATACGTCTATAACGTTATATGTCCTAACCTAAGGCAACCTAACATGTCGGATGCAATATTTGACAACATTCCTGGCCTGTTGAACCCTACTTCTCCGACGGAACAGTATGTACGTCTATAAGTTATATATCCTAACCTGAGGCAACCTAACATTTCGGATATAACATTTGACAACATTCCAGGCGTGTCGGTCCCTACGTCTCGGTGGTAACATTAATGCGTCCATAACGGCACCGTAACAACTCGCATGTAATATTTGACAACATTCCTGGCGTATCGGACCCTACTTCTCGGTGGGAACAGTATATACGTCTATAATGTTATATATCCTAACCTAAATCATCCTGACATGTCCGATGTAATATTCTACAACATTCCAGGCGTGTCGGACCCTACTTCTCGGCGGGAACATTATATGCGTCTATAACGTTGCATATCCTAATCTAAGGCAACCTAACATCTCCGATTGCAATATCTGACAACATTCCTGGCCTCTCGAACCCTACTGCTCGGAGGGAACAGTATATACGCATATAACGGTAGATATCCTAATCTAAGGCAACCTAACATCTCGGATGAAATATTTGACAACATTCCTGGCCTGTCGAGCCCTACTTCTCGTAGGGAACAGTATATACGTCTGTAACGTCATATATCCTAACATAAGGCCACCTAACATCTCGGATGTAATATTCTGCAACCTTCCAGGCGTGTCGGACCCTACTTCTCGGTGGGAACATTATATGCGTCTATATCGTAGCATATCCTAATCTGAGGCAACCTAGCATCTCGGATTGCAATATTTGACAACATTCCTGGCCTCTCGAACCCTACTGCTCGGAGGGAACAGTATATACGTCTATAACGGTATATATTCTAATCTAAGGCAACCTAAGGTCTCGGATGAAATATTTGACAACATTCCTGGCCTGTCGAACCCTACTTCTCGGAGGGAACAGTATATACGACTGTAACGTCATATATCCTAACCTAAGGCAACCTAACATCTGGGATGTAACATTTTACAACATTCCAGGCGTGTCGGTCCCTACGTCTCGGTGGTAACATTACATGCGTCTATAACGGTATATACCCTAATCTTAGGCAACCTAACATCTCGGATGTAACATTTTACCACATTCCAGGCGTGTCGGTCCCTACGTCTCGGTGGTAACATTACATGCGTCTATAGCGTTATATATCCTAACCTAAGGCCACCTAACATCTCGTATGTAATATTTGACAACATTCCTGGCGTGTCGAACCCTACTTCTCGGTGGGAACGGTATATACGTCTATAACGTTATATATCCTAACCTAAGGCAACCTAACATCTCGGATGTAATATTTGACAACATTCCTGGCGTGTCGTACCCTACTTCTCGGTGGGAACAGTATATACGTCTGTAACGTCATATATCCTAACCTAAGGCAACCTAACATCTCGGATATAACATTTGACAACATTCCAGGCGTGTTGGAACCCTACGTCTCGGTGGTAACATTACGTGCGTCTATAACGTTATATATGCTAACGTAAGGCAACCTAACATCTCGGATGCAATACTTGACAACATTCCTGGCCTGTCGAACCCTACTTCTCGGAGGGAACAGCATATACGTCTGTAACGTCATATATCCTAGCCCAAGGCAACCTAACATCTCGGATGTAACATTTGACAACATTAAAGGCGTGTCGGTCACTACGTTTCGGAGGTAACACTACATACGTCTATAACGTTATATGTCCTAACCTAAGGCAACCTAACATGTCGGATGCAATATTTGACAACATTCCTGGCCTGTTGAACCCTACTTCTCCGACGGAACAGTATGTACGTCTATAAGTTATATATCCTAACCTGAGGCAACCTAACATTTCGGATATAACATTTGACAACATTCCAGGCGTGTCGGTCCCTACGTCTCGGTGGTAACATTAATGCGTCCATAACGGCACCGTAACAACTCGCATGTAATATTTGACAACATTCCTGGCGTATCGGACCCTACTTCTCGGTGGGAACAGTATATACGTCTATAATGTTATATATCCTAACCTAAATCATCCTGACATGTCCGATGTAATATTCTACAACATTCCAGGCGTGTCGGACCCTACTTCTCGGCGGGAACATTATATGCGTCTATAACGTTGCATATCCTAATCTAAGGCAACCTAACATCTCGGATTGCAATATCTGACAACATTCCTGGCCTCTCGAACCCTACTGCTCGGAGGGAACAGTATATACGCATATAACGGTAGATATCCTAATCTAAGGCAACCTAACATCTCGGATGAAATATTTGACAACATTCCTGGCCTGTCGAGCCCTACTTCTCGTAGGGAACAGTATATACGTCTGTAACGTCATATATCCTAACATAAGGCCACCTAACATCTCGGATGTAATATTCTGCAACCTTCCAGGCGTGTCGGACCCTACTTCTCGGTGGGAACATTATATGCGTCTATATCGTAGCATATCCTAATCTGAGGCAACCTAGCATCTCGGATTGCAATATTTGACAACATTCCTGGCCTCTCGAACCCTACTGCTCGGAGGGACCAGTATATACGTCTATAACGGTATATATTCTAATCTAAGGCAACCTAAGGTCTCGGATGAAATATTTGACAACATTCCTGGCCTGTCGAACCCTACTTCTCGGAGGGAACAGTATATACGTCTGTAACGTCATATATCCTAACCTAAGGCAACCTAACATCTCGGATGTAACATTTTACAACATTCCAGGCGTGTCGGTCCCTACGTCTCGGTGGTAACATTACATGCGTCTATAACGGTATATATCCTAATCTTAGGCAACCTAACATCTGGGATGTAACATTTTACAACATTCCAGGCGTGTCCGTCCCTACGTCTCGGTGTTAACATTACATGCCTCTATAACGGTATATATCCTAATCTTAGGCAACCTAACATCTCGGATGTAACATTTTACAACATTCCAGGCGTGTGGGTCCCTACGTCTCGGTGGTAACATTACATGCGTCTATAACGTTATATATCCTAACCTAAGGCCACCTAACATCTCGTATGTAATATTTGACAACATTCCCGGCGTGTCGAACCCTACTTCTCGGTGGGAACAGTATATACGTCTATAACGTTATATATCCTAACCTAAGGCAACCTAACATCTCGGATGTAATATTTGACAACATTCCAGGCGTGTCGGAACCTACTTCTCGGTGGGAACATTATATGAATCTATAACGTTGTATATCCTAATCTAAGGCAACCTATTATCTCAGATGTAATATGTTACAATATTCCTGGAGCGTCGGTGCATACTTTTCGGTGGGAATATTATATGCGTCTATAACGGTCGATATCGTAATCTAAGGCAATCTAACATCTCGTATGCAATATTTGACAACATTCCTGGCCTGTCGAACCCTACTTCTCGGAGGGAACAGTATATACGCCTATAACGTTATATATCCTAACCTAGAGCAACCTAACATCTCGGATGTAATATTCCACAACCTTCCAGGCGTGTCGGACCCTACTTCTCGGTGGGAACATTATATGCGTCTATAACGTTGTATATCCTTATCTAAGGCAACCTTACATCTCGGATGCAATATTTGACAACATTCCTGGCCTGTCGAACCCTACTTCTCGGAGGGAACAGCATATACGTCTATAACGTCATATATACTAGCCTACGGCAACCTGACATCTCGGATGTAATATTCTACATCATTCCAGGCGTGTCGGACCCTACTTCTCGGTGGGAACAGTATATACGTCTGTAACGTCATATATCCTAACCTAAGGCAACCTAACATCTCAGATATAACATTTGACAACATTCCCGGCGTGTTGGAACCCTATGTCTCGGTGGTAACATTATGTGCGTCTATAACGTTATATATGCTAACCTAAGGCAACCTAACATCTCGGATGCAATATTTGACAACATTCCTGGCCTGTCAAACCCTACTTCTCGGAGGGAACAGCATATACGTCTATAACGTCATATATCCTAACCTAAGGCAACCTAACATCTCGGATATAACATTTGACAACATACCCGGCGTGTTGGAACCCTACGTCTCGGTGGTAACGTTACATGCGTCTATAACGTTATATATCCTAACCTAAGGCATCCTAACATCTCGGATGTAACATTTCACAACATTCCAGGCCTGTCGGTCCCTACGTCTCGGTGGTAACATTACATGCGTCTATAACGTTATATATCCTAACCTAAGGCCACCTAACATCTCGGATGTAATATTTGACAACATTCCTGGCGTGTCGGACCCTACTTCTCGGTGGGAACAGTATATATGTCTGTAACGTCATATATCCTAACATAAGGCCACCTAACATCTCGGATGTAATATTCTACAACCTTCCAGGCGTGTCGGACCCTACTTCTCGGTGGGAACATTATATGCGTCTATAACGTAGCATATCCTAATCTAAGGCAACCTAGCATCTCGGATTGCAATATTTGACAACACTCCTGGCCTGTCGAACCCTACCTCTCGGTGGGAACAGTATATACGTCTATAACGATATATATCCTAACCTAAGGCAACCTAACATCTCGGATGTAACATTTGACAACATTCCAGGCGTGTCGGTCCCTACGTCTCGGTGGTAACATTAATGAGTCTATAACGGCAACGTAACAACTCGGTTGTAATATTTGACAACATTCCTGGCGTGTCGGACTCTACTTCTCGGTGGGAACAGTATATACGTCCATAACGTTATATATCCTAACCTAAGGCAACCTTACATCTCGGATGTAATGTTTGACAACATTCCTGGCGTATCGGACGCTACTTCTCTGTGGGAACAGTATATACGTCTATAACGTTATATATCCTAACCTAAGGCAACCTGACATGTCGGATGTAATATTTTACAACATTCCAGGCGTGTCGGACCCTACATTTCGGTGGGAACATTATATGCGTCTATAACGTTGTATATCCTAATCTAAGGCAAGCTAACATCTCGGATGCAATATTTGACAACCTTCCTGGCCTGTCGAACCCTACTTCTCGGAGGGAACAGTATATACGTCTATAACGTTATATATCCTAACCTAGGGCAACCTAACATCTCGGATGTAATATTCTACAACCTTCCAGGCATGTCGGACCCTGCTTCTCGGTGGGAACACTATATGCGTCTATAACGTTGTATATCCTTATCTAAGGCAACCTAACATCTCGGATGCAATATTTGACAACATTCCTGGCCTGTTGAACCCTACTTCTCCGACGGAACAGTATGTACGTCTATAACGTTATATATCCTAACCCGAGGCAACCAAACATTTCGGATATAACATTTGACAACATTCCAGGCGTGTCGGTCCCTACGTCTCGGTGGTAACATTACATGCGTCTATAACGGTATATATCCTAATCTTAGGCAACCTAACATCTCGGATGTAACATTTTACCACATTCCAGGCGTGTCGGTCCCTACGTCTCGGTGGTAACATTACATGCGTCTATAGCGTTATATATCCTAACCTAAGGCCACCTAACATCTCGTATGTAATATTTGACAACATTCCTGGCCTGTCGAACCCTACTTCTCGGAGGGAACAGTATATACGTCTATAACGTTATATATCCTAACCTAGGGCAACCTAACATCTCGGATGTAATATTCTACAACCTTCCAGGCGTGTCGGACCCTGCTTCTCGGTGGGAACACTATATGCGTCTATAACGTTGTATATCCTTATCTAAGGCAACCTAACATCTCGGATGCAATATTTGACAACATTCCTGGCCTGTCGAACCCTACTTCTCGGAGGGAACAGTATATACGTCTGTAACGTCATATATCCTATCCTAAGGCAACCTAACATCTCGGATGTAACATTTGACAACATTTCAGGCGTGTCGGTCCCTACGTCTCGGTGGGAACAGTATATACGTCTATAACGATATATATCCTAACCTAAGGCAACCTAACATCTCGGATGTAACATTTGACAACATTCCAGGCGTGTCGGTCCCTACGTCTCGGTGGTAACATTAATGAGTCTATAACGGCAACGTAACAACTCGGTTGTAATATTTGACAACATTCCTGGCGTGTCGGACCCTACTTCTGGGTGGGAACAGTATATACGTCCATAACGTTATATATCCTAACCTAAGGCAACCTTACATCTCGGATGTAATGTTTGACAACATTCCTGGCGTATCGGACGCTACTTCTCGGTGGGAACAGTATATACGTCTATAACGTTATATATCCTAACCTAAGGCAACCTGACATCTCGGATGTAATATTCTACATCATTCCAGGCGTGTCGGACCCTACTTCTCGGTGGGAACATTATATGCGTCTATAACGTTGTATGTCCTAATCTAAGGCAACCTAACATCTCGGATGTATCATTTTACAACATTCCAGGCCTGTCGGTCCCTACGTCTCGGTGGTAACATTACATGCGTCTATAACGTTATATATCCTAAACTAAGGCCACCTAACATCTCGTATGTAATATTTGACAACAGTCCTGGCGTGTCGAACCCTACTTCTCGGTGGGAACAGTATATACGTCTATAACGTTATATATCCTAACCTAAGGCAACCTAACATCTCGGATGTAATATTTGACAACATTCCTGGCGTGTCGGACCCTACTTCTCGGTGGGAACAGTATATACGTCTGTAACGTCATATATCCTAACCTAAGGCAACCTAACATCTCGGATGCAATATTTGACAACATTCCTGGCCTGTCGAACCCTACTTCTCGGAGGGAACAGCATATACATCTATAACGTCATATATCCTAGCCTAAGGCAACCTAACATCTCGGATGTAACATTTGACAACATTCCAGGCGTGTCGGTCCCTACGTCTCGGTGGTAACATTACATGCGTCTATAACGGTATATATCCTAATCTTAGGCAACCTAACATCTCGGATGTAACATTTTACAACATTCCAGGCCTGTCGGTCCCTACGTCTCGGTGGTAACATTACATGCGTCTATAACGTTATATATCCTAACCTAAGGCCACCTAACATCTTGTATGTAATATTTGACAACATTCCTGGCGTGTCAAACCCTACTTCTCGGTGGGAACAGTATATACATCTATAACGTTATATATCCTAACCTAAGGCAACCTAACATCTCGGATGTAATATTTGACAACATTCCTGGCGTGTCGGACCCTACTTCTCGGTGGGAACACTATATACGTCTGTAACGTCATATATCCTAACCTAAGGCAACCTAACATCTCGGATATAACATTTGACAACATTCCAGGCGTGTTGGAACCCTACGTCTCTGTGGTAACATTACGTGCGTCTATAACGCTATATATGCTAACCTAAGGCAACCTAACATCTCGGATGCAATATTTGACAACATTCCTGGCCTGTAGA
The DNA here is from genome assembly GCA_963969225.1 of Xylocopa violacea. Taxonomy (NCBI): domain Eukaryota; kingdom Metazoa; phylum Arthropoda; class Insecta; order Hymenoptera; family Apidae; genus Xylocopa; species Xylocopa violacea. Next base: position 4,720,795 of record CAXAJV010000014.1, on the reverse strand, counting down.
ACCCTACTGCACGGAGGGAGCAGTGTATACGTCTGTAACGACATATATCCTAACCTAAGACAACATAACATCCCGGATGTAACATTTGACAACATTCCAGGCGTTTCGGTCCCTACGTCTCGGTGGTAACGTTACATGCCTCTATAACGTTATATATCCTAACCTAAGGCAACCTAACATCTCGGATGCAATATTTGACAACATTCCTGGCCTGTCGAATCCTACTTCTCGGAGGGAACAGCATATACGTCTATTACGTCATATATCCTAACCTAAGGCAACCTAACATCTCGGATGCAATATTTGACAACATTCCTGGCCTGTCGAACCCTACTTCTCGGAGGGAACAGCATATACGTCTATTACGACATATATCCTAACCTAAGACAACCTAACATCTCGGATATAACATTTGACAACATTCCAGGCGTGTTGGAACCCTACGTCTCGGTGGTAACATTACGTGCGTCTATAACGTTATATATGCTAACGTAAGGCAACCTAACATCTCGGATGCAATACTTGACAACATTCCTGGCCTGTCGAACCCTACTTCTCGGAGGGAACAGCATATACGTCTGTAACGTCATATATCCTAGCCCAAGGCAACCTAACATCTCGGATGTAACATTTGACAACATTAAAGGCGTGTCGGTCACTACGTTTCGGAGGTAACACTACATACGTCTATAACGTTATATGTCCTAACCTAAGGCAACCTAACATGTCGGATGCAATATTTGACAACATTCCTGGCCTGTTGAACCCTACTTCTCCGACGGAACAGTATGTACGTCTATAAGTTATATATCCTAACCTGAGGCAACCTAACATTTCGGATATAACATTTGACAACATTCCAGGCGTGTCGGTCCCTACGTCTCGGTGGTAACATTAATGCGTCCATAACGGCACCGTAACAACTCGCATGTAATATTTGACAACATTCCTGGCGTATCGGACCCTACTTCTCGGTGGGAACAGTATATACGTCTATAATGTTATATATCCTAACCTAAATCATCCTGACATGTCCGATGTAATATTCTACAACATTCCAGGCGTGTCGGACCCTACTTCTCGGCGGGAACATTATATGCGTCTATAACGTTGCATATCCTAATCTAAGGCAACCTAACATCTCGGATTGCAATATCTGACAACATTCCTGGCCTCTCGAACCCTACTGCTCGGAGGGAACAGTATATACGCATATAACGGTAGATATCCTAATCTAAGGCAACCTAACATCTCGGATGAAATATTTGACAACATTCCTGGCCTGTCGAGCCCTACTTCTCGTAGGGAACAGTATATACGTCTGTAACGTCATATATCCTAACATAAGGCCACCTAACATCTCGGATGTAATATTCTGCAACCTTCCAGGCGTGTCGGACCCTACTTCTCGGTGGGAACATTATATGCGTCTATATCGTAGCATATCCTAATCTGAGGCAACCTAGCATCTCGGATTGCAATATTTGACAACATTCCTGGCCTCTCGAACCCTACTGCTCGGAGGGACCAGTATATACGTCTATAACGGTATATATTCTAATCTAAGGCAACCTAAGGTCTCGGATGAAATATTTGACAACATTCCTGGCCTGTCGAACCCTACTTCTCGGAGGGAACAGTATATACGTCTGTAACGTCATATATCCTAACCTAAGGCAACCTAACATCTCGGATGTAACATTTTACAACATTCCAGGCGTGTCGGTCCCTACGTCTCGGTGGTAACATTACATGCGTCTATAACGGTATATATCCTAATCTTAGGCAACCTAACATCTGGGATGTAACATTTTACAACATTCCAGGCGTGTCCGTCCCTACGTCTCGGTGGTAACATTACATGCCTCTATAACGGTATATATCCTAATCTTAGGCAACCTAACATCTCGGATGTAACATTTTACAACATTCCAGGCGTGTGGGTCCCTACGTCTCGGTGGTAACATTACATGCGTCTATAACGTTATATATCCTAACCTAAGGCCACCTAACATCTCGTATGTAATATTTGACAACATTCCCGGCGTGTCGAACCCTACTTCTCGGTGGGAACAGTATATACGTCTATAACGTTATATATCCTAACCTAAGGCAACCTAACATCTCGGATGTAATATTTGACAACATTCCAGGCGTGTCGGAACCTACTTCTCGGTGGGAACATTATATGAATCTATAACGTTGTATATCCTAATCTAAGGCAACCTATTATCTCAGATGTAATATGTTACAATATTCCTGGAGCGTCGGTGCATACTTTTCGGTGGGAATATTATATGCGTCTATAACGGTCGATATCGTAATCTAAGGCAATCTAACATCTCGTATGCAATATTTGACAACATTCCTGGCCTGTCGAACCCTACTTCTCGGAGGGAACAGTATATACGCCTATAACGTTATATATCCTAACCTAGAGCAACCTAACATCTCGGATGTAATATTCCACAACCTTCCAGGCGTGTCGGACCCTACTTCTCGGTGGGAACATTATATGCGTCTATAACGTTGTATATCCTTATCTAAGGCAACCTTACATCTCGGATGCAATATTTGACAACATTCCTGGCCTGTCGAACCCTACTTCTCGGAGGGAACAGCATATACGTCTATAACGTCATATATACTAGCCTACGGCAACCTGACATCTCGGATGTAATATTCTACATCATTCCAGGCGTGTCGGACCCTACTTCTCGGTGGGAACAGTATATACGTCTGTAACGTCATATATCCTAACCTAAGGCAACCTAACATCTCAGATATAACATTTGACAACATTCCCGGCGTGTTGGAACCCTATGTCTCGGTGGTAACATTATGTGCGTCTATAACGTTATATATGCTAACCTAAGGCAACCTAACATCTCGGATGCAATATTTGACAACATTCCTGGCCTGTCAAACCCTACTTCTCGGAGGGAACAGCATATACGTCTATAACGTCATATATCCTAACCTAAGGCAACCTAACATCTCGGATATAACATTTGACAACATACCCGGCGTGTTGGAACCCTACGTCTCGGTGGTAACGTTACATGCGTCTATAACGTTATATATCCTAACCTAAGGCATCCTAACATCTCGGATGTAACATTTCACAACATTCCAGGCCTCTCGGTCCCTACGTCTCGGTGGTAACATTACATGCGTCTATAACGTTATATATCCTAACCTAAGGCCACCTAACATCTCGGATGTAATATTTGACAACATTCCTGGCGTGTCGGACCCTACTTCTCGGTGGGAACAGTATATATGTCTGTAACGTCATATATCCTAACATAAGGCCACCTAACATCTCGGATGTAATATTCTACAACCTTCCAGGCGTGTCGGACCCTACTTCTCGGTGGGAACATTATATGCGTCTATAACGTAGCATATCCTAATCTAAGGCAACCTAGCATCTCGGATTGCAATATTTGACAACACTCCTGGCCTGTCGAACCCTACCTCTCGGTGGGAACAGTATATACGTCTATAACGATATATATCCTAACCTAAGGCAACCTAACATCTCGGATGTAACATTTGACAACATTCCAGGCGTGTCGGTCCCTACGTCTCGGTGGTAACATTAATGAGTCTATAACGGCAACGTAACAACTCGGTTGTAATATTTGACAACATTCCTGGCGTGTCGGACCCTACTTCTCGGTGGGAACAGTATATACGTCCATAACGTTATATATCCTAACCTAAGGCAACCTTACATCTCGGATGTAATGTTTGACAACATTCCTGGCGTATCGGACGCTACTTCTCTGTGGGAACAGTATATACGTCTATAACGTTATATATCCTAACCTAAGGCAACCTGACATGTCGGATGTAATATTTTACAACATTCCAGGCGTGTCGGACCCTACATTTCGGTGGGAACATTATATGCGTCTATAACGTTGTATATCCTAATCTAAGGCAAGCTAACATCTCGGATGCAATATTTGACAACCTTCCTGGCCTGTCGAACCCTACTTCTCGGAGGGAACAGTATATACGTCTATAACGTTATATATCCTAACCTAGGGCAACCTAACATCTCGGATGTAATATTCTACAACCTTCCAGGCATGTCGGACCCTGCTTCTCGGTGGGAACACTATATGCGTCTATAACGTTGTATATCCTTATCTAAGGCAACCTAACATCTCGGATGCAATATTTGACAACATTCCTGGCCTGTTGAACCCTACTTCTCCGACGGAACAGTATGTACGTCTATAACGTTATATATCCTAACCCGAGGCAACCAAACATTTCGGATATAACATTTGACAACATTCCAGGCGTGTCGGTCCCTACGTCTCGGTGGTAACATTACATGCGTCTATAACGGTATATATCCTAATCTTAGGCAACCTAACATCTCGGATGTAACATTTTACCACATTCCAGGCGTGTCGGTCCCTACGTCTCGGTGGTAACATTACATGCGTCTATAGCGTTATATATCCTAACCTAAGGCCACCTAACATCTCGTATGTAATATTTGACAACATTCCTGGCCTGTCGAACCCTACTTCTCGGAGGGAACAGTATATACGTCTATAACGTTATATATCCTAACCTAGGGCAACCTAACATCTCGGATGTAATATTCTACAACCTTCCAGGCGTGTCGGACCCTGCTTCTCGGTGGGAACACTATATGCGTCTATAACGTTGTATATCCTTATCTAAGGCAACCTAACATCTCGGATGCAATATTTGACAACATTCCTGGCCTGTCGAACCCTACTTCTGGGAGGGAACAGCATATACGTCTATAACGTCATATATACTAGCCTAATGCAACCTAACATCTCGGATGTTACATTTGACAACATTCCAGGCGTGTCGGTCCCTACGTCTCGGTGGTAACATTACATGCGTCTATAACGGTATATATCCTAATCTTAGGCAACCTAACATCTCGGATGTAACATTTTACCACATTTCAGGCGTGTCGTCCCTACTTCTCGGTGGGAACATTATATGCGTCTATAACGTTGTATATCATAATCTAAGGCAACCTATCATCTCAGACGTAATATTCTACGACATTCCTGGTGTGTCGGAGCATACTTTTCGGTGAGAATATTATATGCGTCTATAACGGTCGATATCGTAATCTAAGGCAATCTAACATCTGGGATGTAATATTGGCTACATTCCTGGCCTGTCGAACCCTACTTCTCGGAGGGAACAGTATATACGTCTATAACGTCATATATCCTAACCTAAGGCAACCTTACATCACGGATGTAACATTTGACAACATTCCAGGCGTGTCGGTCCCTACGTCTCGATGGTAACATTACATGCGTGTATAACGTTATATATCCTAACCTAAGGCAACCTATCATCTCAGACGTAATATTTTACAACATTCCTGGCCTGTCGAACTCTACTTCTCGGAGGGAACAGTATATACATCTGTAACGTCATATATCCTAACCCAAGGCAACCTAACATCTCGGATGTAACATTTGACAACATTCCAGGCGTGTCGGTCCCTACGTCTCGGTGGTAACATTACATTCGTCTATAACGTTATATATCCTAACCTAAGGCAACCTAACATCTCGGATGCAATATTTGACAACATTCCTGGCCTGTCGAACCCTACTTCTGGGAGGGAACAGCATATACGTCTATAACGTCATATATACTAGCCTAATGCAACCTAACATCTCGGATGTTACATTTGACAACATTCCAGGCGTGTCGGTCCCTACGTCTCGGTGGTAACATTACATGCGTCTATAACGGTATATATCCTAATCTTAGGCAACCTAACATCTCGGATGTAACATTTTACCACATTTCAGGCGTGTCGTCCCTACTTCTCGGTGGGAACATTATATGCGTCTATAACGTTGTATATCATAATCTAAGGCAACCTATCATCTCAGACGTAAGATTTTACGACATTCCTGGTGTGTCGGAGCATACTTTTCGGTGAGAATATTATATGCGTCTATAACGGTCGATATCGTAATCTAAGGCAATCTAACATCTGGGATGTAATATTGGCTACATTCCTGGCCTGTCGAACCCTACTTCTCGGAGGGAACAGTATATACGTCTATAACGTCATATATTCTAACCTAAGGCAACCCAACACTTCGGATGTAACATTTGACAACATTCCAGGCGTGTCGGTCCCTACGTCTCGGTGGTAACGTTACATGCGTCTATAACGTTATATATCCTAACCTAAGGCAACCTAACATCTCGGATGCAATATTTGACAACATTCCTAGCCTGCCGAACCCTACTTCTCGGAGGGAACGGTATATACGTCTATAACGTTATATATCCTAACCGAAGGCAACCTGACATCTCGGATGTAATATTCTACATCATTCCAGGCGTGTCGGACCCTACTTCTCGGTGGGAACATTATATGAGTCTATAACGTTGTATATCCTAATCTAAGGCAACCTATTATCTCAGAAGTAATATTTTAAAATATTCCTGGCGTGTCGGTGCATACTTTTCGGTGGGAATATTATATGGGTCTATAACGGTCGATATCGTAATCTAAGGCAATCTAACATCCCGGATGCAATATTTGACAACATTCCTGGCCTGTCGAACCCTACTTCTCGGAGGGAACAGTATATACGTCTATAACGTTATATATCCTAACCTAGGGCAACCTAACATCTCGGATGTAATATTCTACTACCTTCCAGGCGTGTCGGACCCTACTTCTCGGTGGGAACATTATATGCGTCTATAACGTTGTATATCCTTATCTAAGGCAACCTAACATCTCGGATGCAATATTTGACAACATTCCTGGCCTGTCGAACCCTACTTCTCGGAGGCAACAGTATATACGTCTATAACGGTATATATCCTAATCTAAGGCAACCTAACATCTCGGATGCAATATTTGACAACATTCCTGGCCTGTCGAAGCCTACTTCTCGGAGGGAACAGCATATACGTCTGTAACGTCATATATCCTAACCTGAGACAACCTAACATTTCGGATGTAACATTTGAAAACATTCCAGGCGTGTCGGTCCCTACGTCTCGGTGGTAACATTACATGCGTCTATAACGTTTTATATCCTAACCTAAGGCAACCTAACATCTCGGATGCAATATTTGACAACATTCCTGACCTGTCGGACCCTACTTCTCGGTGCGAACAGTATATACGTCTATAACGTTATATATCCTAACCTAAGGCAACCTGACATCTCGGGTGTAATATTCTACAACCTTCCAGGCGTGTAGGGCCCTACGTCTCGGTGGTAACATTACATGCGTCTATAACGGTATATATCCTAATCTTAGGCAACCTAACATCTCGGATGTAACATTTTACCATATTTCAGGCGTGTTGGAACCCTACGCCTCGGTGGTAACATTACGTGCGTCTATAACGTAATATATGCTAACCTAAGGCAATCTAACATCTGGGATGTAATATTGGCTACATTCCTGGCCTGTCGAACCCTACTTCTCGGAGGGAACAGTATATACGTCTATAACGTCATATATCCTAACCTAAGGCAACCTTACATCACGGATGTAACATTTGACAACATTCCAGGCGTGTCGGTCCCTACGTCTCGATGGTAACATTACATGTGTGTATAACGTTATATATCCTAACCTAAGGCAACCTATCATCTCAGACGTAATATTTTACAACATTCCTGGCCTGTCGAACCCTACTTCTCGGAGGGAACAGTATATACATCTGTAACGTCATATATCCTAACCTAAGGCAACCTAACATCTCGGATGTAACATTTGACAACATTCCAGGCGTGTTGGAACCCTACGTCTCGGTGGTAACATTACGTGCGTCTATAACGTTGTATATCCTAATCTAAGGCAACCTAACATCTCGGATGCAATATTTGACAACATTCCTAGCCTGTCGAACCCTACTTCTCGGAGGGAACAGTATATACGTCTATAACTATATATATCTTAACCTAAGGCCACCTAACATCTCGTATGTAATATTTGACAACATTCCAGGCGTGTCGTCCCTACTTCTCGGTGGGAATATTATATGCGTCTATAACGTTGTATATCATAATCTAAGGCAACCTATCATCTCAGACGTAATATTTTACATCATTCCTGGTGTGTCGGAGCATACTTTTCGATGGGAATATTATATGCGTCTATAGCGGTCGATATCGTAATCTAAGGCAATCTAACATGTGGGATGTAATATTGGCTACATTCCTGGCCTGTCGAACCCTACTTCTCGGAGGGAACAGTATATACGTCTATAACGTCATATATCCTAACCTAAGGCAACCTAACATTTCGGATGTAACATTTGACAACATTCCAGGCGTGTCGGTCCCTACGTCTCGGTGGTAACGTTACATGCGTCTATAACGTTATATATCCTAACCTAAGGCAACCTAACATCTCGGATGCAATATTTGACAACATTCCTAGCCTGTCGAACCCTACTTCTCGGAGGGAACAGTATATACGTCTATAACTATATATATCTTAACCTAAGGCCACCTAACATCTCGTATGTAATATTTGACAACATTCCAGGCGTGTCGTCCCTACTTCTCGGTGGGAATATTATATGCGTCTATAACGTTGTATATCATAATCTAAGGCAACCTATCATCTCAGACGTAATATTTTACATCATTCCTGGTGTGTCGGAGCATACTTTTCGATGGGAATATTATATGCGTCTATAGCGGTCGATATCGTAATCTAAGGCAATCTAACATGTGGGATGTAATATTGGCTACATTCCTGGCCTGTCGAACCCTACTTCTCGGAGGGAACAGTATATACGTCTATAACGTCATATATCCTAACCTAAGGCAACCTAACATTTCGGATGTAACATTTGACAACATTCCAGGCGTGTCGGTCCCTACGTCTCGGTGGTAACGTTACATGCGTCTATAACGTTATATATCCTAACCTAAGGCAACCTAACATCTCGGATGCAATATTTGACAACATTCCTAGCCTGTCGAACCATACTTCTCGGAGGGAACAGTATATACGTCTATAACGTTATATATCCTAACCGAAGGCAACCTGACATCTCGGATGTAATATTCTACATCATTCCAGGCGTGTCGGACCCTACCTCTCGGTGGGAACATTATATGAGTCTATAACGTTGTATATCATAATCTAAGGCAACCTATCATCTCAGACGTAATATTTTACAACTTTCCTGGTGTGTCGGAGCATACTTTTCGGTGGTAACGTTACATGCGTCTATAACGTTATATATCCTAACCTAAGGCAACCTAACATCTCGGATGCAATATTTGACAACATTCCTAGCCTGTCGAACCCTACTTCTCGGAGGGAACAGTATATACGTCTATAACGTTATATATCCTAACCTAAGGCCACCTAACATTTCGTATGTAATATTTGACAACATTCCAGGCGTGTCGTCACTACTTCTCGGTGGGAACATTATATGCGTCTATAACGTTGTATATCATAATCTAAGGCAACCTATCATCTCAGACGTAATATTTTACATCATTCCTGGTGTGTCGGAGCATACTTTTCGATGGGAATATTATATGCGTCTATAACGGTCGATATCGTAATCTATGGCAATCTAACATCTGGGATGCAATATTTGACAACATTCCTGGCCTGTCGAAGCCTACTTCTCGGAGGGAACAGCATATACGTCTGTAACGTCATATATCCTAACCTGAGACAACCTAACATTTCGGATGTAACATTTGAAAACATTCCAGGCGTGTCGGTCCCTACGTCTCGGTGGTAACATTACATGCGTCTATAACGTTTTATATCCTAACCTAAGGCAACCTAACATCTCGGATGCAATATTTGACAACATTCCTGACCTGTCGGAACCTACTTCTCGGTGCGAACAGTATATACGTCTATAACGTTATATATCCTAACCTAAGGCAACCTGACATCTCGGGTGTAATATTCTACAACCTTCCAGGCGTGTAGGGCCCTACGTCTCGGTGGTAACATTACATGCGTCTATAACGGTATATATCCTAATCTTAGGCAACCTAACATCTCGGATGTAACATTTTACCATATTTCAGGCGTGTTGGAACCCTACGCCTCGGTGGTAACATTACGTGCGTCTATAACGTAATATATGCTAACCTAAGGCAATCTAACATCTGGGATGTAATATTGGCTACATTCCTGGCCTGTCGAACCCTACTTCTCGGAGGGAACAGTATATACGTCTATAACGTCATATATCCTAACCTAAGGCAACCTTACATCACGGATGTAACATTTGACAACATTCCAGGCGTGTCGGTCCCTACGTCTCGATGGTAACATTACATGTGTGTATAACGTTATATATCCTAACCTAAGGCAACCTATCATCTCAGACGTAATATTTTACAACATTCCTGGCCTGTCGAACCCTACTTCTCGGAGGGAACAGTATATACATCTGTAACGTCATATATCCTAACCTAAGGCAACCTAACATCTCGGATGTAACATTTGACAACATTCCAGGCGTGTTGGAACCCTACGTCTCGGTGGTAACATTACGTGCGTCTATAACGTTGTATATCCTAATCTAAGGCAACCTAACATCTCGGATGCAATATTTGACAACATTCCTAGCCTGTCGAACCCTACTTCTCGGAGGGAACAGTATATACGTCTATAACTATATATATCTTAACCTAAGGCCACCTAACATCTCGTATGTAATATTTGACAACATTCCAGGCGTGTCGTCCCTACTTCTCGGTGGGAATATTATTTGCGTCTATAACGTTGTATATCATAATCTAAGGCAACCTATCATCTCAGACGTAATATTTTACATCATTCCTGGTGTGTCGGAGCATACTTTTCGATGGGAATATTATATGCGTCTATAGCGGTCGATATCGTAATCTAAGGCAATCTAACATGTGGGATGTAATATTGGCTACATTCCTGGCCTGTCGAACCCTACTTCTCGGAGGGAACAGTATATACGTCTATAACGTCATATATCCTAACCTAAGGCAACCTAACATTTCGGATGTAACATTTGACAACATTCCAGGCGTGTCGGTCCCTACGTCTCGGTGGTAACGTTACATGCGTCTATAACGTTATATATCCTAACCTAAGGCAACCTAACATCTCGGATGCAATATTTGACAACATTCCTAGCCTGTCGAACCCTACTTCTCGGAGGGAACAGTATATACGTCTATAACTATATATATCTTAACCTAAGGCCACCTAACATCTCGTATGTAATATTTGACAACATTCCAGGCGTGTCGTCCCTACTTCTCGGTGGGAATATTATATGCGTCTATAACGTTGTATATCATAATCTAAGGCAACCTATCATCTCAGACGTAATATTTTACATCATTCCTGGTGTGTCGGAGCATACTTTTCGATGGGAATATTATATGCGTCTATAGCGGTCGATATCGTAATCTAAGGCAATCTAACATGTGGGATGTAATATTGGCTACATTCCTGGCCTGTCGAACCCTACTTCTCGGAGGGAACAGTATATACGTCTATAACGTCATATATCCTAACCTAAGGCAACCTAACATTTCGGATGTAACATTTGACAACATTCCAGGCGTGTCGGTCCCTACGTCTCGGTGGTAACGTTACATGCGTCTATAACGTTATATATCCTAACCTAAGGCAACCTAACATCTCGGATGCAATATTTGACAACATTCCTAGCCTGTCGAACCCTACTTCTCGGAGGGAACAGTATATACGTCTATAACGTTATATATCCTAACCGAAGGCAACCTGACATCTCGGATGTAATATTCTACATCATTCCAGGCGTGTCGGACCCTACCTCTCGGTGGGAACATTATATGAGTCTATAACGTTGTATATCATAATCTAAGGCAACCTATCATCTCAGACGTAATATTTTACAACTTTCCTGGTGTGTCGGAGCATACTTTTCGGTGGTAACGTTACATGCGTCTATAACGTTATATATCCTAACCTAAGGCAACCTAACATCTCGGATGCAATATTTGACAACATTCCTAGCCTGTCGAACCCTACTTCTCGGAGGGAACAGTATATACGTCTATAACGTTATATATCCTAACCTAAGGCCACCTAACATTTCGTATGTAATATTTGACAACATTCCAGGCGTGTCGTCCCTACTTCTCGGTGGGAACATTATATGCGTCTATAACGTTGTATATCATAATCTAAGGCAACCTATCATCTCAGACGTAATATTTTACATCATTCCTGGTGTGTCGGAGCATACTTTTCGATGGGAATATTATATGCGTCTATAACGGTCGATATCGTAATCTATGGCAATCTAACATCTGGGATGTAATATTGGCTACATTCCTGGCCTGCCGAACCCTACTTCTCGGAGGGAACAGTATATACGTCTATAACGTTATATATCCTAACCTAGGGCAACCTAACATCTCGGATGTAATATTCTACTACCTTCCAGGCGTGTCGGACCCTACTTCTCGGTGGGAACATTATATGCGTCTATAACGTTGTATATCCTTATCTAAGGCAACCTAACATCTCGGATGCAATATTTGACAACATTCCTGGCCTGTCGAACCCTACTTCTCGGAGGCAACAGTATATACGTCTATAACGGTATATATCCTAATCTAAGGCAACCTAACATCTCGGATGCAATATTTGACAACATTCCTGGCCTGTCGAAGCCTACTTCTCGGAGGGAACAGCATATACGTCTGTAACGTCATATATCCTAACCTGAGACAACCTAACAAACCGGATGTAACATTTGAAGACATTCCAGGCGTGTCGGTCCCTACGTCTCGGTGGTAACATTACATGCGTCTATAACGTTTTATATCCTAACCTAAGGCAACCTAACATCTCGGATGCAATATTTGACAACATTCCTGACCTGTCGAACCCTACTTCTCGGAGGGAACAGCATATACGTCTATAACGTCATATATCCTAACCTAAGGCAACCTAACATTTCGGATGTAACATTTGACAACATTCCAGGCGTGTCGGTCCCTACGTCTCGGTGGTAACATTACATTCGTCTATAACGTTATATATCCTAACCTAAGGCAACCTAACATCTCGGATGCAATATTTGACAACATTCCTGGCCTGTCGAACCCTACTTCTGGGAGGGAACAGCATATACGTCTATAACGTCATATATACTAGCCTAATGCAACCTAACATCTCGGATGTTACATTTGACAACATTCCAGGCGTGTCGGTCCCTACGTCTCGGTGGTAACATTACATGCGTCTATAACGGTATATATCCTAATCTTAGGCAACCTAACATCTCGGATGTAACATTTTACCACATTTCAGGCGTGTCGTCCCTACTTCTCGGTGGGAACATTATATGCGTCTATAACGTTGTATATCATAATCTAAGGCAACCTATCATCTCTGACGTAATATTCTACGACATTCCTGGTGTGTCGGAGCATACTTTTCGGTGAGAATATTATATGCGTCTATAACGGTCGATATCGTAATCTAAGGCAATCTAACATCTGGGATGTAATATTGGCTACATTCCTGGCCTGTCGAACCCTACTTCTCGGAGGGAACAGTATATACGTCTATAACGTCATATATCCTAACCTAAGGCAACCTTACATCACGGATGTAACATTTGACAACATTCCAGGCGTGTCGGTCCCTACGTCTCGATGGTAACATTACATGCGTGTATAACGTTATATATCCTAACCTAAGGCAACCTATCATCTCAGACGTAATATTTTACAACATTCCTGGCCTGTCGAACCCTACTTCTCGGAGGGAACAGTATATACATCTGTAACGTCATATATCCTAACCCAAGGCAACCTAACATCTCGGATGTAACATTTGACAACATTCCAGGCGTGTCGGTCCCTACGTCTCGGTGGTAACATTACATTCGTCTATAACGTTATATATCCTAACCTAAGGCAACCTAACATCTCGGATGCAATATTTGACAACATTCCTGGCCTGTCGAACCCTACTTCTGGGAGGGAACAGCATATACGTCTATAACGTCATATATACTAGCCTAATGCAACCTAACATCTCGGATGTTACATTTGACAACATTCCAGGCGTGTCGGTCCCTACGTCTCGGTGGTAACATTACATGCGTCTATAACGGTATATATCCTAATCTTAGGCAACCTAACATCTCGGATGTAACATTTTACCACATTTCAGGCGTGTCGTCCCTACTTCTCGGTGGGAACATTATATGCGTCTATAACGTTGTATATCATAATCTAAGGCAACCTATCATCTCAGACGTAAGATTTTACGACATTCCTGGTGTGTCGGAGCATACTTTTCGGTGAGAATATTATATGCGTCTATAACGGTCGATATCGTAATCTAAGGCAATCTAACATCTGGGATGTAATATTGGCTACATTCCTGGCCTGTCGAACCCTACTTCTCGGAGGGAACAGTATATACGTCTATAACGTCATATATTCTAACCTAAGGCAACCCAACACTTCGGATGTAACATTTGACAACATTCCAGGCGTGTCGGTCCCTACGTCTCGGTGGTAACGTTACATGCGTCTATAACGTTATATATCCTAACCTAAGGCAACCTAACATCTCGGATGCAATATTTGACAACATTCCTAGCCTGCCGAACCCTACTTCTCGGAGGGAACGGTATATACGTCTATAACGTTATATATCCTAACCGAAGGCAACCTGACATCTCGGATGTAATATTCTACATCATTCCAGGCGTGTCGGACCCTACTTCTCGGTGGGAACATTATATGAGTCTATAACGTTGTATATCCTAATCTAAGGCAACCTATTATCTCAGAAGTAATATTTTAAAATATTCCTGGCGTGTCGGTGCATACTTTTCGGTGGGAATATTATATGGGTCTATAACGGTCGATATCGTAATCTAAGGCAATCTAACATCCCGGATGCAATATTTGACAACATTCCTGGCCTGTCGAACCCTACTTCTCGGAGGGAACAGTATATACGTCTATAACGTTATATATCCTAACCTAGGGCAACCTAACATCTCGGATGTAATATTCTACTACCTTCCAGGCGTGTCGGACCCTACTTCTCGGTGGGAACATTATATGCGTCTATAACGTTGTATATCCTTATCTAAGGCAACCTAACATCTCGGATGCAATATTTGACAACATTCCTGGCCTGTCGAACCCTACTTCTCGGAGGCAACAGTATATACGTCTATAACGGTATATATCCTAATCTAAGGCAACCTAACATCTCGGATGCAATATTTGACAACATTCCTGGCCTGTCGAAGCCTACTTCTCGGAGGGAACAGCATATACGTCTGTAACGTCATATATCCTAACCTGAGACAACCTAACATTTCGGATGTAACATTTGAAAACATTCCAGGCGTGTCGGTCCCTACGTCTCGGTGGTAACATTACATGCGTCTATAACGTTTTATATCCTAACCTAAGGCAACCTAACATCTCGGATGCAATATTTGACAACATTCCTGACCTGTCGGACCCTACTTCTCGGTGCGAACAGTATATACGTCTATAACGTTATATATCCTAACCTAAGGCAACCTGACATCTCGGGTGTAATATTCTACAACCTTCCAGGCGTGTAGGGCCCTACGTCTCGGTGGTAACATTACATGCGTCTATAACGGTATATATCCTAATCTTAGGCAACCTAACATCTCGGATGTAACATTTTACCATATTTCAGGCGTGTTGGAACCCTACGCCTCGGTGGTAACATTACGTGCGTCTATAACGTAATATATGCTAACCTAAGGCAATCTAACATCTGGGATGTAATATTGGCTACATTCCTGGCCTGTCGAACCCTACTTCTCGGAGGGAACAGTATATACGTCTATAACGTCATATATCCTAACCTAAGGCAACCTTACATCACGGATGTAACATTTGACAACATTCCAGGCGTGTCGGTCCCTACGTCTCGATGGTAACATTACATGTGTGTATAACGTTATATATCCTAACCTAAGGCAACCTATCATCTCAGACGTAATATTTTACAACATTCCTGGCCTGTCGAACCCTACTTCTCGGAGGGAACAGTATATACATCTGTAACGTCATATATCCTAACCTAAGGCAACCTAACATCTCGGATGTAACATTTGACAACATTCCAGGCGTGTTGGAACCCTACGTCTCGGTGGTAACATTACGTGCGTCTATAACGTTGTATATCCTAATCTAAGGCAACCTAACATCTCGGATGCAATATTTGACAACATTCCTAGCCTGTCGAACCCTACTTCTCGGAGGGAACAGTATATACGTCTATAACTATATATATCTTAACCTAAGGCCACCTAACATCTCGTATGTAATATTTGACAACATTCCAGGCGTGTCGTCCCTACTTCTCGGTGGGAATATTATATGCGTCTATAACGTTGTATATCATAATCTAAGGCAACCTATCATCTCAGACGTAATATTTTACATCATTCCTGGTGTGTCGGAGCATACTTTTCGATGGGAATATTATATGCGTCTATAGCGGTCGATATCGTAATCTAAGGCAATCTAACATGTGGGATGTAATATTGGCTACATTCCTGGCCTGTCGAACCCTACTTCTCGGAGGGAACAGTATATACGTCTATAACGTCATATATCCTAACCTAAGGCAACCTAACATTTCGGATGTAACATTTGACAACATTCCAGGCGTGTCGGTCCCTACGTCTCGGTGGTAACGTTACATGCGTCTATAACGTTATATATCCTAACCTAAGGCAACCTAACATCTCGGATGCAATATTTGACAACATTCCTAGCCTGTCGAACCCTACTTCTCGGAGGGAACAGTATATACGTCTATAACTATATATATCTTAACCTAAGGCCACCTAACATCTCGTATGTAATATTTGACAACATTCCAGGCGTGTCGTCCCTACTTCTCGGTGGGAATATTATATGCGTCTATAACGTTGTATATCATAATCTAAGGCAACCTATCATCTCAGACGTAATATTTTACATCATTCCTGGTGTGTCGGAGCATACTTTTCGATGGGAATATTATATGCGTCTATAGCGGTCGATATCGTAATCTAAGGCAATCTAACATGTGGGATGTAATATTGGCTACATTCCTGGCCTGTCGAACCCTACTTCTCGGAGGGAACAGTATATACGTCTATAACGTCATATATCCTAACCTAAGGCAACCTAACATTTCGGATGTAACATTTGACAACATTCCAGGCGTGTCGGTCCCTACGTCTCGGTGGTAACGTTACATGCGTCTATAACGTTATATATCCTAACCTAAGGCAACCTAACATCTCGGATGCAATATTTGACAACATTCCTAGCCTGTCGAACCATACTTCTCGGAGGGAACAGTATATACGTCTATAACGTTATATATCCTAACCGAAGGCAACCTGACATCTCGGATGTAATATTCTACATCATTCCAGGCGTGTCGGACCCTACCTCTCGGTGGGAACATTATATGAGTCTATAACGTTGTATATCATAATCTAAGGCAACCTATCATCTCAGACGTAATATTTTACAACTTTCCTGGTGTGTCGGAGCATACTTTTCGGTGGTAACGTTACATGCGTCTATAACGTTATATATCCTAACCTAAGGCAACCTAACATCTCGGATGCAATATTTGACAACATTCCTAGCCTGTCGAACCCTACTTCTCGGAGGGAACAGTATATACGTCTATAACGTTATATATCCTAACCTAAGGCCACCTAACATTTCGTATGTAATATTTGACAACATTCCAGGCGTGTCGTCACTACTTCTCGGTGGGAACATTATATGCGTCTATAACGTTGTATATCATAATCTAAGGCAACCTATCATCTCAGACGTAATATTTTACATCATTCCTGGTGTGTCGGAGCATACTTTTCGATGGGAATATTATATGCGTCTATAACGGTCGATATCGTAATCTATGGCAATCTAACATCTGGGATGCAATATTTGACAACATTCCTGGCCTGTCGAAGCCTACTTCTCGGAGGGAACAGCATATACGTCTGTAACGTCATATATCCTAACCTGAGACAACCTAACATTTCGGATGTAACATTTGAAAACATTCCAGGCGTGTCGGTCCCTACGTCTCGGTGGTAACATTACATGCGTCTATAACGTTTTATATCCTAACCTAAGGCAACCTAACATCTCGGATGCAATATTTGACAACATTCCTGACCTGTCGGACCCTACTTCTCGGTGCGAACAGTATATACGTCTATAACGTTATATATCCTAACCTAAGGCAACCTGACATCTCGGGTGTAATATTCTACAACCTTCCAGGCGTGTAGGGCCCTACGTCTCGGTGGTAACATTACATGCGTCTATAACGGTATATATCCTAATCTTAGGCAACCTAACATCTCGGATGTAACATTTTACCATATTTCAGGCGTGTTGGAACCCTACGCCTCGGTGGTAACATTACGTGCGTCTATAACGTAATATATGCTAACCTAAGGCAATCTAACATCTGGGATGTAATATTGGCTACATTCCTGGCCTGTCGAACCCTACTTCTCGGAGGGAACAGTATATACGTCTATAACGTCATATATCCTAACCTAAGGCAACCTTACATCACGGATGTAACATTTGACAACATTCCAGGCGTGTCGGTCCCTACGTCTCGATGGTAACATTACATGTGTGTATAACGTTATATATCCTAACCTAAGGCAACCTATCATCTCAGACGTAATATTTTACAACATTCCTGGCCTGTCGAACCCTACTTCTCGGAGGGAACAGTATATACATCTGTAACGTCATATATCCTAACCTAAGGCAACCTAACATCTCGGATGTAACATTTGACAACCTTCCAGGCGTGTTGGAACCCTACGTCTCGGTGGTAACATTACGTGCGTCTATAACGTTGTATATCCTAATCTAAGGCAACCTAACATCTCGGATGCAATATTTGACAACATTCCTAGCCTGTCGAACCCTACTTCTCGGAGGGAACAGTATATACGTCTATAACTATATATATCTTAACCTAAGGCCACCTAACATCTCGTATGTAATATTTGACAACATTCCAGGCGTGTCGTCCCTACTTCTCGGTGGGAATATTATTTGCGTCTATAACGTTGTATATCATAATCTAAGGCAACCTATCATCTCAGACGTAATATTTTACATCATTCCTGGTGTGTCGGAGCATACTTTTCGATGGGAATATTATATGCGTCTATAGCGGTCGATATCGTAATCTAAGGCAATCTAACATGTGGGATGTAATATTGGCTACATTCCTGGCCTGTCGAACCCTACTTCTCGGAGGGAACAGTATATACGTCTATAACGTCATATATCCTAACCTAAGGCAACCTAACATTTCGGATGTAACATTTGACAACATTCCAGGCGTGTCGGTCCCTACGTCTCGGTGGTAACGTTACATGCGTCTATAACGTTATATATCCTAACCTAAGGCAACCTAACATCTCGGATGCAATATTTGACAACATTCCTAGCCTGTCGAACCCTACTTCTCGGAGGGAACAGTATATACGTCTATAACTATATATATCTTAACCTAAGGCCACCTAACATCTCGTATGTAATATTTGACAACATTCCAGGCGTGTCGTCCCTACTTCTCGGTGGGAATATTATATGCGTCTATAACGTTGTATATCATAATCTAAGGCAACCTATCATCTCAGACGTAATATTTTACATCATTCCTGGTGTGTCGGAGCATACTTTTCGATGGGAATATTATATGCGTCTATAGCGGTCGATATCGTAATCTAAGGCAATCTAACATGTGGGATGTAATATTGGCTACATTCCTGGCCTGTCGAACCCTACTTCTCGGAGGGAACAGTATATACGTCTATAACGTCATATATCCTAACCTAAGGCAACCTAACATTTCGGATGTAACATTTGACAACATTCCAGGCGTGTCGGTCCCTACGTCTCGGTGGTAACGTTACATGCGTCTATAACGTTATATATCCTAACCTAAGGCAACCTAACATCTCGGATGCAATATTTGACAACATTCCTAGCCTGTCGAACCCTACTTCTCGGAGGGAACAGTATATACGTCTATAACGTTATATATCCTAACCGAAGGCAACCTGACATCTCGGATGTAATATTCTACATCATTCCAGGCGTGTCGGACCCTACCTCTCGGTGGGAACATTATATGAGTCTATAACGTTGTATATCATAATCTAAGGCAACCTATCATCTCAGACGTAATATTTTACAACTTTCCTGGTGTGTCGGAGCATACTTTTCGGTGGTAACGTTACATGCGTCTATAACGTTATATATCCTAACCTAAGGCAACCTAACATCTCGGATGCAATATTTGACAACATTCCTAGCCTGTCGAACCCTACTTCTCGGAGGGAACAGTATATACGTCTATAACGTTATATATCCTAACCTAAGGCCATCTAACATTTCGTATGTAATATTTGACAACATTCCAGGCGTGTCGTCCCTACTTCTCGGTGGGAACATTATATGCGTCTATAACGTTGTATATCATAATCTAAGGCAACCTATCATCTCAGACGTAATATTTTACAACTTTCCTGGTGTGTCGGAGCATACTTTTCGGTGGTAACGTTACATGCGTCTATAACGTTATATATCCTAACCTAAGGCAACCTAACATCTCGGATGCAATATTTGACAACATTCCTAGCCTGTCGAACCCTACTTCTCGGAGGGAACAGTATATACGTCTATAACGTTATATATCCTAACCTAAGGCCACCTAACATTTCGTATGTAATATTTGACAACATTCCAGGCGTGTCGTCACTACTTCTCGGTGGGAACATTATATGCGTCTATAACGTTGTATATCATAATCTAAGGCAACCTATCATCTCAGACGTAATATTTTACATCATTCCTGGTGTGTCGGAGCATACTTTTCGATGGGAATATTATATGCGTCTATAACGGTCGATATCGTAATCTATGGCAATCTAACATCTGGGATGCAATATTTGACAACATTCCTGGCCTGTCGAAGCCTACTTCTCGGAGGGAACAGCATATACGTCTGTAACGTCATATATCCTAACCTGAGACAACCTAACATTTCGGATGTAACATTTGAAAACATTCCAGGCGTGTCGGTCCCTACGTCTCGGTGGTAACATTACATGCGTCTATAACGTTTTATATCCTAACCTAAGGCAACCTAACATCTCGGATGCAATATTTGACAACATTCCTGACCTGTCGGACCCTACTTCTCGGTGCGAACAGTATATACGTCTATAACGTTATATATCCTAACCTAAGGCAACCTGACATCTCGGGTGTAATATTCTACAACCTTCCAGGCGTGTAGGGCCCTACGTCTCGGTGGTAACATTACATGCGTCTATAACGGTATATATCCTAATCTTAGGCAACCTAACATCTCGGATGTAACATTTTACCATATTTCAGGCGTGTTGGAACCCTACGCCTCGGTGGTAACATTACGTGCGTCTATAACGTAATATATGCTAACCTAAGGCAATCTAACATCTGGGATGTAATATTGGCTACATTCCTGGCCTGTCGAACCCTACTTCTCGGAGGGAACAGTATATACGTCTATAACGTCATATATCCTAACCTAAGGCAACCTTACATCACGGATGTAACATTTGACAACATTCCAGGCGTGTCGGTCCCTACGTCTCGATGGTAACATTACATGTGTGTATAACGTTATATATCCTAACCTAAGGCAACCTATCATCTCAGACGTAATATTTTACAACATTCCTGGCCTGTCGAACCCTACTTCTCGGAGGGAACAGTATATACATCTGTAACGTCATATATCCTAACCTAAGGCAACCTAACATCTCGGATGTAACATTTGACAACCTTCCAGGCGTGTTGGAACCCTACGTCTCGGTGGTAACATTACGTGCGTCTATAACGTTGTATATCCTAATCTAAGGCAACCTAACATCTCGGATGCAATATTTGACAACATTCCTAGCCTGTCGAACCCTACTTCTCGGAGGGAACAGTATATACGTCTATAACTATATATATCTTAACCTAAGGCCACCTAACATCTCGTATGTAATATTTGACAACATTCCAGGCGTGTCGTCCCTACTTCTCGGTGGGAATATTATTTGCGTCTATAACGTTGTATATCATAATCTAAGGCAACCTATCATCTCAGACGTAATATTTTACATCATTCCTGGTGTGTCGGAGCATACTTTTCGATGGGAATATTATATGCGTCTATAGCGGTCGATATCGTAATCTAAGGCAATCTAACATGTGGGATGTAATATTGGCTACATTCCTGGCCTGTCGAACCCTACTTCTCGGAGGGAACAGTATATACGTCTATAACGTCATATATCCTAACCTAAGGCAACCTAACATTTCGGATGTAACATTTGACAACATTCCAGGCGTGTCGGTCCCTACGTCTCGGTGGTAACGTTACATGCGTCTATAACGTTATATATCCTAACCTAAGGCAACCTAACATCTCGGATGCAATATTTGACAACATTCCTAGCCTGTCGAACCCTACTTCTCGGAGGGAACAGTATATACGTCTATAACTATATATATCTTAACCTAAGGCCACCTAACATCTCGTATGTAATATTTGACAACATTCCAGGCGTGTCGTCCCTACTTCTCGGTGGGAATATTATATGCGTCTATAACGTTGTATATCATAATCTAAGGCAACCTATCATCTCAGACGTAATATTTTACATCATTCCTGGTGTGTCGGAGCATACTTTTCGATGGGAATATTATATGCGTCTATAGCGGTCGATATCGTAATCTAAGGCAATCTAACATGTGGGATGTAATATTGGCTACATTCCTGGCCTGTCGAACCCTACTTCTCGGAGGGAACAGTATATACGTCTATAACGTCATATATCCTAACCTAAGGCAACCTAACATTTCGGATGTAACATTTGACAACATTCCAGGCGTGTCGGTCCCTACGTCTCGGTGGTAACGTTACATGCGTCTATAACGTTATATATCCTAACCTAAGGCAACCTAACATCTCGGATGCAATATTTGACAACATTCCTAGCCTGTCGAACCCTACTTCTCGGAGGGAACAGTATATACGTCTATAACGTTATATATCCTAACCGAAGGCAACCTGACATCTCGGATGTAATATTCTACATCATTCCAGGCGTGTCGGACCCTACCTCTCGGTGGGAACATTATATGAGTCTATAACGTTGTATATCATAATCTAAGGCAACCTATCATCTCAGACGTAATATTTTACAACTTTCCTGGTGTGTCGGAGCATACTTTTCGGTGGTAACGTTACATGCGTCTATAACGTTATATATCCTAACCTAAGGCAACCTAACATCTCGGATGCAATATTTGACAACATTCCTAGCCTGTCGAACCCTACTTCTCGGAGGGAACAGTATATACGTCTATAACGTTATATATCCTAACCTAAGGCCATCTAACATTTCGTATGTAATATTTGACAACATTCCAGGCGTGTCGTCCCTACTTCTCGGTGGGAACATTATATGCGTCTATAACGTTGTATATCATAATCTAAGGCAACCTATCATCTCAGACGTAATATTTTACATCATTCCTGGTGTGTCGGAGCATACTTTTCGATGGGAATATTATATGCGTCTATAACGGTCGATATCGTAATCTATGGCAATCTAACATCTGGGATGTAATATTGGCTACATTCCTGGCCTGCCGAACCCTACTTCTCGGAGGGAACAGTATATACGTCTATAACGTTATATATCCTAACCTAGGGCAACCTAACATCTCGGATGTAATATTCTACTACCTTCCAGGCGTGTCGGACCCTACTTCTCGGTGGGAACATTATATGCGTCTATAACGTTGTATATCCTTATCTAAGGCAACCTAACATCTCGGATGCAATATTTGACAACATTCCTGGCCTGTCGAACCCTACTTCTCGGAGGCAACAGTATATACGTCTATAACGGTATATATCCTAATCTAAGGCAACCTAACATCTCGGATGCAATATTTGACAACATTCCTGGCCTGTCGAAGCCTACTTCTCGGAGGGAACAGCATATACGTCTGTAACGTCATATATCCTAACCTGAGACAACCTAACAAACCGGATGTAACATTTGAAAACATTCCAGGCGTGTCGGTCCCTACGTCTCGGTGGTAACATTACATGCGTCTATAACGTTTTATATCCTAACCTAAGGCAACCTAACATCTCGGATGCAATATTTGACAACATTCCTGACCTGTCGAACCCTACTTCTCGGAGGGAACAGCATATACGTCTATAACGTCATATATCCTAACCTAAGGCAACCTAACATTTCGGATGTAACATTTGACAACATTCCAGGCGTGTCGGTCCCTACGTCTCGGTGGTAACATTACATTCGTCTATAACGTTATATATCCTAACCTAAGGCAACCTAACATCTCGGATGCAATATTTGACAACATTCCTGGCCTGTCGAACCCTACTTCTGGGAGGGAACAGCATATACGTCTATAACGTCATATATACTAGCCTAATGCAACCTAACATCTCGGATGTTACATTTGACAACATTCCAGGCGTGTCGGTCCCTACGTCTCGGTGGTAACATTACATGCGTCTATAACGGTATATATCCTAATCTTAGGCAACCTAACATCTCGGATGTAACATTTTACCACATTTCAGGCGTGTCGTCCCTACTTCTCGGTGGGAACATTATATGCGTCTATAACGTTGTATATCATAATCTAAGGCAACCTATCATCTCTGACGTAATATTCTACGACATTCCTGGTGTGTCGGAGCATACTTTTCGGTGAGAATATTATATGCGTCTATAACGGTCGATATCGTAATCTAAGGCAATCTAACATCTGGGATGTAATATTGGCTACATTCCTGGCCTGTCGAACCCTACTTCTCGGAGGGAACAGTATATACGTCTATAACGTCATATATCCTAACCTAAGGCAACCTTACATCACGGATGTAACATTTGACAACATTCCAGGCGTGTCGGTCCCTACGTCTCGATGGTAACATTACATGCGTGTATAACGTTATATATCCTAACCTAAGGCAACCTATCATCTCAGACGTAATATTTTACAACATTCCTGGCCTGTCGAACCCTACTTCTCGGAGGGAACAGTATATACATCTGTAACGTCATATATCCTAACCCAAGGCAACCTAACATCTCGGATGTAACATTTGACAACATTCCAGGCGTGTCGGTCCCTACGTCTCGGTGGTAACATTACATTCGTCTATAACGTTATATATCCTAACCTAAGGCAACCTAACATCTCGGATGCAATATTTGACAACATTCCTGGCCTGTCGAACCCTACTTCTGGGAGGGAACAGCATATACGTCTATAACGTCATATATACTAGCCTAATGCAACCTAACATCTCGGATGTTACATTTGACAACATTCCAGGCGTGTCGGTCCCTACGTCTCGGTGGTAACGTTACATGCGTCTATAACGTTATATATCCTAACCTAAGGCAACCTAACATCTCGGATGCAATATTTGACAACATTCCTAGCCTGCCGAACCCTACTTCTCGGAGGGAACGGTATATACGTCTATAACGTTATATATCCTAACCGAAGGCAACCTGACATCTCGGATGTAATATTCTACATCATTCCAGGCGTGTCGGACCCTACTTCTCGGTGGGAACATTATATGAGTCTATAACGTTGTATATCCTAATCTAAGGCAACCTATTATCTCAGAAGTAATATTTTAAAATATTCCTGGCGTGTCGGTGCATACTTTTCGGTGGGAATATTATATGGGTCTATAACGGTCGATATCGTAATCTAAGGCAATCTAACATCTCGGATGCAATATTTGACAACATTCCTGGCCTGTCGAACCCTACTTCTCGGAGGGAACATTATATACGTCTATAACGTTATATATCCTAACCTAGGGCAACCTAACATCTCGGATGTAATATTCTACTACCTTCCAGGCGTGTCGGACCCTACTTCTCGGTGGGAACATTATATGCGTCTATAACGTTGTATATCCTTATCTAAGGCAACCTAACATCTCGGATGCAATATTTGACAACATTCCTGGCCTGTCGAACCCTACTTCTCGGAGGCAACAGTATATACGTCTATAACGGTATATATCCTAATCTAAGGCAACCTAACATCTCGGATGCAATATTTGACAACATTCCTGGCCTGTCGAAGCCTACTTCTCGGAGGGAACAGCATATACGTCTGTAACGTCATATATCCTAACCTGAGACAACCTAACATTTCGGATGTAACATTTGAAAACATTCCAGGCGTGTCGGTCCCTACGTCTCGGTGGTAACATTACATGCGTCTATAACGTTTTATATCCTAACCTAAGGCAACCTAACATCTCGGATGCAATATTTGACAACATTCCTGACCTGTCGGACCCTACTTCTCGGTGCGAACAGTATATACGTCTATAACGTTATATATCCTAACCTAAGGCAACCTGACATCTCGGGTGTAATATTCTACAACCTTCCAGGCGTGTAGGGCCCTACTTCTCGGTGGGAACATTATATGTGTCTATAACGTTGTATATCCTAATCTATGGCAACCTAATATCTCGGATGCAATATTTGACAACATTCCTGGCCTGTCGAACCCTATTTCTCGGAGGGAACAGTATATACGTCTATAACGGTATATATCCTAATCTAAGGCAACCTAACATCTCGGATGCAATGTTTGACAACATTCCTGGCCTGTCGAACCCTACTTCTCGGAGGGAACAGTATATACGTCTGTAACGTCATATATCCTAACCTAAGGCAACCTAACATCTCGGATGTAACATTTGACAACATTCCAGGCGTGTCGGTCCCTACGTCTCGGTGATAACATTACATGCGTCTATAACGTTATATATCCTAACCTAAGGCAACCTATCATCTCAGACGTAATATTTTACAACATTCCTGGCCTGTCGAACCCTACTTCTCGGAGGGAACAGTATATACATCTGTAACGTCATATATCCTAACCTAAGGCAACCTAACATCTCGGATGTAACATTTGACAACATTCCAGGCGTGTTGGAACCCTACGTCTCGGTGGTAACATTACGTGCGTCTATAACGTTGTATATCCTAATCTAAGGCAACCTAACATCTCGGATGCAATATTTGACAACATTCCTAGCCTGTCGAACCCTACTTCTCGGAGGGAACAGTATATACGTCTATAACTATATATATCTTAACCTAAGGCCACCTAACATCTCGTATGTAATATTTGACAACATTCCAGGCGTGTCGTCCCTACTTCTCGGTGGGAACATTATATGCGTCTATAACGTTGTATATCATAATCTAAGGCAACCTATCATCTCAGACGTCATATTTTACATCATTCCTGGTGTGTCGGAGCATACTTTTCGATGGGAATATTATATGCGTCTATAACGGTCGATATCGTAATCTAAGGCAATCTAACATGTGGGATGTAATATTGGCTACATTCCCGGCCTGTCGAACCCTACTTCTCGGAGGGAACAGTATATACGTCTATAACGTCATATATCCTAACCTAAGGCAACCTAACATTTCGGATGTAACATTTGACAACATTCCAGGCGTGTCGGTCCCTACGTCTCGGTGGTAACGTTACATGCGTCTATAACGTTATATATCCTAACCTAAGGCAACCTAACATCTCGGATGCAATATTTGACAACATTCCTAGCCTGTCGAACCCTACTTCTCGGAGGGAACAGTATATACGTCTATAACGTTATATATCCTAACCGAAGGCAACCTGACATCTCGGATGTAATATTCTACATCATTCCAGGCGTGTCGGACCCTACCTCTCGGTGGGAACATTATATGAGTCTATAACGTTGTATATCATAATCTAAGGCAACCTATCATCTCAGACGTAATATTTTACAACATTCCTGGTGTGTCGGAGCATACTTTTCGGTGGTAACGTTACATGCGTCTATAACGTTATATATCCTAACCTAAGGCAACCTAACATCTCGGATGCAATATTTGACAACATTCCTAGCCTGTCGAACCCTACTTCTCGGAGGGAACAGTATATACGTCTATAACGTTATATATCCTAACCTAAGGCCACCTAACATCTCGGATGTAACATTTTACCACATTTCAGGCGTGTCGTCCCTACTTCTCGGTGGGAACATTATATGCGTCTATAACGTTGTATATCATAATCTAAGGCAACCTATCATCTCAGACGTAATATTTTACGACATTCCTGGTGTGTCGGAGCATACTTTTCGGTGAGAATATTATATGCGTCTATAACGGTCGATATCGTAATCTAAGGCAATCTAACATCTGGGATGTAATATTGGCTACATTCCTGGCCTGTCGAACCCTACTTCTCAGAGGGAACAGTATATACGTCTATAGCGTCATATATTCTAACCTAAGGCAACCTAACACTTCGGATGTAACATTTGACAACATTCCAGGCGTGTCGGTCCCTACGTCTCGGTGGTAACGTTACATGCGTCTATAACGTTATATATCCTAACCTAAGGCAACCTAACATCTCGGATGCAATATTTGACAACATTCCTAGCCTGCCGAACCCTACTTCTCGGAGGGAACAGTATATACGTCTATAACGTTATATATCCTAACCGAAGGCAACCTGACATCTCGGATGTAATATTCTACATCATTCCAGGCGTGTCGGACCCTACTTCTCGGTGGGAACATTATATGAGTCTATAACGTTGTATATCCTAATCTAAGGCAACCTATTATCTCAGAAGTAATATTTTAAAATATTCCTGGCGTGTCGGTGCATACTTTTCGGTGGGAATATTATATGGGTCTATAACGGTCGATATCGTAACCTAAGGCAACCTAACATCTCGGATGCAATATTTGACAACATTCCTGACCTGTCGGACCCTACTTCTCGGTGCGAACAGTATATACGTCTATAACGTTATATATCCTAACCTAAGGCAACCTGACATCTCGGGTGTAATAGTCTACAACCTTCCAGGCGTGTAGGGCCCTACTTCTCGGTGGGAACATTATATGTGTCTATAACGTTGTATATCCTAATCTATGGCAACCTAATATCTCGGATGCAATATTTGACAACATTCCTGGCCTGTCGAACCCTATTTCTCGGAGGGAACAGTATATACGTCTATAACGGTATATATCCTAATCTAAGGCAACCTAACATCTCGGATGCAATGTTTGACAACATTCCTGGCCTGTCGAACCCTACTTCTCGGAGGGAACAGTATATACGTCTGTAACGTCATATATCCTAACCTAAGGCAACCTAACATCTCGGATGTAACATTTGACAACATTCCAGGCGTGTCGGTCCCTACGTCTCGGTGATAACATTACATGCGTCTATAACGTTATATATCCTAACCTAAGGCAACCTATCATCTCAGACGTAATATTTTACAACATTCCTGGCCTGTCGAACCCTACTTCTCGGAGGGAACAGTATATACATCTGTAACGTCATATATCCTAACCTAAGGCAACCTAACATCTCGGATGTAACATTTGACAACATTCCAGGCGTGTTGGAACCCTACGTCTCGGTGGTAACATTACGTGCGTCTATAACGTTGTATATCCTAATCTAAGGCAACCTAACATCTCGGATGCAATATTTGACAACATTCCTAGCCTGTCGAACCCTACTTCTCGGAGGGAACAGTATATACGTCTATAACTATATATATCTTAACCTAAGGCCACCTAACATCTCGTATGTAATATTTGACAACATTCCAGGCGTGTCGTCCCTACTTCTCGGTGGGAACATTATATGCGTCTATAACGTTGTATATCATAATCTAAGGCAACCTATCATCTCAGACGTCATATTTTACATCATTCCTGGTGTGTCGGAGCATACTTTTCGATGGGAATATTATATGCGTCTATAACGGTCGATATCGTAATCTAAGGCAATCTAACATGTGGGATGTAATATTGGCTACATTCCCGGCCTGTCGAACCCTACTTCTCGGAGGGAACAGTATATACGTCTATAACGTCATATATCCTAACCTAAGGCAACCTAACATTTCGGATGTAACATTTGACAACATTCCAGGCGTGTCGGTCCCTACGTCTCGGTGGTAACGTTACATGCGTCTATAACGTTATATATCCTAACCTAAGGCAACCTAACATCTCGGATGCAATATTTGACAACATTCCTAGCCTGTCGAACCCTACTTCTCGGAGGGAACAGTATATACGTCTATAACGTTATATATCCTAACCGAAGGCAACCTGACATCTCGGATGTAATATTCTACATCATTCCAGGCGTGTCGGACCCTACCTCTCGGTGGGAACATTATATGAGTCTATAACGTTGTATATCATAATCTAAGGCAACCTATCATCTCAGACGTAATATTTTACAACATTCCTGGTGTGTCGGAGCATACTTTTCGGTGGTAACGTTACATGCGTCTATAACGTTATATATCCTAACCTAAGGCAACCTAACATCTCGGATGCAATATTTGACAACATTCCTAGCCTGTCGAACCCTACTTCTCGGAGGGAACAGTATATACGTCTATAACGTTATATATCCTAACCTAAGGCCACCTAACATCTCGGATGTAACATTTTACCACATTTCAGGCGTGTCGTCCCTACTTCTCGGTGGGAACATTATATGCGTCTATAACGTTGTATATCATAATCTAAGGCAACCTATCATCTCAGACGTAATATTTTACGACATTCCTGGTGTGTCGGAGCATACTTTTCGGTGAGAATATTATATGCGTCTATAACGGTCGATATCGTAATCTAAGGCAATCTAACATCTGGGATGTAATATTGGCTACATTCCTGGCCTGTCGAACCCTACTTCTCAGAGGGAACAGTATATACGTCTATAGCGTCATATATTCTAACCTAAGGCAACCTAACACTTCGGATGTAACATTTGACAACATTCCAGGCGTGTCGGTCCCTACGTCTCGGTGGTAACGTTACATGCGTCTATAACGTTATATATCCTAACCTAAGGCAACCTAACATCTCGGATGCAATATTTGACAACATTCCTAGCCTGCCGAACCCTACTTCTCGGAGGGAACAGTATATACGTCTATAACGTTATATATCCTAACCGAAGGCAACCTGACATCTCGGATGTAATATTCTACATCATTCCAGGCGTGTCGGACCCTACTTCTCGGTGGGAACATTATATGAGTCTATAACGTTGTATATCCTAATCTAAGGCAACCTATTATCTCAGAAGTAATATTTTAAAATATTCCTGGCGTGTCGGTGCATACTTTTCGGTGGGAATATTATATGGGTCTATAACGGTCGATATCGTAACCTAAGGCAACCTAACATCTCGGATGCAATATTTGACAACATTCCTGACCTGTCGGACCCTACTTCTCGGTGCGAACAGTATATACGTCTATAACGTTATATATCCTAACCTAAGGCAACCTGACATCTCGGGTGTAATAGTCTACAACCTTCCAGGCGTGTAGGGCCCTACTTCTCGGTGGGAACATTATATGTGTCTATAACGTTGTATATCCTAATCTATGGCAACCTAATATCTCGGATGCAATATTTGACAACATTCCTGGCCTGTCGAACCCTATTTCTCGGAGGGAACAGTATATACGTCTATAACGGTATATATCCTAATCTAAGGCAACCTAACATCTCGGATGCAATGTTTGACAACATTCCTGGCCTGTCGAACCCTACTTCTCGGAGGGAACAGTATATACGTCTGTAACGTCATATATCCTAACCTAAGGCAACCTAACATCTCGGATGTAACATTTGACAACATTCCAGGCGTGTCGGTCCCTACGTCTCGGTGATAACATTACATGCGTCTATAACGTTATATATCCTAACCTAAGGCAACCTATCATCTCAGACGTAATATTTTACAACATTCCTGGCCTGTCGAACCCTACTTCTCGGAGGGAACAGTATATACATCTGTAACGTCATATATCCTAACCTAAGGCAACCTAACATCTCGGATGTAACATTTGACAACATTCCAGGCGTGTTGGAACCCTACGTCTCGGTGGTAACATTACGTGCGTCTATAACGTTGTATATCCTAATCTAAGGCAACCTAACATCTCGGATGCAATATTTGACAACATTCCTAGCCTGTCGAACCCTACTTCTCGGAGGGAACAGTATATACGTCTATAACTATATATATCTTAACCTAAGGCCACCTAACATCTCGTATGTAATATTTGACAACATTCCAGGCGTGTCGTCCCTACTTCTCGGTGGGAACATTATATGCGTCTATAACGTTGTATATCATAATCTAAGGCAACCTATCATCTCAGACGTAATATTTTACATCATTCCTGGTGTGTCGGAGCATACTTTTCGATGGGAATATTATATGCGTCTATAACGGTCGATATCGTAATCTAAGGCAATCTAACATGTGGGATGTAATATTGGCTACATTCCTGGCCTGTCGAACCCTACTTCTCGGAGGGAACAGTATATACGTCTATAACGTCATATATCCTAACCTAAGGCAACCTAACATTTCGGATGTAACATTTGACAACATTCCAGGCGTGTCGGTCCCTACGTCTCGGTGGTAACGTTACATGCGTCTATAACGTTATATATCCTAACCTAAGGCAACCTAACATCTCGGATGCAATATTTGACAACATTCCTAGCCTGTCGAACCCTACTTCTCGGAGGGAACAGTATATACGTCTATGACGTTATATATCCTAACCGAAGGCAACCTGACATCTCGGATGTAATATTCTACATCATTCCAGGCGTGTCGGACCCTACCTCTCGGTGGGAACATTATATGAGTCTATAACGTTGTATATCATAATCTAAGGCAACCTATCATCTCAGACGTAATATTTTACAACATTCCTGGTGTGTCGGAGCATACTTTTCGGTGGTAACGTTACATGCGTCTATAACGTTATATATCCTAACCTAAGGCAACCTAACATCTCGGATGCAATATTTGACAACATTCCTAGCCTGTCGAACCCTACTTCTCGGAGGGAACAGTATATACGTCTATAACGTTATATATCCTAACCTAAGGCCACCTAACATCTCGGATGTAACATTTTACCACATTTCAGGCGTGTCGTCCCTACTTCTCGGTGGGAACATTATATGCGTCTATAACGTTGTATATCATAATCTAAGGCAACCTATCATCTCAGACGTAATATTTTACGACATTCCTGGTGTGTCGGAGCATACTTTTCGGTGAGAATATTATATGCGTCTATAACGGTCGATATCGTAATCTAAGGCAATCTAACATCTGGGATGTAATATTGGCTACATTCCTGGCCTGGCGAACCCTACTTCTCAGAGGGAACAGTATATACGTCTATAGCGTCATATATTCTAACCTAAGGCAACCTAACACTTCGGATGTAACATTTGACAACATTCCAGGCGTGTCGGTCCCTACGTCTCGGTGGTAACGTTACATGCGTCTATAACGTTATATATCCTAACCTAAGGCAACCTAACATCTCGGATGCAATATTTGACAACATTCCTAGCCTGCCGAACCCTACTTCTCGGAGGGAACAGTATATACGTCTATAACGTTATATATCCTAACCGAAGGCAACCTGACATCTCGGATGTAATATTCTACATCATTCCAGGCGTGTCGGACCCTACTTCTCGGTGGGAACATTATATGAGTCTATAACGTTGTATATCCTAATCTAAGGCAACCTATTATCTCAGAAGTAATATTTTAAAATATTCCTGGCGTGTCGGTGCATACTTTTCGGTGGTAATATTATATGGGTCTATAACGGTCGATATCGTAATCTAAGGCAATCTAACATCTCGGATGCAATATTTGACAACATTCCTGGCCTGTCGAACCCTACTTCTCGGAGGGAACAGTATATACGTCTATAACGTTATATATCCTAACCTAGGGCAACCTAACATCTCGGATGTAATATTCTACTACCTTCCAGGCGTGTCGGACCCTACTTCTCGGTGGGAACATTATATGCGTCTATAACGTTGTATATCCTTATCTAAGGCAACCTAACATCTCGGATGCAATATTTGACAACATTCCTGGCCTGTCGAACCCTACTTCTCGGAGGCAACAGTATATACGTCTATAACGGTATATATCCTAATCTAAGGCAACCTAACATCTCGGATGCAATATTTGACAATATTCCTGGCCTGTCGAAGCCTACTTCTCGGAGGGAACAGCATATACGTCTGTAACGTCATATATCCTAACCTGAGACAACCTAACATTTCGGATGTAACATTTGAAAACATTCCAGGCGTGTCGGTCCCTACGTCTCGGTGGTAACATTACATGCGTCTATAACGTTTTATATCCTAACCTAAGGCAACCTAACATCTCGGATGCAATATTTGACAACATTCCTGACCTGTCGGACCCTACTTCTCGGTGCGAACAGTATATACGTCTATAACGTTATATATCCTAACCTAAGGCAACCTGACATCTCGGGTGTAATATTCTACAACCTTCCAGGCGTGTAGGGCCCTACTTCTCGGTGGGAACATTATATGTGTCTATAACGTTGTATATCCTAATCTATGGCAACCTAATATCTCGGATGCAATATTTGACAACATTCCTGGCCTGTCGAACCCTATTTCTCGGAGGGAACAGTATATACGTCTATAACGGTATATATCCTAATCTAAGGCAACCTAACATCTCGGATGCAATGTTTGACAACATTCCTGGCCTGTCGAACCCTACTTCTCGCAGGGAACAGTATATACGTCTGTAACGTCATATATCCTAACCTAAGGCAACCTAACATCTCGGATGTAACATTTGACAACATTCCAGGCGTGTCGGTCCCTACGTCTCGGTGATAACATTACATGCGTCTATAACGTTATATATCCTAACCTAAGGCCACCTAACATTTCGTATGTAATATTTGACAACATTCCAGGCGTGTCGTCCCTACTTCTCGGTGGTAACATTATATGCGTCTATAACGTTGTATATCATAATCTAAGGCAACCTATCATCTCAGACGTAATATTTTACATCATTCCTGGTGTGTCGGAGCATACTGTTCGATGGGAATATTATATGCGTCTATAACGGTCGATATCGTAATCTAAGGCAATCTAACATCTGGGATGTAATATTGGCTACATTCCTGGCCTGTCGAACCCTACTTCTCGGAGGGAACAGTATATACATCTGTAACGTCATATATCCTAACCTAAGGCAACCTAACATCTCGGATGTAACAATTGACAACATTCCAGGCGTGTTGGAACCCTACGTCTCGGTGGTAACATTACGTGCGTCTATAACGTTGTATATCCTAATCTAAGGCAACCTAACATCTCGGATGCAATATTTGACAACATTCCTAGCCTGTCGAACCCTACTTCTCGGAGGGAACAGTATATACGTCTATAACTATATATATCTTAACCTAAGGCCACCTAACATCTCGTATGTAATATTTGACAACATTCCAGGCGTGTCGTCCCTACTTCTCGGTGGGAACATTATATGCGTCTATAACGTTGTATATCATAATCTAAGGCAACCTATCATCTCAGACGTAATATTTTACATCATTCCTGGTGTGTCGGAGCATACTTTTCGATGGGAATATTATATGCGTCTATAACGGTCGATATCGTAATCTAAGGCAATCTAACATGTGGGATGTAATATTGGCTACATTCCTGGCCTGTCGAACCCTACTTCTCGGAGGGAACAGTATATACGTCTATAACGTCATATATCCTAACCTAAGGCAACCTAACATTTCGGATGTAACATTTGACAACATTCCAGGCGTGTCGGTCCCTACGTCTCGGTGGTAACGTTACATGCGTCTATAACGTTATATATCCTAACCTAAGGCAACCTAACATCTCGGATGCAATATTTGACAGCATTCCTAGCCTGTCGAACCCTACTTCTCGGAGGGAACAGTATATACGTCTATAACGTTATATATCCTAACCGAAGGCAACCTGACATCTCGGATGTAATATTCTACATCATTCCAGGCGTGTCGGACCCTACCTCTCGGTGGGAACATTATATGAGTCTATAACGTTGTATATCATAATCTAAGGCAACCTATCATCTCAGACGTAATATTTTACAACATTCCTGGTGTGTCGGAGCATACTTTTCGGTGGTAACGTTACATGCGTCTATAACGTTATATATCCTAACCTAAGGCAACCTAACATCTCGGATGCAATATTTGACAACATTCCTAGCCTGTCGAACCCTACTTCTCGGAGGGAACAGTATATACGTCTATAACGTTATATATCCTAACCTAAGGCCACCTAACATTTCGTATGTAATATTTGACAACATTCCAGGCGTGTCGTCCCTACTTCTCGGTGGGAACATTATATGCGTCTATAACGTTGTATATCATAATCTAAGGCAACCTATCATCTCAGACGTAATATTTTACATCATTCCTGGTGTGTCGGAGCATACTGTTCGATGGGAATATTATATGCGTCTATAACGGTCGATATCGTAATCTAAGGCAATCTAACATCTGGGATGTAATATTGGCTACATTCCTGGCCTGTCGAACCCTACTTCTCGGAGGGAACAGTATATACATCTGTAACGTCATATATCCTAACCTAAGGCAACCTAACATCTCGGATGTAACATTTGACAACATTCCAGGCGTGTTGGAACCCTACGTCTCGGTGGTAACATTACGTGCGTCTATAACGTTGTATATCCTAATCTAAGGCAACCTAACATCTCGGATGCAATATTTGACAACATTCCTAGCCTGTCGAACCCTACTTCTCGGAGGGAACAGTATATACGTCTATAACTATATATATCTTAACCTAAGGCCACCTAACATCTCGTATGTAATATTTGACAACATTCCAGGCGTGTCGTCCCTACTTCTCGGTGGGAACATTATATGCGTCTATAACGTTGTATATCATAATCTAAGGCAACCTATCATCTCAGACGTAATATTTTACATCATTCCTGGTGTGTCGGAGCATACTTTTCGATGGGAATATTATATGCGTCTATAACGGTCGATATCGTAATCTAAGGCAATCTAACATGTGGGATGTAATATTGGCTACATTCCTGGCCTGTCGAACCCTACTTCTCGGAGGGAACAGTATATACGTCTATAACGTCATATATCCTAACCTAAGGCAACCTAACATTTTTGGATGTAACATTTGACAACATTCCAGGCGTGTCGGTCCCTACGTCTCGGTGGTAACGTTACATGCGTCTATAACGTTATATATCCTAACCTAAGGCAACCTAACATCTCGGATGCAATATTTGACAGCATTCCTAGCCTGTCGAACCCTACTTCTCGGAGGGAACAGTATATACGTCTATAACGTTATATATCCTAACCGAAG
This sequence comes from Xylocopa violacea, assembly GCA_963969225.1. Classification (NCBI taxonomy): domain Eukaryota; kingdom Metazoa; phylum Arthropoda; class Insecta; order Hymenoptera; family Apidae; genus Xylocopa; species Xylocopa violacea. Next base: position 4,683,213 of record CAXAJV010000014.1, on the reverse strand, counting down.
GCAACCTGACATCTCGGATGTAATATTCTACATCATTCCAGGCGTGTCGGACCCTACCTCTCGGTGGGAACATTATATGAGTCTATAACGTTGTATATCATAATCTAAGGCAACCTATCATCTCAGACGTAATATTTTACAACATTCCTGGTGTGTCGGAGCATACTTTTCGGTGGTAACGTTACATGCGTCTATAACGTTATATATCCTAACCTAAGGCAACCTAACATCTCGGATGCAATATTTGACAACATTCCTAGCCTGTCGAACCCTACTTCTCGGAGGGAACAGTATATACGTCTATAACGTTATATATCCTAACCTAAGGCCACCTAACATTTCGTATGTAATATTTGACAACATTCCAGGCGTGTCGTCCCTACTTCTCGGTGGGAACATTATATGCGTCTATAACGTTGTATATCATAACCTAAGGCAACCTATCATCTCAGACGTAATATTTTACATCATTCCTGGTGTGTCGGTGCATACTTTTCGGTGGGAATATTATATGCGTCTATAACGGTCGATATCGTAATCTAAGGCAATCTAACATCTCGGATGCAATATTTGACAACATTCCTGTCCTGTCGAACCCTACTTCTCGGAGAGAACAGTATATACGCCTATAACGTTATATATCCTAACCTAGGGCAACCTAACATCTCGGATGTAATATTCTACAACCTTCCAGGCGTGTCGGACCGGACTTCTCGGTGGGAACATTATATGCGTCTATAACGTTGTATATCCTTATCTAAGGCAACCTAACATCTCGGATGCAATATTTGGCAACATTCCTGATCTATCGAACCCTACTTCCCTGAGGGAACAGTATATACGTCTACAACGGTATATATGATAATCTAAGGCAAGCTAACATCTCGGATGCAATATTTGACAACATTCCTGGCCTGTCGAACCCTACTTCTCGGAGGGATCAGAATATACGTCTGTAACGTCATATATCCTAACCTAAGACAAAGTAACATCCCGGATGTAACATTTGACAACATTCCAGGCGTGTCGGGCCCTACGTCTCGGTGATAACATTACATGCGTCTATAACGTTCTATATCCTAACCTAAGGCCACATAACATTTCGTATGTAATATTCGACAACATTCCAGGCGTGTCGTCCCTACTTCTCGGTGGGAACATTATATGCGTCTATAACGGTCGATATCGTAATCTAAGGCAATCTAACATCTGGGATGTAGTATTGGCTACATTCCTGGCCTGTCGAACCCTACTTCTCGGAGGGAACAGTATATACGTCTATAACGTCATATATCCTAACCTAAGGCAACCTAACACTTCGGATGTAACATTTGACAACATTCCAGGCGTGTCGTCCCTACTTCTCGGTGGTAACATTATATGCGTCTATAACGTTGTATATCATAATCTAAGGCAACCTATCATCTCAGACGTAATATTTTACATCATTCCTGGTGTGTCGGAGCATACTGTTCGATGGGAATATTATATGCGTCTATAACGGTCGATATCGTAATCTAAGGCAATCTAACATCTGGGATGTAATATTGGCTACATTCCTGGCCTGTCGAACCCTACTTCTCGGAGGGAACAGTATATACATCTGTAACGTCATATATCCTAACCTAAGGCAACCTAACATCTCGGATGTAACCATTGACAACATTCCAGGCGTGTTGGAACCCTACGTCTCGGTGGTAACATTACGTGCGTCTATAACGTTGTATATCCTAATCTAAGGCAACCTAACATCTCGGATGCAATATTTGACAACATTCCTAGCCTGTCGAACCCTACTTCTCGGAGGGAACAGTATATACGTCTATAACTATATATATCTTAACCTAAGGCCACCTAACATCTCGTATGTAATATTTGACAACATTCCAGGCGTGTCGTCCCTACTTCTCGGTGGGAACATTATATGCGTCTATAACGTTGTATATCATAATCTAAGGCAACCTATCATCTCAGACGTAATATTTTACATCATTCCTGGTGTGTCGGAGCATACTTTTCGATGGGAATATTATATGCGTCTATAACGGTCGATATCGTAATCTAAGGCAATCTAACATGTGGGATGTAATATTGGCTACATTCCTGGCCTGTCGAACCCTACTTCTCGGAGGGAACAGTATATACGTCTATAACGTCATATATCCTAACCTAAGGCAACCTAACATTTCGGATGTAACATTTGACAACATTCCAGGCGTGTCGGTCCCTACGTCTCGGTGGTAACGTTACATGCGTCTATAACGTTATATATCCTAACCTAAGGCAACCTAACATCTCGGATGCAATATTTGACAGCATTCCTAGCCTGTCGAACCCTACTTCTCGGAGGGAACAGTATATACGTCTATAACGTTATATATCCTAACCGAAGGCAACCTGACATCTCGGATGTAATATTCTACATCATTCCAGGCGTGTCGGACCCTACTTCTCGGTGGGAACATTATATACGTCTATAACGTTATATATCCTAACCGAAGGCAACCTGACATCTCGGATGTAATATTCTACATCATTCCAGGCGTGTCGGACCCTACCTCTCGGTGGGAACATTATATGAGTCTATAACGTTGTATATCCCAATCTAAGCCAACCTATTATCTCAGACGTAATATTTTACAATATTCCTGGCGTGTCGGTGCATACTTTTCGGTGGGAATATTATATGCGTCTATAACGGTCGATATCGTAATCTAAGGCAATCTAACATCTCGGATGCAATATTTGACAGCATTCCTGGCCTGTCGAACCATACTTCTCGGAGAGAACAGTATATACGCCTATAACGTTATATATCCTAACCTAGGGCAACCTAACATCTCGGATGTAATATTCTACAACCTTCCAGGCGTGTCGGACTGTACTTCTCGGTGGGAATATTATATGCGTCTATAACGTTGTATATCCTTATCTAAGGCAACTTAACATCTCGGATGCAATATTTGACAACATTCCTGGCCTATCGAACCCTACTTCCCTGAGGGAACAGTATATACGTCTACAACGGTATATATCCTAATCTAAGGCAACCTAACATCTCGGATGCAATATTTGACAACATTCCTGGCCTGTCGAACCCTACTTCTCGGAGGGATCAGCATATACGTCTGTAACGTCATATATCCTAACCTAAGACAAAGTAACATCCCGGATGTAACATTTGACAACATTCCAGGCGTGTCGGTCCCTACGTCTCGGTGATAACATTACATGCGTCTATAACGTTCTATATCCTAACCTAAGGCCACATAACATTTCGTATGTAATATTTGACAACATTCCAGGCGTGTCGTCCCTACTTCTCGGTGGGAACATTATATGCGTCTATAACGGTCGATATCGTAATCTAAGGCAATCTAACATCTGGGATGTAATATTGGCTACATTCCTGGCCTGTCGAACCCTACTTCTCGGAGGGAACAGTATATACGTCTATAACGTCATATATCATAACCTAAGACAAAGTAACATCCCGGATGTAACATTTGACAACATTCCAGGCGTGTCGGTCCCTACGTCTCGGTGATAACATTACATGCGTCTATAACGTTCTATATCCTAACCTAAGGCCACATAACATTTCGTATGTAATATTTGGCAACATTCCAGGCGTGTCGTCCCTACTTCTCGGTGGGAACATTATATGCGTCTATAACGTTGTATATCATAATCTAAGGCAACCTATCATCTCAGACGTAATATTTCACATCATTCCTGGTGTGTCGGAGCATACTTTTCGATGGGAATATTATATGCGTCTATAACGGTCGATATCGTAATCTAAGGCAGTCTAACATCTGGGATGTAATATTGGCTACATTCCTGGCCTGTCGAACCCTACTTCTCGGAGGGAACAGTATATACGTCTGTAACGTCATATATCCTAACATAGGCAACCTAACATCTCGGATGTAACATTTGACAACATTCCAGGCGTGTCGGTCCCTACTTCTCGGAGGTATCATTACATGCGTCTATAACGTCATATATCCTAACCTAAGGCAACCTAACATCTCGGATGTAACATTTGACAACATTCCAGGCATGTCGGTCCCTACGTCTCGGTGGGAACATTATATGCGTCTATAACGTTATATATCCTTATCTAAGGCAACCTAACATCTCGGATGCAATATTTGACAACATTCCTAGCCTGTCGAACCCTACTTCTCGGAGGGAACAGTATATACATCTATAACGTTATATATCCTAACCTAAGGCAACCTCACATCTCGGATGTAATATTCTACATCATTCCAGGCGTGTCGGACCCTACTTCTCGGTGGGAACATTATATGAGTCTATAACGTTGTATATCCTAATCTAAGGCAACCTATTATCTCAGACGTAATATTTTACAATATTCCTGGCGTGTCGGTGCATACTTTTCGGTGGGAATATTATATGCGTCTATAACGGTCGATATCGTAATCTAAGGCAATCTAACATCTCGTATGCAATATTTGACAACATCCCTGGCCTGTCGAACCCTACTTCTCGGAGGGAACAGTATATACGTCTATAACGTTATATATCCTAACCTAGGGCAACCTAACATCTCGGATGTAATATTCTACAACCTTCCAGGCGTGTCGGACCCTACTTCTCGGTGGGAACACTATATGCGTCTATAACGTTGTATATCCTTATCTAAGGCAACCTAACATCTCGGATGCAATATTTGACAACATTCCTGGCCTGTTGAACCCTACTTCTCCGACGGAAGAGTATGTACGTCTATAACGTTATATATCCTAACCTGAGGCAACCTAACATTTCGGATATAACATTTGACAACATTCCAGGCGTGTCGGTCCCTACGTCTCGGTGGTAACATTAATGCGTCCATAACGGCACCGTAACAACTCGCATGTAATGTTTGACAAGATTCCTGTCGTATCGGACCCTACTTCTCGGTGGGAACAGTATATACGTCTCTAACGTTATATATCCTAACCTAAATCAACCTGACATGTCCGATGTAATATTCTACAACATTCCAGGCGTGTTGGACCCTACATCTCGGTGGGAACATTATATGCGTCTATAACGTTGTATATCCTAATCTAAGGCAACCTAACATCTCGGATGCAATATTTGACAACATTCCTGGCCTGTCGAACCCTACTTGCCGGAGGGAACAGTATATACGTCTATAACGGTATATATCCTAATCTAAGGCAACCTAACATCTCGGATGCAATATTTGACAACATTCCTGGCCTGTCGAACCCTACTTCTCGGAGGGAAGTGTATATACGTCTGTAGCGTCATGTATCCTAACATAAGGCAACCTAACATCTCGGATGTAACATTTGAAAACATTCCAGGCGTGTCGGTCCCTACTTCTCGGAGGTAACATTACATGCGTCTATAACGTTATATATCCTAACCTAAGGCAACCTAACATCTCGTATGTAATATTTGACAACATTCCTGGCCTGTCAAACCCTACTTCTCGGAGGGAACAGTATATACGTCTATAACGTTATATATCCTAACCGAAGGCAACATGACATCTCGGATGTAATATTCTACAACCTTCCAGGCGTGTCGGACCCTACTTCTCGGTGGGAACATTATATGCGTCTATAACGTTGCATATCCTAATCTAAGGCAACCTAACATCTCGGATTGCAATATTTGACAACATTCCTGGCCTCTCGAACCCTACTGCTCGGAGGGAACAGTATATACGTCTATAACGGTATAAATCCTAATCTAAGGCAACCTAACATCTCGGATGAAATATTTGAGAACATTCCTGGCCTGTCGAACCCTACTTCTCGGAGGGAACAATATATACGTCTGTAACGTGATATATCCTAACATAAGGCCACCTAACATCTCGAATATAATATTCTACAACCTTCCAGGCGTGTCGGACCCTACTTCTCGGTGGGAACATTATATGCGTCTATAACGTAGCATATCCTAATCTAAGGCAACCTAGCATCTCGGATTGCAATATTTGACAACATTCCTGGCCTCTCGAACCCTACTGCTCGGAGGGAACAGTATATACGTCTATAACGGTATATATCCTAATCTAAGGCAACCTAAGGTCTCGGATGAAATATTTGACAACATTCCTGGCCTGTCGAACCCTACTTCTCGGAGGGAACATTACATGCGTCTATAACGTTATACATCCTAACCTAAGGCCACCTAACATCTCGTATGTAATATTTGACAACATTCCTGGCGTGTCGAACCCTACTTCTCGGTGGGAACAGTATATACGTCTATAACGTTATATATCCTAACCTAAGGCAACCTAACATCCCGGATGTAATATTTGACAACATTCCTGGCGTGTTGGACCCTACTTCTCGGTGGAAACAGTATATATGTCTGTAACGTCATATATCCTAACCTAAGGCAACCTAACATCTCGGATGTAACATTTGACAACATTTCAGGTATGTCGGTCCCTACGTCTCGGTGGTAACATTATATGCGTCTATAACGTTATATATCCTTATCTAAGGCAACCTAACATCTCGGATGCAATATTTGACAACATTCCTGGCCTGTCGAACCCTACTTCTCGGAGGGAACAGTATATACGTCTGTAGCGTCATGTATCCTAACAAAAGGCAACCTAACGTCTCGGATGTAACATTTGACAACATTCCAGGCGTGCCGGTCCCTACTTCTCGGAGGTAACATTACATGCGTCTATAACGTTATATATCCTAACCTAAGGCAACCTAACTTCTCGTATGTAATATTTGACAACATTCCTGGCCTGTCGATCCCTACTTCTCGGAGGGAACAGTATATACGTCTATAACGTTATATATCCTAACCTAGGGCAACCTAACATCTCGGATGTAATATTCTACAACCTTCCAGGCGTGTCGGACCCTGCTTCTCGGTGGGAACACTATATGCGTATATAACGTTGTATATCCTTATCTAAGGCAACCTAACATCTCGGATGCAATATTTGACAACATTCCTGGCCTGTTGAACACTACTTCTCCGACGGAACAGTATGTACGTCTATAACGTTATATATCCTAACCTGAGGCAACCTAACATTTCGGATATAACATTTGACAACATTCCAGGGGTGTCGGTCCCTACGTCTCGGTGGTAACATTAATGCGTCTATAACGGCACCGTAACAACCCGCATGTAATATTTGACAACATTTCTGGCGTATCGGACCCTACTTCTCGGTGGGAACAGTATATACGTCTATAACGTTATATATCCTAACCTAAATCAACCTGACATGTCCGATGTAATATTCTACAACATTCCAGGCGTGTTGGACCCTACATCTCGGTGGGAACATTATATGCGTCTATAACGTTGTATATCCTAATCTAAGGCAACCTAACATCTCGGATGCAATATTTGACAACATTCCTGGCCTGTCGAACCCTACTTGCCGGAGGGAACAGTATATACGTCTATAACGGTATATATCCTAATCTAAGGCAACCTAACATCTCGGATGCAATATTTGACAACATTCCTGGCCTGTCGAACCCTACTTCTCGGAGGGAAGTGTATATACGTCTGTAGCGTCATGTATCCTAACATAAGGCAACCTAACATCTCGGATGTAACATTTGAAAACATTCCAGGCGTGTCGGTCCCTACTTCTCGGAGGTAACATTACATGCGTCTATAACGTTATATATCCTAACCTAAGGCAACCTAACATCTCGTATGTAATATTTGACAACATTCCTGGCCTGTCAAACCCTACTTCTCGGAGGGAACAGTATATACGTCTATAACGTTATATATCCTAACCGAAGGCAACATGACATCTCGGATGTAATATTCTACAACCTTCCAGGCGTGTCGGACCCTACTTCTCGGTGGGAACATTATATGCGTCTATAACGTTGCATATCCTAATCTAAGGCAACCTAACATCTCGGATTGCAATATTTGACAACATTCCTGGCCTCTCGAACCCTACTGCTCGGAGGGAACAGTATATACGTCTATAACGGTATAAATCCTAATCTAAGGCAACCTAACATCTCGGATGAAATATTTGAGAACATTCCTGGCCTGTCGAACCCTACTTCTCGGAGGGAACAATATATACGTCTGTAACGTGATATATCCTAACATAAGGCCACCTAACATCTCGAATATAATATTCTACAACCTTCCAGGCGTGTCGGACCCTACTTCTCGGTGGGAACATTATATGCGTCTATAACGTAGCATATCCTAATCTAAGGCAACCTAGCATCTCGGATTGCAATATTTGACAACATTCCTGGCCTCTCGAACCCTACTGCTCGGAGGGAACAGTATATACGTCTATAACGGTATATATCCTAATCTAAGGCAACCTAAGGTCTCGGATGAAATATTTGACAACATTCCTGGCCTGTCGAACCCTACTTCTCGGAGGGAACATTACATGCGTCTATAACGTTATACATCCTAACCTAAGGCCACCTAACATCTCGTATGTAATATTTGACAACATTCCTGGCGTGTCGAACCCTACTTCTCGGTGGGAACAGTATATACGTCTATAACGTTATATATCCTAACCTAAGGCAACCTAACATCCCGGATGTAATATTTGACAACATTCCTGGCGTGTTGGACCCTACTTCTCGGTGGAAACAGTATATATGTCTGTAACGTCATATATCCTAACCTAAGGCAACCTAACATCTCGGATGTAACATTTGACAACATTTCAGGTATGTCGGTCCCTACGTCTCGGTGGTAACATTATATGCGTCTATAACGTTATATATCCTTATCTAAGGCAACCTAACATCTCGGATGCAATATTTGACAACATTCCTGGCCTGTCGAACCCTACTTCTCGGAGGGAACAGTATATACGTCTGTAGCGTCATGTATCCTAACAAAAGGCAACCTAACGTCTCGGATGTAACATTTGACAACATTCCAGGCGTGCCGGTCCCTACTTCTCGGAGGTAACATTACATGCGTCTATAACGTTATATATCCTAACCTAAGGCAACCTAACTTCTCGTATGTAATATTTGACAACATTCCTGGCCTGTCGATCCCTACTTCTCGGAGGGAACAGTATATACGTCTATAACGTTATATATCCTAACCTAGGGCAACCTAACATCTCGGATGTAATATTCTACAACCTTCCAGGCGTGTCGGACCCTGCTTCTCGGTGGGAACACTATATGCGTATATAACGTTGTATATCCTTATCTAAGGCAACCTAACATCTCGGATGCAATATTTGACAACATTCCTGGCCTGTTGAACACTACTTCTCCGACGGAACAGTATGTACGTCTATAACGTTATATATCCTAACCTGAGGCAACCTAACATTTCGGATATAACATTTGACAACATTCCAGGGGTGTCGGTCCCTACGTCTCGGTGGTAACATTAATGCGTCTATAACGGCACCGTAACAACCCGCATGTAATATTTGACAACATTTCTGGCGTATCGGACCCTACTTCTCGGTGGGAACAGTATATACGTCTATAACGTTATATATCCAAACCTAAATCAACCTGACATGTCCGATGTAATATTCTACAACATTCCAGGCGTGTCGGACCCTACATTTCGGTGGGAACATTATATGCGTCTATAACGTTGTATATCCTAATCTAAGGCAACCTAACACCTCGGATGCAATATTTGACAACATTCCTGGCCTGTCGAACCCTACTTGTCGGAGGGAACAGTATATACGTCTATAACGGTATATATCCTAATCTAAGGCAACCTAACATCTCGGATGCAATATTTGACAACATTCCTGGCCTGTCGAACCCTACTTCTCGGAGGGAAGTGTATATACGTCTGTAGCGTCATGTATCCTAACATAAGGCAACCTAACATCTCGGATGTAACATTTGAAAACATTCCAGGCGTGTCGGTCCCTACTTCTCGGAGGTAACATTACATGCGTCTATAACGTTATATATCCTAACCTAAGGCAACCTAACATCTCGTATGTAATATTTGACAACATTCCTGGCCTGTCGATCCCTACTTCTCGGAGGGAACAGTATATACGTCTATAACGTTATATATCCTAACCTAGGGCAACCTAACATCTCGGATGTAATATTCTACAACCTTCCAGGCGTGTCGGACCCTGCTTCTCGGTGGGAACACTATATGCGTATATAACGTTGTATATCCTTATCTAAGGCAACCTAACATCTCGGATGCAATATTTGACAACATTCCTGGCCTGTTGAACACTACTTCTCCGACGGAACAGTATGTACGTCTATAACGTTATATATCCTAACCTGAGGCAACCTAACATTTCGGATATAACATTTGACAACATTCCAGGGGTGTCGGTCCCTACGTCTCGGTGGTAACATTAATGCGTCTATAACGGCACCGTAACAACCCGCATGTAATATTTGACAACATTTCTGGCGTATCGGACCCTACTTCTCGGTGGGAACAGTATATACGTCTATAACGTTATATATCCAAACCTAAATCAACCTGACATGTCCGATGTAATATTCTACAACATTCCAGGCGTGTCGGACCCTACATTTCGGTGGGAACATTATATGCGTCTATAACGTTGTATATCCTAATCTAAGGCAACCTAACACCTCGGATGCAATATTTGACAACATTCCTGGCCTGTCGAACCCTACTTGTCGGAGGGAACAGTATATACGTCTATAACGGTATATATCCTAATCTAAGGCAACCTAACATCTCGGATGCAATATTTGACAACATTCCTGGCCTGTCGAACCCTACTTCTCGGAGGGAAGTGTATATACGTCTGTAGCGTCATGTATCCTAACATAAGGCAACCTAACATCTCGGATGTAACATTTGAAAACATTCCAGGCGTGTCGGTCCCTACTTCTCGGAGGTAACATTACATGCGTCTATAACGTTATATATCCTAACCTAAGGCAACCTAACATCTCGTATGTAATATTTGACAACATTCCTGGCCTGTCGATCCCTACTTCTCGGAGGGAACAGTATATACGTCTATAACGTCATATATCCTAACCTAAGGCAACCTAACACTTCGGATGTAACATTTGACAACATTCCAGGCGTGTCGGTCCCTACGTCTCGGTGGTAACGTTACATGCGTCTATAACGTTATATATCCTAACCTAAGGCAACCTAACATCTCGGATGCAATATTTGACAACATTCCTGGCCTGTCGAACCCTACTTCTCGGAGGGATCAGCATATACGTCTGTAACGTCATATATCCTAACCTAAGACAAAGTAACATCCCGGATGTAACATTTGACAACATACCAGGCGTGTCGGGCCCTACGTCTCGGTGATAACATTACATGCGTCTACAACGTTCTATATCCTAACCTAAGGCCACATAACATTTCGTATGTAATATTTGACAACATTCCAGGCGTGTCGTCCCTACTTCTCGGTGGGAACATTATATGCGTCTATAACGGTCGATATCGTAATCTAAGGCAATCTAACATCTGGGATGTAATATTGGCTACATTCCTGGCCTGTCGAACCCTACTTCTCGGAGGGAACAGTATATACGTCTATAACGTCATATATCCTAACCTAAGGCAACCTAACACTTCGGATGTAACATTTGACACCATTCCAGGCGTGTCGGTCCCTACGTCTCGGTGGTAACGTTACATGCGTCTATAACGTTATATATCCTAACCTAAGGCAACCTAACATCTCGGATGCAATATTTGACAACATTCCTAGCCTGTCGAACCCTACTTCTCGGAGGGAACAGTATATACGTCTATAACGTTATATATCCTTACCGAAGGCAACCTGACATCTCGGATGTAATATTCTACATCATTCCAGGCGTGTCGGACCCTACTTCTCGGTGGGAACATTATATACGTCTATAACGTTATATATCCTAACCGAAGGCAACCTGACATCTCGGATGTAATATTCTACATCATTCCAGGCGTGTCGGACCCTACCTCTCGGTGGGAACATTATATGAGTCTATAACGTTGTATATCCCAATCTAAGCCAATCTATTATCTCAGACGTAATATTTTACAATATTCCTGGCGTGTCGGTGCATACTTTTCGGTGGGAATATTATATGCGTCTATAACGGTCGATATCGTAATCTAAGGCAATCTAACATCTCGGATGCAATATTTGACAGCATTCCTGGCCTGTCGAACCCTACTTCTCGGAGAGAACAGTATATACGCCTATAACGTTATATATCCTAACCTAGGGCAACCTAACATCTCGGATGTAATATTCTACAACCTTCCAGGCGTGTCGGACTGTACTTCTCGGTGGGAACATTATATGCGTCTATAACGTTGTATATCCTTATCTAAGGCAACTTAACATCTCGGATGCAATATTTGACAACATTCCTAGCCTGTCGAACCCTACTTCTCGGAGGGAACAGTATATACGTCTATAACGGTATATATCCTAATCTAAGGCAACCTAACATCTCGGATGCAATATTTGACAACATTCCTGGCCTGTCGAACCCTACTTCTCGGAGGGATCAGCATATACGTCTGTAACGTCATATATCCTAACCTAAGACAAAGTAACATCCCGGATGTAACATTTGACAACATTCCAGGCGTGTCGGTCCCTACGTCTCGGTGATAACATTGCATGCGTCTATAACGTTCTATATCCTAACCTAAGGCCACATAACATTTCGTATGTAATATTTGACAACATTCCAGGCGTGTCGTCCCTACTTCTCGGTGGGAACATTATATGCGTCTATAACGGTCGATATCGTAATCTAAGGCAATCTAACATCTGGGATGTAATATTGGCTACATTCCTGGCCTGTCGAACCCTACTTCTCGGAGGGAACAGTATATACGTCTATAACGTCATATATCATAACCTAAGACAAAGTAACATCCCGGATGTAACATTTGACAACATTCCAGGCGTGTCGGTCCCTACGTCTCGGTGATAACATTACATGCGTCTATAACGTTCTATATCCTAACCTAAGGCCACATAACATTTCGTATGTAATATTTGACAACATTCCTGGCCTGTCGAACCCTACTTCTCGGAGGGAACAGTATATACGTCTATAACGTTATATATCCTAACCTAGGGCAACCTAACATCTCGGATGCAATATTCTACAACCTTCCAGGCGTGTCGGACCCTACTTCTCGGTGGTAACATTACATTCGTCTATAACGTTATATATCCTAACCTAAGACAACCTAACATCTCGGATGCAATATTTGACAACATTCCTGGCCTCTCGAACTCTACTTCTGGGAGGGAACAGCATATAGGTCTATAACGTCATATATACTAGCCTAATGCAACCTAACATCTCGGATGTAACATTTGACAACATTCCAGGCGTGTCGTCCCTACTTCTCGGTGGGAACATTATATGCGTCTATAACGTTGTATATCATAATCTAAGGCAACCTATCATCTCAGACGTAATATTTTACATCATTCCTGGTGTGTCGGAGCATACTTTTCGATGGGAATATTATATGCGTCTATAACGTCATATATCCTAACCTAAGGCAACCTTACATCACGGATGTAACATTTGACAACATTCCAGGCGTGTCGGTCCCTACGTCTCGATGGTAACATTACATGCGTGTATAACGTTATATATCCTAACCTAAGGCAACCTATCATCTCAGACGTAATATTTTACAACATTCCTGGCCTGTCGAACCCTACTTCTGGGAGGGAACAGCATATACGTCTATAACGTCATATATACTAGCCTAATGGAACCTAACATCTCGGATGTAACATTTGACAACATTCCAGGCGTGTCGGTCCCTACGTCTCGGTGATAACATTACATGCGTCTATAACGTTATATATCCTAACCTAAGGCCACCTGACATCTCGGATTTAATATTCTACATCATTCCAGGCGTGTCGGACCCTACCTCTCGGTGGGAACATTATATGAGTCTATAACGTTGTATATCCCAATCTAAGCCAATCTATTATCTCAGACGTAATATTTTACAATATTCCTGGCGTGTCGGTGCATACTTTTCGGTGGGAATATTATATGCGTCTATAACGGTCGATATCGTAATCTAAGGCAATCTAACATCTCGGATGCAATATTTGACAGCATTCCTGGCCTGTCGAACCCTACTTCTCGGAGAGAACAGTATATACGCCTATAACGTTATATATCCTAACCTAGGGCAACCTAACATCTCGGATGTAATATTCTACAACCTTCCAGGCGTGTCGGACTGTACTTCTCGGTGGGAACATTATATGCGTCTATAACGTTGTATATCCTAACCTAAGACAACCTAACATCTCGGATGCAATATTTGACAACATTCCTGGCCTGTCGAACTCTACTTCTGGGAGGGAACAGCATATAGGTCTATAACGTCATATATACTAGCCTAATGCAACCTAACATCTCGGATGTAACATTTGACAACATTCCAGGCGTGTCGTCCCTACTTCTCGGTGGGAACATTATATGCGTCTATAACGTTGTATATCATAATCTAAGGCAACCTATCATCTCAGACGTAATATTTTACATCATTCCTGGTGTGTCGGAGCATACTTTTCGATGGGAATATTATATGCGTCTATAACGTCATATATCCTAACCTAAGGCAACCTTACATCACGGATGTAACATTTGACAACATTCCAGGCGTGTCGGTCCCTACGTCTCGATGGTAACATTACATGCGTGTATAACGTTATATATCCTAACCTAAGGCAACCTATCATCTCAGACGTAATATTTTACAACATTCCTGGCCTGTCGAACCCTACTTCTGGGAGGGAACAGCATATACGTCTATAACGTCATATATACTAGCCTAATGGAACCTAACATCTCGGATGTAACATTTGACAACATTCCAGGCGTGTCGGTCCCTACGTCTCGGTGATAACATTACATGCGTCTATAACGTTATATATCCTAACCTAAGGCCACCTGACATCTCGGATGTAATATTCTACATCATTCCAGGCGTGTCGGACCCTACCTCTCGGTGGGAACATTATATGAGTCTATAACGTTGTATATCCCAATCTAAGCCAATCTATTATCTCAGACGTAATATCTTACAATATTCCTGGCGTGTCGGTGCATACTTTTCGGTGGGAATATTATATGCGTCTATAACGGTCGATATCGTAATCTAAGGCAATCTAACATCTCGGATGCAATATTTGACAGCATTCCTGGCCTGTCGAACCCTACTTCTCGGAGAGAACAGTATATACGCCTATAACGTTATATATCCTAACCTAGGGCAACCTAACATCTCGGATGTAATATTCTACAACCTTCCAGGCGTGTCGGACTGTACTTCTCGGTGGGAACATTATATGCGTCTATAATGTTGTATATCCTTATCTAAGGCAACTTAACATCTCGGATGCAATATTTGACAACATTCCTGGCCTATCGAACCCTACTTCCCTGAGGGAACAGTATATACGTCTACAACGGTATATATCCTAATCTAAGGCAACCTAACATCTCGGATGCAATATTTGACAACATTCCTGGCCTGTCGAACCCTACTTCTCGGAGGGATCAGCATATACGTCTGTAACGTCATATATCCTAACCTAAGACAAAGTAACATCCCGGATGTAACATTTGACAACATTCCAGGCGTGTCGGTCCCTACGTCTCGGTGATAACATTACATGCGTCTATAACGTTCTATATCCTAACCTAAGGCCACATAACATTTCGTATGTAATATTTGACAACATTCCAGGCGTGTCGTCCCTACTTCTCGGTGGGAACATTATATGCGTCTATAACGGTCGATATCGTAATCTAAGGCAATCTAACATCTGGGATGTAATATTGGCTACATTCCTGGCCTGTCGAACCCTACTTCTCGGAGGGAACAGTATATACGTCTATAACGTCATATATCATAACCTAAGACAAAGTAACATCCCGGATGTAACATTTGACAACATTCCAGGCGTGTCGGTCCCTACGTCTCGGTGATAACATTACATGCGTCTATAACGTTCTATATCCTAACCTAAGGCCACATAACATTTCGTATGTAATATTTGACAACATTCCAGGCGTGTCGTCCCTACTTCTCGGTGGGAACATTATATGCGTCTATAACGTTATATATCCTAACCGAAGGCAACCTGACATCTCCGATGTAATATTCTACATCATTCCAGGCGTGTCGGACCCTACCTCTCGGTGGGAACATTATATGAGTCTATAACGTTGTATATCCCAATCTAAGCCAATCTATTATCTCAGACGTAATATTTTACAATATTCCTGGCGTGTCGGTGCATACTTTTCGGTGGGAATATTATATGCGTCTATAACGGTCGATATCGTAATCTAAGGCAATCTAACATCTCGGATGCAATATTTGACAGCATTCCTGGCCTGTCGAACCCTACTTCTCGGAGAGAACAGTATATACGCCTATAACGTTATATATCCTAACCTAGGGCAACCTAACATCTCGGATGTAATATTCTACAACCTTCCAGGCGTGTCGGACTGTACTTCTCGGTGGGAACATTATATGCGTCTATAACGTTGTATATCCTAACCTAAGACAACCTAACATCTCGGATGCAATATTTGACAACATTCCTGGCCTGTCGAACTCTACTTCTGGGAGGGAACAGCATATAGGTCTATAACGTCATATATACTAGCCTAATGCAACCTAACATCTCGGATGTAACATTTGACAACATTCCAGGCGTGTCGTCCCTACTTCTCGGTGGGAACATTATATGCGTCTATAACGTTGTATATCATAATCTAAGGCAACCTATCATCTCAGACGTAATATTTTACATCATTCCTGGTGTGTCGGAGCATACTTTTCGATGGGAATATTATATGCGTCTATAACGTCATATATCCTAACCTAAGGCAACCTTACATCACGGATGTAACATTTGACAACATTCCAGGCGTGTCGGTCCCTACGTCTCGATGGTAACATTACATGCGTGTATAACGTTATATATCCTAACCTAAGGCAACCTATCATCTCAGACGTAATATTTTACAACATTCCTGGCCTGTCGAACCCTACTTCTGGGAGGGAACAGCATATACGTTTATAACGTCATATATACTAGCCTAATGGAACCTAACATCTCGGATGTAACATTTGACAACATTCCAGGCGTGTCGGTCCCTACGTCTCGGTGATAACATTACATGCGTCTATAACGTTATATATCCTAACCTAAGGCCACCTAACATTTCGTATGTAATATTTGGCAACATTCCAGGCGTGTCGTCCCTACTTCTCGGTGGGAACGTTATATGCGTCTATAACGTTGTATATCATAATCTAAGGCAACCTATCATCTCAGACGTAATATTTTACATCATTCCTGGTGTGTCGGAGCATACTTTTCGATGGGAATATTATATGCGTCTATAACGGTCGATATCGTAATCTAAGGCAGTCTAACATCTGGGATGTAATATTGGCTACATTCCTGGCCTGTCGAAACCTACTTCTCGGAGGGAACAGTATATACGTCTGTAGCGTCATATATCCTAACATAGGCAACCTAACATCTCGGATGTAACATTTGACAACATTCCAGGCGTGTCGGTCCCTACGTCTCGGTGGGAACATTATATGCGTCTATAACGTTATATATCCTTATCTAAGGCAACCTAACATCTCGGATGCAATATTTGACAACATTCCTAGCCTGTCGAACCCTACTTCTCGGAGGGAACAGTATATACGTCTATAACGTCATATATCCTAACCTAAGGCAACCTAACACTTCGGATGTAACATTTGACACCATTCCAGGCGTGTCGGTCCCTACGTCTCGGTGGTAACGTTACATGCGTCTATAACGTTATATATCCTAACCTAAGGCCACCTAACATTTCGTATGTAATATTTGGCAACATTCCAGGCGTGTCGTCCCTACTTCTCGGTGGGAACGTTATATGCGTCTATAACGTTGTATATCATAATCTAAGGCAACCTATCATCTCAGACGTAATATTTTACATCATTCCTGGTGTGTCGGAGCATACTTTTCGATGGGAATATTATATGCGTCTATAACGGTCGATATCGTAATCTAAGGCAGTCTAACATCTGGGATGTAATATTGGCTACATTCCTGGCCTGTCGAAACCTACTTCTCGGAGGGAACAGTATATACGTCTGTAGCGTCATATATCCTAACATAGGCAACCTAACATCTCGGATGTAACATTTGACAACATTCCAGGCGTGTCGGTCCCTACGTCTCGGTGGGAACATTATATGCGTCTATAACGTTATATATCCTTATCTAAGGCAACCTAACATCTCGGATGCAATATTTGACAACATTCCTAGCCTGTCGAACCCTACTTCTCGGAGGGAACAGTATATACGTCTATAACGTCATATATCCTAACCTAAGGCAACCTAACACTTCGGATGTAACATTTGACACCATTCCAGGCGTGTCGGTCCCTACGTCTCGGTGGTAACGTTACATGCGTCTATAACGTTATATATCCTAACCTAAGGCAACCTAACATCTCGGATGCAATATTTGACAACATTCCTAGCCTGTCGAACCCTACTTCTCGGAGGGAACAGTATATACGTCTATAACGTTATATATCCTTACCGAAGGCAACCTGACATCTCGGATGTAATATTCTACATCATTCCAGGCGTGTCGGACCCTACTTCTCGGTGGGAACATTATATACGTCTATAACGTTATATATCCTAACCGAAGGCAACCTGACATCTCGGATGTAATATTCTACATCATTCCAGGCGTGTCGGACCCTACCTCTCGGTGGGAACATTATATGAGTCTATAACGTTGTATATCCCAATCTAAGCCAATCTATTATCTCAGACGTAATATTTTACAATATTCCTGGCGTGTCGGTGCATACTTTTCGGTGGGAATATTATATGCGTCCATAACGGTCGATATCGTAATCTAAGGCAATCTAACATCTCGGATGCAATATTTGACAGCATTCCTGGCCTGTCGAACCCTACTTCTCGGAGAGAACAGTATATACGCCTATAACGTTATATATCCTAACCTAGGGCAACCTAACATCTCGGATGTAATATTCTACAACCTTCCAGGCGTGTCGGACTGTACTTCTCGGTGGGAACATTATATGCGTCTATAACGTTGTATATCCTTATCTAAGGCAACTTAACATCTCGGATGCAATATTTGACAACATTCCTAGCCTGTCGAACCCTACTTCTCGGAGGGAACAGTATATACGTCTATAACGGTATATATCCTAATCTAAGGCAACCTAACATCTCGGATGCAATATTTGACACCATTCCTGGCCTGTCGAACCCTACTTCTTGGAGGGATCAGCATATACGTCTGTAACGTCATATATCCTAACCTAAGACAAAGTAACATCCCGGATGTAACATTTGACAACATTCCAGGCGTGTCGGTCCCTACGTCTCGGTGATAACATTGCATGCGTCTATAACGTTCTATATCCTAACCTAAGGCCACATAACATTTCGTATGTAATATTTGACAACATTCCAGGCGTGTCGTCCCTACTTCTCGGTGGGAACATTATATGCGTCTATAACGGTCGATATCGTAATCTAAGGCAATCTAACATCTGGGATGTAATATTGGCTACATTCCTGGCCTGTCGAACCCTACTTCTCGGAGGGAACAGTATATACGTCTATAACGTCATATATCATAACCTAAGACAAAGTAACATCCCGGATGTAACATTTGACAACATTCCAGGCGTGTCGGTCCCTACGTCTCGGTGATAACATTACATGCGTCTATAACGTTCTATATCCTAACCTAAGGCCACATAACATTTCGTATGTAATATTTGACAACATTCCAGGCGTGTCGTCCCTACTTCTCGGTGGGAACATTATATGCGTCTATAACGTTATATATCCTAACCGAAGGCAACCTGACATCTCGGATGTAATATTCTACATCATTCCAGGCGTGTCGGAACCTACTTCTCGGTGGGAACATTATATGAGTCTATAACGTTGTATATCCTAATCTAAGGCAACCTATTATCTCAGACGTAATATTTTACAATACTCCTGGCGTGGCGGTGCATACTTTTCGGTGATAACATTACATGCGTCTATAACGTTCTATATCCTAACCTAAGGCCACATAACATTTCGTATGTAATATTTGACAACATTCCAGGCGTGTCGTCCCTACTTCTCGGTGGGAACATTATATGCGTCTATAACGTTATATATCCTAACCGAAGGCAACCTGACATCTCCGATGTAATATTCTACATCATTCCAGGCGTGTCGGAACCTACTTCTCGGTGGGAACATTATATGAGTCTATAACGTTGTATATCCTAATCTAAGGCAACCTATTATCTCAGACGTAATATTTTACAATACTCCTGGCGTGGCGGTGCATACTTTTCGGTGGGAATATTATATGCGTCTATAACGGTCGATATCGTAATCTAAGGCAATCTAACATCTCGGATGCAATATTTGACAACATTCCTGGCCTGTCGAACCCTACTTCTCGGAGGGAACAGTATATACGTCTATAACGTTATATATCCTAACCTAGGGCAACCTAACATCTCGGATGTAATATTCTACAACCTTCCAGGCGTGTCGGACCCTACTTCTCGGTGGTAACATTACATTCGTCTATAACGTTATATATCCTAACCTAAGACAACCTAACATCTCGGATGCAATATTTGACAACATTCCTGGCCTGTCGAACTCTACTTCTGGGAGGGAACAGCATATAGGTCTATAACGTCATATATACTAGCCTAATGCAACCTATCATCTCGGATGTAACATTTGACAACATTCCAGGCGTGTCGTCCCTACTTCTCGGTGGGAACATTATATGCGTCTATAACGTTGTATATCATAATCTAAGGCAACCTATCATCTCAGACGTAATATTTTACATCATTCCTGGTGTGTCGGAGCATACTTTTCGATGGGAATATTATATGCGTCTATAACGTCATATATCCTAACCTAAGGCAACCTTACATCACGGATGTAACATTTGACAACATTCCAGGCGTGTCGGTCCCTACGTCTCGATGGTAACATTACATGCGTGTATAACGTTATATATCCTAACCTAAGGCAACCTATCATCTCAGACGTAATATTTTACAACATTCCTGGCCTGTCGAACCCTACTTCTGGGAGGGAACAGCATATACGTTTATAACGTCATATATACTAGCCTAATGGAACCTAACATCTCGGATGTAACATTTGACAACATTCCAGGCGTGTCGGTCCCTACGTCTCGGTGATAACATTACATGCGTCTATAACGTTATATATCCTAACCTAAGGCCACCTAACATTTCGTATGTAATATTTGGCAACATTCCAGGCGTGTCGTCCCTACTCCTCGGTGGGAACGTTATATGCGTCTATAACGTTGTATATCATAATCTAAGGCAACCTATCATCTCAGACGTAATATTTTACATCATTCCTGGTGTGTCGGAGCATACTTTTCGATGGGAATATTATATGCGTCTATAACGGTCGATATCGTAATCTAAGGCAGTCTAACATCTGGGATGTAATATTGGCTACATTCCTGGCCTGTCGAAACCTACTTCTCGGAGGGAACAGTATATACGTCTGTAGCGTCATATATCCTAACATAGGCAACCTAACATCTCGGATGTAACATTTGACAACATTCCAGGCGTGTCGGTCCCTACGTCTCGGTGGGAACATTATATGCGTCTATAACGTTATATATCCTTATCTAAGGCAACCTAACATCTCGGATGCAATATTTGACAACATTCCTAGCCTGTCGAACCCTACTTCTCGGAGGGAACAGTATATACGTCTATAACGTCATATATCCTAACCTAAGGCAACCTAACACTTCGGATGTAACATTTGACACCATTCCAGGCGTGTCGGTCCCTACGTCTCGGTGGTAACGTTACATGCGTCTATAACGTTATATATCCTAACCTAAGGCAACCTAACATCTCGGATGCAATATTTGACAACATTCCTAGCCTGTCGAACCCTACTTCTCGGAGGGAACAGTATATACGTCTATAACGTTATATATCCTTACCGAAGGCAACCTGACATCTCGGATGTAATATTCTACATCATTCCAGGCGTGTCGGACCCTACTTCTCGGTGGGAACATTATATACGTCTATAACGTTATATATCCTAACCGAAGGCAACCTGACATCTCGGATGTAATATTCTACATCATTCCAGGCGTGTCGGACCCTACCTCTCGGTGGGAACATTATATGAGTCTATAACGTTGTATATCCCAATCTAAGCCAATCTATTATCTCAGACGTAATATTTTACAATATTCCTGGCGTGTCGGTGCATACTTTTCGGTGGGAATATTATATGCGTCTATAACGGTCGATATCGTAATCTAAGGCAATCTAACATCTCGGATGCAATATTTGACAGCATTCCTGGCCTGTCGAACCCTACTTCTCGGAGAGAACAGTATATACGCCTATAACGTTATATATCCTAACCTAGGGCAACCTAACATCTCGGATGTAATATTCTACAACCTTCCAGGCGTGTCGGACTTTACTTCTCGGTGGGAACATTATATGCGTCTATAACGTTGTATATCCTTATCTAAGGCAACTTAACATCTCGGATGCAATATTTGACAACATTCCTAGCCTGTCGAACCCTACTTCTCGGAGGGAACAGTATATACGTCTATAACGGTATATATCCTAATCTAAGGCAACCTAACATCTCGGATGCAATATTTGACAACATTCCTGGCCTGTCGAACCCTACTTCTTGGAGGGATCAGCATATACGTCTGTAACGTCATATATCCTAACCTAAGACAAAGTAACATCCCGGATGTAACATTTGACAACATTCCAGGCGTGTCGGTCCCTACGTCTCGGTGATAACATTGCATGCGTCTATAACGTTCTATATCCTAACCTAAGGCCACATAACATTTCGTATGTAATATTTGACAACATTCCAGGCGTGTCGTCCCTACTTCTCGGTGGGAACATTATATGCGTCTATAACGGTCGATATCGTAATCTAAGGCAATCTAACATCTGGGATGTAATATTGGCTACATTCCTGGCCTGTCGAACCCTACTTCTCGGAGGGAACAGTATATACGTCTATAACGTCATATATCATAACCTAAGACAAAGTAACATCCCGGATGTAACATTTGACAACATTCCAGGCGTGTCGGTCCCTACGTCTCGGTGATAACATTACATGCGTCTATAACGTTCTATATCCTAACCTAAGGCCACATAACATTTCGTATGTAATATTTGACAACATTCCAGGCGTGTCGTCCCTACTTCTCGGTGGGAACATTATATGCGTCTATAACGTTATATATCCTAACCGAAGGCAACCTGACATCTCGGATGTAATATTCTACATCATTCCAGGCGTGTCGGAACCTACTTCTCGGTGGGAACATTATATGAGTCTATAACGTTGTATATCCTAATCTAAGGCAACCTATTATCTCAGACGTAATATTTTACAATACTCCTGGCGTGGCGGTGCATACTTTTCGGTGGGAATATTATATGCGTCTATAACGGTCGATATCGTAATCTAAGGCAATCTAACATCTCGGATGCAATATTTGACAACATTCCTGGCCTGTCGAACCCTACTTCTCGGAGGGAACAGTATATACGTCTATAACGTTATATATCCTAACCTAGGGCAACCTAACATCTCGGATGCAATATTCTACAACCTTCCAGGCGTGTCGGACCCTACTTCTCGGTGGTAACATTACATTCGTCTATAACGTTATATATCCTAACCTAAGACAACCTAACATCTCGGATGCAATATTTGACAACATTCCTGGCCTGTCGAACTCTACTTCTGGGAGGGAACAGCATATAGGTCTATAACGTCATATATACTAGCCTAATGCAACCTAACATCTCGGATGTAACATTTGACAACATTCCAGGCGTGTCGTCCCTACTTCTCGGTGGGAACATTATATGCGTCTATAACGTTGTATATCATAATCTAAGGCAACCTATCATCTCAGACGTAATATTTTACATCATTCCTGGTGTGTCGGAGCATACTTTTCGATGGGAATATTATATGCGTCTATAACGTCATATATCCTAACCTAAGGCAACCTTACATCACGGATGTAACATTTGACAACATTCCAGGCGTGTCGGTCCCTACGTCTCGATGGTAACATTACATGCGTGTATAACGTTATATATCCTAACCTAAGGCAACCTATCATCTCAGACGTAATATTTTACAACATTCCTGGCCTGTCGAACCCTACTTCTGGGAGGGAACAGCATATACGTCTATAACGTCATATATACTAGCCTAATGGAACCTAACATCTCGGATGTAACATTTGACAACATTCCAGGCGTGTCGGTCCCTACGTCTCGGTGATAACATTACATGCGTCTATAACGTTATATATCCTAACCTAAGGCCACCTGACATCTCGGATGTAATATTCTACATCATTCCAGGCGTGTCGGACCCTACCTCTCGGTGGGAACATTATATGAGTCTATAACGTTGTATATCCCAATCTAAGCCAATCTATTATCTCAGACGTAATATTTTACAATATTCCTGGCGTGTCGGTGCATACTTTTCGGTGGGAATATTATATGCGTCTATAACGGTCGATATCGTAATCTAAGGCAATCTAACATCTCGGATGCAATATTTGACAGCATTCCTGGCCTGTCGAACCCTACTTCTCGGAGAGAACAGTATATACGCCTATAACGTTATATATCCTAACCTAGGGCAACCTAACATCTCGGATGTAATATTCTACAACCTTCCAGGCGTGTCGGACTGTACTTCTCGGTGGGAACATTATATGCGTCTATAATGTTGTATATCCTTATCTAAGGCAACTTAACATCTCGGATGCAATATTTGACAACATTCCTGGCCTATCGAACCCTACTTCCCTGAGGGAACAGTATATACGTCTACAACGGTATATATCCTAATCTAAGGCAACCTAACATCTCGGATGCAATATTTGACAACATTCCTGGCCTGTCGAACCCTACTTCTCGGAGGGATCAGCATATACGTCTGTAACGTCATATATCCTAACCTAAGACAAAGTAACATCCCGGATGTAACATTTGACAACATTCCAGGCGTGTCGGTCCCTACGTCTCGGTGATAACATTACATGCGTCTATAACGTTCTATATCCTAACCTAAGGCCACATAACATTTCGTATGTAATATTTGACAACATTCCAGGCGTGTCGTCCCTACTTCTCGGTGGGAACATTATATGCGTCTATAACGGTCGATATCGTAATCTAAGGCAATCTAACATCTGGGATGTAATATTGGCTACATTCCTGGCCTGTCGAACCCTACTTCTCGGAGGGAACAGTATATACGTCTATAACGTCATATATCATAACCTAAGACAAAGTAACATCCCGGATGTAACATTTGACAACATTCCAGGCGTGTCGGTCCCTACGTCTCGGTGATAACATTACATGCGTCTATAACGTTCTATATCCTAACCTAAGGCCACATAACATTTCGTATGTAATATTTGACAACATTCCAGGCGTGTCGTCCCTACTTCTCGGTGGGAACATTATATGCGTCTATAACGTTATATATCCTAACCGAAGGCAACCTGACATCTCCGATGTAATATTCTACATCATTCCAGGCGTGTCGGAACCTACTTCTCGGTGGGAACATTATATGAGTCTATAACGTTGTATATCCTAATCTAAGGCAACCTATTATCTCAGACGTAATATTTTACAATACTCCTGGCGTGGCGGTGCATACTTTTCGGTGGGAATATTATATGCGTCTATAACGGTCGATATCGTAATCTAAGGCAATCTAACATCTCGGATGCAATATTTGACAACATTCCTGGCCTGTCGAACCCTACTTCTCGGAGGGAACAGTATATACGTCTATAACGTTATATATCCTAACCTAGGGCAACCTAACATCTCGGATGTAATATTCTACAACCTTCCAGGCGTGTCGGACCCTACTTCTCGGTGGTAACATTACATTCGTCTATAACGTTATATATCCTAACCTAAGACAACCTAACATCTCGGATGCAATATTTGACAACATTCCTGGCCTGTCGAACTCTACTTCTGGGAGGGAACAGCATATAGGTCTATAACGTCATATATACTAGCCTAATGCAACCTATCATCTCGGATGTAACATTTGACAACATTCCAGGCGTGTCGTCCCTACTTCTCGGTGGGAACATTATATGCGTCTATAACGTTGTATATCATAATCTAAGGCAACCTATCATCTCAGACGTAATATTTTACATCATTCCTGGTGTGTCGGAGCATACTTTTCGATGGGAATATTATATGCGTCTATAACGTCATATATCCTAACCTAAGGCAACCTTACATCACGGATGTAACATTTGACAACATTCCAGGCGTGTCGGTCCCTACGTCTCGATGGTAACATTACATGCGTGTATAACGTTATATATCCTAACCTAAGGCAACCTATCATCTCAGACGTAATATTTTACAACATTCCTGGCCTGTCGAACCCTACTTCTGGGAGGGAACAGCATATACGTCTATAACGTCATATATACTAGCCTAATGGAACCTAACATCTCGGATGTAACATTTGACAACATTCCAGGCGTGTCGGTCCCTACGTCTCGGTGATAACATTACATGCGTCTATAACGTTATATATCCAAACCTAAGGCCACCTAACATTTCGTATGTAATATTTGGCAACATTCCAGGCGTGTCGTCCCTACTTCTCGGTGGGAACGTTATATGCGTCTATAACGTTGTATATCATAATCTAAGGCAACCTATCATCTCAGACGTAATATTTTACATCATTCCTGGTGTGTCGGAGCATACTTTTCGATGGGAATATTATATGCGTCTATAACGGTCGATATCGTAATCTAAGGCAGTCTAACATCTGGGATGTAATATTGGCTACATTCCTGGCCTGTCGAAACCTACTTCTCGGAGGGAACAGTATATACGTCTGTAGCGTCATATATCCTAACATAGGCAACCTAACATCTCGGATGTAACATTTGACAACATTCCAGGCGTGTCGGTCCCTACGTCTCGGTGGGAACATTATATGCGTCTATAACGTTATATATCCTTATCTAAGGCAACCTAACATCTCGGATGCAATATTTGACAACATTCCTAGCCTGTCGAACCCTACTTCTCGGAGGGAACAGTATATACGTCTATAACGGTATATATCCTAATCTAAGGCAACCTAACATCTCGGATGCAATATTTGACAACATTCCTGGCCTGTCGAACCCTACTTCTCGGAGGGATCAGCATATACGTCTGTAACGTCATATATCCTAACCTAAGACAAAGTAACATCCCGGATGTAACATTTGACAACATTCCAGGCGTGTCGGTCCCTACGTCTCGGTGATAACATTACATGCGTCTATAACGTTCTATATCCTAACCTAAGGCCACATAACATTTCGTATGTAATATTTGACAACATTCCAGGCGTGTCGTCCCTACTTCTCGGTGGGAACATTATATGCGTCTATAACGGTCGATATCGTAATCTAAGGCAATCTAACATCTGGGATGTAATATTGGCTACATTCCTGGCCTGTCGAACCCTACTTCTCGGAGGGAACAGTATATACGTCTATAACGTCATATATCATAACCTAAGACAAAGTAACATCCCGGATGTAACATTTGACAACATTCCAGGCGTGTCGGTCCCTACGTCTCGGTGATAACATTACATGCGTCTATAACGTTCTATATCCTAACCTAAGGCCACATAACATTTCGTATGTAATATTTGACAACATTCCAGGCGTGTCGTCCCTACTTCTCGGTGGGAACATTATATGCGTCTATAACGTTATATATCCTAACCGAAGGCAACCTGACATCTCCGATGTAATATTCTACATCATTCCAGGCGTGTCGGAACCTACTTCTCGGTGGGAACATTATATGAGTCTATAACGTTGTATATCCTAATCTAAGGCAACCTATTATCTCAGACGTAATATTTTACAATACTCCTGGCGTGGCGGTGCATACTTTTCGGTGGGAATATTATATGCGTCTATAACGGTCGATATCGTAATCTAAGGCAATCTAACATCTCGGATGCAATATTTGACAACATTCCTGGCCTGTCGAACCCTACTTCTCGGAGGGAACAGTATATACGTCTATAACGTTATATATCCTAACCTAGGGCAACCTAACATCTCGGATGTAATATTCTACAACCTTCCAGGCGTGTCGGACCCTACTTCTCGGTGGTAACATTACATTCGTCTATAACGTTATATATCCTAACCTAAGACAACCTAACATCTCGGATGCAATATTTGACAACATTCCTGGCCTGTCGAACTCTACTTCTGGGAGGGAACAGCATATAGGTCTATAACGTCATATATACTAGCCTAATGCAACCTATCATCTCGGATGTAACATTTGACAACATTCCAGGCGTGTCGTCCCTACTTCTCGGTGGGAACATTATATGCGTCTATAACGTTGTATATCATAATCTAAGGCAACCTATCATCTCAGACGTAATATTTTACATCATTCCTGGTGTGTCGGAGCATACTTTTCGATGGGAATATTATATGCGTCTATAACGTCATATATCCTAACCTAAGGCAACCTTACATCACGGATGTAACATTTGACAACATTCCAGGCGTGTCGGTCCCTACGTCTCGATGGTAACATTACATGCGTGTATAACGTTATATATCCTAACCTAAGGCAACCTATCATCTCAGACGTAATATTTTACAACATTCCTGGCCTGTCGAACCCTACTTCTGGGAGGGAACAGCATATACGTCTATAACGTCATATATACTAGCCTAATGGAACCTAACATCTCGGATGTAACATTTGACAACATTCCAGGCGTGTCGGTCCCTACGTCACGGTGATAACATTACATGCGTCTATAACGTTATATATCCTAACCTAAGGCCACCTAACATTTCGTATGTAATATTTGGCAACATTCCAGGCGTGTCGTCCCTACTTCTCGGTGGGAACGTTATATGCGTCTATAACGTTGTATATCATAATCTAAGGCAACCTATCATCTCAGACGTAATATTTTACATCATTCCTGGTGTGTCGGAGCATACTTTTCGATGGGAATATTATATGCGTCTATAACGGTCGATATCGTAATCTAAGGCAGTCTAACATCTGGGATGTAATATTGGCTACATTCCTGGCCTGTCGAAACCTACTTCTCGGAGGGAACAGTATATACGTCTGTAGCGTCATATATCCTAACATAGGCAACCTAACATCTCGGATGTAACATTTGACAACATTCCAGGCGTGTCGGTCCCTACGTCTCGGTGGGAACATTATATGCGTCTATAACGTTATATATCCTTATCTAAGGCAACCTAACATCTCGGATGCAATATTTGACAACATTCCTAGCCTGTCGAACCCTACTTCTCGGAGGGAACAGTATATACGTCTATAACGGTATATATCCTAATCTAAGGCAACCTAACATCTCGGATGCAATATTTGACAACATTCCTGGCCTGTCGAACCCTACTTCCCTGAGGGAACAGTATATACGTCTACAACGGTATATATCCTAATCTAAGGCAACCTAACATCTCGGATGCAATATTTGACAACATTCCTGGCCTGTCGAACCCTACTTCTCGGAGGGATCAGCATATACGTCTGTAACGTCATATATCCTAACCTAAGACAAAGTAACATCCCGGATGTAACATTTGACAACATTCCAGGCGTGTCGGTCCCTACGTCTCGGTGATAACATTACATGCGTCTATAACGTTCTATATCCTAACCTAAGGCCACATAACATTTCGTATGTAATATTTGACAACATTCCAGGCGTGTCGTCCCTACTTCTCGGTGGGAACATTATATGCGTCTATAACGGTCGATATCGTAATCTAAGGCAATCTAACATCTGGGATGTAATATTGGCTACATTCCTGGCCTGTCGAACCCTACTTCTCGGAGGGAACAGTATATACGTCTATAACGTCATATATCATAACCTAAGACAAAGTAACATCCCGGATGTAACATTTGACAACATTCCAGGCGTGTCGGTCCCTACGTCTCGGTGATAACATTACATGCGTCTATAACGTTCTATATCCTAACCTAAGGCCACATAACATTTCGTATGTAATATTTGACAACATTCCAGGCGTGTCGTCCCTACTTCTCGGTGGGAACATTATATGCGTCTATAACGTTATATATCCTAACCGAAGGCAACCTGACATCTCCGATGTAATATTCTACATCATTCCAGGCGTGTCGGAACCTACTTCTCGGTGGGAACATTATATGAGTCTATAACGTTGTATATCCTAATCTAAGGCAACCTATTATCTCAGACGTAATATTTTACAATACTCCTGGCGTGGCGGTGCATACTTTTCGGTGGGAATATTATATGCGTCTATAACGGTCGATATCGTAATCTAAGGCAATCTAACATCTCGGATGCAATATTTGACAACATTCCTGGCCTGTCGAACCCTACTTCTCGGAGGGAACAGTATATACGTCTATAACGTTATATATCCTAACCTAGGGCAACCTAACATCTCGGATGTAATATTCTACAACCTTCATGGCGTGTCGGACCCTACCTCTCGGTGGTAACATTACATTCGTCTATAACGTTATATATCCTAACCTAAGACAACCTAACATCTCGGATGCAATATTTGACAACATTCCTGGCCTGTCGAACTCTACTTCTGGGAGGGAACAGCATATAGGTCTATAACGTCATATATACTAGCCTAATGCAACCTAACATCTCGGATGTAACATTTGACAACATTCCAGGCGTGTCGTCCCTACTTCTCGGTGGGAACATTATATGCGTCTATAACGTTGTATATCATAATCTAAGGCAACCTATCATCTCAGACGTAATATTTTACATCATTCCTGGTGTGTCGGAGCATACTTTTCGATGGGAATATTATATGCGTCTATAACGTCATATATCCTAACCTAAGGCAACCTTACATCACGGATGTAACATTTGACAACATTCCAGGCGTGTCGGTCCCTACGTCTCGATGGTAACATTACATGCGTGTATAACGTTATATATCCTAACCTAAGGCAACCTATCATCTCAGACGTAATATTTTACAACATTCCTGGCCTGTCGAACCCTACTTCTGGGAGGGAACAGCATATACGTCTATAACGTCATATATACTAGCCTAATGGAACCTAACATCTCGGATGTAACATTTGACAACATTCCAGGCGTGTCGGTCCCTACGTCTCGGTGGTAACATTACATGCGTCTATAACGGTATATATCCTAATCTTAGGCAACCTACCATCTCGGATGTAACATTTTACAACATTTCAGGCGTGTCGGTCCCTACGTCTCGGTGGTAACATTACGTGCGTCTATAACGTTATATATGCTAACGTAAGGCAACCTAACATCTGGGATGCAATATTTGACAACCTTCCTTGCCTGTCGAACCCTACTTCTCGGAGGGAACAGTATATACGTCTATAACGTTATATATCCTAACCTAGGGCAACCTAACATCTCGGATGTAATATTCTACAACCTTCCAGGCGTGTCGGACCCTGCTTCTCGGTGGGAACACTATATGCGTCTATAACGTTGTATATCCTTATCTAAGGCAACCTAACATCTCGTATGCAATATTTGACAACATTCCTGGCCTGTTGAACCCTACTTCTCCGACGGAACAGTATGTACGTCTATAACGTTATATATCCTAACCTGAGGCAACCTAACATTTCGGATATAACATTTGACAACATTCCAGGGGTGTCGGTCCCTACGTCTCGGTGGTAACATTACATGCGTCTATAGCGTTATATATCCTAACCTAAGGCCACCTAACATCTCGTATGTAATATTTGACAACATTCCTGGCGTGTCGAACCCTACTTCTCGGTGGGAACAGTATATACGTCTGTAACGTCATATATCCTAACCTAAGGCAACCTAACATCTCGGATATAACATTTGACAACATTAAAGGCGTGTCGGTCACTACGTTTCGGAGGTAACACTACATACGTCTATAACGTTATATGTCCTAACCTAAGGCAACCTAACATCTCGGATGCAATATTTGACAACACTCCTGGCCTGTCGAACCCTACCTCTCGGTGGGAACAGTATATACGTCTATAACGATATATATCCTAACCTAAGGCAACCTAACATCTCGGATGTAACATTTGACAACATTCCAGGCGTGTCGGTCCCTACGTCTCGGTGGTAACATTAATGAGTCTATAACGGCAACGTAACAACTCGGTTGTAATATTTGACAACATTCCTGGCGTGTCGGGCCCTACTTCTCGGTGGTAACAGTATATACGTCTATAACGTTATATATCCTAACCTAAGGCAACCTGACATGTCGGATGTAATATTTTACAACATTCCAGGCGTGTCGGACCCTACATCTCGGTGGGAACATTATATGCGTCTATAACGTTGTATATCCTAACCTAAGGCAACCTGACATCTCGGATGTAATATTCTACAACCTTCCAGGCGTGTCGCAACCTACTTCTCGGTGGGAACATTATATACGTCTATAACGGTATATATCCTAATCTAAGGCAACCTAACATCTCGGATGCAATATTTGACAACATTCCTGGCCTGTCGAACCCTACTTCTCGGAGGGAACAGCATATACGTCTGTAGCGTCATGTATCCTAACAAAAGGCAACCTAACATCTCGGATGTAACATTTGACAACATTCCAGGCGTGTCGGTCCCTACTTCTCGGAGGTAACATTACATGCGTCTATAACGTTATATATCCTAACCTAAGGCAACCTAACATCTCGTATGTAATATTTGACAACATTCCTGGCCTGTCGAACCCTACTCCTCGGAGGCAACAGTATATACGTCTATAACGTTATATATCCTAACCTAGGGCAACCTAACATCTCGGATGTAATATTCTACAACCTTCCAGGCGTGTCGGACCCTGCTTCTCGGTGGGAACACTATATGCGTCTATAACGTTGTATATCCTTATCTAAGGCAACCTAACATCTCGGATGCAATATTTGACAACATTCCTGGCCTGTTGAACCCTACTTCTCCGACGGAACAGTATGTACGTCTATAACGTTATATATCCAAACCTGAGGCAACCTAACATTTCGGATATAACATTTGACAACATTCCAGGCGTGTCGGTCCCTACGTCTCGGTGGTAACATTAATGCGTCCATAACGGCACCGTAACAACTCGCATGTAATATTTGACAACATTCCTGGCGTATCGGACCCTACTTCTCGGTGGGAACAGTATATACGTCTATAACGTTATATATCCTAACCTAAATCATCCTGACATGTCCGATGTAATATTCTACAACATTTCAGGCGTGTCAGACCCTACATTTCCGTGGGAACATTATATGCGTCTATAACGTTGTATATCCTAATCTAAGGCAACCTAACATCTCGGATGCAATATTTGACAACATTCCTGGCCTGTCGAACCCTACTTGTCGGAGGGAACAGTATATACGTCTATAACGGTATATATCCTAATCTAAGGCAACCTAACATCTCGGATGCAATATTTGACAACATTCCTGGCCTGTCGAACCCTACTTCTCGGAGGGAAGTGTATATACGTCTGTAGCGTCATGTATCCTAACATAAGGCAACCTAACATCTCGGATGTAATATTCTGCAACCTTCCAGGCGTGTCGGACCCTACTTCTCGGTGGGAACATTATATGCGTCTATAACGTAGCATATCCTAATCTGAGGCAACCTAGCATCTCGGATTGCAATATTTGACAACATTCCTGGCCTCTCGAACCCTACTGCTCGGAGGGAACAGTATATACGTCTATAACGGTATATATCCTAATCTAAGGCAACCTAAGATCTCGGATGAAATATTTGACAACGTTCCTGGCCTGTCGAACCCTACTTCTCGGAGGGAACAGTATATACGTCTGTAACGTCATATATCCAAACCTAAGGCAACCTAACATCTCGGATGTAACATTTGACAACATTCCAGGCGTGTCGGTCCCTACGTCTCGGTGGTAACATTACATGCGTCTATAACGGTATATATCCTAATCTTAGGCAACCTAACATCTCGGATGTAACATTTTACAACATTCCAGGCGTGTCGGTTCCTACGTCTCGGTGGTAACGTTACATGCGTTTATAACGTTATATATCCTAACCTAAGGCAACCTAACATCTCGGATGTAACATTTGACAACATTCCAGGCGTGTCGGTCCCTACGTCTCGGTGGTAACATTACATGCCTCTATAACGGTATATATCCTAATCTTAGGCAACCTAACATCTCGGATGTAACATTTTACAACATTCCAGGCGTGTCGGTCCCTACGTCTCGGTGGTAACATTACATGCGTCTATAACGGTATATATCCTAATCTCAGGCAACCTAACATCTCGGATGTAACATTTTACAACATTCCAGGCCTGTCGGTCCCTACGTCTCGGTGGTAACATTACATGCGTCTATAACGTTATTTATCCTAACCTAAGGCCACCTAACATCTCGTATGTAATATTTGACAACATTCCTGGCGTGTCGAACCCTACTTCTCGGTGGGAACAGTATGTACGTCTATAACGGTGTATATCCTAATCTAAGGCAACCTAACATCTCGGATGTAATATTTGACAACATTCCTGGCCTGTCGAACCCCACATCTCGGAGGGAACAGTATATACGTCTATAGCGGTATATATCCTAATCTAAGGCCACCTAACATCTCGTATGTAATATTTGACAACATTCCTGGCGTGTCGAACCCTACTTCTCGGTGGGAACAGTATATACGTCTATAACGTTATATATCCTAACGTAAAGCAACCTAACATCTCGGATGTAATATTTGACAACATTCCTGGCGTGTCGGACCCTACTTCTCGGTGGGAACAGTATATACGTCTGTAACGTCATATATCCTAATCTAAGGCAACCTAACATCTCGGATGCAATATTTGACAACATTCCTGGCCTGTTGAACCCTACTTCTCCGACGGAACAGTATGTACGTCTATAACGTTATATATCCTAACCTGAGGCAACCTAACATTTCGGATATAACATTTGACAACATTCCAGGGGTGTCGGTCCCTACGTCTCGGTGGTAATATTAATGCGTCTATAACGGCACCGTAACAACTCGCATGTAATATTTGACAACATTCCTGGCGTATCGGATCCTACTTCTCGGTGGGAACAGTATATACGTCTATAACGTTATATATCCTAACCTAAATCATCCTGACATGTCCGATGTAATATTCTACAACATTCCAGGCGTGTCGGACCCTACATTTCGGTGGGAACATTATATGCGTCTATAACGTTGTATATCCTAATCTAAGGCAACCTAACACCTCGGATGCAATATTTGACAACATTCCTGGCCTGTCGAACCCTACTTGTCGGAGGGAACAGTATATACGTCTATAACGGTATATATCCTAATCTAAGGCAACCTAACATCTCGGATGCAATATTTGACAACATTCCTGGCCTGTCGAACCCTACTTCTCGGAGGGAAGTGTATATACGTCTGTAGCGTCCTGTATCCTAACATAAGGCAACCTAACATCTCGGATGTAACATTTGAAAACATTCCAGGCGTGTCGGTCCCTACTTCTCGGAGGTAACATTACATGCGTCTATAACGTTATATATCCTAACCTAAGGCAACCTAACATCTCGTATGTAATATTTGACAACATTCCTGGCCTGTCGAACCCTACTTCTCGGAGGGAACAGTATATACGTCTATAACGTTATATATCCTAACCGAAGGCAACCTGACATCTCGGATGTAATATTCTACAATCTTCCAGGCGTGTCGGACCCTACTTCTCGGTGGGAACATTATATGCGTCTATAACGTTGCATATCCTAATCTAAGGCAACCTAACATCTCGGATTGCAATATTTGACAACATTCCTGGCCTCTCGAACCCTACTGCTCGGAGGGAACAGTATATACGTCTATAACGGTATATATCCTAATCTAAGGCAACCTAACATCTCGGATGAAATATTTGACAACATTCCTGGCCTGTCGAACCCTACTTCTCGGAGGGAACAGTATATACGTCTGTAACGTCATATATCCTAACATAAGGCCACCTAAAATCTCGGATGTAGTATTCTACAACCTTCCAGGCGTGTCGGACCCTACTTCTCGGTGGGAACATTATATGCGTCTATAACGTAGCATATCCTAATCTAAGTCAACCTAGCATCTCGGATTGCAATATTTGACAACATTCCTGGCCTCTCGAACCCTACTGCTCGGAGGGAACAGTATATACGTCCATAACGGTATATATCCTAATCTAAGGCAACCTAAGATCTCGTATGAAATATTTGACAACATTCCTGGCCTGTCGAACCCTACTTCTCGGAGGGAACAGTATATACGTCTGTAACGTCATATATCCTAACCTAAGGCAACCTAACATCTCGGATGTAACATTTGACAACATTCCAGGCGTGTCGGTCCCTACGTCTCGGTGGTAACATTACATGCGTCTATAACGGTATATATCCTAATCTTAGGCAACCTAACATCTCGGATGTAACATTTTACAACATTTCAGGCGTGTCGGTCCCTACGTCTCGGTGGTAACATTACGTGCGTCTATAACGTTATATATGCTAACGTAAGGCAACCTAACATCTGGGATGCAATATTTGACAACCTTCCTTGCCTGTCGAACCCTACTTCTCGGAGGGAACAGTATATACGTCTATAACGTTATATATCCTAACCTAGGGCAACCTAACATCTCGGATGTAATATTCTACAACCTTCCAGGCGTGTCGGACCCTGCTTCTCGGTGGGAACACTATATGCGTCTATAACGTTGTATATCCTTATCTAAGGCAACCTAACATCTCGGATGCAATATTTGACAACATTCCTGGCCTGTTGAACCCTACTTCTCCGACGGAACAGTATGTACGTCTATAACGTTATATATCCTAACCTGAGGCAACCTAACATTTCGGATATAACATTTGACAACATTCCAGGGGTGTCGGTCCCTACGTCTCGGTGGTAACATTACATGCGTCTATAGCGTTATATATCCTAACCTAAGGCCACCTAACATCTCGTATGTAATATTTGACAACATTCCTGGCGTGTCGAACCCTACTTCTCGGTGGGAACAGTATATACGTCTATAACGTTATATATCCTAACCTAAGGCAACCTAACATCTCGGATGTAATATTTGACAACATTCCTGGCGTGTCGTACCCTACTTCTCGGTGGGAACAGTATATACGTCTGTAACGTCATATATCCTAACCTAAGGCAACCTAACATCTCGGATATAACATTTGACAACATTAAAGGCGTGTCGGTCACTACGTTTCGGAGGTAACACTACATACGTCTATAACGTTATATGTCCTAACCTAAGGCAACCTAACATCTCGGATGCAATATTTGACAACACTCCTGGCCTGTCGAACCCTACCTCTCGGTGGGAACAGTATATACGTCTATAACGATATATATCCTAACCTAAGGCAACCTAACATCTCGGATGTAACATTTGACAACATTCCAGGTGTGTCGGTCCCTACGTCTCGGTGGTAACATTAATGAGTCTATAACGGCAACGTAACAACTCGGTTGTAATATTTGACAACATTCCTGGCCTATCG
The DNA here is from genome assembly GCA_963969225.1 of Xylocopa violacea. Lineage (NCBI taxonomy): Eukaryota > Metazoa > Arthropoda > Insecta > Hymenoptera > Apidae > Xylocopa > Xylocopa violacea. The sequence continues at coordinate 4,645,333 of CAXAJV010000014.1, read as the reverse complement.
AACCCTACTTCTCGGAGGGAACAGTATATACGTCTGTAACGTCATATATCCTAACCTAAGGCAACCTAACATCTCGGATGTAACATTTGACAACATTCCAGGCGTGTCGGTCCCTACGTCTCGGTGGTAACATTACATGCGTCTATAACGGTATATATCCTAATCTTAGGCAACCTAACATCTCGGATGTAACATTTTACAACATTTCAGGCGTGTCGGTCCCTACGTCTCGGTGGTAACATTACGTGCGTCTATAACGTTATATATGCTAACGTAAGGCAACCTAACATCTGGGATGCAATATTTGACAACCTTCCTTGCCTGTCGAACCCTACTTCTCGGAGGGAACAGTATATACGTCTATAACGTTATATATCCTAACCTAGGGCAACCTAACATCTCGGATGAAATATTCTACAACCTTCCAGGCGTGTCGGACCCTGCTTCTCGGTGGGAACACTATATGCGTCTATAACGTTGTATATCCTTATCTAAGGCAACCTAACATCTCGGATGCAATATTTGACAACATTCCTGGCCTGTTGAACCCTACTTCTCCGACGGAACAGTATGTACGTCTATAACGTTATATATCCTAACCTGAGGCAACCTAACATTTCGGATATAACATTTGACAACATTCCAGGGGTGTCGGTCCCTACGTCTCGGTGGTAACATTACATGCGTCTATAGCGTTATATATCCTAACCTAAGGCCACCTAACATCTCGTATGTAATATTTGACAACATTCCTGGCGTGTCGAACCCTACTTCTCGGTGGGAACAGTATATACGTCTATAACGTTATATATCCTAACCTAAGGCAACCTAACATCTCGGATGTAATATTTGACAACATTCCTGGCGTGTCGTACCCTACTTCTCGGTGGGAACAGTATATACGTCTGTAACGTCATATATCCTAACCTAAGGCAACCTAACATCTCGGATATAACATTTGACAACATTAAAGGCGTGTCGGTCACTACGTTTCGGAGGTAACACTACATACGTCTATAACGTTATATGTCCTAACCTAAGGCAACCTAACATCTCGGATGCAATATTTGACAACACTCCTGGCCTGTCGAACCCTACCTCTCGGTGGGAACAGTATATACGTCTATAACGATATATATCCTAACCTAAGGCAACCTAACATCTCGGATGTAACATTTGACAACATTCCAGGCGTGTCGGTCCCTACGTCTCGGTGGTAACATTAATGAGTCTATAACGGCAACGTAACAACTCGGTTGTAATATTTGACAACATTCCTGGCGTGTCGGACCCTACTTCTCGGTGGTAACAGTATATACGTCTATAACGTTATATATCCTAACCTAAGGCAACCTGACATGTCGGATGTAATATTTTACAACATTCCAGGCGTGTCGGACCCTACATCTCGGTGGGAACATTATATGCGTCTATAACGTTGTATATCCTAACCTAAGGCAACCTGACATCTCGGATGTAATATTCTACAACCTTCCAGGCGTGTCGCACCCTACTTCTCGGTGGGAACATTATATACGTCTATAACGGTATATATCCTAATCTAAGGCAACCTAACATCTCGGATGCAATATTTGACAACATTCCTGGCCTATCGAACCCTACTTCTCGGAGGGAACAGCATATACGTCTGTAGCGTCATGTATCCTAACAAAAGGCAACCTAACATCTCGGATGTAACATTTGACAACATTCCAGGCGTGTCGGTCCCTACTTCTCGGAGGTAACATTACATGCGTCTATAACGTTATATATCCTAACCTAAGGCAACCTAACATCTCGTATGTAATATTTGACAACATTCCTGGCCTGTCGAACCCTACTCCTCGGAGGGAACAGTATATACGTCTATAACGTTATATATCCTAACCTAGGGCAACCTAACATCTCGGATGTAATATTCTACAACCTTCCAGGCGTGTCGGACCCTGCTTCTCGGTGGGAACACTATATGCGTCTATAACGTTGTATATCCTTATCTATGGCAACCTAACATCTCGGATGCAATATTTGACAACATTCCTGGCCTGTTGAACCCTACTTCTCCGACGGAACAGTATGTACGTCTATAACGTTATATATCCAATCCTGAGGCAACCTAACATTTCGGATATAACATTTGACAACATTCCAGGCGTGTCGGTCCCTACGTCTCGGTGGTAACATTAATGCGTCCATAACGGCACCGTAACAACTCGCATGTAATATTTGACAACATTCCTGGCGTATCGGACCCTACTTCTCGGTGGGAACAGTATATACGTCTATAACGTTATATATCCTAACCTAAATCATCCTGACATGTCCGATGTAATATTCTACAACATTCCAGGCGTGTCAGACCCTACATTTCCGTGGGAACATTATATGCGTCTATAACGTTGTATATCCTAATCTAAGGCAACCTAACATCTCGGATGCAATATTTGACAACATTCCTGGCCTGTCGAACCCTACTTGTCGGAGGGAACAGTATATACGTCTATAACGGTATATATCCTAATCTAAGGCAACCTAACATCTCGGATGCAATATTTGACAACATTCCTGGCCTGTCGAACCCTACTTCTCGGAGGGAAGTGTATATACGTCTGTAGCGTCATGTATCCTAACATAAGGCAACCTAACATCTCGGATGTAATATTCTGCAACCTTCCAGGCGTGTCGGACCCTACTTCTCGGTGGGAACATTATATGCGTCTATAACGTAGCATATCCTAATCTGAGGCAACCTAGCATCTCGGATTGCAATATTTGACAACATTCCTGGCCTCTCGAACCCTACTGCTCGGAGGGAACAGTATATACGTCTATAACGGTATATATCCTAATCTAAGGCAACCTAAGATCTCGGATGAAATATTTGACAACATTCCTGGCCTGTCGAACCCTACTTCTCGGAGGGAACAGTATATACGTCTGTAACGTCATATATCCTAACCTAAGGCAACCTAACATCTCGGATGTAACATTTGACAACATTCCAGGCGTGTCGGTACCTACGTCTCGGTGGTAACATTACATGCCTCTATAACGGTATATATCCTAATCTTAGGCAACCTAACATCTCGGATGTAACATTTTACAACATTCCAGGCGTGTCGGTCCCTACGTCTCGGTGGTAACATTACATGCGTCTATAACGGTATATATCCTAATCTCAGGCAACCTAACATCTCGGATGTAACATTTTACAACATTCCAGGCCTGTCGGTCCCTACGTCTCGGTGGTAACATTACATGCGTCTATAACGTTATTTATCCTAACCTAAGGCCACCTAACATCTCGTATGTAATATTTGACAACATTCCTGGCGTGTCGAACCCTACTTCTCCGTGGGAACAGTATGTACGTCTATAACGGTGTATATCCTAATCTAAGGCAACCTAACATCTCGGATGTAATATTTGACAACATTCCTGGCGTGTCGAACCCCACATCTCGGAGGGAACAGTATATACGTCTATAGCGGTATATATCCTAATCTAAGGCCACCTAACATCTCGTATGTAATATTTGACAACATTCCTGGCGTGTCGAACCCTACTTCTCGGTGGGAACAGTATATACGTCTATAACGTTATATATCCTAACGTAAGGCAACCTAACATCTCGGATGTAATATTTGACAACATTCCTGGCGTGTCGGACCCTACTTCTCGGTGGGAACAGTATATATGTCTGTAACGTCATATATCCTAACCTAAGGCAACCTAACATCTCGGATATAACATTTGACAACATTCCCGGCGTGTTGGAACCCTACGTCTCGGTGGTAACATTACGTGCGTCTATAACGTTATATATGGTAACCTAAGGCAACCTAACATCTCGGATGCAATATTTGACAACATTCCTAGCCTGTCGAACCCTACTTCTCGGAGGGAACAGTATATACGTCTATAACGTTACATATCCTAACCTAAGGGAACCTGACATCTCGGATGTAACATTTGACAACATTAAAGGCGTGTCGGTCACTACGTTTCGGAGGTAACACTACATACGTCTATAACGTTATATGTCCTAACCTAAGGCAACCTAACATCTCGGATGCAATATTTGACAACACTCCTGGCCTGTCGAACCCTACCTCTCGGTGGGAACAGTATATACGTCTATAACGATATATATCCTAACCTAAGGCAACCTAACATCTCGGATGTAACATTTGACAACATTCCAGGCGTGTCGGTCCCTACTTCTCGGAGGTAACATTACATGCGTCTATAACGATATATATCCTAACCTAAGGCAACCTAACATCTCGTATGTAATATTTGACAACATTCCTGGCCTGTCGAACCCTACTTCTCGGAGGGAACAGTATATACGTCTATAACGTTATATATCCTAACCTAGGGCAACCTAACATCTCGGATGTAATATTCTACAACCTTCCAGGCGTGTCGGACCCTGCTTCTCGGTGGGAACACTATATGCGTCTATAACGTTGTATATCCTCATCTAAGGCAACCTAACATCTCGGATGCAATATTTGACAACATTCCTGGCCTGTTGAACCCTACTTCTCCGACGGAACAGTATGTACGTCTATAACGTTATATATCCTAACCTGAGGCAACCTAACATTTCGGATATAACATTTGACAACATTCCAGGCGTGTCGGTCCCTACGTCTCGGTGGTAATATTAATGCGTCCATAACGGCACCGTAACAACTCGCATGTAATATTTGACAACATTCCTGGCGTATCGGATCCTACTTCTCGGTGGGAACAGTATATACGTCTATAACGTTATATATCCTAACCTAAATCATCCTGACATGTCCGATGTAATATTCTACAACATTCCAGGCGTGTCGGACCCTACATTTCGGTGGGAACATTATATGCGTCTATAACGTTGTATATCCTAATCTAAGGCAACCTAACATCTCGGATGCAATATTTGACAACATTCCTGGCCTGTCGAACCCTACTTGTCGGAGGGAACAGTATATACGTCTATAACGGTATATATCCTAATCTAAGGCAACCTAACATCTCGGATGCAATATTCGACAACATTCCTGGCTTGTCGAACCCTACTTCTCGGAGGGAAGTGTATATACTTCTGTAGCGTCATGTATCCTAACATAAGGCAACCTAACATCTCGGATGTAACATTTGAAAACATTCCAGGCGTGTCGGTCCCTACTTCTCGGAGGTAACATTACATGCGTCTATAACGTTATATATCCTAACCTAAGGCAACCTAACATCTCGTATGTAATATTTGACAACATTCCTGGCCTGTCGAACCCTACTTCTCGGACGGAACAGTATGTACGTCTATAACGTTATATATCCTAACCGAAGGCAACCTGACATCTCGGATGTAATATTCTACAACCTTCCAGGCGTGTCGGACCCTACTTCTCGGTGGGAACATTATATGCGTCTATAACGTTGCATATCCTAATCTAAGGCAACCTAACATCTCGGATTGCAATATCTGACAACATTCCTGGCCTCTCGAACCCTACTGCTCGGAGGGAACAGTATATACGTCTATAACGGTATATATCCTAATCTAAGGCAACCTAACATCTCGGATGAAATATTGGACAACATTCCTGGCCTGTAGAACCCTACTTCTCGTGGGGAACAGTATATACGTCTGTAACGTCATATATCCTAACATAAGGCCACCTAACATCTCGGATGTAATATTCTGCAACCTTCCAGGCGTGTCGGACCCTACTTCTCGGTGGGAACATTATATGCGTCTATAACGTAGCATATCCTAATCTGAGGCAACCTAGCATCTCGGATTGCAATATTTGACAACATTCCTGGCCTCTCGAACCCTACTGCTGGGAGGGAACAGTATATACGTCTATAACGGTATATATCCTAATCTAAGGCAACCTAAGATCTCGGATGAAATATTTGACAACATTCCTGGCCTGTCGAACCCTACTTCTCGGAGGGAACAGTATATACGTCTGTAACGTCATATATCCTAACCTAAGGCAACCTAACATCTCGGATGTAACATTTGACAACATTCCAGGCGTGTCGGTCCCTACGTCTCGGTGGTAACATTACATGCCTCTATAACGGTATATATCCTAATCTTAGGCAACCTAACATCTCGGATGTAACATTTTACAACATTCCCGGCGTGTCGGTCCCTACGTCTCGGTGGTAACATTACATGCGTCTATAACGGTATATATCCTAATCTCAGGCAACCTAACATCTCGGATGTAACATTTTACAACATTCCAGGCCTGTCGGTCCCTACGTCTCGGTGGTAACATTACATGCGTCTATAACGTTATTTATCCTAACCTAAGGCCACCTAACATCTCGTATGTAATATTTGACAACATTCCTGGCGTGTCGAACCCTACTTCTCGGTGGGAACAGTATATACGTCTATAACGGTGTATATCCTAATCTAAGGCAACCTAACATCTCGGATGTAATATTTGACAACATTCCTGGCCTGTCGAACCCCACATCTCGGAGGGAACAGTATATACGTCTATAGCGGTATATATCCTAATCTAAGGCCACCTAACATCTCGTATGTAATATTTGACAACATTCCTGGCGTGTCGAACCCTACTTCTCGGTGGGAACAGTATATACGTCTATAACGTTATATATCCTAACGTAAGGCAACCTAACATCTCGGATGTAATATTTGACAACATTCCTGGCGTGTCGGACCCTACTTCTCGGTGGGAACAGTATATATGTCTGTAACGTCATATATCCTAACCTGAGGCAACCTAACATCTCGGATATAACATTTGACAACATTCCCGGCGTGTTGGAACCCTACGTCTCGGTGGTAACATTACGTGCGTCTATAACGTTATATATGGTAACCTAAGGCAACCTAACATCTCGGATGCAATATTTGACAACATTCCTAGCCTGTCGAACCCTACTTCTCGGAGGGAACAGTATATACGTCTATAACGTTATATATCCTAACCTAAGGGAACCTGACATCTCGGATGTAACATTTGACAACATTAAAGGCGTGTCGGTCACTACGTTTCGGAGGTAACACTACATACGTCTATAACGTTATATGTCCTAACCTAAGGCAACCTAACATCTCGGATGCAATATTTGACAACACTCCTGGCCTGTCGAACCCTACCTCTCGGTGGGAACAGTATATACGTCTATAACGATATATATCCTAACCTAAGGCAACCTAACATCTCGGAAGTAATATTCTACAACCTTCCAGGCGTGTCGGACCCTGCTTCTCGGTGGGAACACTATATGCGTCTATAACGTTGTATATCCTCATCTAAGGCAACCTAACATCTCGGATGCAATATTTGACAACATTCCTGGCCTGTTGAACCCTACTTCTCCGACGGAACAGTATGTACGTCTATAACGTTATATATCCTAACCTGAGGCAACCTAACATTTCGGATATAACATTTGACAACATTCCAGGCGTGTCGGTCCCTACGTCTCGGTGGTAATATTAATGCGTCCATAACGGCACCGTAACAACTCGCATGTAATATTTGACAACATTCCTGGCGTATCGGATCCTACTTCTCGGTGGGAACAGTATATACGTCTATAACGTTATATATCCTAACCTAAATCATCCTGACATGTCCGATGTAATATTCTACAACATTCCAGGCGTGTCGGACCCTACATTTCGGTGGGAACATTATATGCGTCTATAACGTTGTATATCCTAATCTAAGGCAACCTAACATCTCGGATGCAATATTTGACAACATTCCTGGCCTGTCGAACCCTACTTGTCGGAGGGAACAGTATATACGTCTATAACGGTATATATCCTAATCTAAGGCAACCTAACATCTCGGATGCAATATTTGACAACATTCCTGGCTTGTCGAACCCTACTTCTCGGAGGGAAGTGTATATACTTCTGTAGCGTCATGTATCCTAACATAAGGCAACCTAACATCTCGGATGTAACATTTGAAAACATTCCAGGCGTGTCGGTCCCTACTTCTCGGAGGTAACATTACATGCGTCTATAACGTTATATATCCTAACCTAAGGCAACCTAACATCTCGTATGTAATATTTGACAACATTCCTGGCCTGTCGAACCCTACTTCTCGGACGGAACAGTATGTACGTCTATAACGTTATATATCCTAACCGAAGGCAACCTGACATCTCGGATGTAATATTCTACAACCTTCCAGGCGTGTCAGACCCTACTTCTCGGTGGGAACATTATATGCGTCTATAACGTTGCATATCCTAATCTAAGGCAACCTAACATCTCGGATTGCAATATCTGACAACATTCCTGGCCTCTCGAACCCTACTGCTCGGAGGGAACAGTATATACGTCTATAACGGTATATATCCTAATCTAAGGCAACCTAACATCTCGGATGAAATATTGGACAACATTCCTGGCCTGTCGAACCCTACTTCTCGTGGGGAACAGTATATACGTCTGTAACGTCATATATCCTAACATAAGGCCACCTAACATCTCGGATGTAATATTCTGCAACCTTCCAGGCGTGTCGGACCCTACTTCTCGGTGGGAACATTTTATGCGTCTATAACGTAGCATATCCTAATCTGAGGCAACCTAGCATCTCGGATTGCAATATTTGACAACATTCCTGGCCTCTCGAACCCTACTGCTGGGAGGGAACAGTATATACGTCTATAACGGTATATATCCTAATCTAAGGCAACCTAAGAACTCGGATGAAATATTTGACAACATTCCAGGCCTGTCGAACCCTACTTCTCGGAGGGAACAGTATATACGTCTGTAACGTCATATATCCTAACCTAAGGCAACCTAACATCTCGGATGTAACATTTGACAACATTCCAGGCGTGTCGGTCCCTACGTCTCGGTGCTAACATTACATGCGTCTATAACGGTATATATCCTAATCTTAGGCAACCTAACATCTCGGATGTAACATTTTACAACATTCCAGGCGTGTCGGTTACTACGTCTCGGTGGTAACGTTACATGCGTCTATAACGTTATATATCCTAACCTAAGGCAACCTAACATCTCGGATGTAACATTTGACAACATTCCAGGCGTGTCGGTCCCTACGTCTCGGTGGTAACATTACATGCCTCTATAACGGTATATATCCTAATCTTAGGCAACCTAACATCTCGGATGTAACATTTTACAACATTCCCGGCGTGTCGGTCCCTACGTCTCGGTGGTAACATTACATGCGTCTATAACGTTATTTATCCTAACCTAAGGCCACCTAACATCTCGTATGTAATATTTGACAACATTCCTGGCGTGTCGAACCCTACTTCTCGGTGGGAACAGTATATACGTCTATAACGGTGTATATCCTAATCTAAGGCAACCTAACATCTCGGATGTAATATTTGACAACATTCCTGGCCTGTCGAACCCCACATCTCGGAGTGAACAGTATATACGTCTATAGCGGTATATATCCTAATCTAAGGCAACCTAACATCTCGGATGTAACATTTTACAACATTCCAGGCCTGTCGGTCCCTACGTCTCGGTGGTAACATTACATGCGTCTATAACGTTATTTATCCTAACCTAAGGCCACCTAACATCTCGTATGTAATATTTGACAACATTCCTGGCGTGTCGAACCCTACTTCTCCGTGGGAACAGTATGTACGTCTATAACGGTGTATATCCTAATCTAAGGCAACCTAACATCTCGGATGTAATATTTGACAACATTCCTGGCGTGTCGAACCCCACATCTCGGAGGGAACAGTATATACGTCTATAGCGGTATATATCCTAATCTAAGGCCACCTAACATCTCGTATGTAATATTTGACAACATTCCTGGCGTGTCGAACCCTACTTCTCGGTGGGAACAGTATATACGTCTATAACGTTATATATCCTAACGTAAGGCAACCTAACATCTCGGATGTAATATTTGACAACATTCCTGGCGTGTCGGACCCTACTTCTCGGTGGGAACAGTATATATGTCTGTAACGTCATATATCCTAACCTAAGGCAACCTAACATCTCGGATATAACATTTGACAACATTCCCGGCGTGTTGGAACCCTACGTCTCGGTGGTAACATTACGTGCGTCTATAACGTTATATATGGTAACCTAAGGCAACCTAACATCTCGGATGCAATATTTGACAACATTCCTAGCCTGTCGAACCCTACTTCTCGGAGGGAACAGTATATACGTCTATAACGTTACATATCCTAACCTAAGGGAACCTGACATCTCGGATGTAACATTTGACAACATTAAAGGCGTGTCGGTCACTACGTTTCGGAGGTAACACTACATACGTCTATAACGTTATATGTCCTAACCTAAGGCAACCTAACATCTCGGATGCAATATTTGACAACATTCCTGGCCTGTCGAACCCTACTTCTCGTGGGGAACAGTATATACGTCTGTAACGTCATATATCCTAACATAAGGCCACCTAACATCTCGGATGTAATATTCTGCAACCTTCCAGGCGTGTCGGACCCTACTTCTCGGTGGGAACATTTTATGCGTCTATAACGTAGCATATCCTAATCTGAGGCAACCTAGCATCTCGGATTGCAATATTTGACAACATTCCTGGCCTCTCGAACCCTACTGCTGGGAGGGAACAGTATATACGTCTATAACGGTATATATCCTAATCTAAGGCAACCTAAGAACTCGGATGAAATATTTGACAACATTCCAGGCCTGTCGAACCCTACTTCTCGGAGGGAACAGTATATACGTCTGTAACGTCATATATCCTAACCTAAGGCAACCTAACATCTCGGATGTAACATTTGACAACATTCCAGGCGTGTCGGTCCCTACGTCTCGGTGCTAACATTACATGCGTCTATAACGGTATATATCCTAATCTTAGGCAACCTAACATCTCGGATGTAACATTTTACAACATTCCAGGCGTGTCGGTTACTACGTCTCGGTGGTAACGTTACATGCGTCTATAACGTTATATATCCTAACCTAAGGCAACCTAACATCTCGGATGTAACATTTGACAACATTCCAGGCGTGTCGGTCCCTACGTCTCGGTGGTAACATTACATGCCTCTATAACGGTATATATCCTAATCTTAGGCAACCTAACATCTCGGATGTAACATTTTACAACATTCCCGGCGTGTCGGTCCCTACGTCTCGGTGGTAACATTACATGCGTCTATAACGTTATTTATCCTAACCTAAGGCCACCTAACATCTCGTATGTAATATTTGACAACATTCCTGGCGTGTCGAACCCTACTTCTCGGTGGGAACAGTATATACGTCTATAACGGTGTATATCCTAATCTAAGGCAACCTAACATCTCGGATGTAATATTTGACAACATTCCTGGCCTGTCGAACCCCACATCTCGGAGTGAACAGTATATACGTCTATAGCGGTATATATCCTAATCTAAGGCAACCTAACATCTCGGATGTAACATTTTACAACATTCCAGGCCTGTCGGTCCCTACGTCTCGGTGGTAACATTACATGCGTCTATAACGTTATTTATCCTAACCTAAGGCCACCTAACATCTCGTATGTAATATTTGACAACATTCCTGGCGTGTCGAACCCTACTTCTCCGTGGGAACAGTATGTACGTCTATAACGGTGTATATCCTAATCTAAGGCAACCTAACATCTCGGATGTAATATTTGACAACATTCCTGGCGTGTCGAACCCCACATCTCGGAGGGAACAGTATATACGTCTATAGCGGTATATATCCTAATCTAAGGCCACCTAACATCTCGTATGTAATATTTGACAACATTCCTGGCGTGTCGAACCCTACTTCTCGGTGGGAACAGTATATACGTCTATAACGTTATATATCCTAACGTAAGGCAACCTAACATCTCGGATGTAATATTTGACAACATTCCTGGCGTGTCGGACCCTACTTCTCGGTGGGAACAGTATATATGTCTGTAACGTCATATATCCTAACCTAAGGCAACCTAACATCTCGGATATAACATTTGACAACATTCCCGGCGTGTTGGAACCCTACGTCTCGGTGGTAACATTACGTGCGTCTATAACGTTATATATGGTAACCTAAGGCAACCTAACATCTCGGATGCAATATTTGACAACATTCCTAGCCTGTCGAACCCTACTTCTCGGAGGGAACAGTATATACGTCTATAACGTTACATATCCTAACCTAAGGGAACCTGACATCTCGGATGTAACATTTGACAACATTAAAGGCGTGTCGGTCACTACGTTTCGGAGGTAACACTACATACGTCTATAACGTTATATGTCCTAACCTAAGGCAACCTAACATCTCGGATGCAATATTTGACAACACTCCTGGCCTGTCGAACCCTACCTCTCGGTGGGAACAGTATATACGTCTATAACGATATATATCCTAACCTAAGGCAACCTAACATCTCGGATGTAACATTTGACAACATTCCAGGCGTGTCGGTCCCTACTTCTCGGAGGTAACATTACATGCGTCTATAACGATATATATCCTAACCTAAGGCAACCTAACATCTCGTATGTAATATTTGACAACATTCCTGGCCTGTCGAACCCTACTTCTCGGAGGGAACAGTATATACGTCTATAACGTTATATATCCTAACCTAGGGCAACCTAACATCTCGGATGTAATATTCTACAACCTTCCAGGCGTGTCGGACCCTGCTTCTCGGTGGGAACACTATATGCGTCTATAACGTTGTATATCCTCAACTAAGGCAACCTAACATCTCGGATGCAATATTTGACAACATTCCTGGCCTGTTGAACCCTACTTCTCCGACGGAACAGTATGTACGTCTATAACGTTATATATCCTAACCTGAGGCAACCTAACATTTCGGATATAACATTTGACAACATTCCAGGCGTGTCGGTCCCTACGTCTCGGTGGTAATATTAATGCGTCCATAACGGCACCGTAACAACTCGCATGTAATATTTGACAACATTCCTGGCGTATCGGATCCTACTTCTCGGTGGGAACAGTATATACGTCTATAACGTTATATATCCTAACCTAAATCATCCTGACATGTCCGATGTAATATTCTACAACATTCCAGGCGTGTCGGACCCTACATTTCGGTGGGAACATTATATGCGTCTATAACGTTGTATATCCTAATCTAAGGCAACCTAACATCTCGGATGCAATATTTGACAACATTCCTGGCCTGTCGAACCCTACTTGTCGGAGGGAACAGTATATACGTCTATAACGGTATATATCCTAATCTAAGGCAACCTAACATCTCGGATGCAATATTCGACAACATTCCTGGCTTGTCGAACCCTACTTCTCGGAGGGAAGTGTATATACTTCTGTAGCGTCATGTATCCTAACATAAGGCAACCTAACATCTCGGATGTAACATTTGAAAACATTCCAGGCGTGTCGGTCCCTACTTCTCGGAGGTAACATTACATGCGTCTATAACGTTATATATCCTAACCTAAGGCAACCTAACATCTCGTATGTAATATTTGACAACATTCCTGGCCTGTCGAACCCTACTTCTCGGACGGAACAGTATGTACGTCTATAACGTTATATATCCTAACCGAAGGCAACCTGACATCTCGGATGTAATATTCTACAACCTTCCAGGCGTGTCGGACCCTACTTCTCGGTGGGAACATTATATGCGTCTATAACGTTGCATATCCTAATCTAAGGCAACCTAACATCTCGGATTGCAATATCTGACAACATTCCTGGCCTCTCGAACCCTACTGCTCGGAGGGAACAGTATATACGTCTATAACGGTATATATCCTAATCTAAGGCAACCTAACATCTCGGATGAAATATTGGACAACATTCCTGGCCTGTAGAACCCTACTTCTCGTGGGGAACAGTATATACGTCTGTAACGTCATATATCCTAACATAAGGCCACCTAACATCTCGGATGTAATATTCTGCAACCTTCCAGGCGTGTCGGACCCTACTTCTCGGTGGGAACATTATATGCGTCTATAACGTAGCATATCCTAATCTGAGGCAACCTAGCATCTCGGATTGCAATATTTGACAACATTCCTGGCCTCTCGAACCCTACTGCTGGGAGGGAACAGTATATACGTCTATAACGGTATATATCCTAATCTAAGGCAACCTAAGATCTCGGATGAAATATTTGACAACATTCCTGGCCTGTCGAACCCTACTTCTCGGAGGGAACAGTATATACGTCTGTAACGTCATATATCCTAACCTAAGACAAAGTAACATCCCGGATGTAACATTTGACAACATTCCAGGCGTGTCGGTCCCTACGTCTCGGTGATAACATTACATGCGTCTATAACGTTATATATCCTAACCTAAGGCCACCTGACATCTCGGATGTAATATTCTACATCATTCCAGGCGTGTCGGACCCTACCTCTCGGTGGGAACATTATATGAGTCTATAACGTTGTATATCCCAATCTAAGCCAATCTATTATCTCAGACGTAATATTTTACAATATTCCTGGCGTGTCGGTGCATACTTTTCGGTGGGAATATTATATGCGTCTATAACGGTCGATATCGTAATCTAAGGCAATCTAACATCTCGGATGCAATATTTGACAGCATTCCTGGCCTGTCGAACCCTACTTCTCGGAGAGAACAGTATATACGCCTATAACGTTATATATCCTAACCTAGGGCAACCTAACATCTCGGATGTAATATTCTACAACCTTCCAGGCGTGTCGGACTGTACTTCTCGGTGGGAACATTATATGCGTCTATAATGTTGTATATCCTTATCTAAGGCAACTTAACATCTCGGATGCAATATTTGACAACATTCCTGGCCTATCGAACCCTACTTCCCTGAGGGAACAGTATATACGTCTACAACGGTATATATCCTAATCTAAGGCAACCTAACATCTCGGATGCAATATTTGACAACATTCCTGGCCTGTCGAACCCTACTTCTCGGAGGGATCAGCATATACGTCTGTAACGTCATATATCCTAACCTAAGACAAAGTAACATCCCGGATGTAACATTTGACAACATTCCAGGCGTGTCGGTCCCTACGTCTCGGTGATAACATTACATGCGTCTATAACGTTCTATATCCTAACCTAAGGCCACATAACATTTCGTATGTAATATTTGACAACATTCCAGGCGTGTCGTCCCTACTTCTCGGTGGGAACATTATATGCGTCTATAACGGTCGATATCGTAATCTAAGGCAATCTAACATCTGGGATGTAATATTGGCTACATTCCTGGCCTGTCGAACCCTACTTCTCGGAGGGAACAGTATATACGTCTATAACGTCATATATCATAACCTAAGACAAAGTAACATCCCGGATGTAACATTTGACAACATTCCAGGCGTGTCGGTCCCTACGTCTCGGTGATAACATTACATGCGTCTATAACGTTCTATATCCTAACCTAAGGCCACATAACATTTCGTATGTAATATTTGACAACATTCCAGGCGTGTCGTCCCTACTTCTCGGTGGGAACATTATATGCGTCTATAACGTTATATATCCTAACCGAAGGCAACCTGACATCTCCGATGTAATATTCTACATCATTCCAGGCGTGTCGGAACCTACTTCTCGGTGGGAACATTATATGAGTCTATAACGTTGTATATCCTAATCTAAGGCAACCTATTATCTCAGACGTAATATTTTACAATACTCCTGGCGTGGCGGTGCATACTTTTCGGTGGGAATATTATATGCGTCTATAACGGTCGATATCGTAATCTAAGGCAATCTAACATCTCGGATGCAATATTTGACAACATTCCTGGCCTGTCGAACCCTACTTCTCGGAGGGAACAGTATATACGTCTATAACGTTATATATCCTAACCTAGGGCAACCTAACATCTCGGATGTAATATTCTACAACCTTCCAGGCGTGTCGGACCCTACTTCTCGGTGGTAACATTACATTCGTCTATAACGTTATATATCCTAACCTAAGACAACCTAACATCTCGGATGCAATATTTGACAACATTCCTGGCCTGTCGAACTCTACTTCTGGGAGGGAACAGCATATAGGTCTATAACGTCATATATACTAGCCTAATGCAACCTATCATCTCGGATGTAACATTTGACAACATTCCAGGCGTGTCGTCCCTACTTCTCGGTGGGAACATTATATGCGTCTATAACGTTGTATATCATAATCTAAGGCAACCTATCATCTCAGACGTAATATTTTACATCATTCCTGGTGTGTCGGAGCATACTTTTCGATGGGAATATTATATGCGTCTATAACGTCATATATCCTAACCTAAGGCAACCTTACATCACGGATGTAACATTTGACAACATTCCAGGCGTGTCGGTCCCTACGTCTCGATGGTAACATTACATGCGTGTATAACGTTATATATCCTAACCTAAGGCAACCTATCATCTCAGACGTAATATTTTACAACATTCCTGGCCTGTCGAACCCTACTTCTGGGAGGGAACAGCATATACGTCTATAACGTCATATATACTAGCCTAATGGAACCTAACATCTCGGATGTAACATTTGACAACATTCCAGGCGTGTCGGTCCCTACGTCTCGGTGATAACATTACATGCGTCTATAACGTTATATATCCAAACCTAAGGCCACCTAACATTTCGTATGTAATATTTGGCAACATTCCAGGCGTGTCGTCCCTACTTCTCGGTGGGAACGTTATATGCGTCTATAACGTTGTATATCATAATCTAAGGCAACCTATCATCTCAGACGTAATATTTTACATCATTCCTGGTGTGTCGGAGCATACTTTTCGATGGGAATATTATATGCGTCTATAACGGTCGATATCGTAATCTAAGGCAGTCTAACATCTGGGATGTAATATTGGCTACATTCCTGGCCTGTCGAAACCTACTTCTCGGAGGGAACAGTATATACGTCTGTAGCGTCATATATCCTAACATAGGCAACCTAACATCTCGGATGTAACATTTGACAACATTCCAGGCGTGTCGGTCCCTACGTCTCGGTGGGAACATTATATGCGTCTATAACGTTATATATCCTTATCTAAGGCAACCTAACATCTCGGATGCAATATTTGACAACATTCCTAGCCTGTCGAACCCTACTTCTCGGAGGGAACAGTATATACGTCTATAACGGTATATATCCTAATCTAAGGCAACCTAACATCTCGGATGCAATATTTGACAACATTCCTGGCCTGTCGAACCCTACTTCTCGGAGGGATCAGCATATACGTCTGTAACGTCATATATCCTAACCTAAGACAAAGTAACATCCCGGATGTAACATTTGACAACATTCCAGGCGTGTCGGTCCCTACGTCTCGGTGATAACATTACATGCGTCTATAACGTTCTATATCCTAACCTAAGGCCACATAACATTTCGTATGTAATATTTGACAACATTCCAGGCGTGTCGTCCCTACTTCTCGGTGGGAACATTATATGCGTCTATAACGGTCGATATCGTAATCTAAGGCAATCTAACATCTGGGATGTAATATTGGCTACATTCCTGGCCTGTCGAACCCTACTTCTCGGAGGGAACAGTATATACGTCTATAACGTCATATATCATAACCTAAGACAAAGTAACATCCCGGATGTAACATTTGACAACATTCCAGGCGTGTCGGTCCCTACGTCTCGGTGATAACATTACATGCGTCTATAACGTTCTATATCCTAACCTAAGGCCACATAACATTTCGTATGTAATATTTGACAACATTCCAGGCGTGTCGTCCCTACTTCTCGGTGGGAACATTATATGCGTCTATAACGTTATATATCCTAACCGAAGGCAACCTGACATCTCCGATGTAATATTCTACATCATTCCAGGCGTGTCGGAACCTACTTCTCGGTGGGAACATTATATGAGTCTATAACGTTGTATATCCTAATCTAAGGCAACCTATTATCTCAGACGTAATATTTTACAATACTCCTGGCGTGGCGGTGCATACTTTTCGGTGGGAATATTATATGCGTCTATAACGGTCGATATCGTAATCTAAGGCAATCTAACATCTCGGATGCAATATTTGACAACATTCCTGGCCTGTCGAACCCTACTTCTCGGAGGGAACAGTATATACGTCTATAACGTTATATATCCTAACCTAGGGCAACCTAACATCTCGGATGTAATATTCTACAACCTTCCAGGCGTGTCGGACCCTACTTCTCGGTGGTAACATTACATTCGTCTATAACGTTATATATCCTAACCTAAGACAACCTAACATCTCGGATGCAATATTTGACAACATTCCTGGCCTGTCGAACTCTACTTCTGGGAGGGAACAGCATATAGGTCTATAACGTCATATATACTAGCCTAATGCAACCTATCATCTCGGATGTAACATTTGACAACATTCCAGGCGTGTCGTCCCTACTTCTCGGTGGGAACATTATATGCGTCTATAACGTTGTATATCATAATCTAAGGCAACCTATCATCTCAGACGTAATATTTTACATCATTCCTGGTGTGTCGGAGCATACTTTTCGATGGGAATATTATATGCGTCTATAACGTCATATATCCTAACCTAAGGCAACCTTACATCACGGATGTAACATTTGACAACATTCCAGGCGTGTCGGTCCCTACGTCTCGATGGTAACATTACATGCGTGTATAACGTTATATATCCTAACCTAAGGCAACCTATCATCTCAGACGTAATATTTTACAACATTCCTGGCCTGTCGAACCCTACTTCTGGGAGGGAACAGCATATACGTCTATAACGTCATATATACTAGCCTAATGGAACCTAACATCTCGGATGTAACATTTGACAACATTCCAGGCGTGTCGGTCCCTACGTCACGGTGATAACATTACATGCGTCTATAACGTTATATATCCTAACCTAAGGCCACCTAACATTTCGTATGTAATATTTGGCAACATTCCAGGCGTGTCGTCCCTACTTCTCGGTGGGAACGTTATATGCGTCTATAACGTTGTATATCATAATCTAAGGCAACCTATCATCTCAGACGTAATATTTTACATCATTCCTGGTGTGTCGGAGCATACTTTTCGATGGGAATATTATATGCGTCTATAACGGTCGATATCGTAATCTAAGGCAGTCTAACATCTGGGATGTAATATTGGCTACATTCCTGGCCTGTCGAAACCTACTTCTCGGAGGGAACAGTATATACGTCTGTAGCGTCATATATCCTAACATAGGCAACCTAACATCTCGGATGTAACATTTGACAACATTCCAGGCGTGTCGGTCCCTACGTCTCGGTGGGAACATTATATGCGTCTATAACGTTATATATCCTTATCTAAGGCAACCTAACATCTCGGATGCAATATTTGACAACATTCCTAGCCTGTCGAACCCTACTTCTCGGAGGGAACAGTATATACGTCTATAACGGTATATATCCTAATCTAAGGCAACCTAACATCTCGGATGCAATATTTGACAACATTCCTGGCCTGTCGAACCCTACTTCTCGGAGGGAACAGTATATACGTCTATAACGTTATATATCCTAACCTAGGGCAACCTAACATCTCGGATGTAATATTCTACAACCTTCCAGGCGTGTCGGACCCTACTTCTCGGTGGTAACATTACATTCGTCTATAACGTTATATATCCTAACCTAAGACAACCTAACATCTCGGATGCAATATTTGACAACATTCCTGGCCTGTCGAACTCTACTTCTGGGAGGGAACAGCATATAGGTCTATAACGTCATATATACTAGCCTAATGCAACCTATCATCTCGGATGTAACATTTGACAAC
Source organism: Xylocopa violacea (assembly GCA_963969225.1). Lineage (NCBI taxonomy): Eukaryota > Metazoa > Arthropoda > Insecta > Hymenoptera > Apidae > Xylocopa > Xylocopa violacea. The sequence continues at coordinate 4,625,503 of CAXAJV010000014.1, read as the reverse complement.
ATTCCAGGCGTGTCGTCCCTACTTCTCGGTGGGAACATTATATGCGTCTATAACGTTGTATATCATAATCTAAGGCAACCTATCATCTCAGACGTAATATTTTACATCATTCCTGGTGTGTCGGAGCATACTTTTCGATGGGAATATTATATGCGTCTATAACGTCATATATCCTAACCTAAGGCAACCTTACATCACGGATGTAACATTTGACAACATTCCAGGCGTGTCGGTCCCTACGTCTCGATGGTAACATTACATGCGTGTATAACGTTATATATCCTAACCTAAGGCAACCTATCATCTCAGACGTAATATTTTACAACATTCCTGGCCTGTCGAACCCTACTTCTGGGAGGGAACAGCATATACGTCTATAACGTCATATATACTAGCCTAATGGAACCTAACATCTCGGATGTAACATTTGACAACATTCCAGGCGTGTCGGTCCCTACGTCTCGGTGATAACATTACATGCGTCTATAACGTTATATATCCAAACCTAAGGCCACCTAACATTTCGTATGTAATATTTGGCAACATTCCAGGCGTGTCGTCCCTACTTCTCGGTGGGAACGTTATATGCGTCTATAACGTTGTATATCATAATCTAAGGCAACCTATCATCTCAGACGTAATATTTTACATCATTCCTGGTGTGTCGGAGCATACTTTTCGATGGGAATATTATATGCGTCTATAACGGTCGATATCGTAATCTAAGGCAGTCTAACATCTGGGATGTAATATTGGCTACATTCCTGGCCTGTCGAAACCTACTTCTCGGAGGGAACAGTATATACGTCTGTAGCGTCATATATCCTAACATAGGCAACCTAACATCTCGGATGTAACATTTGACAACATTCCAGGCGTGTCGGTCCCTACGTCTCGGTGGGAACATTATATGCGTCTATAACGTTATATATCCTTATCTAAGGCAACCTAACATCTCGGATGCAATATTTGACAACATTCCTAGCCTGTCGAACCCTACTTCTCGGAGGGAACAGTATATACGTCTATAACGGTATATATCCTAATCTAAGGCAACCTAACATCTCGGATGCAATATTTGACAACATTCCTGGCCTGTCGAACCCTACTTCTCGGAGGGATCAGCATATACGTCTGTAACGTCATATATCCTAACCTAAGACAAAGTAACATCCCGGATGTAACATTTGACAACATTCCAGGCGTGTCGGTCCCTACGTCTCGGTGATAACATTACATGCGTCTATAACGTTCTATATCCTAACCTAAGGCCACATAACATTTCGTATGTAATATTTGACAACATTCCAGGCGTGTCGTCCCTACTTCTCGGTGGGAACATTATATGCGTCTATAACGGTCGATATCGTAATCTAAGGCAATCTAACATCTGGGATGTAATATTGGCTACATTCCTGGCCTGTCGAACCCTACTTCTCGGAGGGAACAGTATATACGTCTATAACGTCATATATCATAACCTAAGACAAAGTAACATCCCGGATGTAACATTTGACAACATTCCAGGCGTGTCGGTCCCTACGTCTCGGTGATAACATTACATGCGTCTATAACGTTCTATATCCTAACCTAAGGCCACATAACATTTCGTATGTAATATTTGACAACATTCCAGGCGTGTCGTCCCTACTTCTCGGTGGGAACATTATATGCGTCTATAACGTTATATATCCTAACCGAAGGCAACCTGACATCTCCGATGTAATATTCTACATCATTCCAGGCGTGTCGGAACCTACTTCTCGGTGGGAACATTATATGAGTCTATAACGTTGTATATCCTAATCTAAGGCAACCTATTATCTCAGACGTAATATTTTACAATACTCCTGGCGTGGCGGTGCATACTTTTCGGTGGGAATATTATATGCGTCTATAACGGTCGATATCGTAATCTAAGGCAATCTAACATCTCGGATGCAATATTTGACAACATTCCTGGCCTGTCGAACCCTACTTCTCGGAGGGAACAGTATATACGTCTATAACGTTATATATCCTAACCTAGGGCAACCTAACATCTCGGATGTAATATTCTACAACCTTCCAGGCGTGTCGGACCCTACTTCTCGGTGGTAACATTACATTCGTCTATAACGTTATATATCCTAACCTAAGACAACCTAACATCTCGGATGCAATATTTGACAACATTCCTGGCCTGTCGAACTCTACTTCTGGGAGGGAACAGCATATAGGTCTATAACGTCATATATACTAGCCTAATGCAACCTATCATCTCGGATGTAACATTTGACAACATTCCAGGCGTGTCGTCCCTACTTCTCGGTGGGAACATTATATGCGTCTATAACGTTGTATATCATAATCTAAGGCAACCTATCATCTCAGACGTAATATTTTACATCATTCCTGGTGTGTCGGAGCATACTTTTCGATGGGAATATTATATGCGTCTATAACGTCATATATCCTAACCTAAGGCAACCTTACATCACGGATGTAACATTTGACAACATTCCAGGCGTGTCGGTCCCTACGTCTCGATGGTAACATTACATGCGTGTATAACGTTATATATCCTAACCTAAGGCAACCTATCATCTCAGACGTAATATTTTACAACATTCCTGGCCTGTCGAACCCTACTTCTGGGAGGGAACAGCATATACGTCTATAACGTCATATATACTAGCCTAATGGAACCTAACATCTCGGATGTAACATTTGACAACATTCCAGGCGTGTCGGTCCCTACGTCACGGTGATAACATTACATGCGTCTATAACGTTATATATCCTAACCTAAGGCCACCTAACATTTCGTATGTAATATTTGGCAACATTCCAGGCGTGTCGTCCCTACTTCTCGGTGGGAACGTTATATGCGTCTATAACGTTGTATATCATAATCTAAGGCAACCTATCATCTCAGACGTAATATTTTACATCATTCCTGGTGTGTCGGAGCATACTTTTCGATGGGAATATTATATGCGTCTATAACGGTCGATATCGTAATCTAAGGCAGTCTAACATCTGGGATGTAATATTGGCTACATTCCTGGCCTGTCGAAACCTACTTCTCGGAGGGAACAGTATATACGTCTGTAGCGTCATATATCCTAACATAGGCAACCTAACATCTCGGATGTAACATTTGACAACATTCCAGGCGTGTCGGTCCCTACGTCTCGGTGGGAACATTATATGCGTCTATAACGTTATATATCCTTATCTAAGGCAACCTAACATCTCGGATGCAATATTTGACAACATTCCTAGCCTGTCGAACCCTACTTCTCGGAGGGAACAGTATATACGTCTATAACGGTATATATCCTAATCTAAGGCAACCTAACATCTCGGATGCAATATTTGACAACATTCCTGGCCTGTCGAACCCTACTTCCCTGAGGGAACAGTATATACGTCTACAACGGTATATATCCTAATCTAAGGCAACCTAACATCTCGGATGCAATATTTGACAACATTCCTGGCCTGTCGAACCCTACTTCTCGGAGGGATCAGCATATACGTCTGTAACGTCATATATCCTAACCTAAGACAAAGTAACATCCCGGATGTAACATTTGACAACATTCCAGGCGTGTCGGTCCCTACGTCTCGGTGATAACATTACATGCGTCTATAACGTTCTATATCCTAACCTAAGGCCACATAACATTTCGTATGTAATATTTGACAACATTCCAGGCGTGTCGTCCCTACTTCTCGGTGGGAACATTATATGCGTCTATAACGGTCGATATCGTAATCTAAGGCAATCTAACATCTGGGATGTAATATTGGCTACATTCCTGGCCTGTCGAACCCTACTTCTCGGAGGGAACAGTATATACGTCTATAACGTCATATATCATAACCTAAGACAAAGTAACATCCCGGATGTAACATTTGACAACATTCCAGGCGTGTCGGTCCCTACGTCTCGGTGATAACATTACATGCGTCTATAACGTTCTATATCCTAACCTAAGGCCACATAACATTTCGTATGTAATATTTGACAACATTCCAGGCGTGTCGTCCCTACTTCTCGGTGGGAACATTATATGCGTCTATAACGTTATATATCCTAACCGAAGGCAACCTGACATCTCCGATGTAATATTCTACATCATTCCAGGCGTGTCGGAACCTACTTCTCGGTGGGAACATTATATGAGTCTATAACGTTGTATATCCTAATCTAAGGCAACCTATTATCTCAGACGTAATATTTTACAATACTCCTGGCGTGGCGGTGCATACTTTTCGGTGGGAATATTATATGCGTCTATAACGGTCGATATCGTAATCTAAGGCAATCTAACATCTCGGATGCAATATTTGACAACATTCCTGGCCTGTCGAACCCTACTTCTCGGAGGGAACAGTATATACGTCTATAACGTTATATATCCTAACCTAGGGCAACCTAACATCTCGGATGTAATATTCTACAACCTTCATGGCGTGTCGGACCCTACCTCTCGGTGGTAACATTACATTCGTCTATAACGTTATATATCCTAACCTAAGACAACCTAACATCTCGGATGCAATATTTGACAACATTCCTGGCCTGTCGAACTCTACTTCTGGGAGGGAACAGCATATAGGTCTATAACGTCATATATACTAGCCTAATGCAACCTAACATCTCGGATGTAACATTTGACAACATTCCAGGCGTGTCGTCCCTACTTCTCGGTGGGAACATTATATGCGTCTATAACGTTGTATATCATAATCTAAGGCAACCTATCATCTCAGACGTAATATTTTACATCATTCCTGGTGTGTCGGAGCATACTTTTCGATGGGAATATTATATGCGTCTATAACGTCATATATCCTAACCTAAGGCAACCTTACATCACGGATGTAACATTTGACAACATTCCAGGCGTGTCGGTCCCTACGTCTCGATGGTAACATTACATGCGTGTATAACGTTATATATCCTAACCTAAGGCAACCTATCATCTCAGACGTAATATTTTACAACATTCCTGGCCTGTCGAACCCTACTTCTGGGAGGGAACAGCATATACGTCTATAACGTCATATATACTAGCCTAATGGAACCTAACATCTCGGATGTAACATTTGACAACATTCCAGGCGTGTCGGTCCCTACGTCTCGGTGGTAACATTACATGCGTCTATAACGGTATATATCCTAATCTTAGGCAACCTACCATCTCGGATGTAACATTTTACAACATTTCAGGCGTGTCGGTCCCTACGTCTCGGTGGTAACATTACGTGCGTCTATAACGTTATATATGCTAACGTAAGGCAACCTAACATCTGGGATGCAATATTTGACAACCTTCCTTGCCTGTCGAACCCTACTTCTCGGAGGGAACAGTATATACGTCTATAACGTTATATATCCTAACCTAGGGCAACCTAACATCTCGGATGTAATATTCTACAACCTTCCAGGCGTGTCGGACCCTGCTTCTCGGTGGGAACACTATATGCGTCTATAACGTTGTATATCCTTATCTAAGGCAACCTAACATCTCGTATGCAATATTTGACAACATTCCTGGCCTGTTGAACCCTACTTCTCCGACGGAACAGTATGTACGTCTATAACGTTATATATCCTAACCTGAGGCAACCTAACATTTCGGATATAACATTTGACAACATTCCAGGGGTGTCGGTCCCTACGTCTCGGTGGTAACATTACATGCGTCTATAGCGTTATATATCCTAACCTAAGGCCACCTAACATCTCGTATGTAATATTTGACAACATTCCTGGCGTGTCGAACCCTACTTCTCGGTGGGAACAGTATATACGTCTGTAACGTCATATATCCTAACCTAAGGCAACCTAACATCTCGGATATAACATTTGACAACATTAAAGGCGTGTCGGTCACTACGTTTCGGAGGTAACACTACATACGTCTATAACGTTATATGTCCTAACCTAAGGCAACCTAACATCTCGGATGCAATATTTGACAACACTCCTGGCCTGTCGAACCCTACCTCTCGGTGGGAACAGTATATACGTCTATAACGATATATATCCTAACCTAAGGCAACCTAACATCTCGGATGTAACATTTGACAACATTCCAGGCGTGTCGGTCCCTACGTCTCGGTGGTAACATTAATGAGTCTATAACGGCAACGTAACAACTCGGTTGTAATATTTGACAACATTCCTGGCGTGTCGGACCCTACTTCTCGGTGGTAACAGTATATACGTCTATAACGTTATATATCCTAACCTAAGGCAACCTGACATGTCGGATGTAATATTTTACAACATTCCAGGCGTGTCGGACCCTACATCTCGGTGGGAACATTATATGCGTCTATAACGTTGTATATCCTAACCTAAGGCAACCTGACATCTCGGATGTAATATTCTACAACCTTCCAGGCGTGTCGCAACCTACTTCTCGGTGGGAACATTATATACGTCTATAACGGTATATATCCTAATCTAAGGCAACCTAACATCTCGGATGCAATATTTGACAACATTCCTGGCCTGTCGAACCCTACTTCTCGGAGGGAACAGCATATACGTCTGTAGCGTCATGTATCCTAACAAAAGGCAACCTAACATCTCGGATGTAACATTTGACAACATTCCAGGCGTGTCGGTCCCTACTTCTCGGAGGTAACATTACATGCGTCTATAACGTTATATATCCTAACCTAAGGCAACCTAACATCTCGTATGTAATATTTGACAACATTCCTGGCCTGTCGAACCCTACTCCTCGGAGGCAACAGTATATACGTCTATAACGTTATATATCCTAACCTAGGGCAACCTAACATCTCGGATGTAATATTCTACAACCTTCCAGGCGTGTCGGACCCTGCTTCTCGGTGGGAACACTATATGCGTCTATAACGTTGTATATCCTTATCTAAGGCAACCTAACATCTCGGATGCAATATTTGACAACATTCCTGGCCTGTTGAACCCTACTTCTCCGACGGAACAGTATGTACGTCTATAACGTTATATATCCAAACCTGAGGCAACCTAACATTTCGGATATAACATTTGACAACATTCCAGGCGTGTCGGTCCCTACGTCTCGGTGGTAACATTAATGCGTCCATAACGGCACCGTAACAACTCGCATGTAATATTTGACAACATTCCTGGCGTATCGGACCCTACTTCTCGGTGGGAACAGTATATACGTCTATAACGTTATATATCCTAACCTAAATCATCCTGACATGTCCGATGTAATATTCTACAACATTTCAGGCGTGTCAGACCCTACATTTCCGTGGGAACATTATATGCGTCTATAACGTTGTATATCCTAATCTAAGGCAACCTAACATCTCGGATGCAATATTTGACAACATTCCTGGCCTGTCGAACCCTACTTGTCGGAGGGAACAGTATATACGTCTATAACGGTATATATCCTAATCTAAGGCAACCTAACATCTCGGATGCAATATTTGACAACATTCCTGGCCTGTCGAACCCTACTTCTCGGAGGGAAGTGTATATACGTCTGTAGCGTCATGTATCCTAACATAAGGCAACCTAACATCTCGGATGTAATATTCTGCAACCTTCCAGGCGTGTCGGACCCTACTTCTCGGTGGGAACATTATATGCGTCTATAACGTAGCATATCCTAATCTGAGGCAACCTAGCATCTCGGATTGCAATATTTGACAACATTCCTGGCCTCTCGAACCCTACTGCTCGGAGGGAACAGTATATACGTCTATAACGGTATATATCCTAATCTAAGGCAACCTAAGATCTCGGATGAAATATTTGACAACGTTCCTGGCCTGTCGAACCCTACTTCTCGGAGGGAACAGTATATACGTCTGTAACGTCATATATCCAAACCTAAGGCAACCTAACATCTCGGATGTAACATTTGACAACATTCCAGGCGTGTCGGTCCCTACGTCTCGGTGGTAACATTACATGCGTCTATAACGGTATATATCCTAATCTTAGGCAACCTAACATCTCGGATGTAACATTTTACAACATTCCAGGCGTGTCGGTTCCTACGTCTCGGTGGTAACGTTACATGCGTTTATAACGTTATATATCCTAACCTAAGGCAACCTAACATCTCGGATGTAACATTTGACAACATTCCAGGCGTGTCGGTCCCTACGTCTCGGTGGTAACATTACATGCCTCTATAACGGTATATATCCTAATCTTAGGCAACCTAACATCTCGGATGTAACATTTTACAACATTCCAGGCGTGTCGGTCCCTACGTCTCGGTGGTAACATTACATGCGTCTATAACGGTATATATCCTAATCTCAGGCAACCTAACATCTCGGATGTAACATTTTACAACATTCCAGGCCTGTCGGTCCCTACGTCTCGGTGGTAACATTACATGCGTCTATAACGTTATTTATCCTAACCTAAGGCCACCTAACATCTCGTATGTAATATTTGACAACATTCCTGGCGTGTCGAACCCTACTTCTCGGTGGGAACAGTATGTACGTCTATAACGGTGTATATCCTAATCTAAGGCAACCTAACATCTCGGATGTAATATTTGACAACATTCCTGGCCTGTCGAACCCCACATCTCGGAGGGAACAGTATATACGTCTATAGCGGTATATATCCTAATCTAAGGCCACCTAACATCTCGTATGTAATATTTGACAACATTCCTGGCGTGTCGAACCCTACTTCTCGGTGGGAACAGTATATACGTCTATAACGTTATATATCCTAACGTAAGGCAACCTAACATCTCGGATGTAATATTTGACAACATTCCTGGCGTGTCGGACCCTACTTCTCGGTGGGAACAGTATATACGTCTGTAACGTCATATATCCTAATCTAAGGCAACCTAACATCTCGGATGCAATATTTGACAACATTCCTGGCCTGTTGAACCCTACTTCTCCGACGGAACAGTATGTACGTCTATAACGTTATATATCCTAACCTGAGGCAACCTAACATTTCGGATATAACATTTGACAACATTCCAGGGGTGTCGGTCCCTACGTCTCGGTGGTAATATTAATGCGTCTATAACGGCACCGTAACAACTCGCATGTAATATTTGACAACATTCCTGGCGTATCGGATCCTACTTCTCGGTGGGAACAGTATATACGTCTATAACGTTATATATCCTAACCTAAATCATCCTGACATGTCCGATGTAATATTCTACAACATTCCAGGCGTGTCGGACCCTACATTTCGGTGGGAACATTATATGCGTCTATAACGTTGTATATCCTAATCTAAGGCAACCTAACACCTCGGATGCAATATTTGACAACATTCCTGGCCTGTCGAACCCTACTTGTCGGAGGGAACAGTATATACGTCTATAACGGTATATATCCTAATCTAAGGCAACCTAACATCTCGGATGCAATATTTGACAACATTCCTGGCCTGTCGAACCCTACTTCTCGGAGGGAAGTGTATATACGTCTGTAGCGTCCTGTATCCTAACATAAGGCAACCTAACATCTCGGATGTAACATTTGAAAACATTCCAGGCGTGTCGGTCCCTACTTCTCGGAGGTAACATTACATGCGTCTATAACGTTATATATCCTAACCTAAGGCAACCTAACATCTCGTATGTAATATTTGACAACATTCCTGGCCTGTCGAACCCTACTTCTCGGAGGGAACAGTATATACGTCTATAACGTTATATATCCTAACCGAAGGCAACCTGACATCTCGGATGTAATATTCTACAATCTTCCAGGCGTGTCGGACCCTACTTCTCGGTGGGAACATTATATGCGTCTATAACGTTGCATATCCTAATCTAAGGCAACCTAACATCTCGGATTGCAATATTTGACAACATTCCTGGCCTCTCGAACCCTACTGCTCGGAGGGAACAGTATATACGTCTATAACGGTATATATCCTAATCTAAGGCAACCTAACATCTCGGATGAAATATTTGACAACATTCCTGGCCTGTCGAACCCTACTTCTCGGAGGGAACAGTATATACGTCTGTAACGTCATATATCCTAACATAAGGCCACCTAAAATCTCGGATGTAGTATTCTACAACCTTCCAGGCGTGTCGGACCCTACTTCTCGGTGGGAACATTATATGCGTCTATAACGTAGCATATCCTAATCTAAGTCAACCTAGCATCTCGGATTGCAATATTTGACAACATTCCTGGCCTCTCGAACCCTACTGCTCGGAGGGAACAGTATATACGTCCATAACGGTATATATCCTAATCTAAGGCAACCTAAGATCTCGTATGAAATATTTGACAACATTCCTGGCCTGTCGAACCCTACTTCTCGGAGGGAACAGTATATACGTCTGTAACGTCATATATCCTAACCTAAGGCAACCTAACATCTCGGATGTAACATTTGACAACATTCCAGGCGTGTCGGTCCCTACGTCTCGGTGGTAACATTACATGCGTCTATAACGGTATATATCCTAATCTTAGGCAACCTAACATCTCGGATGTAACATTTTACAACATTTCAGGCGTGTCGGTCCCTACGTCTCGGTGGTAACATTACGTGCGTCTATAACGTTATATATGCTAACGTAAGGCAACCTAACATCTGGGATGCAATATTTGACAACCTTCCTTGCCTGTCGAACCCTACTTCTCGGAGGGAACAGTATATACGTCTATAACGTTATATATCCTAACCTAGGGCAACCTAACATCTCGGATGTAATATTCTACAACCTTCCAGGCGTGTCGGACCCTGCTTCTCGGTGGGAACACTATATGCGTCTATAACGTTGTATATCCTTATCTAAGGCAACCTAACATCTCGGATGCAATATTTGACAACATTCCTGGCCTGTTGAACCCTACTTCTCCGACGGAACAGTATGTACGTCTATAACGTTATATATCCTAACCTGAGGCAACCTAACATTTCGGATATAACATTTGACAACATTCCAGGGGTGTCGGTCCCTACGTCTCGGTGGTAACATTACATGCGTCTATAGCGTTATATATCCTAACCTAAGGCCACCTAACATCTCGTATGTAATATTTGACAACATTCCTGGCGTGTCGAACCCTACTTCTCGGTGGGAACAGTATATACGTCTATAACGTTATATATCCTAACCTAAGGCAACCTAACATCTCGGATGTAATATTTGACAACATTCCTGGCGTGTCGTACCCTACTTCTCGGTGGGAACAGTATATACGTCTGTAACGTCATATATCCTAACCTAAGGCAACCTAACATCTCGGATATAACATTTGACAACATTAAAGGCGTGTCGGTCACTACGTTTCGGAGGTAACACTACATACGTCTATAACGTTATATGTCCTAACCTAAGGCAACCTAACATCTCGGATGCAATATTTGACAACACTCCTGGCCTGTCGAACCCTACCTCTCGGTGGGAACAGTATATACGTCTATAACGATATATATCCTAACCTAAGGCAACCTAACATCTCGGATGTAACATTTGACAACATTCCAGGTGTGTCGGTCCCTACGTCTCGGTGGTAACATTAATGAGTCTATAACGGCAACGTAACAACTCGGTTGTAATATTTGACAACATTCCTGGCCTATCGAACCCTACTTCTCGGAGGGAACAGTATATACGTCTGTAACGTCATATATCCTAACCTAAGGCAACCTAACATCTCGGATGTAACATTTGACAACATTCCAGGCGTGTCGGTCCCTACGTCTCGGTGGTAACATTACATGCGTCTATAACGGTATATATCCTAATCTTAGGCAACCTAACATCTCGGATGTAACATTTTACAACATTTCAGGCGTGTCGGTCCCTACGTCTCGGTGGTAACATTACGTGCGTCTATAACGTTATATATGCTAACGTAAGGCAACCTAACATCTGGGATGCAATATTTGACAACCTTCCTTGCCTGTCGAACCCTACTTCTCGGAGGGAACAGTATATACGTCTATAACGTTATATATCCTAACCTAGGGCAACCTAACATCTCGGATGAAATATTCTACAACCTTCCAGGCGTGTCGGACCCTGCTTCTCGGTGGGAACACTATATGCGTCTATAACGTTGTATATCCTTATCTAAGGCAACCTAACATCTCGGATGCAATATTTGACAACATTCCTGGCCTGTTGAACCCTACTTCTCCGACGGAACAGTATGTACGTCTATAACGTTATATATCCTAACCTGAGGCAACCTAACATTTCGGATATAACATTTGACAACATTCCAGGGGTGTCGGTCCCTACGTCTCGGTGGTAACATTACATGCGTCTATAGCGTTATATATCCTAACCTAAGGCCACCTAACATCTCGTATGTAATATTTGACAACATTCCTGGCGTGTCGAACCCTACTTCTCGGTGGGAACAGTATATACGTCTATAACGTTATATATCCTAACCTAAGGCAACCTAACATCTCGGATGTAATATTTGACAACATTCCTGGCGTGTCGTACCCTACTTCTCGGTGGGAACAGTATATACGTCTGTAACGTCATATATCCTAACCTAAGGCAACCTAACATCTCGGATATAACATTTGACAACATTAAAGGCGTGTCGGTCACTACGTTTCGGAGGTAACACTACATACGTCTATAACGTTATATGTCCTAACCTAAGGCAACCTAACATCTCGGATGCAATATTTGACAACACTCCTGGCCTGTCGAACCCTACCTCTCGGTGGGAACAGTATATACGTCTATAACGATATATATCCTAACCTAAGGCAACCTAACATCTCGGATGTAACATTTGACAACATTCCAGGCGTGTCGGTCCCTACGTCTCGGTGGTAACATTAATGAGTCTATAACGGCAACGTAACAACTCGGTTGTAATATTTGACAACATTCCTGGCGTGTCGGACCCTACTTCTCGGTGGTAACAGTATATACGTCTATAACGTTATATATCCTAACCTAAGGCAACCTGACATGTCGGATGTAATATTTTACAACATTCCAGGCGTGTCGGACCCTACATCTCGGTGGGAACATTATATGCGTCTATAACGTTGTATATCCTAACCTAAGGCAACCTGACATCTCGGATGTAATATTCTACAACCTTCCAGGCGTGTCGCACCCTACTTCTCGGTGGGAACATTATATACGTCTATAACGGTATATATCCTAATCTAAGGCAACCTAACATCTCGGATGCAATATTTGACAACATTCCTGGCCTATCGAACCCTACTTCTCGGAGGGAACAGCATATACGTCTGTAGCGTCATGTATCCTAACAAAAGGCAACCTAACATCTCGGATGTAACATTTGACAACATTCCAGGCGTGTCGGTCCCTACTTCTCGGAGGTAACATTACATGCGTCTATAACGTTATATATCCTAACCTAAGGCAACCTAACATCTCGTATGTAATATTTGACAACATTCCTGGCCTGTCGAACCCTACTCCTCGGAGGGAACAGTATATACGTCTATAACGTTATATATCCTAACCTAGGGCAACCTAACATCTCGGATGTAATATTCTACAACCTTCCAGGCGTGTCGGACCCTGCTTCTCGGTGGGAACACTATATGCGTCTATAACGTTGTATATCCTTATCTATGGCAACCTAACATCTCGGATGCAATATTTGACAACATTCCTGGCCTGTTGAACCCTACTTCTCCGACGGAACAGTATGTACGTCTATAACGTTATATATCCAATCCTGAGGCAACCTAACATTTCGGATATAACATTTGACAACATTCCAGGCGTGTCGGTCCCTACGTCTCGGTGGTAACATTAATGCGTCCATAACGGCACCGTAACAACTCGCATGTAATATTTGACAACATTCCTGGCGTATCGGACCCTACTTCTCGGTGGGAACAGTATATACGTCTATAACGTTATATATCCTAACCTAAATCATCCTGACATGTCCGATGTAATATTCTACAACATTCCAGGCGTGTCAGACCCTACATTTCCGTGGGAACATTATATGCGTCTATAACGTTGTATATCCTAATCTAAGGCAACCTAACATCTCGGATGCAATATTTGACAACATTCCTGGCCTGTCGAACCCTACTTGTCGGAGGGAACAGTATATACGTCTATAACGGTATATATCCTAATCTAAGGCAACCTAACATCTCGGATGCAATATTTGACAACATTCCTGGCCTGTCGAACCCTACTTCTCGGAGGGAAGTGTATATACGTCTGTAGCGTCATGTATCCTAACATAAGGCAACCTAACATCTCGGATGTAATATTCTGCAACCTTCCAGGCGTGTCGGACCCTACTTCTCGGTGGGAACATTATATGCGTCTATAACGTAGCATATCCTAATCTGAGGCAACCTAGCATCTCGGATTGCAATATTTGACAACATTCCTGGCCTCTCGAACCCTACTGCTCGGAGGGAACAGTATATACGTCTATAACGGTATATATCCTAATCTAAGGCAACCTAAGATCTCGGATGAAATATTTGACAACATTCCTGGCCTGTCGAACCCTACTTCTCGGAGGGAACAGTATATACGTCTGTAACGTCATATATCCTAACCTAAGGCAACCTAACATCTCGGATGTAACATTTGACAACATTCCAGGCGTGTCGGTACCTACGTCTCGGTGGTAACATTACATGCCTCTATAACGGTATATATCCTAATCTTAGGCAACCTAACATCTCGGATGTAACATTTTACAACATTCCAGGCGTGTCGGTCCCTACGTCTCGGTGGTAACATTACATGCGTCTATAACGGTATATATCCTAATCTCAGGCAACCTAACATCTCGGATGTAACATTTTACAACATTCCAGGCCTGTCGGTCCCTACGTCTCGGTGGTAACATTACATGCGTCTATAACGTTATTTATCCTAACCTAAGGCCACCTAACATCTCGTATGTAATATTTGACAACATTCCTGGCGTGTCGAACCCTACTTCTCCGTGGGAACAGTATGTACGTCTATAACGGTGTATATCCTAATCTAAGGCAACCTAACATCTCGGATGTAATATTTGACAACATTCCTGGCGTGTCGAACCCCACATCTCGGAGGGAACAGTATATACGTCTATAGCGGTATATATCCTAATCTAAGGCCACCTAACATCTCGTATGTAATATTTGACAACATTCCTGGCGTGTCGAACCCTACTTCTCGGTGGGAACAGTATATACGTCTATAACGTTATATATCCTAACGTAAGGCAACCTAACATCTCGGATGTAATATTTGACAACATTCCTGGCGTGTCGGACCCTACTTCTCGGTGGGAACAGTATATATGTCTGTAACGTCATATATCCTAACCTAAGGCAACCTAACATCTCGGATATAACATTTGACAACATTCCCGGCGTGTTGGAACCCTACGTCTCGGTGGTAACATTACGTGCGTCTATAACGTTATATATGGTAACCTAAGGCAACCTAACATCTCGGATGCAATATTTGACAACATTCCTAGCCTGTCGAACCCTACTTCTCGGAGGGAACAGTATATACGTCTATAACGTTACATATCCTAACCTAAGGGAACCTGACATCTCGGATGTAACATTTGACAACATTAAAGGCGTGTCGGTCACTACGTTTCGGAGGTAACACTACATACGTCTATAACGTTATATGTCCTAACCTAAGGCAACCTAACATCTCGGATGCAATATTTGACAACACTCCTGGCCTGTCGAACCCTACCTCTCGGTGGGAACAGTATATACGTCTATAACGATATATATCCTAACCTAAGGCAACCTAACATCTCGGATGTAACATTTGACAACATTCCAGGCGTGTCGGTCCCTACTTCTCGGAGGTAACATTACATGCGTCTATAACGATATATATCCTAACCTAAGGCAACCTAACATCTCGTATGTAATATTTGACAACATTCCTGGCCTGTCGAACCCTACTTCTCGGAGGGAACAGTATATACGTCTATAACGTTATATATCCTAACCTAGGGCAACCTAACATCTCGGATGTAATATTCTACAACCTTCCAGGCGTGTCGGACCCTGCTTCTCGGTGGGAACACTATATGCGTCTATAACGTTGTATATCCTCATCTAAGGCAACCTAACATCTCGGATGCAATATTTGACAACATTCCTGGCCTGTTGAACCCTACTTCTCCGACGGAACAGTATGTACGTCTATAACGTTATATATCCTAACCTGAGGCAACCTAACATTTCGGATATAACATTTGACAACATTCCAGGCGTGTCGGTCCCTACGTCTCGGTGGTAATATTAATGCGTCCATAACGGCACCGTAACAACTCGCATGTAATATTTGACAACATTCCTGGCGTATCGGATCCTACTTCTCGGTGGGAACAGTATATACGTCTATAACGTTATATATCCTAACCTAAATCATCCTGACATGTCCGATGTAATATTCTACAACATTCCAGGCGTGTCGGACCCTACATTTCGGTGGGAACATTATATGCGTCTATAACGTTGTATATCCTAATCTAAGGCAACCTAACATCTCGGATGCAATATTTGACAACATTCCTGGCCTGTCGAACCCTACTTGTCGGAGGGAACAGTATATACGTCTATAACGGTATATATCCTAATCTAAGGCAACCTAACATCTCGGATGCAATATTCGACAACATTCCTGGCTTGTCGAACCCTACTTCTCGGAGGGAAGTGTATATACTTCTGTAGCGTCATGTATCCTAACATAAGGCAACCTAACATCTCGGATGTAACATTTGAAAACATTCCAGGCGTGTCGGTCCCTACTTCTCGGAGGTAACATTACATGCGTCTATAACGTTATATATCCTAACCTAAGGCAACCTAACATCTCGTATGTAATATTTGACAACATTCCTGGCCTGTCGAACCCTACTTCTCGGACGGAACAGTATGTACGTCTATAACGTTATATATCCTAACCGAAGGCAACCTGACATCTCGGATGTAATATTCTACAACCTTCCAGGCGTGTCGGACCCTACTTCTCGGTGGGAACATTATATGCGTCTATAACGTTGCATATCCTAATCTAAGGCAACCTAACATCTCGGATTGCAATATCTGACAACATTCCTGGCCTCTCGAACCCTACTGCTCGGAGGGAACAGTATATACGTCTATAACGGTATATATCCTAATCTAAGGCAACCTAACATCTCGGATGAAATATTGGACAACATTCCTGGCCTGTCGAACCCTACTTCTCGTGGGGAACAGTATATACGTCTGTAACGTCATATATCCTAACATAAGGCCACCTAACATCTCGGATGTAATATTCTGCAACCTTCCAGGCGTGTCGGACCCTACTTCTCGGTGGGAACATTTTATGCGTCTATAACGTAGCATATCCTAATCTGAGGCAACCTAGCATCTCGGATTGCAATATTTGACAACATTCCTGGCCTCTCGAACCCTACTGCTGGGAGGGAACAGTATATACGTCTATAACGGTATATATCCTAATCTAAGGCAACCTAAGAACTCGGATGAAATATTTGACAACATTCCAGGCCTGTCGAACCCTACTTCTCGGAGGGAACAGTATATACGTCTGTAACGTCATATATCCTAACCTAAGGCAACCTAACATCTCGGATGTAACATTTGACAACATTCCAGGCGTGTCGGTCCCTACGTCTCGGTGCTAACATTACATGCGTCTATAACGGTATATATCCTAATCTTAGGCAACCTAACATCTCGGATGTAACATTTTACAACATTCCAGGCGTGTCGGTTACTACGTCTCGGTGGTAACGTTACATGCGTCTATAACGTTATATATCCTAACCTAAGGCAACCTAACATCTCGGATGTAACATTTGACAACATTCCAGGCGTGTCGGTCCCTACGTCTCGGTGGTAACATTACATGCCTCTATAACGGTATATATCCTAATCTTAGGCAACCTAACATCTCGGATGTAACATTTTACAACATTCCCGGCGTGTCGGTCCCTACGTCTCGGTGGTAACATTACATGCGTCTATAACGTTATTTATCCTAACCTAAGGCCACCTAACATCTCGTATGTAATATTTGACAACATTCCTGGCGTGTCGAACCCTACTTCTCGGTGGGAACAGTATATACGTCTATAACGGTGTATATCCTAATCTAAGGCAACCTAACATCTCGGATGTAATATTTGACAACATTCCTGGCCTGTCGAACCCCACATCTCGGAGTGAACAGTATATACGTCTATAGCGGTATATATCCTAATCTAAGGCAACCTAACATCTCGGATGTAACATTTTACAACATTCCAGGCCTGTCGGTCCCTACGTCTCGGTGGTAACATTACATGCGTCTATAACGTTATTTATCCTAACCTAAGGCCACCTAACATCTCGTATGTAATATTTGACAACATTCCTGGCGTGTCGAACCCTACTTCTCCGTGGGAACAGTATGTACGTCTATAACGGTGTATATCCTAATCTAAGGCAACCTAACATCTCGGATGTAATATTTGACAACATTCCTGGCGTGTCGAACCCCACATCTCGGAGGGAACAGTATATACGTCTATAGCGGTATATATCCTAATCTAAGGCCACCTAACATCTCGTATGTAATATTTGACAACATTCCTGGCGTGTCGAACCCTACTTCTCGGTGGGAACAGTATATACGTCTATAACGTTATATATCCTAACGTAAGGCAACCTAACATCTCGGATGTAATATTTGACAACATTCCTGGCGTGTCGGACCCTACTTCTCGGTGGGAACAGTATATATGTCTGTAACGTCATATATCCTAACCTAAGGCAACCTAACATCTCGGATATAACATTTGACAACATTCCCGGCGTGTTGGAACCTTACGTCTCGGTGGTAACATTACGTGCGTCTATAACGTTATATATGGTAACCTAAGGCAACCTAACATCTCGGATGCAATATTTGACAACATTCCTAGCCTGTCGAACCCTACTTCTCGGAGGGAACAGTATATACGTCTATAACGTTACATATCCTAACCTAAGGGAACCTGACATCTCGGATGTAACATTTGACAACATTAAAGGCGTGTCGGTCACTACGTTTCGGAGGTAACACTACATACGTCTATAACGTTATATGTCCTAACCTAAGGCAACCTAACATCTCGGATGCAATATTTGACAACACTCCTGGCCTGTCGAACCCTACCTCTCGGTGGGAACAGTATATACGTCTATAACGATATATATCCTAACCTAAGGCAACCTAACATCTCGGATGTAACATTTGACAACATTCCAGGCGTGTCGGTCCCTACTTCTCGGAGGTAACATTACATGCGTCTATAACGATATATATCCTAACCTAAGGCAACCTAACATCTCGTATGTAATATTTGACAACATTCCTGGCCTGTCGAACCCTACTTCTCGGAGGGAACAGTATATACGTCTATAACGTTATATATCCTAACCTAGGGCAACCTAACATCTCGGATGTAATATTCTACAACCTTCCAGGCGTGTCGGACCCTGCTTCTCGGTGGGAACACTATATGCGTCTATAACGTTGTATATCCTCATCTAAGGCAACCTAACATCTCGGATGCAATATTTGACAACATTCCTGGCCTGTTGAACCCTACTTCTCCGACGGAACAGTATGTACGTCTATAACGTTATATATCCTAACCTGAGGCAACCTAACATTTCGGATATAACATTTGACAACATTCCAGGCGTGTCGGTCCCTACGTCTCGGTGGTAATATTAATGCGTCCATAACGGCACCGTAACAACTCGCATGTAATATTTGACAACATTCCTGGCGTATCGGATCCTACTTCTCGGTGGGAACAGTATATACGTCTATAACGTTATATATCCTAACCTAAATCATCCTGACATGTCCGATGTAATATTCTACAACATTCCAGGCGTGTCGGACCCTACATTTCGGTGGGAACATTATATGCGTCTATAACGTTGTATATCCTAATCTAAGGCAACCTAACATCTCGGATGCAATATTTGACAACATTCCTGGCCTGTCGAACCCTACTTGTCGGAGGGAACAGTATATACGTCTATAACGGTATATATCCTAATCTAAGGCAACCTAACATCTCGGATGCAATATTCGACAACATTCCTGGCTTGTCGAACCCTACTTCTCGGAGGGAAGTGTATATACTTCTGTAGCGTCATGTATCCTAACATAAGGCAACCTAACATCTCGGATGTAACATTTGAAAACATTCCAGGCGTGTCGGTCCCTACTTCTCGGAGGTAACATTACATGCGTCTATAACGTTATATATCCTAACCTAAGGCAACCTAACATCTCGTATGTAATATTTGACAACATTCCTGGCCTGTCGAACCCTACTTCTCGGACGGAACAGTATGTACGTCTATAACGTTATATATCCTAACCGAAGGCAACCTGACATCTCGGATGTAATATTCTACAACCTTCCAGGCGTGTCGGACCCTACTTCTCGGTGGGAACATTATATGCGTCTATAACGTTGCATATCCTAATCTAAGGCAACCTAACATCTCGGATTGCAATATCTGACAACATTCCTGGCCTCTCGAACCCTACTGCTCGGAGGGAACAGTATATACGTCTATAACGGTATATATCCTAATCTAAGGCAACCTAACATCTCGGATGAAATATTGGACAACATTCCTGGCCTGTAGAACCCTACTTCTCGTGGGGAACAGTATATACGTCTGTAACGTCATATATCCTAACATAAGGCCACCTAACATCTCGGATGTAATATTCTGCAACCTTCCAGGCGTGTCGGACCCTACTTCTCGGTGGGAACATTATATGCGTCTATAACGTAGCATATCCTAATCTGAGGCAACCTAGCATCTCGGATTGCAATATTTGACAACATTCCTGGCCTCTCGAACCCTACTGCTGGGAGGGAACAGTATATACGTCTATAACGGTATATATCCTAATCTAAGGCAACCTAAGATCTCGGATGAAATATTTGACAACATTCCTGGCCTGTCGAACCCTACTTCTCGGAGGGAACAGTATATACGTCTGTAACGTCATATATCCTAACCTAAGGCAACCTAACATCTCGGATGTAACATTTGACAACATTCCAGGCGTGTCGGTCCCTACGTCTCGGTGGTAACATTACATGCCTCTATAACGGTATATATCCTAATCTTAGGCAACCTAACATCTCGGATGTAACATTTTACAACATTCCCGGCGTGTCGGTCCCTACGTCTCGGTGGTAACATTACATGCGTCTATAACGGTATATATCCTAATCTCAGGCAACCTAACATCTCGGATGTAACATTTTACAACATTCCAGGCCTGTCGGTCCCTACGTCTCGGTGGTAACATTACATGCGTCTATAACGTTATTTATCCTAACCTAAGGCCACCTAACATCTCGTATGTAATATTTGACAACATTCCTGGCGTGTCGAACCCTACTTCTCGGTGGGAACAGTATATACGTCTATAACGGTGTATATCCTAATCTAAGGCAACCTAACATCTCGGATGTAATATTTGACAACATTCCTGGCCTGTCGAACCCCACATCTCGGAGGGAACAGTATATACGTCTATAGCGGTATATATCCTAATCTAAGGCCACCTAACATCTCGTATGTAATATTTGACAACATTCCTGGCGTGTCGAACCCTACTTCTCGGTGGGAACAGTATATACGTCTATAACGTTATATATCCTAACGTAAGGCAACCTAACATCTCGGATGTAATATTTGACAACATTCCTGGCGTGTCGGACCCTACTTCTCGGTGGGAACAGTATATATGTCTGTAACGTCATATATCCTAACCTGAGGCAACCTAACATCTCGGATATAACATTTGACAACATTCCCGGCGTGTTGGAACCCTACGTCTCGGTGGTAACATTACGTGCGTCTATAACGTTATATATGGTAACCTAAGGCAACCTAACATCTCGGATGCAATATTTGACAACATTCCTAGCCTGTCGAACCCTACTTCTCGGAGGGAACAGTATATACGTCTATAACGTTATATATCCTAACCTAAGGGAACCTGACATCTCGGATGTAACATTTGACAACATTAAAGGCGTGTCGGTCACTACGTTTCGGAGGTAACACTACATACGTCTATAACGTTATATGTCCTAACCTAAGGCAACCTAACATCTCGGATGCAATATTTGACAACACTCCTGGCCTGTCGAACCCTACCTCTCGGTGGGAACAGTATATACGTCTATAACGATATATATCCTAACCTAAGGCAACCTAACATCTCGGAAGTAATATTCTACAACCTTCCAGGCGTGTCGGACCCTGCTTCTCGGTGGGAACACTATATGCGTCTATAACGTTGTATATCCTCATCTAAGGCAACCTAACATCTCGGATGCAATATTTGACAACATTCCTGGCCTGTTGAACCCTACTTCTCCGACGGAACAGTATGTACGTCTATAACGTTATATATCCTAACCTGAGGCAACCTAACATTTCGGATATAACATTTGACAACATTCCAGGCGTGTCGGTCCCTACGTCTCGGTGGTAATATTAATGCGTCCATAACGGCACCGTAACAACTCGCATGTAATATTTGACAACATTCCTGGCGTATCGGATCCTACTTCTCGGTGGGAACAGTATATACGTCTATAACGTTATATATCCTAACCTAAATCATCCTGACATGTCCGATGTAATATTCTACAACATTCCAGGCGTGTCGGACCCTACATTTCGGTGGGAACATTATATGCGTCTATAACGTTGTATATCCTAATCTAAGGCAACCTAACATCTCGGATGCAATATTTGACAACATTCCTGGCCTGTCGAACCCTACTTGTCGGAGGGAACAGTATATACGTCTATAACGGTATATATCCTAATCTAAGGCAACCTAACATCTCGGATGCAATATTTGACAACATTCCTGGCTTGTCGAACCCTACTTCTCGGAGGGAAGTGTATATACTTCTGTAGCGTCATGTATCCTAACATAAGGCAACCTAACATCTCGGATGTAACATTTGAAAACATTCCAGGCGTGTCGGTCCCTACTTCTCGGAGGTAACATTACATGCGTCTATAACGTTATATATCCTAACCTAAGGCAACCTAACATCTCGTATGTAATATTTGACAACATTCCTGGCCTGTCGAACCCTACTTCTCGGACGGAACAGTATGTACGTCTATAACGTTATATATCCTAACCGAAGGCAACCTGACATCTCGGATGTAATATTCTACAACCTTCCAGGCGTGTCAGACCCTACTTCTCGGTGGGAACATTATATGCGTCTATAACGTTGCATATCCTAATCTAAGGCAACCTAACATCTCGGATTGCAATATCTGACAACATTCCTGGCCTCTCGAACCCTACTGCTCGGAGGGAACAGTATATACGTCTATAACGGTATATATCCTAATCTAAGGCAACCTAACATCTCGGATGAAATATTGGACAACATTCCTGGCCTGTCGAACCCTACTTCTCGTGGGGAACAGTATATACGTCTGTAACGTCATATATCCTAACATAAGGCCACCTAACATCTCGGATGTAATATTCTGCAACCTTCCAGGCGTGTCGGACCCTACTTCTCGGTGGGAACATTTTATGCGTCTATAACGTAGCATATCCTAATCTGAGGCAACCTAGCATCTCGGATTGCAATATTTGACAACATTCCTGGCCTCTCGAACCCTACTGCTGGGAGGGAACAGTATATACGTCTATAACGGTATATATCCTAATCTAAGGCAACCTAAGAACTCGGATGAAATATTTGACAACATTCCTGGCCTGTCGAACCCTACTTCTCGGAGGGAACAGTATATACGTCTGTAACGTCATATATCCTAACCTAAGGCAACCTAACATCTCGGATGTAACATTTGACAACATTCCAGGCGTGTCGGTCCCTACGTCTCGGTGCTAACATTACATGCGTCTATAACGGTATATATCCTAATCTTAGGCAACCTAACATCTCGGATGTAACATTTTACAACATTCCAGGCGTGTCGGTTACTACGTCTCGGTGGTAACGTTACATGCGTCTATAACGTTATATATCCTAACCTAAGGCAACCTAACATCTCGGATGTAACATTTGACAACATTCCAGGCGTGTCGGTCCCTACGTCTCGGTGGTAACATTACATGCCTCTATAACGGTATATATCCTAATCTTAGGCAACCTAACATCTCGGATGTAACATTTTACAACATTCCCGGCGTGTCGGTCCCTACGTCTCGGTGGTAACATTACATGCGTCTATAACGTTATTTATCCTAACCTAAGGCCACCTAACATCTCGTATGTAATATTTGACAACATTCCTGGCGTGTCGAACCCTACTTCTCGGTGGGAACAGTATATACGTCTATAACGGTGTATATCCTAATCTAAGGCAACCTAACATCTCGGATGTAATATTTGACAACATTCCTGGCCTGTCGAACCCCACATCTCGGAGTGAACAGTATATACGTCTATAGCGGTATATATCCTAATCTAAGGCCACCTAACATCTCGTATGTAATATTTGACAACATTCCTGGCGTGTCGAACCCTACTTCTCGGTGGGAACAGTATATACGTCTATAACGTTATATATCCTAACGTAAGGCAACCTAACATCTCGGATGTAATATTTGACAACATTCCTGGCGTGTCGGACCCTACTTCTCGGTGGGAACAGTATATATGTCTGTAACGTCATATATCCTAACCTAAGGCAACCTAACATCTCGGATATAACATTTGACAACATTCCCGGCGTGTTGGAACCCTACGTCTCGGTGGTAACATTACGTGCGTCTATAACGTTGTATATCCTAATCTAAGGCAACCTAACATCTCGGATGCAATATTTGACAACATTCCTGGCCTGTCGAACCCTACTTGTCGGAGGGAACAGTATATACGTCTATAACGGTATATATCCTTATCTAAGGCAACCTAACATCTCGGATGCAATATTTGACAACATTCCTGGCCTGTCGAACCCTACTTCTCGGAGGGAAGTGTATATACTTCTGTAGCGTCATGTATCCTAACATAAGGCAACCTAACATCTCGGATGTAACATTTGAAAACATTCCAGGCGTGTCGGTCCCTACTTCTCGGAGGTAACATTACATGCGTCTATAACGTTATATATCCTAACCTAAGGCAACCTAACATCTCGTATGTAATATTTGACAACATTCCTGGCCTGTCGAACCCTACTTCTCGGACGGAACAGTATGTACGTCTATAACGTTATATATCCTAACCGAAGGCAACCTGACATCTCGGATGTAATATTCTACAACCTTCCAGGCGTGTCGGACCCTACTTCTCGGTGGGAACATTATATGCGTCTATAACGTAGCATATCCTAATCTGAGGCAACCTAGCATCTCGGATTGCAATATTTGACAACATTCCTGGCCTCTCGAACCCTACTGCTCGGAGGGAACAGTATATACGTCTATAACGGTATATATCCTAATCTAAGGCAACCTAAGATCTCGGATGAAATATTTGACAACATTCCTGGCCTGTCGAACCCTACTTCTCGGAGGGAACAGTATATACGTCTATAACGTTATATATCCTAACCTAAGGCAACCTGACATCTCGGATGTAATATTCTACATCATTCCAGGCGTGTCGGACCCTACTTCTCGGTGGGAACATTATATGCGTCTATAGCGGTATATATCCTAATCTTAGGCAACCTAACATCTCGGATGTATCATTTTACAACATTCCAGGCCTGTCGGTCCCTACGTCTCGGTGGTAACATTACATGCGTCTATAGCGTTATATATCCCAACCTAAGGCCACCTAACATCTCGTATGTAATATTTGATAACATTCCTGGCGTGTCGAACCCTACTTCTCGGTGGGAACAGTATATACGTCTATAACGTTATATATCCTAACCTAAGGCAACCTAACATCTCGGATGTAATATTTGACAACATTCCTGGCGTGTCGGACCCTACTTCTCGGTGGGAACAGTATATATGTCTGTAACGTCATATATCCTAACCTAAGGCAACCTAACATCTCGGATATAACATTTGACAACATTCCCGGCGTGTTGGAACCCTACGTCTCGGTGGTAACATTACGTGCGTCTATAACGTTATATATGGTAACCTAAGGCAACCTAACATCTCGGATGCAATATTTGACAACATTCCTAGCCTGTCGAACCCTACTTCTCGGAGGGAACAGTATATACGTCTATAACGTTACATATCCTAACCTAAGGGAACCTGACATCTCGGATGTAACATTTGACAACATTAAAGGCGTGTCGGTCACTACGTTTCGGAGGTAACACTACATACGTCTATAACGTTATATGTCCTAACCTAAGGCAACCTAACATCTCGGATGCAATATTTGACAACACTCCTGGCCTGTCGAACCCTACCTCTCGGTGGGAACAGTATATACGTCTATAACGATATATATCCTAACCTAAGGCAACCTAACATCTCGGATGTAACATTTGACAACATTCCAGGCGTGTCGGTCCCTACTTCTCGGAGGTAACATTACATGCGTCTATAACGATATATATCCTAACCTAAGGCAACCTAACATCTCGTATGTAATATTTGACAACATTCCTGGCCTGTCGAACCCTACTTCTCGGAGGGAACAGTATATACGTCTATAACGTTATATATCCTAACCTAGGGCAACCTAACATCTCGGATGTAATATTCTACAACCTTCCAGGCGTGTCGGACCCTGCTTCTCGGTGGGAACACTATATGCGTCTATAACGTTGTATATCCTCATCTAAGGCAACCTAACATCTCGGATGCAATATTTGACAACATTCCTGGCCTGTTGAACCCTACTTCTCCGACGGAACAGTATGTACGTCTATAACGTTATATATCCTAACCTGAGGCAACCTAACATTTCGGATATAACATTTGACAACATTCCAGGCGTGTCGGTCCCTACGTCTCGGTGGTAATATTAATGCGTCCATAACGGCACCGTAACAACTCGCATGTAATATTTGACAACATTCCTGGCGTATCGGATCCTACTTCTCGGTGGGAACAGTATATACGTCTATAACGTTATATATCCTAACCTAAATCATCCTGACATGTCCGATGTAATATTCTACAACATTCCAGGCGTGTCGGACCCTACATTTCGGTGGGAACATTATATGCGTCTATAACGTTGTATATCCTAATCTAAGGCAACCTAACATCTCGGATGCAATATTTGACAACATTCCTGGCCTGTCGAACCCTACTTGTCGGAGGGAACAGTATATACGTCTATAACGGTATATATCCTAATCTAAGGCAACCTAACATCTCGGATGCAATATTCGACAACATTCCTGGCTTGTCGAACCCTACTTCTCGGAGGGAAGTGTATATACTTCTGTAGCGTCATGTATCCTAACATAAGGCAACCTAACATCTCGGATGTAACATTTGAAAACATTCCAGGCGTGTCGGTCCCTACTTCTCGGAGGTAACATTACATGCGTCTATAACGTTATATATCCTAACCTAAGGCAACCTAACATCTCGTATGTAATATTTGACAACATTCCTGGCCTGTCGAACCCTACTTCTCGGACGGAACAGTATGTACGTCTATAACGTTATATATCCTAACCGAAGGCAACCTGACATCTCGGATGTAATATTCTACAACCTTCCAGGCGTGTCGGACCCTACTTCTCGGTGGGAACATTATATGCGTCTATAACGTTGCATATCCTAATCTAAGGCAACCTAACATCTCGGATTGCAATATCTGACAACATTCCTGGCCTCTCGAACCCTACTGCTCGGAGGGAACAGTATATACGTCTATAACGGTATATATCCTAATCTAAGGCAACCTAACATCTCGGATGAAATATTGGACAACATTCCTGGCCTGTAGAACCCTACTTCTCGTGGGGAACAGTATATACGTCTGTAACGTCATATATCCTAACATAAGGCCACCTAACATCTCGGATGTAATATTCTGCAACCTTCCAGGCGTGTCGGACCCTACTTCTCGGTGGGAACATTATATGCGTCTATAACGTAGCATATCCTAATCTGAGGCAACCTAGCATCTCGGATTGCAATATTTGACAACATTCCTGGCCTCTCGAACCCTACTGCTGGGAGGGAACAGTATATACGTCTATAACGGTATATATCCTAATCTAAGGCAACCTAAGATCTCGGATGAAATATTTGACAACATTCCTGGCCTGTCGAACCCTACTTCTCGGAGGGAACAGTATATACGTCTGTAACGTCATATATCCTAACCTAAGGCAACCTAACATCTCGGATGTAACATTTGACAACATTCCAGGCGTGTCGGTCCCTACGTCTCGGTGGTAACATTACATGCGTCTATAACGGTATATATCCTAATCTTAGGCAACCTAACATCTCGGATGTAACATTTTACAACATTCCAGGCGTGTCGGTTCCTACGTCTCGGTGGTAACGTTACATGCGTCTATAACGTTATATATCCTAACCTAAGGCAACCTAACATCTCGGATGTAACATTTGACAACATTCCAGGCGTGTCGGTCCCTACGTCTCGGTGGTAACATTACATGCCTCTATAACGGTATATATCCTAATCTTAGGCAACCTAACATCTCGGATGTAACATTTTACAACATTCCCGGCGTGTCGGTCCCTACGTCTCGGTGGTAACATTACATGCGTCTATAACGGTATATATCCTAATCTCAGGCAACCTAACATCTCGGATGTAACATTTTACAACATTCCAGGCCTGTCGGTCCCTACGTCTCGGTGGTAACATTACATGCGTCTATAACGTTATTTATCCTAACCTAAGGCCACCTAACATCTCGTATGTAATATTTGACAACATTCCTGGCGTGTCGAACCCTACTTCTCGGTGGGAACAGTATATACGTCTATAACGGTGTATATCCTAATCTAAGGCAACCTAACATCTCGGATGTAATATTTGACAACATTCCTGGCCTGTCGAACCCCACATCTCGGAGGGAACAGTATATACGTCTATAGCGGTATATATCCTAATCTAAGGCCACCTAACATCTCGTATGTAATATTTGACAACATTCCTGGCGTGTCGAACCCTACTTCTCGGTGGGAACAGTATATACGTCTATAACGTTATATATCCTAACGTAAGGCAACCTAACATCTCGGATGTAATATTTGACAACATTCCTGGCGTGTCGGACCCTACTTCTCGGTGGGAACAGTATATATGTCTGTAACGTCATATATCCTAACCTGAGGCAACCTAACATCTCGGATATAACATTTGACAACATTCCCGGCGTGTTGGAACCCTACGTCTCGGTGGTAACATTACGTGCGTCTATAACGTTATATATGGTAACCTAAGGCAACCTAACATCTCGGATGCAATATTTGACAACATTCCTAGCCTGTCGAACCCTACTTCTCGGAGGGAACAGTATATACGTCTATAACGTTATATATCCTAACCTAAGGGAACCTGACATCTCGGATGTAACATTTGACAACATTAAAGGCGTGTCGGTCACTACGTTTCGGAGGTAACACTACATACGTCTATAACGTTATATGTCCTAACCTAAGGCAACCTAACATCTCGGATGCAATATTTGACAACACTCCTGGCCTGTCGAACCCTACCTCTCGGTGGGAACAGTATATACGTCTATAACGATATATATCCTAACCTAAGGCAACCTAACATCTCGGAAGTAATATTCTACAACCTTCCAGGCGTGTCGGACCCTGCTTCTCGGTGGGAACACTATATGCGTCTATAACGTTGTATATCCTCATCTAAGGCAACCTAACATCTCGGATGCAATATTTGACAACATTCCTGGCCTGTTGAACCCTACTTCTCCGACGGAACAGTATGTACGTCTATAACGTTATATATCCTAACCTGAGGCAACCTAACATTTCGGATATAACATTTGACAACATTCCAGGCGTGTCGGTCCCTACGTCTCGGTGGTAATATTAATGCGTCCATAACGGCACCGTAACAACTCGCATGTAATATTTGACAACATTCCTGGCGTATCGGATCCTACTTCTCGGTGGGAACAGTATATACGTCTATAACGTTATATATCCTAACCTAAATCATCCTGACATGTCCGATGTAATATTCTACAACATTCCAGGCGTGTCGGACCCTACATTTCGGTGGGAACATTATATGCGTCTATAACGTTGTATATCCTAATCTAAGGCAACCTAACATCTCGGATGCAATATTTGACAACATTCCTGGCCTGTCGAACCCTACTTGTCGGAGGGAACAGTATATACGTCTATAACGGTATATATCCTAATCTAAGGCAACCTAACATCTCGGATGCAATATTTGACAACATTCCTGGCTTGTCGAACCCTACTTCTCGGAGGGAAGTGTATATACTTCTGTAGCGTCATGTATCCTAACATAAGGCAACCTAACATCTCGGATGTAACATTTGAAAACATTCCAGGCGTGTCGGTCCCTACTTCTCGGAGGTAACATTACATGCGTCTATAACGTTATATATCCTAACCTAAGGCAACCTAACATCTCGTATGTAATATTTGACAACATTCCTGGCCTGTCGAACCCTACTTCTCGGACGGAACAGTATGTACGTCTATAACGTTATATATCCTAACCGAAGGCAACCTGACATCTCGGATGTAATATTCTACAACCTTCCAGGCGTGTCAGACCCTACTTCTCGGTGGGAACATTATATGCGTCTATAACGTTGCATATCCTAATCTAAGGCAACCTAACATCTCGGATTGCAATATCTGACAACATTCCTGGCCTCTCGAACCCTACTGCTCGGAGGGAACAGTATATACGTCTATAACGGTATATATCCTAATCTAAGGCAACCTAACATCTCGGATGAAATATTGGACAACATTCCTGGCCTGTCGAACCCTACTTCTCGTGGGGAACAGTATATACGTCTGTAACGTCATATATCCTAACATAAGGCCACCTAACATCTCGGATGTAATATTCTGCAACCTTCCAGGCGTGTCGGACCCTACTTCTCGGTGGGAACATTTTATGCGTCTATAACGTAGCATATCCTAATCTGAGGCAACCTAGCATCTCGGATTGCAATATTTGACAACATTCCTGGCCTCTCGAACCCTACTGCTGGGAGGGAACAGTATATACGTCTATAACGGTATATATCCTAATCTAAGGCAACCTAAGAACTCGGATGAAATATTTGACAACATTCCTGGCCTGTCGAACCCTACTTCTCGGAGGGAACAGTATATACGTCTGTAACGTCATATATCCTAACCTAAGGCAACCTAACATCTCGGATGTAACATTTGACAACATTCCAGGCGTGTCGGTCCCTACGTCTCGGTGCTAACATTACATGCGTCTATAACGGTATATATCCTAATCTTAGGCAACCTAACATCTCGGATGTAACATTTTACAACATTCCAGGCGTGTCGGTTACTACGTCTCGGTGGTAACGTTACATGCGTCTATAACGTTATATATCCTAACCTAAGGCAACCTAACATCTCGGATGTAACATTTGACAACATTCCAGGCGTGTCGGTCCCTACGTCTCGGTGGTAACATTACATGCCTCTATAACGGTATATATCCTAATCTTAGGCAACCTAACATCTCGGATGTAACATTTTACAACATTCCCGGCGTGTCGGTCCCTACGTCTCGGTGGTAACATTACATGCGTCTATAACGTTATTTATCCTAACCTAAGGCCACCTAACATCTCGTATGTAATATTTGACAACATTCCTGGCGTGTCGAACCCTACTTCTCGGTGGGAACAGTATATACGTCTATAACGGTGTATATCCTAATCTAAGGCAACCTAACATCTCGGATGTAATATTTGACAACATTCCTGGCCTGTCGAACCCCACATCTCGGAGTGAACAGTATATACGTCTATAGCGGTATATATCCTAATCTAAGGCCACCTAACATCTCGTATGTAATATTTGACAACATTCCTGGCGTGTCGAACCCTACTTCTCGGTGGGAACAGTATATACGTCTATAACGTTATATATCCTAACGTAAGGCAACCTAACATCTCGGATGTAATATTTGACAACATTCCTGGCGTGTCGGACCCTACTTCTCGGTGGGAACAGTATATATGTCTGTAACGTCATATATCCTAACCTAAGGCAACCTAACATCTCGGATATAACATTTGACAACATTCCCGGCGTGTTGGAACCCTACGTCTCGGTGGTAACATTACGTGCGTCTATAACGTTGTATATCCTAATCTAAGGCAACCTAACATCTCGGATGCAATATTTGACAACATTCCTGGCCTGTCGAACCCTACTTGTCGGAGGGAACAGTATATACGTCTATAACGGTATATATCCTTATCTAAGGCAACCTAACATCTCGGATGCAATATTTGACAACATTCCTGGCCTGTCGAACCCTACTTCTCGGAGGGAAGTGTATATACTTCTGTAGCGTCATGTATCCTAACATAAGGCAACCTAACATCTCGGATGTAACATTTGAAAACATTCCAGGCGTGTCGGTCCCTACTTCTCGGAGGTAACATTACATGCGTCTATAACGTTATATATCCTAACCTAAGGCAACCTAACATCTCGTATGTAATATTTGACAACATTCCTGGCCTGTCGAACCCTACTTCTCGGACGGAACAGTATGTACGTCTATAACGTTATATATCCTAACCGAAGGCAACCTGACATCTCGGATGTAATATTCTACAACCTTCCAGGCGTGTCGGACCCTACTTCTCGGTGGGAACATTATATGCGTCTATAACGTAGCATATCCTAATCTGAGGCAACCTAGCATCTCGGATTGCAATATTTGACAACATTCCTGGCCTCTCGAACCCTACTGCTCGGAGGGAACAGTATATACGTCTATAACGGTATATATCCTAATCTAAGGCAACCTAAGATCTCGGATGAAATATTTGACAACATTCCTGGCCTGTCGA
Source organism: Xylocopa violacea (assembly GCA_963969225.1). Taxonomy (NCBI): domain Eukaryota; kingdom Metazoa; phylum Arthropoda; class Insecta; order Hymenoptera; family Apidae; genus Xylocopa; species Xylocopa violacea. Next base: position 4,592,454 of record CAXAJV010000014.1, on the reverse strand, counting down.
ACCCTACTTCTCGGAGGGAACAGTATATACGTCTATAACGTTATATATCCTAACCTAAGGCAACCTGACATCTCGGATGTAATATTCTACATCATTCCAGGCGTGTCGGACCCTACTTCTCGGTGGGAACATTATATGCGTCTATAGCGGTATATATCCTAATCTTAGGCAACCTAACATCTCGGATGTATCATTTTACAACATTCCAGGCCTGTCGGTCCCTACGTCTCGGTGGTAACATTACATGCGTCTATAGCGTTATATATCCCAACCTAAGGCCACCTAACATCTCGTATGTAATATTTGATAACATTCCTGGCGTGTCGAACCCTACTTCTCGGTGGGAACAGTATATACGTCTATAACGTTATATATCCTAACCTAAGGCAACCTAACATCTCGGATGTAATATTTGACAACATTCCTGGCGTGTCGGACCCTACTTCTCGGTGGGAACAGTATATACGTCTGTAACGTCATATATCCTAACCTAAGGCAACCTAACATCTCGGATATAACATTTGACAACATTCCAGGCGTGTTGGAACCCTACGTCTCTGTGGTAACGTTACGTGCGTCTATAACGCTATATATGCTAACCTAAGGCAACCTAACATCTCGGATGCAATATTTGACAACATTCCTGGCCTGTCGAACCCTATTTCTCGGAGGGAACAGTATATACGTCTATAACGTTATATATCCTAACCTAAGGGAACCTGACATCTCGGATGTAACATTTGACAACATTAAAGGCGTGTCGGTCACTACGTTTCGGAGGTAACACTACATACGTCTATAACGTTATATGTCCTAACCTAAGGCAACCTAACATCTCGGATGCAATATTTGACAACACTCCTGGCCTGTCGGACCCTACCTCTCGGTGGGAACAGTATATACGTCTATAACGATATATATCCTAACCTAAGGCAACCTAACATCTCGGATGTAACATTTGACAACATTCCAGGCGTGTCGGTCCCTACTTCTCGGAGGTAACATTACATGCGTCTATAACGTTATATATCCTAACCTAAGGCAACCTAACATCTCGTATGTAATATTTGACAACATTCCTGGCCTGTCGAACCCTACTTCTCGGAGGGAACAGTATATACGTCTATAACGTTATATATCCTAACCTAGGGCAACCTAACATCTCGGATGTAATACTCTACAACCTTCAAGGCGTGTCGGACCCTGCTTCTCGGTGGGAACACTATATGCGTCTATAACGTTGTATATCCTTATCTAAGGCAACCTAACATCTCGGATGCAATATTTGACAACATTCCTGGCCTGTTGAACCCTACTTCTCCGACGGAACAGTATGTACGTCTATAACGTTATATATCCTAACCTGAGGCAACCTAACATTTCGGATATAACATTTGACAACATTCCAGGCGTGTCGGTCCCTACGTCTCGGTGGTAATATTAATGCGTCCATAACGGCACCGTAACAACTCGCATGTAATATTTGACAACATTCCTGGCGTATCGGATCCTACTTCTCGGTGGGAACAGTATATACGTCTATAACGTTATATATCCTAACCTAAATCATCCTGACATGTCCGATGTAATATTCTACAACATTCCAGGCGTGTCGGACCCTACATTTCGGTGGGAACATTATATGCGTCTATAACGTTGTATATCCTAATCTAAGGCAACCTAACATCTCGGATGCAATATTTGACAACATTCCTGGCCTGTCGAACCCTACTTGTCGGAGGGAACAGTATATACGTCTATAACGGTATATATCCTAATCTAAGGCAACCTAACATCTCGGATGCAATATTTGACAACATTCCTAGCCTGTCGAACCCTACTTCTCGGAGGGAACAGTATATACGTCTATAACGTTATATATCCTAACCTAAGGCAACCTGACATCTCGGATGTAATATTCTACATCATTCCAGGCGTGTCGGACCCTACTTCTCGGTGGGAACATTATATGCGTCTATAGCGGTATATATCCTAATCTTAGGCAACCTAACATCTCGGATGTATCATTTTACAACATTCCAGGCCTGTCGGTCCCTACGTCTCGGTGGTAACATTACATGCGTCTATAGCGTTATATATCCTAACCTAAGGCCACCTAACATCTCGTATGTAATATTTGACAACATTCCTGGCGTGTCGAACCCTACTTCTCGGTGGGAACAGTATATACGTCTATAACGTTATATATCCTAACCTAAGGCAACCTAACATCTCGGATGTAATATTTGACAACATTCCTGGCGTGTCGGACCCTACTTCTCGGTGGGAACAGTATATACGTCTGTAACGTCATATATCCTAACCTAAGGCAACCTAACATCTCGGATATAACATTTGACAACATTCCAGGCGTGTTGGAACCCTACGTCTCTGTGGTAACATTACGTGCGTCTATAACGCTATATATGCTAACCTAAGGCAACCTAACATCTCGGATGCAATATTTGACAACATTCCTGGCCTGTCGAACCCTATTTCTCGGAGGGAACAGTATATACGTCTATAACGTTATATATCCTAACCTAAGGGAACCTGACATCTCGGATGTAACATTTGACAACATTAAAGGCGTGTCGGTCACTACGTTTCGGAGGTAACACTACATACGTCTATAACGTTATATGTCCTAACCTAAGGCAACCTAACATCTCGGATGCAATATTTGACAACACTCCTGGCCTGTCGAACCCTACCTCTCGGTGGGAACAGTATATACGTCTATAACGATATATATCCTAACCTAAGGCAACCTAACATCTTGGATGTAACATTTGACAACATTCCAGGCGTGTCGGTCCCTACTTCTCGGAGGTAACATTACATGCGTCTATAACGTTATATATCCTAACCTAAGGCAACCTAACATCTCGTATGTAATATTTGACAACATTCCTGGCCTGTCGAACCCTACTTCTCGGAGGGAACAGTATATACGTCTATAACGTTATATATCCTAACCTAGGGCAACCTAACATCTCGGATGTAATATTCTACAACCTTCCAGGCGTGTCGGACCCTGCTTCTCGGTGGGAACACTATATGCGTCTATAACGTTGTATATCCTTATCTAAGGCAACCTAACATCTCGGATGCAATATTTGACAACATTCCTGGCCTGTTGAACCCTACTTCTCCGACGGAACAGTATGTACGTCTATAACGTTATATATCCTAACCTGAGGCAACCTAACATTTCGGATATAACATTTGACAACATTCCAGGCGTGTCGGTCCCTACGTCTCGGTGGTTACATTAATGCGTCCATAACGGCACCGTAACAACTCGCATGTAATATTTGACAACATTCCTGGCGTATCGGATCCTACTTCTCGGTGGGAACAGTATATACGTCTATAACGTTATATATCCTAACCTAAATCATCCTGACATGTCCGATGTAATATTCTACAACATTCCAGGCGTGTCGGACCCTACATTTCGGTGGGAACATTATATGCGTCTATAACGTTGTATATCCTAATCTAAGGCAACCTAACATCTCGGATGCAATATTTGACAACATTCCTGGCCTGTCGAACCCTACTTGTCGGAGGGAACAGTATATACGTCTATAACGGTATATATCCTAATCTAAGGCAACCTAACATCTCGGATGCAATATTTGACAACATTCCTAGCCTGTCGAACCCTACTTCTCGGAGGGAACAGTATATACGTCTATAACGTTATATATCCTAACCTAAGGCAACCTGACATCTCGGATGTAATATTCTACATCATTCCAGGCGTGTCGGACCCTACTTCTCGGTGGGAACATTATATGCGTCTATAGCGGTATATATCCTAATCTTAGGCAACCTAACATCTCGGATGTATCATTTTACAACATTCCAGGCCTGTCGGTCCCTACGTCTCGGTGGTAACATTACATGCGTCTATAGCGTTATATATCCTAACCTAAGGCCACCTAACATCTCGTATGTAATATTTGACAACATTCCTGGCGTGTCGAACCCTACTTCTCGGTGGGAACAGTATATACGTCTATAACGTTATATATCCTCACCTAAGGCAACCTAACATCTCGGATGTAATATTTGACAACATTCCTGGCGTGTCGGACCCTACTTCTCGGTGGGAACAGTATATACGTCTGTAACGTCATATATCCTAACCTAAGGCAACCTAACATCTCGGATATAACATTTGACAACATTCCAGGCGTGTTGGAACCCTACGTCTCTGTGGTAACATTACGTGCGTCTATAACGCTATATATGCTAACCTAAGGCAACCTAACATCTCGGATGCAATATTTGACAACATTCCTGGCCTGTCGAACCCTATTTCTCGGAGGGAACAGTATATACGTCTATAACGTTATATATCCTAACCTAAGGGAACCTGACATCTCGGATGTAACATTTGACAACATTAAAGGCGTGTCGGTCACTACGTTTCGGAGGTAACACTACATACGTCTATAACGTTATATGTCCTAACCTAAGGCAACCTAACATCTCGGATGCAATATTTGACAACACTCCTGGCCTGTCGAACCCTACCTCTCGGTGGGAACAGTATATACGTCTATAACGTTATATATCCTAACCTAAGGGAACCTGACATCTCGGATGTAACATTTGACAACATTAAAGGCGTGTCGGTCACTACGTTTCGGAGGTAACACTACATACGTCTATAACGTTATATGTCCTAACCTAAGGCAACCTAACATCTCGGATGCAATATTTGACAACACTCCTGGCCTGTCGGACCCTACCTCTCGGTGGGAACAGTATATACGTCTATAACGATATATATCCTAACCTAAGGCAACCTAACATCTCGGATGTAACATTTGACAACATTCCAGGCGTGTCGGTCCCTACTTCTCGGAGGTAACATTACATGCGTCTATAACGTTATATATCCTAACCTAAGGCAACCTAACATCTCGTATGTAATATTTGACAACATTCCTGGCCTGTCGAACCCTACTTCTCGGAGGGAACAGTATATACGTCTATAACGTTATATATCCTAACCTAGGGCAACCTAACATCTCGGATGTAATATTCTACAACCTTCAAGGCGTGTCGGACCCTGCTTCTCGGTGGGAACACTATATGCGTCTATAACGTTGTATATCCTTATCTAAGGCAACCTAACATCTCGGATGCAATATTTGACAACATTCCTGGCCTGTTGAACCCTACTTCTCCGACGGAACAGTATGTACGTCTATAACGTTATATATCCTAACCTGAGGCAACCTAACATTTCGGATATAACATTTGACAACATTCCAGGCGTGTCGGTCCCTACGTCTCGGTGGTAATATTAATGCGTCCATAACGGCACCGTAACAACTCGCATGTAATATTTGACAACATTCCTGGCGTATCGGATCCTACTTCTCGGTGGGAACAGTATATACGTCTATAACGTTATATATCCTAACCCAAATCATCCTGACATGTCCGATGTAATATTCTACAACATTCCAGGCGTGTCGGACCCTACATTTCGGTGGGAACATTATATGCGTCTATAACGTTGTATATCCTAATCTAAGGCAACCTAACATCTCGGATGCAATATTTGACAACATTCCTGGCCTGTCGAACCCTACTTGTCGGAGGGAACAGTATATACGTCTATAACGGTATATATCCTAATCTAAGGCAACCTAACATCTCGGATGCAATATTTGACAACATTCCTAGCCTGTCGAACCCTACTTCTCGGAGGGAACAGTATATACGTCTATAACGTTATATATCCTAACCTAAGGCAACCTAACATCTCGGATGTAATATTCTACATCATTCCAGGCGTGTCGGACCCTACTTCTCGGTGGGAACATTATATGCGTCTATAGCGGTATATATCCTAATCTTAGGCAACCTAACATCTCGGATGTATCATTTTACAACATTCCAGGCCTGTCGGTCCCTACGTCTCGGTGGTAACATTACATGCGTCTATAGCGTTATATATCCTAACCTAAGGCCACCTAACATCTCGTATGTAATATTTGACAACATTCCTGGCGTGTCGAACCCTACTTCTCGGTGGGAACAGTATATACGTCTATAACGTTATATATCCTAACCTAAGGCAACCTAACATCTCGGATGTAATATTTGACAACATTCCTGGCGTGTCGGACCCTACTTCTCGGTGGGAACAGTATATACGTCTGTAACGTCATATATCCTAACCTAAGGCAACCTAACATCTCGGATATAACATTTGACAACATTCCAGGCGTGTTGGAACCCTACGTCTCTGTGGTAACATTACGTGCGTCTATAACGCTATATATGCTAACCTAAGGCAACCTAACATCTCGGATGCAATATTTGACAACATTCCTGGCCTGTCGAACCCTATTTCTCGGAGGGAACAGTATATACGTCTATAACGTTATATATCCTAACCTAAGGGAACCTGACATCTCGGATGTAACATTTGACAACATTAAAGGCGTGTCGGTCACTACGTTTCGGAGGTAACACTACATACGTCTATAACGTTATATGTCCTAACCTAAGGCAACCTAACATCTCGGATGCAATATTTGACAACACTCCTGGCCTGTCGAACCCTACCTCTCGGTGGGAACAGTATATACGTCTATAACGATATATATCCTAACCTAAGGCAACCTAACATCTTGGATGTAACATTTGACAACATTCCAGGCGTGTCGGTCCCTACTTCTCGGAGGTAACATTACATGCGTCTATAACGTTATATATCCTAACCTAAGGCAACCTAACATCTCGTATGTAATATTTGACAACATTCCTGGCCTGTCGAACCCTACTTCTCGGAGGGAACAGTATATACGTCTATAACGTTATATATCCTAACCTAGGGCAACCTAACATCTCGGATGTAATATTCTACAACCTTCCAGGCGTGTCGGACCCTGCTTCTCGGTGGGAACACTATATGCGTCTATAACGTTGTATATCCTTATCTAAGGCAACCTAACATCTCGGATGCAATATTTGACAACATTCCTGGCCTGTTGAACCCTACTTCTCCGACGGAACAGTATGTACGTCTATAACGTTATATATCCTAACCTGAGGCAACCTAACATTTCGGATATAACATTTGACAACATTCCAGGCGTGTCGGTCCCTACGTCTCGGTGGTTACATTAATGCGTCCATAACGGCACCGTAACAACTCGCATGTAATATTTGACAACATTCCTGGCGTATCGGATCCTACTTCTCGGTGGGAACAGTATATACGTCTATAACGTTATATATCCTAACCTAAATCATCCTGACATGTCCGATGTAATATTCTACAACATTCCAGGCGTGTCGGACCCTACATTTCGGTGGGAACATTATATGCGTCTATAACGTTGTATATCCTAATCTAAGGCAACCTAACATCTCGGATGCAATATTTGACAACATTCCTGGCCTGTCGAACCCTACTTGTCGGAGGGAACAGTATATACGTCTATAACGGTATATATCCTAATCTAAGGCAACCTAACATCTCGGATGCAATATTTGACAACATTCCTAGCCTGTCGAACCCTACTTCTCGGAGGGAACAGTATATACGTCTATAACGTTATATATCCTAACCTAAGGCAACCTGACATCTCGGATGTAATATTCTACATCATTCCAGGCGTGTCGGACCCTACTTCTCGGTGGGAACATTATATGCGTCTATAGCGGTATATATCCTAATCTTAGGCAACCTAACATCTCGGATGTATCATTTTACAACATTCCAGGCCTGTCGGTCCCTACGTCTCGGTGGTAACATTACATGCGTCTATAGCGTTATATATCCTAACCTAAGGCCACCTAACATCTCGTATGTAATATTTGACAACATTCCTGGCGTGTCGAACCCTACTTCTCGGTGGGAACAGTATATACGTCTATAACGTTATATATCCTAACCTAAGGCAACCTAACATCTCGGATGTAATATTTGACAACATTCCTGGCGTGTCGGACCCTACTTCTCGGTGGGAACAGTATATACGTCTGTAACGTCATATATCCTAACCTAAGGCAACCTAACATCTCGGATATAACATTTGACAACATTCCAGGCGTGTTGGAACCCTACGTCTCTGTGGTAACATTACGTGCGTCTATAACGCTATATATGCTAACCTAAGGCAACCTAACATCTCGGATGCAATATTTGACAACATTCCTGGCCTGTCGAACCCTATTTCTCGGAGGGAACAGTATATACGTCTATAACGTTATATATCCTAACCTAAGGGAACCTGACATCTCGGATGTAACATTTGACAACATTAAAGGCGTGTCGGTCACTACGTTTCGGAGGTAACACTACATACGTCTATAACGTTATATGTCCTAACCTAAGGCAACCTAACATCTCGGATGCAATATTTGACAACACTCCTGGCCTGTCGAACCCTACCTCTCGGTGGGAACAGTATATACGTCTATAACGATATATATCCTAACCTAAGGCAACCTAACATCTTGGATGTAACATTTGACAACATTCCAGGCGTGTCGGTCCCTACTTCTCGGAGGTAACATTACATGCGTCTATAACGTTATATATCCTAACCTAAGGCAACCTAACATCTCGTATGTAATATTTGACAACATTCCTGGCCTGTCGAACCCTACTTCTCGGAGGGAACAGTATATACGTCTATAACGTTATATATCCTAACCTAGGGCAACCTAACATCTCGGATGTAATATTCTACAACCTTCCAGGCGTGTCGGACCCTGCTTCTCGGTGGGAACACTATATGCGTCTATAACGTTGTATATCCTTATCTAAGGCAACCTAACATCTCGGATGCAATATTTGACAACATTCCTGGCCTGTTGAACCCTACTTCTCCGACGGAACAGTATGTACGTCTATAAGGTTATATATCCTAACCTGAGGCAACCTAACATTTCGGATATAACATTTGACAACATTCCAGGCGTGTCGGTCCCTACGTCTCGGTGGTTACATTAATGCGTCCATAACGGCACCGTAACAACTCGCATGTAATATTTGACAACATTCCTGGCGTATCGGATCCTACTTCTCGGTGGGAACAGTATATACGTCTATAACGTTATATATCCTAACCTAAATCATCCTGACATGTCCGATGTAATATTCTACAACATTCCAGGCGTGTCGGACCCTACATTTCGGTGGGAACATTATATGCGTCTATAACGTTGTATATCCTAATCTAAGGCAACCTAACATCTCGGATGCAATATTTGACAACATTCCTGGCCTGTCGAACCCTACTTCTCGGAGGGAACAGCATATACGTCTATAACGTCATATATACTAGCCTACGGCAACCTAACATCTCGGATGTAACATTTGACAACATTCCAGGCGTGTCGGTTGCTACGTCTCGGTGGTAACATTACATGCGTCTATAACGGTATATATCCTAATCTTAGGCAACCTAACATCTCGGATGTAACATTTTACCACATTCCAGGCGTGTCGGTCCCTACGTCTCGGTGGTAACGTTACATGCGTCTATAACGTTATATATCCTAACCTAAGGCAACCTAACATCTCGGATGTAACATTTGACAACATTCCAGGCATGTCGGTCCCTACGTCTCGGTGGTAACATTATATGCGTCTATAACGTTATATATCCTTAGCTAAGGCAACCTAACATCTCGGATGCAATATTTGACAACATTCCTGGCCTGTCAAACCCTACTTCTCGGTGGGAACAGTATATACGTCTATAACGTTATATATCCTAACCTAAGGCAACCTAACATCTCGGATGTAATATTTGACAACATTCCTGGCGTGTCGGACCCTACTTCTCGGTGGGAACAGTATATACGTCTGTAACGTCATATATCCTAACCTAAGGCAACCTAACATCTCGGATATAACATTTGACAACATTCCAGGCGTGTTGGAACCCTACGTCTCTGTGGTAACATTACGTGCGTCTATAACGCTATATATGCTAACCTAAGGCAACCTAACATCTCGGATGCAATATTTGACAACATTCCTGGCCTGTCGAACCCTATTTCTCGGAGGGAACAGTATATACGTCTATAACGTTATATATCCTAACCTAAGGGAACCTGACATCTCGGATGTAACATTTGACAACATTAAAGGCGTGTCGGTCACTACGTTTCGGAGGTAACACTACATACGTCTATAACGTTATATGTCCTAACCTAAGGCAACCTAACATCTCGGATGCAATATTTGACAACACTCCTGGCCTGTCGAACCCTACCTCTCGGTGGGAACAGTATATACGTCTATAACGTTATATATCCTAACCTAAGGGAACCTGACATCTCGGATGTAACATTTGACAACATTAAAGGCGTGTCGGTCACTACGTTTCGGAGGTAACACTACATACGTCTATAACGTTATATGTCCTAACCTAAGGCAACCTAACATCTCGGATGCAATATTTGACAACACTCCTGGCCTGTCGGACCCTACCTCTCGGTGGGAACAGTATATACGTCTATAACGATATATATCCTAACCTAAGGCAACCTAACATCTCGGATGTAACATTTGACAACATTCCAGGCGTGTCGGTCCCTACTTCTCGGAGGTAACATTACATGCGTCTATAACGTTATATATCCTAACCTAAGGCAACCTAACATCTCGTATGTAATATTTGACAACATTCCTGGCCTGTCGAACCCTACTTCTCGGAGGGAACAGTATATACGTCTATAACGTTATATATCCTAACCTAGGGCAACCTAACATCTCGGATGTAATATTCTACAACCTTCAAGGCGTGTCGGACCCTGCTTCTCGGTGGGAACACTATATGCGTCTATAACGTTGTATATCCTTATCTAAGGCAACCTAACATCTCGGATGCAATATTTGACAACATTCCTGGCCTGTTGAACCCTACTTCTCCGACGGAACAGTATGTACGTCTATAACGTTATATATCCTAACCTGAGGCAACCTAACATTTCGGATATAACATTTGACAACATTCCAGGCGTGTCGGTCCCTACGTCTCGGTGGTAATATTAATGCGTCCATAACGGCACCGTAACAACTCGCATGTAATATTTGACAACATTCCTGGCGTATCGGATCCTACTTCTCGGTGGGAACAGTATATACGTCTATAACGTTATATATCCTAACCCAAATCATCCTGACATGTCCGATGTAATATTCTACAACATTCCAGGCGTGTCGGACCCTACATTTCGGTGGGAACATTATATGCGTCTATAACGTTGTATATCCTAATCTAAGGCAACCTAACATCTCGGATGCAATATTTGACAACATTCCTGGCCTGTCGAACCCTACTTGTCGGAGGGAACAGTATATACGTCTATAACGGTATATATCCTAATCTAAGGCAACCTAACATCTCGGATGCAATATTTGACAACATTCCTAGCCTGTCGAACCCTACTTCTCGGAGGGAACAGTATATACGTCTATAACGTTATATATCCTAACCTAAGGCAACCTAACATCTCGGATGTAATATTCTACATCATTCCAGGCGTGTCGGACCCTACTTCTCGGTGGGAACATTATATGCGTCTATAGCGGTATATATCCTAATCTTAGGCAACCTAACATCTCGGATGTATCATTTTACAACATTCCAGGCCTGTCGGTCCCTACGTCTCGGTGGTAACATTACATGCGTCTATAGCGTTATATATCCTAACCTAAGGCCACCTAACATCTCGTATGTAATATTTGACAACATTCCTGGCGTGTCGAACCCTACTTCTCGGTGGGAACAGTATATACGTCTATAACGTTATATATCCTAACCTAAGGCAACCTAACATCTCGGATGTAATATTTGACAACATTCCTGGCGTGTCGGACCCTACTTCTCGGTGGGAACAGTATATACGTCTGTAACGTCATATATCCTAACCTAAGGCAACCTAACATCTCGGATATAACATTTGACAACATTCCAGGCGTGTTGGAACCCTACGTCTCTGTGGTAACATTACGTGCGTCTATAACGCTATATATGCTAACCTAAGGCAACCTAACATCTCGGATGCAATATTTGACAACATTCCTGGCCTGTCGAACCCTATTTCTCGGAGGGAACAGTATATACGTCTATAACGTTATATATCCTAACCTAAGGGAACCTGACATCTCGGATGTAACATTTGACAACATTAAAGGCGTGTCGGTCACTACGTTTCGGAGGTAACACTACATACGTCTATAACGTTATATGTCCTAACCTAAGGCAACCTAACATCTCGGATGCAATATTTGACAACACTCCTGGCCTGTCGAACCCTACCTCTCGGTGGGAACAGTATATACGTCTATAACGATATATATCCTAACCTAAGGCAACCTAACATCTTGGATGTAACATTTGACAACATTCCAGGCGTGTCGGTCCCTACTTCTCGGAGGTAACATTACATGCGTCTATAACGTTATATATCCTAACCTAAGGCAACCTAACATCTCGTATGTAATATTTGACAACATTCCTGGCCTGTCGAACCCTACTTCTCGGAGGGAACAGTATATACGTCTATAACGTTATATATCCTAACCTAGGGCAACCTAACATCTCGGATGTAATATTCTACAACCTTCCAGGCGTGTCGGACCCTGCTTCTCGGTGGGAACACTATATGCGTCTATAACGTTGTATATCCTTATCTAAGGCAACCTAACATCTCGGATGCAATATTTGACAACATTCCTGGCCTGTTGAACCCTACTTCTCCGACGGAACAGTATGTACGTCTATAACGTTATATATCCTAACCTGAGGCAACCTAACATTTCGGATATAACATTTGACAACATTCCAGGCGTGTCGGTCCCTACGTCTCGGTGGTTACATTAATGCGTCCATAACGGCACCGTAACAACTCGCATGTAATATTTGACAACATTCCTGGCGTATCGGATCCTACTTCTCGGTGGGAACAGTATATACGTCTATAACGTTATATATCCTAACCTAAATCATCCTGACATGTCCGATGTAATATTCTACAACATTCCAGGCGTGTCGGACCCTACATTTCGGTGGGAACATTATATGCGTCTATAACGTTGTATATCCTAATCTAAGGCAACCTAACATCTCGGATGCAATATTTGACAACATTCCTGGCCTGTCGAACCCTACTTGTCGGAGGGAACAGTATATACGTCTATAACGGTATATATCCTAATCTAAGGCAACCTAACATCTCGGATGCAATATTTGACAACATTCCTAGCCTGTCGAACCCTACTTCTCGGAGGGAACAGTATATACGTCTATAACGTTATATATCCTAACCTAAGGCAACCTGACATCTCGGATGTAATATTCTACATCATTCCAGGCGTGTCGGACCCTACTTCTCGGTGGGAACATTATATGCGTCTATAGCGGTATATATCCTAATCTTAGGCAACCTAACATCTCGGATGTATCATTTTACAACATTCCAGGCCTGTCGGTCCCTACGTCTCGGTGGTAACATTACATGCGTCTATAGCGTTATATATCCTAACCTAAGGCCACCTAACATCTCGTATGTAATATTTGACAACATTCCTGGCGTGTCGAACCCTACTTCTCGGTGGGAACAGTATATACGTCTATAACGTTATATATCCTAACCTAAGGCAACCTAACATCTCGGATGTAATATTTGACAACATTCCTGGCGTGTCGGACCCTACTTCTCGGTGGGAACAGTATATACGTCTGTAACGTCATATATCCTAACCTAAGGCAACCTAACATCTCGGATATAACATTTGACAACATTCCAGGCGTGTTGGAACCCTACGTCTCTGTGGTAACATTACGTGCGTCTATAACGCTATATATGCTAACCTAAGGCAACCTAACATCTCGGATGCAATATTTGACAACATTCCTGGCCTGTCGAACCCTATTTCTCGGAGGGAACAGTATATACGTCTATAACGTTATATATCCTAACCTAAGGGAACCTGACATCTCGGATGTAACATTTGACAACATTAAAGGCGTGTCGGTCACTACGTTTCGGAGGTAACACTACATACGTCTATAACGTTATATGTCCTAACCTAAGGCAACCTAACATCTCGGATGCAATATTTGACAACACTCCTGGCCTGTCGAACCCTACCTCTCGGTGGGAACAGTATATACGTCTATAACGATATATATCCTAACCTAAGGCAACCTAACATCTTGGATGTAACATTTGACAACATTCCAGGCGTGTCGGTCCCTACTTCTCGGAGGTAACATTACATGCGTCTATAACGTTATATATCCTAACCTAAGGCAACCTAACATCTCGTATGTAATATTTGACAACATTCCTGGCCTGTCGAACCCTACTTCTCGGAGGGAACAGTATATACGTCTATAACGTTATATATCCTAACCTAGGGCAACCTAACATCTCGGATGTAATATTCTACAACCTTCCAGGCGTGTCGGACCCTGCTTCTCGGTGGGAACACTATATGCGTCTATAACGTTGTATATCCTTATCTAAGGCAACCTAACATCTCGGATGCAATATTTGACAACATTCCTGGCCTGTTGAACCCTACTTCTCCGACGGAACAGTATGTACGTCTATAACGTTATATATCCTAACCTGAGGCAACCTAACATTTCGGATATAACATTTGACAACATTCCAGGCGTGTCGGTCCCTACGTCTCGGTGGTTACATTAATGCGTCCATAACGGCACCGTAACAACTCGCATGTAATATTTGACAACATTCCTGGCGTATCGGATCCTACTTCTCGGTGGGAACAGTATATACGTCTATAACGTTATATATCCTAACCTAAATCATCCTGACATGTCCGATGTAATATTCTACAACATTCCAGGCGTGTCGGACCCTACATTTCGGTGGGAACATTATATGCGTCTATAACGTTGTATATCCTAATCTAAGGCAACCTAACATCTCGGATGCAATATTTGACAACATTCCTGGCCTGTCGAACCCTACTTCTCGGAGGGAACAGCATATACGTCTATAACGTCATATATACTAGCCTACGGCAACCTAACATCTCGGATGTAACATTTGACAACATTCCAGGCGTGTCGGTTGCTACGTCTCGGTGGTAACATTACATGCGTCTATAACGGTATATATCCTAATCTTAGGCAACCTAACATCTCGGATGTAACATTTTACCACATTCCAGGCGTGTCGGTCCCTACGTCTCGGTGGTAACGTTACATGCGTCTATAACGTTATATATCCTAACCTAAGGCAACCTAACATCTCGGATGTAACATTTGACAACATTCCAGGCATGTCGGTCCCTACGTCTCGGTGGTAACATTATATGCGTCTATAACGTTATATATCCTTATCTAAGGCAACCTAACATCTCGGATGCAATATTTGACAACATTCCTGGCCTGTCAAACCCTACTTCTCGGAGGGAACAGCATATACGTCTATAACGTCATATATCCTAACCTAAGGCAACCTAACATCTCGGATGTAACATTTGACAACATTCCAGGTGTGTCGGTCCCTACGTCTCGGTGGTAACGTTACATGCGTCTATAACGTTATATATCCTAACCTAAGGCCACCTAACATCTCGTATGTAATATTTGACAACATTCCTGGCGTGTCGAACCCTACATCTCGGTGGGAACAGTATATACGTCTATAACGTTATATATCCTAACCTAAGGCAACCTAACATCTCGGATGTAATATTTGACAACATTCCTGGCGTGTCGAATCCTACTTCTCGGTGGGAACAGTATATACGTATATAAAGTTATATATCCTAACGTAAGGCAACCTAACATCTCGGATGTAATATTTGACAACATTCCTGGCGTGTCGGACCCTACTTCTCGGTGGGAACAGTATATACGTCTGTAACGTCATATATCCTAACCTAAGGCAACCTAACATCTCGGATGCAATATTTGACAACATTCCTGGCCTGTCGAACCCTACTTCTCGGTGGGAACAGTATATACGTCTATAACGTTATATATCCTAACGTAAGGCAACCTAACATCTCGGATGTAACATTTGACAACATTCCAGGCGTGTCGGTCCCTACGTCTCGGTGATAACATTACATGCGTCTATAGCGGTATATATCCTAATCTTAGGCAACCTAACATCTCGGATGTAACATCTTACAACATTCCTGGCGTGTCGGACCCTACTTCTCGGTGGGAACAGTATATACGTCTGTGACGTCATATATCCTAACCTAAGGCAACCTAACATCTCGGATATAACATTTGACAACATTCCAGGCGTGTTGGAACCCTA
Source organism: Xylocopa violacea (assembly GCA_963969225.1). Taxonomy (NCBI): domain Eukaryota; kingdom Metazoa; phylum Arthropoda; class Insecta; order Hymenoptera; family Apidae; genus Xylocopa; species Xylocopa violacea. The sequence continues at coordinate 4,576,140 of CAXAJV010000014.1, read as the reverse complement.
CGTCTCGGTGGTAACATTACGTGCGTCTATAACGTTATATATGCTAATCTAAGGCAACCTAACATCTCGGATGCAATATTTGACAACATTCCTGGCCTGTCGAACCCTATTTCTCGGAGGGAACAGTATATACGTCTATAACGTTATATATCCTAACCTAAGGCAACCTGACATCTCGGATGTATTATTCTACAACATTCCAGGCGTGTCGGACCCTACTTCTCGGTGGGAACATTATATGCGTCTATAGCGGTATATATCCTAATCTTAGGCAACCTAACATCTCGGATGTAACATTTTACAACATTCCAGGCCTGTCGGTCCCTACGTCTCGGTGGTAACATTACATGCCTCTATAACGTTATATATCCTAACCTAAGGCCACCTAACATCTCGTATGTAATATTTGATAACATTCCTGGCGTGTCGAACCCTACTTCTCGGTGGGAACAGTATATACGTCTATAACGTTATATATCCTAACCTAAGGCAACCTAACATCTCGGATGTTATATTTGACAACATTCCTGGCGTGTCGGACCCTACTTCTCGGTGGGAACAGTATATACGTCTGTAACGTCATATATCCTAACATAAGGCAACCTAACATCTCGGATATAACATTTGACAACATTCCAGGCGTGTTGGAACCCTACGTCTCTGTGGTAACATTACGTGCGTCTATAACGCTATATATGCTAACCTAAGGCAACCTAACATCTCGGATGCAATATTTGACAACATTCCTGGCCTGTCGAAACCTATTTCTCGGAGGGAACAGTATATACGTCTATAACGTTATATATCCTAACCTAAGGCAACCTGACATCTCGGATGTAATATTTGACAACATTCCTGGCGTGTCGGACTCTACTTCTCGGTGGGAACAGTATATATGTCTGTAACGTCATATATCCTAACCTAAGGCAACCTAACATCTCGGATATAACATTTGACAACATTCCCGGCGTGTTGGAACCCTACGTCGCGGTGGTAACATTACGTGCGTCTATAACGTTATATATGCTAACCTAAGGCAACCTAACATCTCGGATGCAATATTTGACAACATTCCTAGCCTGTCGAACCCTACTTCTCGGAGGGAACAGTATATACGTCTATAACGTTATATATCCTAACCTAAGGCAACCTGACATCTCGGATGTAATATTCTACATCATTCCAGGCGTGTCGGACCCTACTTCTCGGTGGGAACATTATATGCGTCTATAGCGGTATATATCCTAATCTTAGGCAACCTAACATCTCGGATGTATCATTTTACAACATTCCAGGCCTGTCGGTCCCTACGTCTCGGTGGTAACATTACATGCGTCTATAGCGTTATATATCCTAACCTAAGGCCACCTAACATCTCGTATGTAATATTTGACAACATTCCTGGCGTGTCGAACCCTACTTCTCGGTGGGAACAGTATATACGTCTATAACGTTATATATCCTAACCTAAGGCAACCTAACATCTCGGATGTAATATTTGACAACATTCCTGGCGTGTCGGACCCTACTTCTCGGTGGGAACAGTATATACGTCTGTAACGTCATATATCCTAACCTAAGGCAACCTAACATCTCGGATATAACATTTGACAACATTCCAGGCGTGTTGGAACCCTACGTCTCTGTGGTAACATTACGTGCGTCTATAACGCTATATATGCTAACCTAAGGCAACCTAACATCTCGGATGCAATATTTGACAACATTCCTGGCCTGTCGAACCCTATTTCTCGGAGGGAACAGTATATACGTCTATAACGTTATATATCCTAACCTAAGGGAACCTGACATCTCGGATGCAATATTTGACAACACTCCTGGCCTGTCGAACCCTACCTCTCGGTGGGAACAGTATATACGTCTATAACGATATATATCCTAACCTAAGGCAACCTAACATCTTGGATGTAACATTTGACAACATTCCAGGCGTGTCGGTCCCTACTTCTCGGAGGTAACATTACATGCGTCTATAACGTTATATATCCTAACCTAAGGCAACCTAACATCTCGTATGTAATATTTGACAACATTCCTGGCCTGTCGAACCCTACTTCTCGGAGGGAACAGTATATACGTCTATAACGTTATATATCCTAACCTAGGGCAACCTAACATCTCGGATGTAATATTCTACAACCTTCCAGGCGTGTCGGACCCTGCTTCTCGGTGGGAACACTATATGCGTCTATAACGTTGTATATCCTTATCTAAGGCAACCTAACATCTCGGATGCAATATTTGACAACATTCCTGGCCTGTTGAACCCTACTTCTCCGACGGAACAGTATGTACGTCTATAACGTTATATATCCTAACCTGAGGCAACCTAACATTTCGGATATAACATTTGACAACATTCCAGGCGTGTCGGTCCCTACGTCTCGGTGGTTACATTAATGCGTCCATAACGGCACCGTAACAACTCGCATGTAATATTTGACAACATTCCTGGCGTATCGGATCCTACTTCTCGGTGGGAACAGTATATACGTCTATAACGTTATATATCCTAACCTAAATCATCCTGACATGTCCGATGTAATATTCTACAACATTCCAGGCGTGTCGGACCCTACATTTCGGTGGGAACATTATATGCGTCTATAACGTTGTATATCCTAATCTAAGGCAACCTAACATCTCGGATGCAATATTTGACAACATTCCTGGCCTGTCGAACCCTACTTGTCGGAGGGAACAGTATATACGTCTATAACGGTATATATCCTAATCTAAGGCAACCTAACATCTCGGATGCAATATTTGACAACATTCCTAGCCTGTCGAACCCTACTTCTCGGAGGGAACAGTATATACGTCTATAACGTTATATATCCTAACCTAAGGCAACCTGACATCTCGGATGTAATATTCTACATCATTCCAGGCGTGTCGGACCCTACTTCTCGGTGGGAACATTATATGCGTCTATAGCGGTATATATCCTAATCTTAGGCAACCTAACATCTCGGATGTATCATTTTACAACATTCCAGGCCTGTCGGTCCCTACGTCTCGGTGGTAACATTACATGCGTCTATAGCGTTATATATCCTAACCTAAGGCCACCTAACATCTCGTATGTAATATTTGACAACATTCCTGGCGTGTCGAACCCTACTTCTCGGTGGGAACAGTATATACGTCTATAACGTTATATATCCTAACCTAAGGCAACCTAACATCTCGGATGTAATATTTGACAACATTCCTGGCGTGTCGGACCCTACTTCTCGGTGGGAACAGTATATACGTCTGTAACGTCATATATCCTAACCTAAGGCAACCTAACATCTCGGATATAACATTTGACAACATTCCAGGCGTGTTGGAACCCTACGTCTCTGTGGTAACATTACGTGCGTCTATAACGCTATATATGCTAACCTAAGGCAACCTAACATCTCGGATGCAATATTTGACAACATTCCTGGCCTGTCGAACCCTATTTCTCGGAGGGAACAGTATATACGTCTATAACGTTATATATCCTAACCTAAGGGAACCTGACATCTCGGATGTAACATTTGACAACATTAAAGGCGTGTCGGTCACTACGTTTCGGAGGTAACACTACATACGTCTATAACGTTATATGTCCTAACCTAAGGCAACCTAACATCTCGGATGCAATATTTGACAACACTCCTGGCCTGTCGAACCCTACCTCTCGGTGGGAACAGTATATACGTCTATAACGTTATATATCCTAACCTAAGGGAACCTGACATCTCGGATGTAACATTTGACAACATTAAAGGCGTGTCGGTCACTACGTTTCGGAGGTAACACTACATACGTCTATAACGTTATATGTCCTAACCTAAGGCAACCTAACATCTCGGATGCAATATTTGACAACACTCCTGGCCTGTCGGACCCTACCTCTCGGTGGGAACAGTATATACGTCTATAACGATATATATCCTAACCTAAGGCAACCTAACATCTCGGATGTAACATTTGACAACATTCCAGGCGTGTCGGTCCCTACTTCTCGGAGGTAACATTACATGCGTCTATAACGTTATATATCCTAACCTAAGGCAACCTAACATCTCGTATGTAATATTTGACAACATTCCTGGCCTGTCGAACCCTACTTCTCGGAGGGAACAGTATATACGTCTATAACGTTATATATCCTAACCTAGGGCAACCTAACATCTCGGATGTAATATTCTACAACCTTCAAGGCGTGTCGGACCCTGCTTCTCGGTGGGAACACTATATGCGTCTATAACGTTGTATATCCTTATCTAAGGCAACCTAACATCTCGGATGCAATATTTGACAACATTCCTGGCCTGTTGAACCCTACTTCTCCGACGGAACAGTATGTACGTCTATAACGATATATATCCTAACCTGAGGCAACCTAACATTTCGGATATAACATTTGACAACATTCCAGGCGTGTCGGTCCCTACGTCTCGGTGGTAATATTAATGCGTCCATAACGGCACCGTAACAACTCGCATGTAATATTTGACAACATTCCTGGCGTATCGGATCCTACTTCTCGGTGGGAACAGTATATACGTCTATAACGTTATATATCCTAACCTAAATCATCCTGACATGTCCGATGTAATATTCTACAACATTCCAGGCGTGTCGGACCCTACATTTCGGTGGGAACATTATATGCGTCTATAACGTTGTATATCCTAATCTAAGGCAACCTAACATCTCGGATGCAATATTTGACAACATTCCTGGCCTGTCGAACCCTACTTGTCGGAGGGAACAGTATATACGTCTATAACGGTATATATCCTAATCTAAGGCAACCTAACATCTCGGATGCAATATTTGACAACATTCCTAGCCTGTCGAACCCTACTTCTCGGAGGGAACAGTATATACGTCTATAACGTTATATATCCTAACCTAAGGCAACCTAACATCTCGGATGTAATATTCTACATCATTCCAGGCGTGTCGGACCCTACTTCTCGGTGGGAACATTATATGCGTCTATAGCGGTATATATCCTAATCTTAGGCAACCTAACATCTCGGATGTATCATTTTACAACATTCCAGGCCTGTCGGTCCCTACGTCTCGGTGGTAACATTACATGCGTCTATAGCGTTATATATCCTAACCTAAGGCCACCTAACATCTCGTATGTAATATTTGACAACATTCCTGGCGTGTCGAACCCTACTTCTCGGTGGGAACAGTATATACGTCTATAACGTTATATATCCTAACCTAAGGCAACCTAACATCTCGGATGTAATATTTGACAACATTCCTGGCGTGTCGGACCCTACTTCTCGGTGGGAACAGTATATACGTCTGTAACGTCATATATCCTAACCTAAGGCAACCTAACATCTCGGATATAACATTTGACAACATTCCAGGCGTGTTGGAACCCTACGTCTCTGTGGTAACATTACGTGCGTCTATAACGCTATATATGCTAACCTAAGGCAACCTAACATCTCGGATGCAATATTTGACAACATTCCTGGCCTGTCGAACCCTATTTCTCGGAGGGAACAGTATATACGTCTATAACGTTATATATCCTAACCTAAGGGAACCTGACATCTCGGATGTAACATTTGACAACATTAAAGGCGTGTCGGTCACTACGTTTCGGAGGTAACACTACATACGTCTATAACGTTATATGTCCTAACCTAAGGCAACCTAACATCTCGGATGCAATATTTGACAACACTCCTGGCCTGTCGAACCCTACCTCTCGGTGGGAACAGTATATACGTCTATAACGATATATATCCTAACCTAAGGCAACCTAACATCTTGGATGTAACATTTGACAACATTCCAGGCGTGTCGGTCCCTACTTCTCGGAGGTAACATTACATGCGTCTATAACGTTATATATCCTAACCTAAGGCAACCTAACATCTCGTATGTAATATTTGACAACATTCCTGGCCTGTCGAACCCTACTTCTCGGAGGGAACAGTATATACGTCTATAACGTTATATATCCTAACCTAGGGCAACCTAACATCTCGGATGTAATATTCTACAACCTTCCAGGCGTGTCGGACCCTGCTTCTCGGTGGGAACACTATATGCGTCTATAACGTTGTATATCCTTATCTAAGGCAACCTAACATCTCGGATGCAATATTTGACAACATTCCTGGCCTGTTGAACCCTACTTCTCCGACGGAACAGTATGTACGTCTATAACGTTATATATCCTAACCTGAGGCAACCTAACATTTCGGATATAACATTTGACAACATTCCAGGCGTGTCGGTCCCTACGTCTCGGTGGTTACATTAATGCGTCCATAACGGCACCGTAACAACTCGCATGTAATATTTGACAACATTCCTGGCGTATCGGATCCTACTTCTCGGTGGGAACAGTATATACGTCTATAACGTTATATATCCTAACCTAAATCATCCTGACATGTCCGATGTAATATTCTACAACATTCCAGGCGTGTCGGACCCTACATTTCGGTGGGAACATTATATGCGTCTATAACGTTGTATATCCTAATCTAAGGCAACCTAACATCTCGGATGCAATATTTGACAACATTCCTGGCCTGTCGAACCCTACTTGTCGGAGGGAACAGTATATACGTCTATAACGGTATATATCCTAATCTAAGGCAACCTAACATCTCGGATGCAATATTTGACAACATTCCTAGCCTGTCGAACCCTACTTCTCGGAGGGAACAGTATATACGTCTATAACGTTATATATCCTAACCTAAGGCAACCTGACATCTCGGATGTAATATTCTACATCATTCCAGGCGTGTCGGACCCTACTTCTCGGTGGGAACATTATATGCGTCTATAGCGGTATATATCCTAATCTTAGGCAACCTAACATCTCGGATGTATCATTTTACAACATTCCAGGCCTGTCGGTCCCTACGTCTCGGTGGTAACATTACATGCGTCTATAGCGTTATATATCCTAACCTAAGGCCACCTAACATCTCGTATGTAATATTTGACAACATTCCTGGCGTGTCGAACCCTACTTCTCGGTGGGAACAGTATATACGTCTATAACGTTATATATCCTAACCTAAGGCAACCTAACATCTCGGATGTAATATTTGACAACATTCCTGGCGTGTCGGACCCTACTTCTCGGTGGGAACAGTATATACGTCTGTAACGTCATATATCCTAACCTAAGGCAACCTAACATCTCGGATATAACATTTGACAACATTCCAGGCGTGTTGGAACCCTACGTCTCTGTGGTAACATTACGTGCGTCTATAACGCTATATATGCTAACCTAAGGCAACCTAACATCTCGGATGCAATATTTGACAACATTCCTGGCCTGTCGAACCCTATTTCTCGGAGGGAACAGTATATACGTCTATAACGTTATATATCCTAACCTAAGGGAACCTGACATCTCGGATGTAACATTTGACAACATTAAAGGCGTGTCGGTCACTACGTTTCGGAGGTAACACTACATACGTCTATAACGTTATATGTCCTAACCTAAGGCAACCTAACATCTCGGATGCAATATTTGACAACACTCCTGGCCTGTCGAACCCTACCTCTCGGTGGGAACAGTATATACGTCTATAACGATATATATCCTAACCTAAGGCAACCTAACATCTTGGATGTAACATTTGACAACATTCCAGGCGTGTCGGTCCCTACTTCTCGGAGGTAACATTACATGCGTCTATAACGTTATATATCCTAACCTAAGGCAACCTAACATCTCGTATGTAATATTTGACAACATTCCTGGCCTGTCGAACCCTACTTCTCGGAGGGAACAGTATATACGTCTATAACGTTATATATCCTAACCTAGGGCAACCTAACATCTCGGATGTAATATTCTACAACCTTCCAGGCGTGTCGGACCCTGCTTCTCGGTGGGAACACTATATGCGTCTATAACGTTGTATATCCTTATCTAAGGCAACCTAACATCTCGGATGCAATATTTGACAACATTCCTGGCCTGTTGAACCCTACTTCTCCGACGGAACAGTATGTACGTCTATAACGTTATATATCCTAACCTGAGGCAACCTAACATTTCGGATATAACATTTGACAACATTCCAGGCGTGTCGGTCCCTACGTCTCGGTGGTTACATTAATGCGTCCATAACGGCACCGTAACAACTCGCATGTAATATTTGACAACATTCCTGGCGTATCGGATCCTACTTCTCGGTGGGAACAGTATATACGTCTATAACGTTATATATCCTAACCTAAATCATCCTGACATGTCCGATGTAATATTCTACAACATTCCAGGCGTGTCGGACCCTACATTTCGGTGGGAACATTATATGCGTCTATAACGTTGTATATCCTAATCTAAGGCAACCTAACATCTCGGATGCAATATTTGACAACATTCCTGGCCTGTCGAACCCTACTTCTCGGAGGGAACAGCATATACGTCTATAACGTCATATATACTAGCCTACGGCAACCTAACATCTCGGATGTAACATTTGACAACATTCCAGGCGTGTCGGTTGCTACGTCTCGGTGGTAACATTACATGCGTCTATAACGGTATATATCCTAATCTTAGGCAACCTAACATCTCGGATGTAACATTTTACCACATTCCAGGCGTGTCGGTCCCTACGTCTCGGTGGTAACGTTACATGCGTCTATAACGTTATATATCCTAACCTAAGGCAACCTAACATCTCGGATGTAACATTTGACAACATTCCAGGCATGTCGGTCCCTACGTCTCGGTGGTAACATTATATGCGTCTATAACGTTATATATCCTTATCTAAGGCAACCTAACATCTCGGATGCAATATTTGACAACATTCCTGGCCTGTCAAACCCTACTTCTCGGAGGGAACAGCATATACGTCTATAACGTCATATATCCTAACCTAAGGCAACCTAACATCTCGGATGTAACATTTGACAACATTCCAGGTGTGTCGGTCCCTACGTCTCGGTGGTAACGTTACATGCGTCTATAACGTTATATATCCTAACCTAAGGCCACCTAACATCTCGTATGTAATATTTGACAACATTCCTGGCGTGTCGAACCCTACATCTCGGTGGGAACAGTATATACGTCTATAACGTTATATATCCTAACCTAAGGCAACCTAACATCTCGGATGTAATATTTGACAACATTCCTGGCGTGTCGAATCCTACTTCTCGGTGGGAACAGTATATACGTATATAAAGTTATATATCCTAACGTAAGGCAACCTAACATCTCGGATGTAATATTTGACAACATTCCTGGCGTGTCGGACCCTACTTCTCGGTGGGAACAGTATATACGTCTGTAACGTCATATATCCTAACCTAAGGCAACCTAACATCTCGGATGCAATATTTGACAACATTCCTGGCCTGTCGAACCCTACTTCTCGGTGGGAACAGTATATACGTCTATAACGTTATATATCCTAACGTAAGGCAACCTAACATCTCGGATGTAACATTTGACAACATTCCAGGCGTGTCGGTCCCTACGTCTCGGTGATAACATTACATGCGTCTATAGCGGTATATATCCTAATCTTAGGCAACCTAACATCTCGGATGTAACATCTTACAACATTCCTGGCGTGTCGGACCCTACTTCTCGGTGGGAACAGTATATACGTCTGTGACGTCATATATCCTAACCTAAGGCAACCTAACATCTCGGATATAACATTTGACAACATTCCAGGCGTGTTGGAACCCTACGTCTCGGTGGTAACATTACGTGCGTCTATAACGTTATATATGCTAATCTAAGGCAACCTAACATCTCGGATGCAATATTTGACAACATTCCTGGCCTGTCGAACCCTATTTCTCGGAGGGAACAGTATATACGTCTATAACGTTATATATCCTAACCTAAGGCAACCTGACATCTCGGATGTATTATTCTACAACATTCCAGGCGTGTCGGACCCTACTTCTCGGTGGGAACATTATATGCGTCTATAGCGGTATATATCCTAATCTTAGGCAACCTAACATCTCGGATGTAACATTTTACAACATTCCAGGCCTGTCGGTCCCTACGTCTCGGTGGTAACATTACATGCCTCTATAACGTTATATATCCTAACCTAAGGCCACCTAACATCTCGTATGTAATATTTGATAACATTCCTGGCGTGTCGAACCCTACTTCTCGGTGGGAACAGTATATACGTCTATAACGTTATATATCCTAACCTAAGGCAACCTAACATCTCGGATGTTATATTTGACAACATTCCTGGCGTGTCGGACCCTACTTCTCGGTGGGAACAGTATATACGTCTGTAACGTCATATATCCTAACATAAGGCAACCTAACATCTCGGATATAACATTTGACAACATTCCAGGCGTGTTGGAACCCTACGTCTCTGTGGTAACATTACGTGCGTCTATAACGCTATATATGCTAACCTAAGGCAACCTAACATCTCGGATGCAATATTTGACAACATTCCTGGCCTGTCGAAACCTATTTCTCGGAGGGAACAGTATATACGTCTATAACGTTATATATCCTAACCTAAGGCAACCTGACATCTCGGATGTAATATTTGACAACATTCCTGGCGTGTCGGACTCTACTTCTCGGTGGGAACAGTATATATGTCTGTAACGTCATATATCCTAACCTAAGGCAACCTAACATCTCGGATATAACATTTGACAACATTCCCGGCGTGTTGGAACCCTACGTCGCGGTGGTAACATTACGTGCGTCTATAACGTTATATATGCTAACCTAAGGCAACCTAACATCTCGGATGCAATATTTGACAACATTCCTAGCCTGTCGAACCCTACTTCTCGGAGGGAACAGTATATACGTCTATAACGTTATATATCCTAACCTAAGGCAACCTGACATCTCGGATGTAATATTCTACATCATTCCAGGCGTGTCGGACCCTACTTCTCGGTGGGAACATTATATGCGTCTATAGCGGTATATATCCTAATCTTAGGCAACCTAACATCTCGGATGTATCATTTTACAACATTCCAGGCCTGTCCGTCCCTACGTCTCGGTGGTAACATTACATGCGTCTATAACGTTATATATCCTAACCTAAGGCCACCTAACATCTCGTATGTAATATTTGACAACAGTCCTGGCGTGTCGAACCCTACTACTCGGTGGGAACAGTATATACGTCTATAACGTTATATATCCTAACCTAAGGCAACCTAACATCTCGGATGTAATATTTGACAACATTCCTGGCGTGTCGGACCCTACTTCTCGGTGGGAACAGTATATACGTCTGTAACGTCATATATCCTAACCTAAGGCAACCTAACATCTCGGATGCAATATTTGACAACATTCCTGGCCTGTCGAACCCTACTTCTCGGAGGGAACAGCATATACATCTATAACGTCATATATCCTAGCCTAAGGCAACCTAACATCTCGGATGTAACATTTGACAACATTCCAGGCGTGTCGGTCCCTACGTCTCGGTGGTAACATTACATGCGTCTATAACGGTATATATCCTAATCTTAGGCAACCTAACATCTCGGATGTAACATTTTACAACATTCCAGGCCTGTCGGTCCCTACGTCTCGGTGGTAAAATTACATGCGTCTATAACGTTATTTATCCTAACCTAAGGCCACCTAACATCTCGTATGTAATATTTGACAACATTCCTGGCGTGTCGAACCCTACTTCTCGGTGGGAACAGTATATACGTCTATAACGTTATATATCCTAACCTAAGGCAACCTAACATCTCGGATGTAATATTTGACAACATTCCTGGCGTGTCGGACCCTACTTCTCGGTGGGAACAGTATATACGTCTGTAACGTCATATATCCTAACCTAAGGCAACCTAACATCTCGGATATAACATTTGACAACATTCCAGGCGTGTTGGAACCCTACGTCTCTGTGGTAACATTACGTGCGTCTATAACGCTATATATGCTAACCTAAGGCAACCTAACATCTCGGATGCAATATTTGACAACATTCCTGGCCTGTCGAAACCTATTTCTCGGAGGGAACAGTATATACGTCTATAACGTTATATATCCTAACCTAAGGCAACCTGACATCTCGGATGTATTATTCTACAACATTCCAGGCGTGGCGGACCCTACTTCTCGGTGGGAACATTATATGCGTCTATAACGTTGTATATCCTAATCTAAGGCAACCTAACATCTCGGATGCAATATTTGACAACATTCCTGGCGTGTCGGACCCTACTTCTCGGTGGGAACAGTATATATGTCTGTAACGTCATATATCCTAACATAAGGCCACCTAACATCTCGGATGTAATATTCTACAACCTTCCAGTCGTGTCGGACCCTACTTCTCGGTGGGAACATTATATGCGTCTATAACGTAGCATATCCTAATCTAAGGCAACCTAGCATCTCGGATTGCAATATTTGACAACATTCCTGGCCTCTCGAACCCTACTGCTCGGAGGGAACAGTATATACGTCTATAACGGTATATATCCTAATCTAAGGCAACCTAAGATCTCGGATGAAATATTTGACAACATTCCTGGCCTGTCGAACCCTACTTCTCGGAGGGAACAGTATATACGTCTGTAACGTCATATATCCTAACCTAAGGCAACCTAACATCTCGGATGTAACATTTGACAACATTCCAGGCGTGTCGGTCCCTACGTCTCGGTGGTAACATTACATGCGTCTATAACGGTATATATCCTAATCTTAGGCAACCTAACATCTCGGATGTAACATTTTACAACATTCCAGGCGTGTCGGTCCCTACGTCTCGATGGTAACATTACGTGCGTCTATAACGTTATATATGCTAACGTAAGGCAACCTAACATCTCGGATGCAATACTTGACAACATTCCTGGCCTGTCGAACCCTACTTCTCGGAGGGAACAGCATATACGTCTGTAACGTCATATATCCTAACCTAAGGCAACCTAACATCTCGGATGTAACATTTGACAACATTAAAGGCGTGTCGGTCACTACGTTTCGGAGGTAACACTACATACGTCTATAACGTTATATGTCCTAACATAAGGCAACCTAACATCTCGGATGCAATATTTGACAACACTCCTGGCCTGTCGAACCCTACCTCTCGGTGGGAACAGTATATACGTCTATAACGATATATATCCTAACCTAAGGCAACCTAACATCTCGGATGTAACATTTGACAACATTCCAGGCGTGTCGGACCCTACATCTCGGTGGGAACATTATATGCGTCTATAACGTTGTATATCCTAATCTAAGGCAACCTAACATCTCGGATGCAATATTTGACAACCTTCCTGGCCTGTCGAACCCTACTTCTCGGAGGGAACAGTATATACGTCTATAAAGTTATATATCCTAACCTAGGGCAACCTAACATCTCGGATGTAATATTCTACAACCTTCCAGGCGTGTCGGACCCTGCTTCTCGGTGGGAACACTATATGCGTCTATAACGTTGTATATCCTTATCTAAGGCAACCAAACATCTCGGATGCAATATTTGACAACATTCCTGGCCTGTTGAACCCTACTTCTCCGACGGAACAGTATGTACGTCTATAACGTTATATATCCTAACCTGAGGCAACCTAACATTTCGGATATAACATTTGACGACATTCCAGGCGTGTCGGACCCTACGTCTCGGTGGTAACATTACATGCGTCTATAACGGTATATATACTAATCTTAGGCAACCTAACATCTCGGATGTATCATTTTATAACATTCCAGGCCTGTCCGTCCCTACGTCTCGGTGGTAACATTACATGCGTCTATAACGTTATATATCCTAACCTAAGGCCACCTAACATCTCGTATGTAATATTTGACAACAGTCCTGGCGTGTCGAACCCTACTACTCGGTGGGAACAGTATATACGTCTATAACGTTATATATCCTAACCTAAGGCAACCTAACATCTCGGATGTAATATTTGACAACATTCCTGGCGTGTCGGACCCTACTTCTCGGTGGGAACAGTATATACGTCTGTAACGTCATATATCCTAACCTAAGGCAACCTAACATCTCGGATATAACATTTGACAACATTCCAGGCGTGTTGGAACCCTACGTCTCTGTGGTAACATTACGTGCGTCTATAACGCTATATATGCTAACCTAAGGCAACCTAACATCTCGGATGCAATATTTGACAACATTCCTGGCCTGTCGAAACCTATTTCTCGGAGGGAACAGTATATACGTCTATAACGTTATATATCCTAACCTAAGGCAACCTGACATCTCGGATGTATTATTCTACAACATTCCAGGCGTGGCGGACCCTACTTCTCGGTGGGAACATTATATGCGTCTATAACGTTGTATATCCTAATCTAAGGCAACCTAACATCTCGGATGCAATATTTGACAACATTCCTGGCGTGTCGGACCCTACTTCTCGGTGGGAACAGTATATATGTCTGTAACGTCATATATCCTAACATAAGGCCACCTAACATCTCGGATGTAATATTCTACAACCTTCCAGGCGTGTCGGACCCTACTTCTCGGTGGGAACATTATATGCGTCTATAACGTAGCATATCCTAATCTAAGGCAACCTAGCATCTCGGATTGCAATATTTGACAACATTCCTGGCCTCTCGAACCCTACTGCTCGGAGGGAACAGTATATACGTCTATAACGGTATATATCCTAATCTAAGGCAACCTAAGATCTCGGATGAAATATTTGGCAACATTCCTGGCCTGTCGAACCCTACTTCTCGGAGGGAACAGTATATACGTCTGTAACGTCATATATCCTAACCTAAGGCAACCTAACATCTCGGATGTAACATTTGACAACATTCCAGGCGTGTCGGTCCCTACGTCTCGGTGGTAACATTACATGCGTCTATAACGGTATATATCCTAATCTTAGGCAACCTAACATCTCGGATGTAACATTTTACAACATTCCAGGCGTGTCGGTCCCTACGTCTCGATGGTAACATTACGTGCGTCTATAACGTTATATATGCTAACGTAAGGCAACCTAACATCTCGGATGCAATACTTGACAACATTCCTGGCCTGTCGAACCCTACTTCTCGGAGGGAACAGCATATACGTCTGTAACGTCATATATCCTAACCTAAGGCAACCTAACATCTCGGATGTAACATTTGACAACATTAAAGGCGTGTCGGTCACTACGTTTCGGAGGTAACACTACATACGTCTATAACGTTATATGTCCTAACATAAGGCAACCTAACATCTCGGATGCAATATTTGACAACACTCCTGGCCTGTCGAACCCTACCTCTCGGTGGGAACAGTATATACGTCTATAACGATATATATCCTAACCTAAGGCAACCTAACATCTCGGATGTAACATTTGACAACATTCCAGGCGTGTCGGACCCTACATCTCGGTGGGAACATTATATGCGTCTATAACGTTGTATATCCTAATCTAAGGCAACCTAACATCTCGGATGCAATATTTGACAACCTTCCTGGCCTGTCGAACCCTACTTCTCGGAGGGAACAGTATATACGTCTATAAAGTTATATATCCTAACCTAGGGCAACCTAACATCTCGGATGTAATATTCTACAACCTTCCAGGCGTGTCGGACCCTGCTTCTCGGTGGGAACACTATATGCGTCTATAACGTTGTATATCCTTATCTAAGGCAACCAAACATCTCGGATGCAATATTTGACAACATTCCTGGCCTGTTGAACCCTACTTCTCCGACGGAACAGTATGTACGTCTATAACGTTATATATCCTAACCTGAGGCAACCTAACATTTCGGATATAACATTTGACAACATTCCAGGCGTGTCGGACCCTACGTCTCGGTGGTAACATTACATGCGTCTATAACGGTATATATCCTAATCTTAGGCAACCTAACATCTCGGATGTATCATTTTATAACATTCCAGGCCTGTCCGTCCCTACGTCTCGGTGGTAACATTACATGCGTCTATAACGTTATATATCCTAACCTAAGGCCACCTAACATCTCGTATGTAATATTTGACAACAGTCCTGGCGTGTCGAACCCTACTACTCGGTGGGAACAGTATATACGTCTATAACGTTATATATCCTAACCTAAGGCAACCTAACATCTCGGATGTAATATTTGACAACATTCCTGGCGTGTCGGACCCTACTTCTCGGTGGGAACAGTATATACGTCTGTAACGTCATATATCCTAACCTAAGGCAACCTAACATCTCGGATATAACATTTGACAACATTCCAGGCGTGTTGGAACCCTACGTCTCTGTGGTAACATTACGTGCGTCTATAACGCTATATATGCTAACCTAAGGCAACCTAACATCTCGGATGCAATATTTGACAACATTCCTGGCCTGTCGAAACCTATTTCTCGGAGGGAACAGTATATACGTCTATAACGTTATATATCCTAACCTAAGGCAACCTGACATCTCGGATGTATTATTCTACAACATTCCAGGCGTGGCGGACCCTACTTCTCGGTGGGAACATTATATGCGTCTATAACGTTGTATATCCTAATCTAAGGCAACCTAACATCTCGGATGCAATATTTGACAACATTCCTGGCCTGTCGAACCCTACATCTCGGAGGGAACAGTATATACGTCTATAGCGGTATATATCCTAATCTAAGGCCACCTAACATCTCGTATGTAATATTTGACAACATTCCTGGCGTGTCGAACCCTACTTCTCGGTGGGAACAGTATATACGTCTATAACGTTATATATCCTAACGTAAGGCAACCTAACATCTCGGATGTAATATTTGACAACATTCCTGGCGTGTCGGACCCTACTTCTCGGTGGGAACAGTATATATGTCTGTAACGTCATATATCCTAACATAAGGCCACCTAACATCTCGGATGTAATATTCTACAACCTTCCAGGCGTGTCGGACCCTACTTCTCGGTGGGAACATTATATGCGTCTATAACGTAGCATATCCTAATCTAAGGCAACCTAGCATCTCGGATTGCAATATTTGACAACATTCCTGGCCTCTCGAACCCTACTGCTCGGAGGGAACAGTATATACGTCTATAACGGTATATATCCTAATCTAAGGCAACCTAAGATCTCGGATGAAATATTTGACAACATTCCTGGCCTGTCGAACCCTACTTCTCGGAGGGAACAGTATATACGTCTGTAACGTCATATATCCTAACCTAAGGCAACCTAACATCTCGGATGTAACATTTGACAACATTCCAGGCGTGTCGGTCCCTACGTCTAGGTGGTAACATTACATGCGTCTATAACGGTATATATCCTAATCTTAGGCAACCTAACATCTCGGATGTAACATTTTACAACATTCCAGGCGTGTCGGTCCCTACGTCTCGATGGTAACATTACGTGCGTCTATAACGTTATATATGCTAACGTAAGGCAACCTAACATCTCGGATGCAATACTTGACAACATTCCTGGGCTGTCGAACCCTACTTCTCGGAGGGAACAGCATATACGTCTGTAACGTCATATATCCTAACCTAAGGCAACCTAACATCTCGGATGTAACATTTGACAACATTAAAGGCGTGTCGGTCACTACGTTTCGGAGGTAACACTACATACGTCTATAACGTTATATGTCCTAACATAAGGCAACCTAACATCTCGGATGCAATATTTGACAACACTCCTGGCCTGTCGAACCCTACCTCTCGGTGGGAACAGTATATACGTCTATAACGATATATATCCTAACCTAAGGCAACCTAACATCTCGGATGTAACATTTGACAACATTCCAGGCGTGTCGGACCCTACATCTCGGTGGTAACATTATATGCGTCTATAACGTTGTATATCCTAATCTAAGGCAACCTAACATCTCGGATGCAATATTTGACAACCTTCCTGGCCTGTCGAACCCTACTTCTCGGAGGGAACAGTATATACGTCTATAAAGTTATATATCCTAACCTAGGGCAACCTAACATCTCGGATGTAATATTCTACAACCTTCCAGGCGTGTCGGACCCTGCTTCTCGGTGGGAACACTATATGCGTCTATAACGTTGTATATCCTCATCTAAGGCAACCAAACATCTCGGATGCAATATTTGACAACATTCCTGGCCTGTTGAACCCTACTTCTCCGACGGAACAGTATGTACGTCTATAACGTTATATATCCTAACCTGAGGCAACCTAACATTTCGGATATAACATTTGACAACATTCCAGGCGTGTCGGACCCTACGTCTCGGTGGTAACATTACATGCGTCTATAACGGTATATATCCTAATCTTAGGCAACCTAACATCTCGGATGTATCATTTTATAACATTCCAGGCCTGTCCGTCCCTACGTCTCGGTGGTAACATTACATGCGTCTATAACGTTATATATCCTAACCTAAGGCCACCTAACATCTCGTATGTAATATTTGACAACAGTCCTGGCGTGTCGAACCCTACTACTCGGTGGGAACAGTATATACGTCTATAACGTTATATATCCTAACCTAAGGCAACCTAACATCTCGGATGTAATATTTGACAACATTCCTGGCGTGTCGGACCCTACTTCTCGGTGGGAACAGTATATACGTCTGTAACGTCATATATCCTAACCTAAGGCAACCTAACATCTCGGATGCAATATTTGACAACATTCCTGACCTGTCGAACCCTACTTCTCGGAGGGAACAGCATATACATCTATAACGTCATATATCCTAGCCTAAGGCAACCTAACATCTCGGATGTAACATTTGACAACATTCCAGGCGTGTCGGTCCCTACGTCTCGGTGGTAACATTACATGCGTCTATAACGGTATATATCCTAATCTTAGGCAACCTAACATCTCGGATGTAACATTTTACAACATTCCAGGCCTGTCGGTCCCTACGTCTCGGTGGTAAAATTACATGCGTCTATAACGTTATTTATCCTAACCTAAGGCCACCTAACATCTCGTATGTAATATTTGACAACATTCCTGGCGTGTCGAACCCTACTTCTCGGTGGGAACAGTATATACGTCTATAACGTTATATATCCTAACCTAAGGCAACCTAACATCTCGGATGTAATATTTGACAACATTCCTGGCGTGTCGGACCCTACTTCTCGGTGGGAACAGTATATACGTCTGTAACGTCATATATCCTAACCTAAGGCAACCTAACATCTCGGATATAACATTTGACAACATTCCAGGCGTGTTGGAACCCTACGTCTCTGTGGTAACATTACGTGCGTCTATAACGCTATATATGCTAACCTAAGGCAACCTAACATCTCGGATGCAATATTTGACAACATTCCTGGCCTGTCGAAACCTATTTCTCGGAGGGAACAGTATATACGTCTATAACGTTATATATCCTAACCTAAGGCAACCTGACATCTCGGATGTATTATTCTACAACATTCCAGGCGTGGCGGACCCTACTTCTCGGTGGGAACATTATATGCGTCTATAACGTTGTATATCCTAATCTAAGGCAACCTAACATCTCGGATGCAATATTTGACAACATTCCTGGCCTGTCGAACCCTACATCTCGGAGGGAACAGTATATACGTCTATAGCGGTATATATCCTAATCTAAGGCCACCTAACATCTCGTATGTAATATTTGACAACATTCCTGGCGTGTCGAACCCTACTTCTCGGTGGGAACAGTATATACGTCTATAACGTTATATATCCTAACGTAAGGCAACCTAACATCTCGGATGTAATATTTGACAACATTCCTGGCGTGTCGGACCCTACTTCTCGGTGGGAACAGTATATATGTCTGTAACGTCATATATCCTAACATAAGGCCACCTAACATCTCGGATGTAATATTCTACAACCTTCCAGGCGTGTCGGACCCTACTTCTCGGTGGGAACATTATATGCGTCTATAACGTAGCATATCCTAATCTAAGGCAACCTAGCATCTCGGATTGCAATATTTGACAACATTCCTGGCCTCTCGAACCCTACTGCTCGGAGGGAACAGTATATACGTCTATAACGGTATATATCCTAATCTAAGGCAACCAAAGATCTCGGATGAAATATTTGACAACATTCCTGGCGTGTCGGACCCTACTTCTCGGTGGGAACAGTATATACGTCCATAACGTTATATATCCTAACCTAAGGCAACCTTACATCTCGGATGTAATGTTTGACAACATTCCTGGCGTATCGGACGCTACTTCTCGGTGGGAACAGTATATACGTCTATAACGTTATATATCCTAACCTAAGGCAACCTGACATGTCGGATGTAATATTTTACAACATTCCAGGCGTGTCGGACCCTACATCTCGGTGGGAACATTATATGCGTCTATAACGTTGTATATCCTAATCTAAGGCAACCTAACATCTCGGATGCAATATTTGACAACCTTCCTGGCCTGTCGAACCCTACTTCTCGGAGGGAACAGTATATACGTCTATAAAGTTATATATCCTAACCTAGGGCAACCTAACATCTCGGATGTAATATTCTACAACCTTCCAGGCGTGTCGGACCCTGCTTCTCGGTGGGAACACTATATGCGTCTATAACGTTGTATATCCTTATCCAAGGCAACCAAACATCTCGGATGCAATATTTGACAACATTCCTGGCCTGCTGAACCCTACTTCTCCGACGGAACAGTATGTACGTCTATAACGTTATATATCCTAACCTGAGGCAACCTAACATTTCGGATATAACATTTGACAACATTCCAGGCGTGTCGGTCCCTACGTCTCGGTGGTAACATTACATGCGTCTATAACGGTATATACCCTAATCTTAGGCAACCTAATATCTCGGATGTAACATTTTACCACATTCCAGGCGTGTCGGTCCCTACGTCTCGGTGGTAACATTACATGCGTCTATAGCGTTATATATCCTAACCTAAGGCCACCTAACATCTCGTATGTAATATTTGACAACATTCCTGGCGTGTCGAACCCTACTTCTCGGTGGGAACGGTATATACGTCTATAACGTTATATATCCTAACCTAAGGCAACCTAACATCTCGGATGTAATATTTGACAACATTCCTGGCGTGTCGTACCCTACTTCTCGGTGGGAACAGTATATACGTCTGTAACGTCATATATCCTAACCTAAGGCAACCTAACATCTCGGATATAACATTTGACAACATTCCAGGCGTGTTGGAACCCTACGTCTCGGTGGTAACATTACGTGCGTCTATAACGTTATATATGCTAACGTAAGGCAACCTAACATCTCGGATGCAATACTTGACAACATTCCTGGCCTGTCGAACCCTACTTCTCGGAGGGAACAGCATATACGTCTGTAACGTCATATATCCTAGCCCAAGGCAACCTAATATCTCGGATGTAACATTTGACAACATTAAAGGCGTGTCGGTCACTACGTTTCGGAGGTAACACTACATACGTCTATAACGTTATATGTCCTAACCTAAGGCAACCTAACATGTCGGATGCAATATTTGACAACATTCCTGGCCTGTTGAACCCTACTTCTCCGACGGAACAGTATGTACGTCTATAAGTTATATATCCTAACCTGAGGCAACCTAACATTTCGGATATAACATTTGACAACATTCCAGGCGTGTCGGTCCCTACGTCTCGGTGGTAACATTAATGCGTCCATAACGGCACCGTAACAACTCGCATGTAATATTTGACAACATTCCTGGCGTATCGGACCCTACTTCTCGGTGGGAACAGTATATACGTCTATAATGTTATATATCCTAACCTAAATCATCCTGACATGTCCGATGTAATATTCTACAACATTCCAGGCGTGTCGGACCCTACTTCTCGGCGGGAACATTATATGCGTCTATAACGTTGCATATCCTAATCTAAGGCAACCTAACATCTCGGATTGCAATATCTGACAACATTCCTGGCCTCTCGAACCCTACTGCTCGGAGGGAACAGTATATACGCATATAACGGTAGATATCCTAATCTAAGGCAACCTAACATCTCGGATGAAATATTTGACAACATTCCTGGCCTGTCGAGCCCTACTTCTCGTAGGGAACAGTATATACGTCTGTAACGTCATATATCCTAACATAAGGCCACCTAACATCTCGGATGTAATATTCTGCAACCTTCCAGGCGTGTCGGACCCTACTTCTCGGTGGGAACATTATATGCGTCTATATCGTAGCATATCCTAATCTGAGGCAACCTAGCATCTCGGATTGCAATATTTGACAACATTCCTGGCCTCTCGAACCCTACTGCTCGGAGGGAACAGTATATACGTCTATAACGGTATATATTCTAATCTAAGGCAACCTAAGGTCTCGGATGAAATATTTGACAACATTCCTGGCCTGTCGAACCCTACTTCTCGGAGGGAACAGTATATACGACTGTAACGTCATATATCCTAACCTAAGGCAACCTAACATCTGGGATGTAACATTTTACAACATTCCAGGCGTGTCGGTCCCTACGTCTCGGTGGTAACATTACATGCGTCTATAACGGTATATACCCTAATCTTAGGCAACCTAACATCTCGGATGTAACATTTTACCACATTCCAGGCGTGTCGGTCCCTACGTCTCGGTGGTAACATTACATGCGTCTATAGCGTTATATATCCTAACCTAAGGCCACCTAACATCTCGTATGTAATATTTGACAACATTCCTGGCGTGTCGAACCCTACTTCTCGGTGGGAACGGTATATACGTCTATAACGTTATATATCCTAACCTAAGGCAACCTAACATCTCGGATGTAATATTTGACAACATTCCTGGCGTGTCGTACCCTACTTCTCGGTGGGAACAGTATATACGTCTGTAACGTCATATATCCTAACCTAAGGCAACCTAACATCTCGGATATAACATTTGACAACATTCCAGGCGTGTTGGAACCCTACGTCTCGGTGGTAACATTACGTGCGTCTATAACGTTATATATGCTAACGTAAGGCAACCTAACATCTCGGATGCAATACTTGACAACATTCCTGGCCTGTCGAACCCTACTTCTCGGAGGGAACAGCATATACGTCTGTAACGTCATATATCCTAGCCCAAGGCAACCTAACATCTCGGATGTAACATTTGACAACATTAAAGGCGTGTCGGTCACTACGTTTCGGAGGTAACACTACATACGTCTATAACGTTATATGTCCTAACCTAAGGCAACCTAACATGTCGGATGCAATATTTGACAACATTCCTGGCCTGTTGAACCCTACTTCTCCGACGGAACAGTATGTACGTCTATAAGTTATATATCCTAACCTGAGGCAACCTAACATTTCGGATATAACATTTGACAACATTCCAGGCGTGTCGGTCCCTACGTCTCGGTGGTAACATTAATGCGTCCATAACGGCACCGTAACAACTCGCATGTAATATTTGACAACATTCCTGGCGTATCGGACCCTACTTCTCGGTGGGAACAGTATATACGTCTATAATGTTATATATCCTAACCTAAATCATCCTGACATGTCCGATGTAATATTCTACAACATTCCAGGCGTGTCGGACCCTACTTCTCGGCGGGAACATTATATGCGTCTATAACGTTGCATATCCTAATCTAAGGCAACCTAACATCTCGGATTGCAATATCTGACAACATTCCTGGCCTCTCGAACCCTACTGCTCGGAGGGAACAGTATATACGCATATAACGGTAGATATCCTAATCTAAGGCAACCTAACATCTCGGATGAAATATTTGACAACATTCCTGGCCTGTCGAGCCCTACTTCTCGTAGGGAACAGTATATACGTCTGTAACGTCATATATCCTAACATAAGGCCACCTAACATCTCGGATGTAATATTCTGCAACCTTCCAGGCGTGTCGGACCCTACTTCTCGGTGGGAACATTATATGCGTCTATATCGTAGCATATCCGAATCTGAGGCAACCTAGCATCTCGGATTGCAATATTTGACAACATTCCTGGCCTCTCGAACCCTACTGCTCGGAGGGACCAGTATATACGTCTATAACGGTATATATTCTAATCTAAGGCAACCTAAGGTCTCGGATGAAATATTTGACAACATTCCTGGCCTGTCGAACCCTACTTCTCGGAGGGAACAGTATATACGTCTGTAACGTCATATATCCTAACCTAAGGCAACCTAACATCTCGGATGTAACATTTTACAACATTCCAGGCGTGTCGGTCCCTACGTCTCGGTGGTAACATTACATGCGTCTATAACGGTATATATCCTAATCTTAGGCAACCTAACATCTGGGATGTAACATTTTACAACATTCCAGGCGTGTCCGTCCCTACGTCTCGGTGGTAACATTACATGCCTCTATAACGGTATATATCCTAATCTTAGGCAACCTAACATCTCGGATGTAACATTTTACAACATTCCAGGCGTGTGGGTCCCTACGTCTCGGTGGTAACATTACATGCGTCTGTAACGTCATATATCCTATCCTAAGGCAACCTAACATCTCGGATGTAACATTTGACAACATTTCAGGCGTGTCGGTCCCTACGTCTCGGTGGGAACAGTATATACGTCTATAACGATATATATCCTAACCTAAGGCAACCTAACATCTCGGATGTAACATTTGACAACATTCCAGGCGTGTCGGTCCCTACGTCTCGGTGGTAACATTAATGAGTCTATAACGGCAACGTAACAACTCGGTTGTAATATTTGACAACATTCCTGGCGTGTCGGACCCTACTTCTCGGTGGGAACAGTATATACGTCCATAACGTTATATATCCTAACCTAAGGCAACCTTACATCTCGGATGTAATGTTTGACAACATTCCTGGCGTATCGGACGCTACTTCTCGGTGGGAACAGTATATACGTCTATAACGTTATATATCCTAACCTAAGGCAACCTGACATCTCGGATGTAATATTCTACATCATTCCAGGCGTGTCGGACCCTACTTCTCGGTGGGAACATTATATGCGTCTATAACGTTGTATGTCCTAATCTAAGGCAACCTAACATCTCGGATGTATCATTTTACAACATTCCAGGCCTGTCGGTCCCTACGTCTCGGTGGTAACATTACATGCGTCTATAACGTTATATATCCTAAACTAAGGCCACCTAACATCTCGTATGTAATATTTGACAACAGTCCTGGCGTGTCGAACCCTACTTCTCGGTGGGAACAGTATATACGTCTATAACGTTATATATCCTAACCTAAGGCAACCTAACATCTCGGATGTAATATTTGACAACATTCCTGGCGTGTCGGACCCTACTTCTCGGTGGGAACAGTATATACGTCTGTAACGTCATATATCCTAACCTAAGGCAACCTAACATCTCGGATGCAATATTTGACAACATTCCTGGCCTGTCGAACCCTACTTCTCGGAGGGAACAGCATATACATCTATAACGTCATATATCCTAGCCTAAGGCAACCTAACATCTCGGATGTAACATTTGACAACATTCCAGGCGTGTCGGTCCCTACGTCTCGGTGGTAACATTACATGCGTCTATAACGGTATATATCCTAATCTTAGGCAACCTAACATCTCGGATGTAACATTTTACAACATTCCAGGCCTGTCGGTCCCTACGTCTCGGTGGTAACATTACATGCGTCTATAACGTTATATATCCTAACCTAAGGCCACCTAACATCTCGTATGTAATATTTGACAACATTCCTGGCGTGTCAAACCCTACTTCTCGGTGGGAACAGTATATACATCTATAACGTTATATATCCTAACCTAAGGCAACCTAACATCTCGGATGTAATATTTGACAACATTCCTGGCGTGTCGGACCCTACTTCTCGGTGGGAACACTATATACGTCTGTAACGTCATATATCCTAACCTAAGGCAACCTAACATCTCGGATATAACATTTGACAACATTCCAGGCGTGTTGGAACCCTACGTCTCTGTGGTAACATTACGTGCGTCTATAACGCTATATATGCTAACCTAAGGCAACCTAACATCTCGGATGCAATATTTGACAACATTCCTGGCCTGTAGAACCCTACTGCACGGAGGGAGCAGTGTATACGTCTGTAACGACATATATCCTAACCTAAGACAACATAACATCCCGGATGTAACATTTGACAACATTCCAGGCGTTTCGGTCCCTACGTCTCGGTGGTAACGTTACATGCCTCTATAACGTTATATATCCTAACCTAAGGCAACCTAACATCTCGGATGCAATATTTGACAACATTCCTGGCCTGTCGAATCCTACTTCTCGGAGGGAACAGCATATACGTCTATAACGTCATATATCCTAACCTAAGGCAACCTAACATCTCGGATGCAATATTTGACAACATTCCTGGCCTGTCGAACCCTACTTCTCGGAG
The DNA here is from genome assembly GCA_963969225.1 of Xylocopa violacea. Lineage (NCBI taxonomy): Eukaryota > Metazoa > Arthropoda > Insecta > Hymenoptera > Apidae > Xylocopa > Xylocopa violacea. The sequence goes on along the minus strand of CAXAJV010000014.1, from coordinate 4,549,761 downwards.
GGAACAGCATATACGTCTATTACGACATATATCCTAACCTAAGACAACCTAACATCTCGGATATAACATTTGACAACATTCCAGGCGTGTTGGAACCCTACGTCTCGGTGGTAACATTACGTGCGTCTATAACGTTATATATGCTAACGTAAGGCAACCTAACATCTCGGATGCAATACTTGACAACATTCCTGGCCTGTCGAACCCTACTTCTCGGAGGGAACAGCATATACGTCTGTAACGTCATATATCCTAGCCCAAGGCAACCTAACATCTCGGATGTAACATTTGACAACATTAAAGGCGTGTCGGTCACTACGTTTCGGAGGTAACACTACATACGTCTATAACGTTATATGTCCTAACCTAAGGCAACCTAACATGTCGGATGCAATATTTGACAACATTCCTGGCCTGTTGAACCCTACTTCTCCGACGGAACAGTATGTACGTCTATAAGTTATATATCCTAACCTGAGGCAACCTAACATTTCGGATATAACATTTGACAACATTCCAGGCGTGTCGGTCCCTACGTCTCGGTGGTAACATTAATGCGTCCATAACGGCACCGTAACAACTCGCATGTAATATTTGACAACATTCCTGGCGTATCGGACCCTACTTCTCGGTGGGAACAGTATATACGTCTATAATGTTATATATCCTAACCTAAATCATCCTGACATGTCCGATGTAATATTCTACAACATTCCAGGCGTGTCGGACCCTACTTCTCGGCGGGAACATTATATGCGTCTATAACGTTGCATATCCTAATCTAAGGCAACCTAACATCTCGGATTGCAATATCTGACAACATTCCTGGCCTCTCGAACCCTACTGCTCGGAGGGAACAGTATATACGCATATAACGGTAGATATCCTAATCTAAGGCAACCTAACATCTCGGATGAAATATTTGACAACATTCCTGGCCTGTCGAGCCCTACTTCTCGTAGGGAACAGTATATACGTCTGTAACGTCATATATCCTAACATAAGGCCACCTAACATCTCGGATGTAATATTCTGCAACCTTCCAGGCGTGTCGGACCCTACTTCTCGGTGGGAACATTATATGCGTCTATATCGTAGCATATCCTAATCTGAGGCAACCTAGCATCTCGGATTGCAATATTTGACAACATTCCTGGCCTCTCGAACCCTACTGCTCGGAGGGACCAGTATATACGTCTATAACGGTATATATTCTAATCTAAGGCAACCTAAGGTCTCGGATGAAATATTTGACAACATTCCTGGCCTGTCGAACCCTACTTCTCGGAGGGAACAGTATATACGTCTGTAACGTCATATATCCTAACCTAAGGCAACCTAACATCTCGGATGTAACATTTTACAACATTCCAGGCGTGTCGGTCCCTACGTCTCGGTGGTAACATTACATGCGTCTATAACGGTATATATCCTAATCTTAGGCAACCTAACATCTGGGATGTAACATTTTACAACATTCCAGGCGTGTCCGTCCCTACGTCTCGGTGGTAACATTACATGCCTCTATAACGGTATATATCCTAATCTTAGGCAACCTAACATCTCGGATGTAACATTTTACAACATTCCAGGCGTGTGGGTCCCTACGTCTCGGTGGTAACATTACATGCGTCTATAACGTTATATATCCTAACCTAAGGCCACCTAACATCTCGTATGTAATATTTGACAACATTCCCGGCGTGTCGAACCCTACTTCTCGGTGGGAACAGTATATACGTCTATAACGTTATATATCCTAACCTAAGGCAACCTAACATCTCGGATGTAATATTTGACAACATTCCAGGCGTGTCGGAACCTACTTCTCGGTGGGAACATTATATGAATCTATAACGTTGTATATCCTAATCTAAGGCAACCTATTATCTCAGATGTAATATGTTACAATATTCCTGGAGCGTCGGTGCATACTTTTCGGTGGGAATATTATATGCGTCTATAACGGTCGATATCGTAATCTAAGGCAATCTAACATCTCGTATGCAATATTTGACAACATTCCTGGCCTGTCGAACCCTACTTCTCGGAGGGAACAGCATATACGTCTATAACGTCATATATACTAGCCTACGGCAACCTGACATCTCGGATGTAATATTCTACATCATTCCAGGCGTGTCGGACCCTACTTCTCGGTGGGAACAGTATATACGTCTGTAACGTCATATATCCTAACCTAAGGCAACCTAACATCTCAGATATAACATTTGACAACATTCCCGGCGTGTTGGAACCCTATGTCTCGGTGGTAACATTATGTGCGTCTATAACGTTATATATGCTAACCTAAGGCAACCTAACATCTCGGATGCAATATTTGACAACATTCCTGGCCTGTCAAACCCTACTTCTCGGAGGGAACAGCATATACGTCTATAACGTCATATATCCTAACCTAAGGCAACCTAACATCTCGGATATAACATTTGACAACATACCCGGCGTGTTGGAACCCTACGTCTCGGTGGTAACGTTACATGCGTCTATAACGTTATATATCCTAACCTAAGGCATCCTAACATCTCGGATGTAACATTTCACAACATTCCAGGCCTGTCGGTCCCTACGTCTCGGTGGTAACATTACATGCGTCTATAACGTTATATATCCTAACCTAAGGCCACCTAACATCTCGGATGTAATATTTGACAACATTCCTGGCGTGTCGGACCCTACTTCTCGGTGGGAACAGTATATATGTCTGTAACGTCATATATCCTAACATAAGGCCACCTAACATCTCGGATGTAATATTCTACAACCTTCCAGGCGTGTCGGACCCTACTTCTCGGTGGGAACATTATATGCGTCTATAACGTAGCATATCCTAATCTAAGGCAACCTAGCATCTCGGATTGCAATATTTGACAACACTCCTGGCCTGTCGAACCCTACCTCTCGGTGGGAACAGTATATACGTCTATAACGATATATATCCTAACCTAAGGCAACCTAACATCTCGGATGTAACATTTGACAACATTCCAGGCGTGTCGGTCCCTACGTCTCGGTGGTAACATTAATGAGTCTATAACGGCAACGTAACAACTCGGTTGTAATATTTGACAACATTCCTGGCGTGTCGGACCCTACTTCTCGGTGGGAACAGTATATACGTCCATAACGTTATATATCCTAACCTAAGGCAACCTTACATCTCGGATGTAATGTTTGACAACATTCCTGGCGTATCGGACGCTACTTCTCTGTGGGAACAGTATATACGTCTATAACGTTATATATCCTAACCTAAGGCAACCTGACATGTCGGATGTAATATTTTACAACATTCCAGGCGTGTCGGACCCTACATTTCGGTGGGAACATTATATGCGTCTATAACGTTGTATATCCTAATCTAAGGCAAGCTAACATCTCGGATGCAATATTTGACAACCTTCCTGGCCTGTCGAACCCTACTTCTCGGAGGGAACAGTATATACGTCTATAACGTTATATATCCTAACCTAGGGCAACCTAACATCTCGGATGTAATATTCTACAACCTTCCAGGCATGTCGGACCCTGCTTCTCGGTGGGAACACTATATGCGTCTATAACGTTGTATATCCTTATCTAAGGCAACCTAACATCTCGGATGCAATATTTGACAACATTCCTGGCCTGTTGAACCCTACTTCTCCGACGGAACAGTATGTACGTCTATAACGTTATATATCCTAACCCGAGGCAACCAAACATTTCGGATATAACATTTGACAACATTCCAGGCGTGTCGGTCCCTACGTCTCGGTGGTAACATTACATGCGTCTATAACGGTATATATCCTAATCTTAGGCAACCTAACATCTCGGATGTAACATTTTACCACATTCCAGGCGTGTCGGTCCCTACGTCTCGGTGGTAACATTACATGCGTCTATAGCGTTATATATCCTAACCTAAGGCCACCTAACATCTCGTATGTAATATTTGACAACATTCCTGGCCTGTCGAACCCTACTTCTCGGAGGGAACAGTATATACGTCTATAACGTTATATATCCTAACCTAGGGCAACCTAACATCTCGGATGTAATATTCTACAACCTTCCAGGCGTGTCGGACCCTGCTTCTCGGTGGGAACACTATATGCGTCTATAACGTTGTATATCCTTATCTAAGGCAACCTAACATCTCGGATGCAATATTTGACAACATTCCTGGCCTGTCGAACCCTACTTCTCGGAGGGAACAGTATATACGTCTGTAACGTCATATATCCTATCCTAAGGCAACCTAACATCTCGGATGTAACATTTGACAACATTTCAGGCGTGTCGGTCCCTACGTCTCGGTGGGAACAGTATATACGTCTATAACGATATATATCCTAACCTAAGGCAACCTAACATCTCGGATGTAACATTTGACAACATTCCAGGCGTGTCGGTCCCTACGTCTCGGTGGTAACATTAATGAGTCTATAACGGCAACGTAACAACTCGGTTGTAATATTTGACAACATTCCTGGCGTGTCGGACCCTACTTCTCGGTGGGAACAGTATATACGTCCATAACGTTATATATCCTAACCTAAGGCAACCTTACATCTCGGATGTAATGTTTGACAACATTCCTGGCGTATCGGACGCTACTTCTCGGTGGGAACAGTATATACGTCTATAACGTTATATATCCTAACCTAAGGCAACCTGACATCTCGGATGTAATATTCTACATCATTCCAGGCGTGTCGGACCCTACTTCTCGGTGGGAACATTATATGCGTCTATAACGTTGTATGTCCTAATCTAAGGCAACCTAACATCTCGGATGTATCATTTTACAACATTCCAGGCCTGTCGGTCCCTACGTCTCGGTGGTAACATTACATGCGTCTATAACGTTATATATCCTAAACTAAGGCCACCTAACATCTCGTATGTAATATTTGACAACAGTCCTGGCGTGTCGAACCCTACTTCTCGGTGGGAACAGTATATACGTCTATAACGTTATATATCCTAACCTAAGGCAACCTAACATCTCGGATGTAATATTTGACAACATTCCTGGCGTGTCGGACCCTACTTCTCGGTGGGAACAGTATATACGTCTGTAACGTCATATATCCTAACCTAAGGCAACCTAACATCTCGGATGCAATATTTGACAACATTCCTGGCCTGTCGAACCCTACTTCTCGGAGGGAACAGCATATACATCTATAACGTCATATATCCTAGCCTAAGGCAACCTAACATCTCGGATGTAACATTTGACAACATTCCAGGCGTGTCGGTCCCTACGTCTCGGTGGTAACATTACATGCGTCTATAACGGTATATATCCTAATCTTAGGCAACCTAACATCTCGGATGTAACATTTTACAACATTCCAGGCCTGTCGGTCCCTACGTCTCGGTGGTAACATTACATGCGTCTATAACGTTATATATCCTAACCTAAGGCCACCTAACATCTCGTATGTAATATTTGACAACATTCCTGGCGTGTCAAACCCTACTTCTCGGTGGGAACAGTATATACATCTATAACGTTATATATCCTAACCTAAGGCAACCTAACATCTCGGATGTAATATTTGACAACATTCCTGGCGTGTCGGACCCTACTTCTCGGTGGGAACACTATATACGTCTGTAACGTCATATATCCTAACCTAAGGCAACCTAACATCTCGGATATAACATTTGACAACATTCCAGGCGTGTTGGAACCCTACGTCTCTGTGGTAACATTACGTGCGTCTATAACGCTATATATGCTAACCTAAGGCAACCTAACATCTCGGATGCAATATTTGACAACATTCCTGGCCTGTAGAACCCTACTGCACGGAGGGAGCAGTGTATACGTCTGTAACGACATATATCCTAACCTAAGACAACATAACATACCGGATGTAACATTTGACAACATTCCAGGCGTTTCGGTCCCTACGTCTCGGTGGTAACGTTACATGCCTCTATAACGTTATATATCCTAACCTAAGGCAACCTAACATCTCGGATGCAATATTTGACAACATTCCTGGCCTGTCGAATCCTACTTCTCGGAGGGAACAGCATATACGTCTATAACGTCATATATCCTAACCTAAGGCAACCTAACATCTCGGATGCAATATTTGACAACATTCCTGGCCTGTCGAACCCTACTTCTCGGAGGGAACAGCATATACGTCTATTACGACATATATCCTAACCTAAGACAACCTAACATCTCGGATATAACATTTGACAACATTCCAGGCGTGTTGGAACCCTACGTCTCGGTGGTAACATTACGTGCGTCTATAACGTTATATATGCTAACGTAAGGCAACCTAACATCTCGGATGCAATACTTGACAACATTCCTGGCCTGTCGAACCCTACTTCTCGGAGGGAACAGCATATACGTCTGTAACGTCATATATCCTAGCCCAAGGCAACCTAACATCTCGGATGTAACATTTGACAACATTAAAGACGTGTCGGTCACTACGTTTCGGAGGTAACACTACATACGTCTATAACGTTATATGTCCTAACCTAAGGCAACCTAACATGTCGGATGCAATATTTGACAACATTCCTGGCCTGTTGAACCCTACTTCTCCGACGGAACAGTATGTACGTCTATAAGTTATATATCCTAACCTGAGGCAACCTAACATTTCGGATATAACATTTGACAACATTCCAGGCGTGTCGGTCCCTACGTCTCGGTGGTAACATTAATGCGTCCATAACGGCACCGTAACAACTCGCATGTAATATTTGACTACATTCCTGGCGTATCGGACCCTACTTCTCGGTGGGAACAGTATATACGTCTATAATGTTATATATCCTAACCTAAATCATCCTGACATGTCCGATGTAATATTCTACAACATTCCAGGCGTGTCGGACCCTACTTCTCGGCGGGAACATTATATGCGTCTATAACGTTGCATATCCTAATCTAAGGCAACCTAACATCTCGGATTGCAATATCTGACAACATTCCTGGCCTCTCGAACCCTACTGCTCGGAGGGAACAGTATATACGCATATAACGGTAGATATCCTAATCTAAGGCAACCTAACATCTCGGATGAAATATTTGACAACATTCCTGGCCTGTCGAGCCCTACTTCTCGTAGGGAACAGTATATACGTCTGTAACGTCATATATCCTGACATAAGGCCACCTAACATCTCGGATGTAATATTCTGCAACCTTCCAGGCGTGTCGGACCCTACTTCTCGGTGGGAACATTATATGCGTCTATATCGTAGCATATCCTAATCTGAGGCAACCTAGCATCTCGGATTGCAATATTTGACAACATTCCTGGCCTCTCGAACCCTACTGCTCGGAGGGACCAGTATATACGTCTATAACGGTATATATTCTAATCTAAGGCAACCTAAGGTCTCGGATGAAATATTTGACAACATTCCTGGCCTGTCGAACCCTACTTCTCGGAGGGAACAGCATATACGTCTGTAACGTCATATATCCTAACCTAAGGCAACCTAACATCTCGGATGTAACATTTTACAACATTCCAGGCGTGTCGGTCCCTACGTCTCGGTGGTAACATTACATGCGTCTATAACGGTATATATCCTAATCTTAGGCAACCTAACATCTGGGATGTAACATTTTACAACATTCCAGGCGTGTCCGTCCCTACGTCTCGGTGGTAACATTACATGCCTCTATAACGGTATATATCCTAATCTTAGGCAACCTAACATCTCGGATGTAACATTTTACAACATTCCAGGCGTGTGGGTCCCTACGTCTCGGTGGTAACATTACATGCGTCTATAACGTTATATATCCTAACCTAAGGCCACCTAACATCTCGTATGTAATATTTGACAACATTCCCGGCGTGTCGAACCCTACTTCTCGGTGGGAACAGTATATACGTCTATAACGTTATATATCCTAACCTAAGGCAACCTAACATCTCGGATGTAATATTTGACAACATTCCAGGCGTGTCGGAACCTACTTCTCGGTGGGAACATTATATGAATCTATAACGTTGTATATCCTAATCTAAGGCAACCTATTATCTCAGATGTAATATGTTACAATATTCCTGGAGCGTCGGTGCATACTTTTCGGTGGGAATATTATATGCGTCTATAACGGTCGATATCGTAATCTAAGGCAATCTAACATCTCGTATGCAATATTTGACAACATTCCTGGCCTGTCGAACCCTACTTCTCGGAGGGAACAGTATATACGCCTATAACGTTATATATCCTAACCTAGAGCAACCTAACATCTCGGATGTAATATTCCACAACCTTCCAGGCGTGTCGGACCCTACTTCTCGGTGGGAACATTATATGCGTCTATAACGTTGTATATCCTTATCTAAGGCAACCTTACATCTCGGATGCAATATTTGCCAACATTCCTGGCCTGTCGAACCCTACTTCTCGGAGGGAACAGCATATACGTCTATAACGTCATATATACTAGCCTACGGCAACCTGACATCTCGGATGTAATATTCTACATCATTCCAGGCGTGTCGGACCCTACTTCTCGGTGGGAACAGTATATACGTCTGTAACGTCATATATCCTAACCTAAGGCAACCTAACATCTCAGATATAACATTTGACAACATTCCCGGCGTGTTGGAACCCTATGTCTCGGTGGTAACATTATGTGCGTCTATAACGTTATATATGCTAACCTAAGGCAACCTAACATCTCGGATGCAATATTTGACAACATTCCTGGCCTGTCAAACCCTACTTCTCGGAGGGAACAGCATATACGTCTATAACGTCATATATCCTAACCTAAGGCAACCTAACATCTCGGATATAACATTTGACAACATACCCGGCGTGTTGGAACCCTACGTCTCGGTGGTAACGTTACATGCGTCTATAACGTTATATATCCTAACCTAAGGCATCCTAACATCTCGGATGTAACATTTCACAACATTCCAGGCCTCTCGGTCCCTACGTCTCGGTGGTAACATTACATGCGTCTATAACGTTATATATCCTAACCTAAGGCCACCTAACATCTCGGATGTAATATTTGACAACATTCCTGGCGTGTCGGACCCTACTTCTCGGTGGGAACAGTATATATGTCTGTAACGTCATATATCCTAACATAAGGCCACCTAACATCTCGGATGTAATATTCTACAACCTTCCAGGCGTGTCGGACCCTACTTCTCGGTGGGAACATTATATGCGTCTATAACGTAGCATATCCTAATCTAAGGCAACCTAGCATCTCGGATTGCAATATTTGACAACACTCCTGGCCTGTCGAACCCTACCTCTCGGTGGGAACAGTATATACGTCTATAACGATATATATCCTAACCTAAGGCAACCTAACATCTCGGATGTAACATTTGACAACATTCCAGGCGTGTCGGTCCCTACGTCTCGGTGGTAACATTAATGAGTCTATAACGGCAACGTAACAACTCGGTTGTAATATTTGACAACATTCCTGGCGTGTCGGACCCTACTTCTCGGTGGGAACAGTATATACGTCCATAACGTTATATATCCTAACCTAAGGCAACCTTACATCTCGGATGTAATGTTTGACAACATTCCTGGCGTATCGGACGCTACTTCTCTGTGGGAACAGTATATACGTCTATAACGTTATATATCCTAACCTAAGGCAACCTGACATGTCGGATGTAATATTTTACAACATTCCAGGCGTGTCGGACCCTACATTTCGGTGGGAACATTATATGCGTCTATAACGTTGTATATCCTAATCTAAGGCAAGCTAACATCTCGGATGCAATATTTGACAACCTTCCTGGCCTGTCGAACCCTACTTCTCGGAGGGAACAGTATATACGTCTATAACGTTATATATCCTAACCTAGGGCAACCTAACATCTCGGATGTAATATTCTACAACCTTCCAGGCATGTCGGACCCTGCTTCTCGGTGGGAACACTATATGCGTCTATAACGTTGTATATCCTTATCTAAGGCAACCTAACATCTCGGATGCAATATTTGACAACATTCCTGGCCTGTTGAACCCTACTTCTCCGACGGAACAGTATGTACGTCTATAACGTTATATATCCTAACCCGAGGCAACCAAACATTTCGGATATAACATTTGACAACATTCCAGGCGTGTCGGTCCCTACGTCTCGGTGGTAACATTACATGCGTCTATAACGGTATATATCCTAATCTTAGGCAACCTAACATCTCGGATGTAACATTTTACCACATTCCAGGCGTGTCGGTCCCTACGTCTCGGTGGTAACATTACATGCGTCTATAGCGTTATATATCCTAACCTAAGGCCACCTAACATCTCGTATGTAATATTTGACAACATTCCTGGCCTGTCGAACCCTACTTCTCGGAGGGAACAGTATATACGTCTATAACGTTATATATCCTAACCTAGGGCAACCTAACATCTCGGATGTAATATTCTACAACCTTCCAGGCGTGTCGGACCCTGCTTCTCGGTGGGAACACTATATGCGTCTATAACGTTGTATATCCTTATCTAAGGCAACCTAACATCTCGGATGCAATATTTGACAACATTCCTGGCCTGTCGAACCCTACTTCTCGGAGGGAACAGTATATACGTCTGTAACGTCATATATCCTATCCTAAGGCAACCTAACATCTCGGATGTAACATTTGACAACATTTCAGGCGTGTCGGTCCCTACGTCTCGGTGGGAACAGTATATACGTCTATAACGATATATATCCTAACCTAAGGCAACCTAACATCTCGGATGTAACATTTGACAACATTCCAGGCGTGTCGGTCCCTACGTCTCGGTGGTAACATTAATGAGTCTATAACGGCAACGTAACAACTCGGTTGTAATATTTGACAACATTCCTGGCGTGTCGGACCCTACTTCTCGGTGGGAACAGTATATACGTCCATAACGTTATATATCCTAACCTAAGGCAACCTTACATCTCGGATGTAATGTTTGACAACATTCCTGGCGTATCGGACGCTACTTCTCGGTGGGAACAGTATATACGTCTATAACGTTATATATCCTAACCTAAGGCAACCTGACATCTCGGATGTAATATTCTACATCATTCCAGGCGTGTCGGACCCTACTTCTCGGTGGGAACATTATATGCGTCTATAACGTTGTATGTCCTAATCTAAGGCAACCTAACATCTCGGATGTATCATTTTACAACATTCCAGGCCTGTCGGTCCCTACGTCTCGGTGGTAACATTACATGCGTTTATAACGTTATATATCCTAACCTAAGGCCACCTAACATCTCGTATGTAATATTTGACAACATTCCTGGCGTGTCGAACCCTACTTCTCGGTGGGAACAGTATATACGTCTATAACGTTATATATCCTAACCTAAGGCAACCTAACATCTCGGATGTTATATTTGACAACATTCCTGGCGTGTCGGACTCTACTTCTCGGTGGGAACAGTATATACGTCTGTAACGTCATATATCCTAACCTAAGGCAACCTAACATCTCGGTTGCAATATTTGACAACATTCCTGGCCTGTCGAACCCTACTTCTCGGAGGGAACAGCATATACATCTATAACGTCATATATCCTAGCCTAAGGCAACCTAACATCTCGGATGTAACATTTGACAACATTCCAGGCGTGTCGGTCCCTACGTCTCGGTGGTAACATTACATGCGTCTATAACGGTATATATCCTAATCTTAGGCAACCTAACATCTCGGATGTAACATTTTACAGCATTCCAGGCCTGTCGGTCCCTACGTCTCGGTGGTAACATTACATGCGTCTATAACGTTATTTATCCTAACCTAAGGCCACCTAACATCTCGTATGTAATATTTGACAACATTCCTGGCGTGTCGAACCCTACTTCTCGGTGGGAACAGTATATACGTCTATAACGTTTAATATCCTAACCTAAGGCAACCTAACATCTCGGATGCAATATTTGACAACATTCCTGGCCTGTCGAACCCTATTTCTCGGAGGGAACAGTAAATACGTCTATAACGTTATATATCCTAACCTAAGGCAACCTGACATCTCGGATGTATTATTCTACAACATTCCAGGCGTGTGGGACCCTACTTCTCGGTGGGAACATTATATGCGTCTATAACGTTGTATATCCTAATCTAAGGCAACCTAACATCTCGGATGCAATATTTGACAACATTCCTGGCCTGTCGAACCCTACATCTCGGAGGGAACAGTATATACGTCTATAGCGGTATATATCCTAATCTAAGGCCACCTAACATCTCGTATGTAATATTTGACAACATTCCTGGCGTGTCGAACCCTACTTCTCGGTGGGAACAGTATATACGTCTATAACGTTATATATCCTAACCTAAGGCAACCTAACATCTCGGATGTAACATTTGACAACATTCCAGGCGTGTCGGTCCCTACGTCTCGGTGGTAACATTACATGCCTCTATAACGGTATATATCCTAATCTTAGGCAACCTAACATCTCGGATGTAACATTTTACAACATTCCAGGCGTGTCGGTCCCTACGTCTCGGTGGTAACATTACATGCGTCTATAACGTTATATATCCTAACCTAAGGCCACCTAACATCTCGTATGTAATATTTGACAACATTCCCGGCGTGTCGAACCCTACTTCTCGGTGGGAACAGTATATACGACTGTAACGTCATATATCCTAACCTAAGGCAACCTAACATCTCGAATGCAATATTTGACAACATTCCCGGCGTGTCGAACCCTACTTCTCGGTGGGAACAGTATATACGACTGTAACGTCATATATCCTAACCTAAGGCAACCTAACATCTCGGATGCAATATTTGACAACATTCCTGGCCTGTCGAACCCTACTTCTCGGAGGGAACAGCATATACATCTATAACGTCATATATCCTAGCCTAAGGCAACCTAACATCTCGGATGTAACATTTGACAACATTCCAGGCGTGTCGGTCCCTACGTCTCGGTGATAACATTACATGCGTCTATAGCGGTATATATCCTAATCTTAGGCAACCTAACATCTCGGATGTAACATTTTACAACATTCCTGGCGTGTCGGACCCTACTTCTCGGTGGGAACAGTATATACGTCTGTAACGTCATATATCCTAACCTAAGGCAACCTAACATCTCGGATATAACATTTGACAACATTCCAGGCGTGTTGGAACCCTACGTCTCGGTGGTAACATTACGTGCGTCTATAACGTTATATATGCTAACCTAAGGCAACCTAACATCTCGGATGCAATATTTGACAACATTCCTGGCGTGTCGGACCCTACTTCTCGGTGGGAACAGTATATACGTCTGTAACGTCATATATCCTAACCTAAGGCAACCTAACATCTCGGATGCATTATTTGACAACATTCCTGGCCTGTCGAACCCTACTTCTCGGAGGGAACAGCATATACATCTATAACGTCATATATCCTAGCCTAAGGCAACCTAACATCTCGGATGTAACATTTGACAACATTCCAGGCCTGTCGGTCCCTACGTCTCGGTGGTAACATTACATGCGTTTATAACGTTATATATCCTAACCTAAGGCCACCTAACATCTCGTATGTAATATTTGACAACATTCCTGGCGTGTCGAACCCTACTTCTCGGTGGGAACAGTATATACGTCTATAACGTTATATATCCTAACCTAAGGCAACCTAACATCTCGGATGTTATATTTGACAACATTCCTGGCGTGTCGGACTCTACTTCTCGGTGGGAACAGTATATACGTCTGTAACGTCATATATCCTAACCTAAGGCAACCTAACATCTCGGATGCAATATTTGACAACATTCCTGGCCTGTCGAACCCTACTTCTCGGAGGGAACAGCATATACATCTATAACGTCATATATCCTAGCCTAAGGCAACCTAACATCTCGGATGTAACATTTGACAACATTCCAGGCGTGTCGGTCCCTACGTCTCGGTGGTAACATTACATGCGTCTATAACAGTATATATCCTAATCTTAGGCAACCTAACATCTCGGATGTAACATTTTACAGCATTCCAGGCCTGTCGGTCCCTACGTCTCGGTGGTAACATTACATGCGTCTATAACGTTATTTATCCTAACCTAAGGCCACCTAACATCTCGTATGTAATATTTGACAACATTCCTGGCGTGTCGAACCCTACTTCTCGGTGGGAACAGTATATACGTCTATAACGTTTAATATCCTAACCTAAGGCAACCTAACATCTCGGATGCAATATTTGACAACATTCCTGGCCTGTCGAACCGTATTTCTCGGAGGGAACAGTAAATACGTCTATAACGTTATATATCCTAACCTAAGGCAACCTGACATCTCGGATGTATTATTCTACAACATTCCAGGCGTGTGGGACCCTACTTCTCGGTGGGAACATTATATGCGTCTATAACGTTGTATATCCTAATCTAAGGCAACCTAACATCTCGGATGCAATATTTGACAACATTCCTGGCCTGTCGAACCCTACATCTCGGAGGGAACAGTATATACGTCTATAGCGGTATATATCCTAATCTAAGGCCACCTAACATCTCGTATGTAATATTTGACAACATTCCTGGCGTGTCGAACCCTACTTCTCGGTGGGAACAGTATATACGTCTATAACGTTATATATCCTAACCTAAGGCAACCTAACATCTCGGATGTAACATTTGACAACATTCCAGGCGTGTCGGTCCCTACGTCTCGGTGGTAACATTACATGCCTCTATAACGGTATATATCCTAATCTTAGGCAACCTAACATCTCGGATGTAACATTTTACAACATTCCAGGCGTGTCGGTCCCTACGTCTCGGTGGTAACATTACATGCGTCTATAACGTTATATATCCTAACCTAAGGCCACCTAACATCTCGTATGTAATATTTGACAACATTCCCGGCGTGTCGAACCCTACTTCTCGGTGGGAACAGTATATACGACTGTAACGTCATATATCCTAACCTAAGGCAACCTAACATCTCGAATGCAATATTTGACAACATTCCTGGCCTGTCGAACCCTACTTCTCGGAGGGAACAGCATATACATCTATAACGTCATATATCCTAGCCTAAGGCAACCTAACATCTCGGATGTAACATTTGACAACATTCCAGGCGTGTCGGTCCCTACGTCTCGGTGATAACATTACATGCGTCTATAGCGGTATATATCCTAATCTTAGGCAACCTAACATCTCGGATGTAACATTTTACAACATTCCTGGCGTGTCGGACCCTACTTCTCGGTGGGAACAGTATATACGTCTGTAACGTCATATATCCTAACCTAAGGCAACCTAACATCTCGGATATAACATTTGACAACATTCCAGGCGTGTTGGAACCCTACGTCTCGGTGGTAACATTACGTGCGTCTATAACGTTATATATGCTAACCTAAGGCAACCTAACATCTCGGATGCAATATTTGACAACATTCCTGGCGTGTCGGACCCTACTTCTCGGTGGGAACAGTATATACGTCTGTAACGTCATATATCCTAACCTAAGGCAACCTAACATCTCGGATGCATTATTTGACAACATTCCTGGCCTGTCGAACCCTACTTCTCGGAGGGAACAGCATATACATCTATAACGTCATATATCCTAGCCTAAGGCAACCTAACATCTCGGATGTAACATTTGACAACATTCCAGGCCTGTCGGTCCCTACGTCTCGGTGGTAACATTACATGCGTTTATAACGTTATATATCCTAACCTAAGGCCACCTAACATCTCGTATGTAATATTTGACAACATTCCTGGCGTGTCGAACCCTACTTCTCGGTGGGAACAGTATATACGTCTATAACGTTATATATCCTAACCTAAGGCAACCTAACATCTCGGATGTTATATTTGACAACATTCCTGGCGTGTCGGACTCTACTTCTCGGTGGGAACAGTATATACGTCTGTAACGTCATATATCCTAACCTAAGGCAACCTAACATCTCGGATGCAATATTTGACAACATTCCTGGCCTGTCGAACCCTACTTCTCGGAGGGAACAGCATATACATCTATAACGTCATATATCCTAGCCTAAGGCAACCTAACATCTCGGATGTAACATTTGACAACATTCCAGGCGTGTCGGTCCCTACGTCTCGGTGGTAACATTACATGCGTCTATAACAGTATATATCCTAATCTTAGGCAACCTAACATCTCGGATGTAACATTTTACAGCATTCCAGGCCTGTCGGTCCCTACGTCTCGGTGGTAACATTACATGCGTCTATAACGTTATTTATCCTAACCTAAGGCCACCTAACATCTCGAATATAATATTTGACAACATTCCTGGCGTGTCGAA
Organism: Xylocopa violacea; assembly: GCA_963969225.1. Classification (NCBI taxonomy): domain Eukaryota; kingdom Metazoa; phylum Arthropoda; class Insecta; order Hymenoptera; family Apidae; genus Xylocopa; species Xylocopa violacea. The sequence goes on along the minus strand of CAXAJV010000014.1, from coordinate 4,533,424 downwards.
CCCTACTTCTCGGTGGGAACAGTATATACGTCTATAACGTTTAATATCCTAACCTAAGGCAACCTAACATCTCGGATGCAATATTTGACAACATTCCTGGCCTGTCGAACCCTATTTCTCGGAGGGAACAGTAAATACGTCTATAACGTTATATATCCTAACCTAAGGCAACCTGACATCTCGGATGTATTATTCTACAACATTCCAGGCGTGTGGGACCCTACTTCTCGGTGGGAACATTATATGCGTCTATAACGTTGTATATCCTAATCTAAGGCAACCTAACATCTCAGATGCAATATTTGACAACATTCCTGGCCTGTCGAACCCTACATCTCGGAGGGAACAGTATATACGTCTATAGCGGTATATATACTAATCTAAGGCCACCTAACATCTCGTATGTAATATTTGACAACATTCCTGGCGTGTCGAACCCTACTTCTCGGTGGGAACAGTATATACGTCTATAACGTTATATATCCTAACGTAAGGCAACCTAACATCTCGGATGTAATATTTGACAACATTCCTGGCGTGTCGGACCCTACTTCTCGGTGGGAACAGTATATATGTCTGTAACGTCATATATCCTAACCTAAGGCAACCTAACATCTCGGATATAACATTTGACAACATTCCCGGCGTGTTGGAACCCTACGTCTCGGTGGTAACATTACGTGCGTCTATAACGTTATATATGCTAACCTAAGGCAACCTAACATCTCGGATGCAATATTTGACAACATTCCTAGCCTGTCGAACCCTACTTCTCGGAGGGAACAGTATATACGTCTATAACGTTATATATCCTAACCTAAGGCAACCTGACATCTCGGATGTAATATTCTACATCATTCGAGGCGTGTCGGACCCTACTTCTCGGTGGGAACATTATATACGTCTGTAACGTCATATATCCTAACCTAAGGCAACCTAACATCTCGGATATAACATTTGACAACATTCCAGGCGTGTCGGTCCCTACGTCTCGGTGGTAACATTACATGCGTCTATGACGTTATATATCCTAACCTAAGGCAACCTAACATCTCGGATGCAATATTTGACAACATTCCTGACCTGTCGAACCCTACTTCTCGGAGGGAACAGCATATACGTCTATTACGACATATATCCTAACCTAAGACAACCTAACATCTCGGATATAACATTTGACAACATTCCCGGCGTGTTGGAATCCTACGTCTCGGTGGTAACATTACGTGCGTCTATAACGTTATATATGCTAACCTAAGACAACCTAACATCTCGGATGCAATATTTGACAACATTCCTGCCCTGTCGAACCCTACTTCTCGGTGGGAACAGTATATACGTCTGTAACGTCATATATCCTAACCTAAGGCAACCTAACATCTCGGATGCAATATTTGACAACATTCCTGGCCTGTCGAACCCTACTTCTCGGAGGGAACAGCATATACATCTATAACGTCATATATCCTAGCCTAAGGCAACCTAACATCTCGGATGTAACATTTGACAACATTCCAGGCGTGTCGGTCCCTACGTCTCGGTGGTAACATTACATGCGTCTATAACAGTATATATCCTAATCTTAGGCAACCTAACATCTCGGATGTAACATTTTACAGCATTCCAGTCCTGTCGGTCCCTACGTCTCGGTGGTAACATTACATGCGTCTATAACGTTATTTATCCTAACCTAAGGCCACCTAACATCTCGTATGTAATATTTGACAACATTCCTGGCGTGTCGAACCCTACTTCTCGGTGGGAACAGTATATACGTCTATAACGTTTAATATCCTAACCTAAGGCAACCTAACATCTCGGATGCAATATTTGACAACATTCCTGGCCTGTCGAACCCTATTTCTCGGAGGGAACAGTAAATACGTCTATAACGTTATATATCCTAACCTAAGGCAACCTGACATCTCGGATGTATTATTCTACAACATTCCAGGCGTGTCGGACCCTACTTCTCGGTGGGAACATTATATGCGTCTATAACGTTGTATATCCTAATCTAAGGCAACCTAACATCTCGGATGCAATATTCGACAACATTCCTGGCCTGTCGAACCCTACATCTCGGAGGGAACAGTATATACGTCTATAGCGGTATATATCCTAATCTAAGGCCACCTAACATCTCGTATGTAATATTTGACAACATTCCTGGCGTGTCGAACCCTACTTCTCGGTGGGAACAGTATATACGTCTATAACGTTATATATCCTAACGTAAGGCAACCTAACATCTCGGATGTAATATTTGACAACATTCCTGGCGTGTCGGACCCTACTTCTCGGTGGGAACAGTATATACGTCTGTAACGTCATATATCCTAACCTAAGGCAACCTAACATCTCGGATATAACATTTGACAACATTCCAGGCGTGTTGGAACCCTACGTCTCTGTGGTAACATTACGTGCGTCTATAACGCTATATATGCTAACCTAAGGCAACCTAACATCTCGGATGCAATATTTGACAACATTCCTGGCCTGTAGAACCCTACTGCACGGAGGGAGCAGTATATACGTCTGTAACGACATATATCCTAACCTAAGACAACATAACATCCCGGATGTAACATTTGACAACATTCCAGGCGTGTCGGACCCTACATCTCGGTGGGAACAGTATATACGTCTGTAACGTCATATATCCTAACCTAAGGCAACCTAACATCTCGGATATAACATTTGACAACATTCCAGGCGTGTTGGAACCCTACGTCTCGGTGGTAACATTACGTGCGTCTATAACGTTATATATGCTAACCTAAGGCAACCTAACATCTCGGATGCAATATTTGACAACATTCCTGGCCTGTCGAACCCTATTTCTCGGAGGGAACAGTATATACGTCTATAACGTTATATATTCTAACCTAAGGCAACCTGACATCTCGGATGTATTATTCTACAACATTCCAGGCGTGTCGGACCCTACTTCTCGGTGGGAACATTATATGCGTCTATAACGTTGTATATCCTAATCTAAGGCAACCTAACATCTCGGATGTAACATTTGACAACATTCCAGGTGTGTTGGTCCCTACGTCTCGGTGGTAACGTTACATGCGTCTATAACGTTATATATCCTAACCTAAGGCAACCTAACATCTCGGATGTAACATTTGACAACATTCCAGGCATGTCGGTCCCTACGTCTCGGTGGTAACATTATATGCGTCTATAACGTTACATATCCTTACTAAGGCAACCTAACATCTCGGATGCAATATTTGACAACATTCCTAGCCTGTCGAACCCTACTTCTCGGCGGGAACAGTATATACATCTATAACGTTATATATCCTAACCTAAGGCAACCTGACATCTCGGATGTAATATTCTACATCATTCCAGGCGTGTCGGACCCTACTTCACGGTGGTAACATTACATGCGTCTATAACGTTATATATCCTAACGTAAGGCCACCTAACATCTCGTATGTAATATTTGACAACATTCCTGGCGTGTCGAACCCTACTTCTCGGAGGGTACTGTATATACGTCTATAACGGTATATATCCTAATCTAAGGCAACCTAACATCTCGGATGTAACATTTGACAACATTCCAGGCGTGTCGGTCCCTACGTCTCGGTGGTAACATTACATGCGTCTATGACGTTATATATCCTAACCTAAGGCAACCTAACATCTCGGATGCAATATTTGACAACATTCCTGACCTGTCGAACCCTACTTCTCGGAGGGAACAGCATATACGTCTATTACGACATATATCCTAACCTAAGACAACCTAACATCTCGGATATAACATTTGACAACATTCCCGGCGTGTTGGAATCCTACGTCTCGGTGGTAACATTACGTGCGTCTATAACGTTACATATGCTAACCTAAGACAACCTAACATCTCGGATGCAATATTTGACAACATTCCTGCCCTGTCGAACCCTACTTCTCGGAGGCAACAGCATATACGTCTATAACGTCATATATCCTAACCTAAGGCCACCTAACATCTCGTATGTAATATTTGACAACATTCCTGGCGTGTCGAACCCTACTTCTCGGTGGGAACAGTATATACGTCTATAACGTTATATATCCTAACCTAAGGCAACCTAACATCTCGGATGTTATATTTGACAACATTCCTGGCGTGTCGGACTCTACTTCTCGGTGGGAACAGTATATACGTCTGTAACGTCATATATCCTAACCTAAGGCAACCTAACATCTCGGATGCAATATTTGACAACATTCCTGGCCTGTCGAACCCTACTTCTCGGAGGGAACAGCATATACATCTATAACGTCATATATCCTAGCCTAAGGCAACCTAACATCTCGGATGTAACATTTGACAACATTCCAGGAGTGTCGGTCCCTACGTCTCGGTGGTAACATTACATGCGTCTATAACAGTATATATCCTAATCTTAGGCAACCTAACATCTCGGATGTAACATTTTACAGCATTCCAGGCCTGTCGGTCCCTACGTCTCGGTGGTAACATTACATGCGTCTATAACGTTATTTATCCTAACCTAAGGCCACCTAACATCTCGTATATAATATTTGACAACATTCCTGGCGTGTCGAACCCTACTTCTCGGTGGGAACAGTATATACGTCTATAACGTTTAATATCCTAACCTAAGGCAACCTAACATCTCGGATGCAATATTTGACAACATTCCTGGCCTGTCGAACCCTATTTCTCGGAGGGAACAGTAAATACGTCTATAACGTTATATATCCTAACCTAAGGCAACCTGACATCTCGGATGTATTATTCTACAACATTCCAGGCGTGTGGGACCCTACTTCTCGGTGGGAACATTATATGCGTCTATAACGTTGTATATCCTAATCTAAGGCAACCTAACATCTCAGATGCAATATTTGACAACATTCCTGGCCTGTCGAACACTACATCTCGGAGGGAACAGTATATACGTCTATAGCGGTATATATACTAATCTAAGGCCACCTAACATCTCGTATGTAATATTTGACAACATTCCTGGCGTGTCGAACCCTACTTCTCGGTGGGAACAGTATATACGTCTATAACGTTATATATCCTAACGTAAGGCAACCTAACATCTCGGATGTAATATTTGACAACATTCCTGGCGTGTCGGACCCTACTTCTCGGTGGGAACAGTATATATGTCTGAAACGTCATATATCCTAACCTAAGGCAACCTAACATCTCGGATATAACATTTGACAACATTCCCGGCGTGTTGGAACCCTACGTCTCGGTGGTAACATTACGTGCGTCTATAACGTTATATATGCTAACCTAAGGCAACCTAACATCTCGGATGCAATATTTGACAACATTCCTAGCCTGTCGAACCCTACTTCTCGGAGGGAACAGTATATACGTCTATAACGTTATATATCCTAACCTAAGGCAACCTGACATCTCGGATGTAATATTCTACATCATTCGAGGCGTGTCGGACCCTACTTCTCGGTGGGAACATTATATACGTCTGTAACGTCATATATCCTAACCTAAGGCAACCTAACATCTCGGATATAACATTTGACAACATTCCAGGCGTGTTGGAACCCTACGTCTCGGTGGTAACATTACGTGCGTCTATAACGTTATATATGCTAACCTAAGGCAACCTAACATCTCGGATGCAATATTTGACAACATTCCTGGCCTGTCGAACCCTATTTCTCGGAGGGAACAGTATATACGTCTATAACGTTATATATCCTAACCTAAGGCAACCTGACATCTCGGATGTATTATTCTACAACATTCCAGGCGTGTCGGACCCTACTTCTCGGTGGGAACATTATATGCGTCTATAGCGGTATATATCCTAATCTTAGGCAACCTAACATCTCGGATGTAACATTTTACAACATTCCAGGCCTGTCGGTCCCTACGTCTCGGTGGTAACATTACATGCGTTTATAACGTTATATATCCTAACCTAAGGCCACCTAACATCTCGTATGTAATATTTGACAACATTCCTGGCGTGTCGAACCCTACTTCTCGGTGGGAACAGTATATACGTCTATAACGTTATATATCCTAACCTAAGGCAACCTAACATCTCGGATGTTATATTTGACAACATTCCTGGCGTGTCGGACTCTACTTCTCGGTGGGAACAGTATATACGTCTGTAACGTCATATATCCTAACCTAAGGCAACCTAACATCTCGGATGCAATATTTGACAACATTCCTGGCCTGTCGAACCCTACTTCTCGGAGGGAACAGCATATACATCTATAACGTCATATATCCTAGCCTAAGGCAACCTAACATCTCGGATGTAACATTTGACAACATTCCAGGCGTGTCGGTCCCTACGTCTCGGTGGTAACATTACATGCGTCTATAACAGTATATATCCTAATCTTAGGCAACCTAACATCTCGTATGTAATATTTGACAACATTCCTGGCGTGTCGAACCCTACTTCTCGGTGGGAACAGTATATACGTCTATAACGTTTAATATCCTAACCTAAGGCAACCTAACATCTCGGATGCAATATTTGACAACATTCCTGGCCTGTCGAACCCTATTTCTCGGAGGGAACAGTAAATACGTCTATAACGTTATATATCCTAACCTAAGGCAACTTGACATCTCGGATGTATTATTCTACAACATTCCAGGCGTGTCGGACCCTACTTCTCGGTGGGAACATTATATGCGTCTATAACGTTGTATATCCTAATCTAAGGCAACCTAACATCTCGGATGCAATATTCGACAACATTCCTGGCCTGTCGAACCCTACATCTCGGAGGGAACAGTATATACGTCTATAGCGGTATATATCCTAATCTAAGGCCACCTAACATCTCGTATGTAATATTTGACAACATTCCTGGCGTGTCGAACCCTACTTCTCGGTGGGAACAGTATATACGTCTATAACGTTATATATCCTAACGTAAGGCAACCTAACATCTCGGATGTAATATTTGACAACATTCCTGGCGTGTCGGACCCTACTTCTCGGTGGGAACAGTATATACGTCTGTAACGTCATATATCCTAACCTAAGGCAACCTAACATCTCGGATATAACATTTGACAACATTCCAGGCGTGTTGGAACCCTACGTCTCTGTGGTAACATTACGTGCGTCTATAACGCTATATATGCTAACCTAAGGCAACCTAACATCTCGGATGCAATATTTGACAACATTCCTGGCCTGTCGAACCCTATTTCTCGGAGGGAACAGTATATACGTCTATAACGTTATATATTCTAACCTAAGGCAACCTGACATCTCGGATGTATTATTCTACAACATTCCAGGCGTGTCGGACCCTACTTCTCGGTGGGAACATTATATGCGTCTATAACGTTGTATATCCTAATCTAAGGCAACCTAACATCTCGGATGTAACATTTGACAACATTCCAGGTGTGTTGGTCCCTACGTCTCGGTGGTAACGTTACATGCGTCTATAACGTTATATATCCTAACCTAAGGCAACCTAACATCTCGGATGTAACATTTGACAACATTCCAGGCATGTCGGTCCCTACGTCTCGGTGGTAACATTATATGCGTCTATAACGTTACATATCCTTACTAAGGCAACCTAACATCTCGGATGCAATATTTGACAACATTCCTAGCCTGTCGAACCCTACTTCTCGGCGGGAACAGTATATACATCTATAACGTTATATATCCTAACCTAAGGCAACCTGACATCTCGGATGTAATATTCTACATCATTCCAGGCGTGTCGGACCCTACTTCTCGGTGGTAACATTACATGCGTCTATAACGTTATATATCCTAACGTAAGGCCACCTAACATCTCGTATGTAATATTTGACAACATTCCTGGCGTGTCGAACCCTACTTCTCGGTGGGAACAGTATATACGTCTATAACGTTATATATCCTAACCTAAGGCAACCTAACATCTCGGATGTAATATTTGACAACATTCCTGGCGTGTCGGACCCTACTTCTCGGTGGGAACAGTATATACGTCTGTAACGTCATATATCCTAACCTAAGGCAACCTAACATCTCGGATATAACATTTGACAACATTCCAGGCGTGTTGGAACCCTACGTCTCTGTGGTAACATTACGTGCGTCTATAACGCTATATATGCTAACCTAAGGCAACCTAACATCTCGGATGCAATATTTGACAACATTCCTGGCCTGTAGAACCCTACTGCACGGAGGGAGCAGTATATACGTCTATAACGTCATATATCCTAACCTAAGGCAACCTAACATCTCGGATGCAATATTTGACAACATTCCTGGCCTGTCGAACCCTACTTCTCGGAGGGTACTGTATATACGTCTATAACGGTATATATCCTAATCTAAGGCAACCTAACATCTCGGATGTAACATTTGACAACATTCCAGGCGTGTCGGTCCCTACGTCTCGGTGGTAACATTACATGCGTCTATGACGTTATATATCCTAACCTAAGGCAACCTAACATCTCGGATGCAATATTTGACAACATTCCTGACCTGTCGAACCCTACTTCTCGGAGGGAACAGCATATACGTCTATTACGACATATATCCTAACCTAAGACAACCTAACATCTCGGATATAACATTTGACAACATTCCCGGCTTGTTGGAATCCTACGTCTCGGTGGTAACATTACGTGCGTCTATAACGTTATATATGCTAACCTAAGACAACCTAACATCTCGGATGCAATATTTGACAACATTCCTGCCCTGTCGAACCCTACTTCTCGGAGGCAACAGCATATACGTCTATAACGTCATATACCCTAACCTAAGGCAACCTAACATCTCGGATGTAACATTTGACAACATTCCAGGTTTGTCGGGCCCTACGTCTCGGTGGTAACATTACATGCGTCTATAACGGTATATATCCTAATCTTAGGCAACCTAACATCTCGGATGTAACATTTTACCACATTCCAGGCGTGTCGGTCCCTACGTCTCGGTGGTAACATTACATGCGTCTATAACGTTATATATCCTAACCTAAGGCCACCTAACATCTCGTATGTAATATTTGACAATATTCCTGACGTGTCGGTCCCTACGTCTCGGTGGTAACGTTACATGCGTCTATAGCGGTATATATCCTAATCTTAGGCAACCTAACATCTCGGATATAACATTTTACAACATTCCAGGCCTGTCGGTCCCTACGTCTCGGTGGTAACATTACATGCGTCTATAACGTTATATATCCTAATCTAAGGCCACCTAACATCTCGTATGTAATATTTGACAACATTCCTGGCGTGTCGAACCCTACTTCTCGGTGGGAACAGTATATACGTCTATAACGTTATATATCCTAACCTAAGGCAAACTGACATCTCGAATGTATTATTCTACAACATTCCAGGCGTGTCGGACCCTACTTCTCAGTGGGAACATTATATGCGTCTATAACGTTGTATATCCTAATCTAAGGCAACCTAACATCTCGGATGCAATATTTGACAACATTCCTGGCCTGTCGAATCCTACTTCTCGGAGGGAACAGCATATACGTCTATAAAGTCATATATCCTAACCTAAGGCAACCTAACACCTCGGATGTAACATTTGACAACATTCCAGGCGTGTCGGTCCCTACGTCTCGGTGATAACATTACATGCGTCTATAGCGGTATATATCCTAATCTTAGGCCACCTAACATCTCGGATGTAACATTTTACCACATTCCAGGCGTGTCGGTCCCTACGTCTCGGTGGTAACATTACGTGCGTCTATAACGTTATATATCCTAACCTAAGGCCACCTAACATCTCGTATGTAATATTTGACAACATTCCTGGCGTGTTGGAACCCTACGTCTCGGTGGTAACATTACGTGCGTCTATAACGTTATATATGCTAACCTAAGGCAACCTAACATCCCGGATGTAATATTTGACAACATTCCTGGCGTGTCGGACCCTACTTCTCGGTGGGAACAGTATATACGTCTGTAACGTCATATATCCTAACCTAAGGCAACCTGACATCTCGGATGTATTATTCTACAACATTCCAGGCGTGTCGGACCCTACTTCTCTGTGGGAACAGTATATACGTCTGTAACGTCATATATCCTAACCTAAGGCAACCTAACATCTCGGATATAACATTTGACAACATTCCAGGCGTGTTGGAACCCTACGTCTCGGTGGTAACATTACGTGCGTCTATAACGTTATATATGCTAACCTAAGGCAACCTAACATCTCGGATGCAATATTTGACAACATTCCTGGCCTGTCGAACCCTACTTCTCGGAGGGAACAGCATATACGTCTATAACGTCATATATCCTAATCTTAGGCAACCTAACATCTCGGATGTATCATTTTACAACATTCCAGTCCTGTCGGTCCCTACGTCTCGGTGGTAACATTACATGCGTCTATAACGTTATATATCCTAACCTAAGGCCACCTAACATCTCGTATGTAATATTTGACAACAGTCCTGGCGTGTCGAACCCTACTTCTCGGTGGGAACAGTATATACGTCTATAACGTCATATATCCTAGCCTAAGGCAACCTAACATCTCGGATGTAACATTTGACAACATTCCAGGCGTGTCGGTCCCTACGTCTCGGTGGTAACATTACATGCGTCTATAACGGTATATATCCTAATCTTAGGCCACCTAACATCTCGGATGTAACATTTTACCACATTCCAGGCGTGTCGGTCCCTACGTCTCGGTGGTAACATTACATGCGTCTATAACGTTATATATCCTAACCTAAGGCCACCTAACATCTCGTATGTAATATTTGACAATATTCCTGGCGTGTCGGTCCCTACGACTCGGTGGTAACATTACATGCGTCTATAACGTTATATATCCTAACCTAAGGCCACCTAACATCTCGGATGCAATATTTGACAACATTCCTGGCCTGTCGAATCCTACTTCTCGGAGGGAACAGCATATACGTCTATAACGTCATATATCCTAACCTAAGGCAACCTAACATCTCGGATGCAATATTTGACAACATTTCTGGCCTGTCGAACCCTACTTCTCGGAGGGAACAGCATATACGTCTATAACGTCATATATCCTAACCTAAGGCAACCTGACATCTCGGATGTAATATTCTACATCATTCCAGGCGTGTCGATCCCTACTTCTCGGTGGGAACATTATATGAGTCTATAACGTTGTATATCCTAATCTAAGGCAACCTATTATCTCAGACGTAATATTTTACAATATTCCTGGCGTGTCGGTGCATACTTTTCGGTGGGAATATTATATGCGTCTATAACGGTCGATATCGTAATCTAAGGCAACCTAACATCTCGGATGCAATATTTGACAACATTCCTGGCCTGTCGAACCCTACTTCTCGGAGGGAACTGTATATACGTCTATAACGGTATATATCCTAATCTAAGGCAACCTAACATCTCGGATGTAACATTTGACAACATTCCAGGCGTGTCGGTCCCTACGTCTCGGTGGTAACATTACATGCGTCTATGACGTTATATATCCTAACCTAAGGCAACCTAACATCTCGGATGCAATATTTGACAACATTCCTGGCCTGTCGAACCCTACTTCTCGGAGGGAACAGCATATACATCTATAACGTCATATATCCTAGCCTAAGGCAACCTAACATCTCGGATGTAACATTTGACAACATTCCAGCCGTGTCGGTCCCTACGTCTCGGTGGTAACATTACATGCGTCTATAACGGTATATATCCTAATCTTTGGCAACCTAACATCTCGGATGTAACATTTTACCACATTCCAGGCGTGTCGATCCCAACGTCTCGGTGGTAACATTACATGCGTCTATAACGTTATATATCCTACCCTAAGGCCACCTAACATCCCGTATGTAATATTTGACAATATTCCTGGCGTGTCGGTCCCTACGTCTCGGTGGTAACATTACATGCGTCTATAACGTTATATATTCTAATCTAAGGCCACCTAACATCTCGGATGTAATATTTGACAACATTCCTGGAATGTCGAACCCTACTTCTCGGTGGGAACAGTATATACGTCTATAACGTTATATATCCTAACCTAAGGCAACCTAACATCTCGGATGTAATATCTGACAACATTCCTGGCGTGTCGGACCCTACTTCTCGGTGGGAACAGTATATACGTCTGTAACGTCATATATCCTAACCTAAGGCAACCTAACATCTCGCATATAACATTTGACAACATTCCCGGCGTGTTGGAACCCTACGTCTCTGTGGTAACATTACGTGCGTCTATAACGCTATATATGCTAACCTAAGGCAACCTAACATCTCGGATGCAATATTTGACAACATTCCTGGCCTGTCGAACCCTATTTCTCGGAGGGAACAGTATATACGTCTATAACGTTATATATCCTAACCTAAGGCAACCTGACATCTCGGATGTATTATTCTACAACATTCCAGGCGTGTCGGACCCTACTTCTCTGTGGGAACAGTATATACGTCTGTAACGTCATATATCCTAACCTAAGGCAACCTAACATCTCGGATATAACATTTGACAACATTCCAGGCGTGTTGGAACCCTACGTCTCGGTGGTAACATTACGTGCGTCTATAACGTTATATATGCTAACCTAAGGCAACCTAACATCTCGGATGCAATATTTGACAACATTCCTGGCCTGTCGAACCCTACTTCTCGGAGGGAACAGCATATACGTCTATAACGTCATATATCCTAATCTTAGGCAACCTAACATCTCGGATGTAACATTTGACAACATTCCAGGTGTGTCGGTCCCTACGTCTCGGTGGTAACGTTACATGCGTCTATAACGTTATATATCCTAACCTAAGGCAACCTAACATCTCGGATGTAACATTTGACAACATTCCAGGCATGTCGGTCCCTACGTCTCGGTGGTAACATTATATGCGTCTATAACGTTATATATCCTTATCTAAGGCAACCTAACATCTCGGATGCAATATTTGACAACATTCCTAGCCTGTCGAACCCTACTTCTCGGAGGGAACAGTATATGCGTCTATAACGTTATATATCCTAACCTAAGGCAACCTGACATCTCGGATGTAATATTCTACATCATTCCAGGCGTGTCGAACCCTACTTCTCGGTGGGAACATTATATGAGTCTATAACGTTGTATATCCTAATCTAAGGCAACCTATTATCTCAGACGTAATATTTTACAATATTCCTGGCGTGTCGGTGCATACTTTTCGGTGGGAATATTATATGCGTCTATAACGGTCGATATCGTAATCTAAGGCAACCTAACATCTCGGATGCAATATTTGACAACATTCCTGGCCTGTCGAACCCTACTTCTCGGAGGGAACTATATATACGTCTATAACGGTATATATCCTAATCTAAGGCAACCTAACATCTCGGATGTAACATTTGACAACATTCCAGGCGTGTCGGTCCCTACGTCTCGGTGGTAACATTACATGCGTCTATGACGTTATATATCCTAACCTAAGGCAACCTAACATCTCGGATGCAATATTTGACAACATTCCTGGCCTGTCGAACCCTACTTCTCGGAGGGAACAGCATATACGTCTATTACGACATATATCCTAACCTAAGACAACCTAACATCCCGGATGTAACATTTGACAACATTCCATGCGTGTCGGTCCCTACGTCTCGGTGGTAACGTTACATGCGTCTATAACGTTATATATCCTAACCTAAGGCAACCTAACATCTCGGATGCAATATTTGACAACATTCCGGGCCTGTCGAATCCTACTTCTCGGAGGGAACAGCATATACGTCTATAACGTCATATATCCTAACCTAAGGCAACCTAACATCTCGGATGCAATATTTGACAACATTCCTGGCCTGTCGAACCCTACTTCTCGGAGGGAACAGCATATACGTCTATAACGTCATATATCCTAATCTTAGGCAACCTAACATCTCGGATGTAACATTTGACAACATTCCAGGTGTGTCGGTCCCTACGTCTCGGTGGTAACTTTACATGCGTCTACAACGTTATATATCCTAACCTAAGGCAACCTAACATCTTGGATGTAACATTTGACAACATTCCAGGCATGTCGGTCCCTACGTCTCGGTGGTAACATTATATGCGTCTATAACGTTATATATCCTTATCTAAGGCAACCTAACATCTCGGATGCAACATTTGACAACATTCCTAGCCTGTCGAACCCTACTTCTCGGAGGGAACAGTATATACGTCTATAACGTTATATATCCTAACGTAAGGCAACCTGACATCTCGGATGTAATATTCTACATCATTCCAGGCGTGTCGAACCCTACTTCTCGGTGGGAACATTATATGAGTCTATAACGTTGTATATCCTAATCTAAGGCAACCTATTATCTCAGACGTAATATTTTACAATATTCCTGGCGTGTCGGTGCATACTTTTCGATGGGAATATTATATGTGTCTATAACGGTCGATATCGTAATCTAAGGCAACCTAACATCTCGGATGCAATATTTGACAACATTCCTGGCCTGTCGAACCCTACTTCTCGGAGGGAACTGTATATACGTCTATAACGGTATATATCCTAATCTAAGGCAACCTAACATCTCGGATGTAACATTTCACAACATTCCAGGCGTGTCGGTCCCTACGTCTCGGTGGTAACATTACATGCGTCTATGACGTTATATATCCTAATCTAAGGCAACCTAACATCTCGGATGTAACATTTGACAACATTCCTGGCCTGTCGAACCCTACTTCTCGGAGGGAACAGCATATACGTCTATTACGACATATATCCTAACCTAAGAAAACCTAACATCTCGGATATAACATTTGACAACATTCCCGGCGTGTTGGAAACCTACGTCTCGGTGGTAACATTACGTGCGTCTATAACGTTATATATGCTAACCTAAGACAACCTAACATCTCGGATGTAATATTTGACAACATTCCTGGCGTGTCGGACCCTACTTCTCGGTGGGAACAGTATATACGTCTGTAACATCATATATCCTAACCTAAGGCAACCTAACATCTCGGATGCAATATTTGACAACATTCCTGGCCTGTCGAACCCTACTTCTCGGAGGGAACAGCATATACATCTATAACGTCATATATCCTAGCCTAAGGCAACCTAACATCTCGGATGTAATATTTGACAACATTCCAGGCGTGTCGGTCCCTACGCCTCGGTGGTGACATTACATTCGTCTATAACGGTATATATCCTAATCTTAGGCAACCTAACATCTCGTATGTAATATTTGACAACATTCCTGGCGTGTCGAACCCTACTTCTCGGTGGGAACAGTATATACGTCTATAACGTTATATATCCTAATCTGAGGCAACCTAACATCTCGGATGTAACATTTGACAACATTCCAGGTGTGTCGGTCCCTACGTCTCGGTGGTAACGTTACATGCGTCTACAACGTTATATATCCTAACCTAAGGCAACCTAACGTCTCGGATGTAACATTTGACAACATTCCAGGTGTGTCGGTCCCTACGTCTCGGTGGTAACGTTACATGCGTCTACAACGTTATATATCCTAACCTAAGGCAACCTAACATCTTGGATGTAACATTTGACAACATTCCAGGCATGTCGGTCCCTACGTCTCGGTGGTAACATTATATGCGTCTATAACGTTATATATCCTTATCTAAGGCAACCTAACATCTCGGATGCAATATTTGACAACATTCCTAGCCTGTCGAACCCTACTTCTCGGAGGGAACAGTATATACGTCTATAACGTTATATATCCTAACCTAAGGCAACCTGACATCTCGGATGTAATATTCTACATCATTCCAGGCGTGTCGAACCCTACTTCTCGGTGAGAACATTATATGAGTCTATAACGTTGTATATCCTAATCTAAGGCAACCTATTATCTCAGACGTAATATTTTACAATATTCCTGGCGTGTCGGTGCATACTTTTCGGTGGGAATATTATATGCGTCTATAACGGTCGATATCGTAATCTAAGGCAACCTAACATCTCGGATGCAATATTTGACAACATTCCAGGCGTGTCGGTCCCTACGTCTCGGTGGTAACATTACATGCGTCTATGACGTTATATATCCTAACCTAAGGCAACCTAACATCTCGGATGCAATATTTGACAACATTCCTGGCCTGTCGAACCCTACTTCTCGGAGGGAACAGCATATACGTCTATTACGACATATATCCTAACCTAAGACAACCTAACATCCCGGATGTAACATTTGACAACATTCCAGGCGTGTCGGTCCCTACGTCTCGGTGGTAACGTTACATGCGTCTATAACGTTATATATCCTAACCTAAGGCAACCTAACATCTCGGATGCAATATTTGACAACATTCCGGGCCTGTCGAATCCTACTTCTCGGAGGGAACAGCATATACGTCTATAACGTCATATATCCTAACCTAAGGCAACCTAACATCTCGGATGCAATACTTGACAACATTCCTGGCCTGTCGAACCCTACTTCTCGGAGGGAACAGCATATACGTCTATAACGTCATATATCCTAATCTTAGGCAACCTAACATCTCGGATGTAACATTTGACAACATTCCAGGTGTGTCGGTCCCTACGTCTCGGTGGTAACTTTACATGCGTCTACAACGTTATATATCCTAACCTAAGGCAACCTAACATCTTGGATGTAACATTTGACAACATTCCAGGCATGTCGGTCCCTACGTCTCGGTGGTAACATTATATGCGTCTATAACGTTATATATCCTTATCTAAGGCAACCTAACATCTCGGATGCAACATTTGACAACATTCCTAGCCTGTCGAACCCTACTTCTCGGAGGGAACAGTATATACGTCTATAACGTTATATATCCTAACGTAAGGCAACCTGACATCTCGGATGTAATATTCTACATCATTCCAGGCGTGTCGAACCCTACTTCTCGGTGGGAACATTATATGAGTCTATAACGTTGTATATCCTAATCTAAGGCAACCTATTATCTCAGACGTAATATTTTACAATATTCCTGGCGTGTCGGTGCATACTTTTCGATGGGAATATTATATGTGTCTATAACGGTCGATATCGTAATCTAAGGCAACCTAACATCTCGGATGCAATATTTGACAACATTCCTGGCCTGTCGAACCCTACTTCTCGGAGGGAACTGTATATACGTCTATAACGGTATATATCCTAATCTAAGGCAACCTAACATCTCGGATGTAACATTTGACAACATTCCAGGCGTGTCGGTCCCTACGTCTCGGTGGTAACATTACATGCGTCTATGACGTTATAT
Organism: Xylocopa violacea; assembly: GCA_963969225.1. Classification (NCBI taxonomy): domain Eukaryota; kingdom Metazoa; phylum Arthropoda; class Insecta; order Hymenoptera; family Apidae; genus Xylocopa; species Xylocopa violacea. Next base: position 4,516,144 of record CAXAJV010000014.1, on the reverse strand, counting down.
ATCCTAACCTAAGGCAACCTAACATCTCGGATGCAATATTTGACAACATTCCTGGCCTGTCGAACCCTACTTCTCGGAGGGAACAGCATATACGTCTATTACGACATATATCCTAACCTAAGACAACCTAACATCCCGGATGTAACATTTGACAACATTCCAGGCATGTCGGTCCCTACGTCTCGGTGGTAACATTATATGCGTCTATAACGTTATATATCCTTATCTAAGGCAACCTAACATCTCGGATGCAACATTTGACAACATTCCTAGCCTGTCGAACCCTACTTCTCGGAGGGAACAGTATATACGTCTATAACGTTATATATCCTAACCTAAGGCAAGCTGACATCTCGGATGTAATATTCTACATCATTCCAGGCGTGTCGAACCCTACTTCTCGGTGGGAACATTATATGAGTCCATAACGTTGTATATCCTAATCTAAGGCAACCTATTGTCTCAGACGTAATATTTTACAATATTCCTGGCGTGTCGGTGCATACTTTTCGGTGGGAATATTATATGCGTCTACAACGGTCGATATCCTAATCTAAGGCAACCTAACATCTCGGATGTAACATTTGACAACATTCCTGGCCTGTCGAACCCTACTTCTCGGAGGGAACAGCATATACGTCTATTACGACATATATCCTAACCTAAGAAAACCTAACATCTCGGATATAACATTTGACAACATTCCCGGCGTGTTGGAAACCTACGTCTCGGTGGTAACATTACGTGCGTCTATAACGTTATATATGCTAACCTAAGACAACCTAACATCTCGGATGTAATATTTGACAACATTCCTGGCGTGTCGGACCCTACTTCTCGGTGGGAACAGTATATACGTCTGTAACATCATATATCCTAACCTAAGGCAACCTAACATCTCGGATGCAATATTTGACAACATTCCTGGCCTGTCGAACCCTACTTCTCGGAGGGAACAGCATATACATCTATAACGTCATATATCCTAGCCTAAGGCAACCTAACATCTCGGATGTAATATTTGACAACATTCCAGGCGTGTCGGTCCCTACGCCTCGGTGGTGACATTACATTCGTCTATAACGGTATATATCCTAATCTTAGGCAACCTAACATCTCGTATGTAATATTTGACAACATTCCTGGCGTTTCGAACCCTACTTCTCGGTGGGAACAGTATATACGTCTATAACGTTATATATCCTAATCTGAGGCAACCTAACATCTCGGATGTAACATTTGACAACATTCCAGGTGTGACGGTCCCTACGTCTCGGTGGTAACGTTACATGCGTCTACAACGTTATATATCCTAACCTAAGGCAACCTAACATCTCGGATGTAACATTTGACAACATTCCAGGTGTGTCGGTCCCTACGTCTCGGTGGTAACGTTACATGCGTCTACAACGTTATATATCCTAACCTAAGGCAACCTAACATCTTGGATGTAACATTTGACAACATTCCAGGCATGTCGGTCCCTACGTCTCGGTGGTAACGTTATATGCGTCTATAACGTTATATATCCTTATCTAAGGCAACCTAACATCTCGGATGCAATATTTGACAACATTCCTAGCCTGTCGAACCCTACTTCTCGGAGGGAACAGTATATACGTCTATAACGTTATATATCCTAACCTAAGGCAACCTGACATCTCGGATGTAATATTCTACATCATTCCAGGCGTGTCGAACCCTACTTCTCGGTGGGAACATTATATGAGTCTATAACGTTGTATATCCTAATCTAAGGCAACCTATTATCTCAGACTTAATATTTTACAATATTCCTGGCGTGTCGGTGCATACTTTTCGGTGGGAATATTATATGCGTCTATAACGGTCGATATCGTAATCTAAGGCAACCTAACATCTCGGATGCAATATTTGACAACATTCCTGGCCTGTCGAACCCTACTTCTCGGAGGGAACTATATATACGTCTATAACGGTATATATCCTAATCTAAGGCAACCTAACATCTCGGATGTAACATTTGACAACATTCCAGGCGTGTCGGTCCCTACGTCTCGGTGGTAACATTACATGCGTCTATGACGTTATATATCCTAACCTAAGGCAACCTAACATCTCGGATGCAATATTTGACAACATTCCTGGCCTGTCGAACCCTACTTCTCGGAGGGAACAGCATATACGTCTATTACGACATATATCCTAACCTAAGACAACCTAACATCCCGGATGTAACATTTGACAACATTCCAGGCGTGTCGGTCCCTACGTCTCGGTGGTAACGTTACATGCGTCTATAACGTTATATATCCTAACCTAAGGCAACCTAACATCTCGGATGCAATATTTGACAACATTCCGGGCCTGTCGAATCCTACTTCTCGGAGGGAACAGCATATACGTCTATAACGTCATATATCCTAACCTAAGGCAACCTAACATCTCGGATGCAATATTTGACAACATTCCTGGCCTGTCGAACCCTACTTCTCGGAGGGAACAGCATATACGTCTATAACGTCATATATCCTAATCATAGGCAACCTAACATCTCGGATGTAACATTTGACAACATTCCAGGTGTGTCGGTCCCTACGTCTCGGTGGTAACGTTACATGCGTCTACAACGTTATATATCCTAACCTAAGGCAACCTAACATCTTGGATGTAACATTTGACAACATTCCAGGCATGTCGGTCCCTACGTCTCGGTGGTAACGTTATATGCGTCTATAACGTTATATATCCTTATCTAAGGCAACCTAACATCTCGGATGCAACATTTGACAACATTCCTAGCCTGTCGAACCCTACTTCTCGGAGGGAACAGTATATACGTCTATAACGTTATATATCCTAACGTAAGGCAACCTGACATCTCGGATGTAATATTCTACATCATTCCAGGCGTGTCGAACCCTACTTCTCGGTGGGAACATTATATGAGTCTATAACGTTGTATATCCTAATCTAAGGCAACCTATTATCTCAGACGTAATATTTTACAATATTCCTGGCGTGTCGGTGCATACTTTTCGATGGGAATATTATATGTGTCTATAACGGTCGATATCGTAATCTAAGGCAACCTAACATCTCGGATGCAATATTTGACAACATTCCTGGCCTGTCGAACCCTACTTCTCGGAGGGAACTGTATATACGTCTATAACGGTATATATCCTAATCTAAGGCAACCTAACATCTCGGATGTAACATTTGACAACATTCCAGGCGTGTCGGTCCCTACGTCTCGGTGGTAACATTACATGCGTCTATGACGTTATATATCCTAACCTAAGGCAACCTAACATCTCGGATGCAATATTTGACAACATTCCTGGCCTGTCGAACCCTACTTCTCGGAGGGAACAGCATATACGTCTATTACGACATATATCCTAACCTAAGACAACCTAACATCCCGGATGTAACATTTGACAACATTCCAGGCGTGTCGGTCCCTACGTCTCGGTGGTAACGTTACATGCGTCTATAACGTTATATATCCTAACCTAAGGCAACCTAACATCTCGGATGCAATATTTGACAACATTCCGGGCCTGTCGTATCCTACTTCTCGGAGGGAACAGCATATACGTCTATAACGTCATATATCCTAACCTAAGGCAACCTAACATCTCGGATGCAATATTTGACAACATTCCTGGCCTGTCGAACCCTACTTCTCGGAGGGAACAGCATATACGTCTATTACGACATATATCCTAACCTAAGACAACCTAACATCCCGGATGTAACATTTGACAACATTCCAGTTGTGTCGGTCCCTACGTCTCGGTGGTAACGTTACATGCGTCTACAACGTTATATATCCTAACCTAAGGCAACCTAACATCTTGGATGTAACATTTGACAACATTCCAGGCATGTCGGTCCCTACGTCTCGGTGGTAACATTATATGCGTCTATAACGTTATATATCCTTATCTAAGGCAACCTAACATCTCGGATGCAACATTTGACAACATTCCTAGCCTGTCGAACCCTACTTCTCGGAGGGAACAGTATATACGTCTATAACGTTATATATCCTAACCTAAGGCAACCTGACATCTCGGATGTAATATTCTACATCATTCCAGGCGTGTCGAACCCTACTTCTCGGTGGGAACATTATATGAGTCCATAACGTTGTATATCCTAATCTAAGGCAACCTATTGTCTCAGACGTAATATTTTACAATATTCCTGGCGTATCGGTGCATACTTTTCGGTGGGAATATTATATGCGTCTACAACGGTCGATATCCTAATCTAAGGCAACCTAACATCTCGGATGTAACATTTGACAACATTCCTGGCCTGTCGAACCCTACTTCTCGGAGGGAACAGCATATACGTCTATTACGACATATATCCTAACCTAAGAAAACCTAACATCTCGGATATAACATTTGACAACATTCCCGGCGTGTTGGAAACCTACGTCTCGGTGGTAACATTACGTGCGTCTATAACGTTATATATGCTAACCTAAGACAACCTAACATCTCGGATGTAATATTTGACAACATTCCTGGCGTGTCGGACCCTACTTCTCGGTGGGAACAGTATATACGTCTGTAACATCATATATCCTAACCTAAGGCAACCTAACATCTCGGATGCAATATTTGACAACATTCCTGGCCTGTCGAACCCTACTTCTCGGAGGGAACAGCATATACATCTATAACGTCATATATCCTAGCCTAAGGCAACCTAACATCTCGGATGTAATATTTGACAACATTCCAGGCGTGTCGGTCTCTACGCCTCGGTGGTGACATTACATTCGTCTATAACGGTATATATCCTAATCTTAGGCAACCTAACATCTCGTATGTAATATTTGACAACATTCCTGGCGTGTCGAACCCTACTTCTCGGTGGGAACAGTATATACGTCTATAACGTTATATATCCTAATCTGAGGCAACCTAACATCTCGGATGTAACATTTGACAACATTCCAGGTGTGACGGTCCCTACGTCTCGGTGGTAACGTTACATGCGTCTACAACGTTATATATCCTAACCTAAGGCAACCTAACATCTCGGATGTAACATTTGACAACATTCCAGGTGTGTCGGTCCCTACGTCTCGGTGGTAACGTTACATGCGTCTACAACGTTATATATCCTAACCTAAGGCAACCTAACATCTTGGATGTAACATTTGACAACATTCCAGGCATGTCGGTCCCTACGTCTCGGTGGTAACATTATATGCGTCTATAACGTTATATATCCTTATCTAAGGCAACCTAACATCTCGGATGCAATATTTGACAACATTCCTGGCCTGTCGAACCCTACTTCTCGGAGGGAACAGCATATACGTCTATAACGTCATATATCCTAATCTTAGGCAACCTAACATCTCGGATGTAACATTTGACAACATTCCAGGTGTGTCGGTCCCTACGTCTCGGTGGTAACGTTACATGCGTCTACAACGTTATATATCCTAACCTAAGGCAACCTAACATCTTGGATGTAACATTTGACAACATTCCGGGCCTGTCGAATCCTACTTCTCGGAGGGAACAGCATATACGTCTATAACGTCATATATCCTAACCTAAGGCAACCTAACATCTCGGATGCAATATTTGACAACATTCCTGGCCTGTCGAACCCTACTTCTCGGAGGGAACAGCATATACGTCTATTACGTCATATATCCTAACCTAAGGCAACCTAACATCTCGGATGCAATATTTGACAACATTCCTGGCCTGTCGAACCCTACTTCTCGGAGGGAACAGCATATACGTCTATAACGTCATATATCCTAATCTTAGGCAACCTAACATCTCGGATGTAACATTTGACAACATTCCAGGTGTGTCGGTCCCTACGTCTCGGTGGTAACTTTACATGCGTCTACAACGTTATATATCCTAACCTAAGGCAACCTAACATCTTGGATGTAACATTTGACAACATTCCAGGCATGTCGGTCCCTACGTCTCGGTGGTAACATTATATGCGTCTATAACGTTATATATCCTTATCTAAGGCAACCTAACATCTCGGATGCAACATTTGACAACATTCCTAGCCTGTCGAACCCTACTTCTCGGAGCGAACAGTATATACGTCTATAACGTTATATATCCTAACGTAAGGCAACCTGACATCTCGGATGTAATATTCTACATCATTCCAGGCGTGTCGAACCCTACTTCTCGGTGGGAACATTATATGAGTCTATAACGTTGTATATCCTAATCTAAGGCAACCTATTATCTCAGACGTAATATTTTACAATATTCCTGGCGTGTCGGTGCATACTTTTCGGTGGGAATATTATATGCGTCTATAACGGTCGATATCGTAATCTAAGGCAACCTAACATCTCGGATGCAATATTTGACAACATTCCTGGCCTGTCGAACCCTACTTCTCGGAGGGAACAGCATATACGTCTATTACGACATATATCCTAACCTAAGACAACCTAACATCCCGGATGTAACATTTGACAACATTCCAGGCGTGTCGGTCCCTACGTCTCGGTGGTAACGTTACATGCGTCTATAACGTTATATATCCTAACCTAAGGCAACCTAACATCTCGGATGCAATATTTGACATCATTCCGGGCCTGTCGAATCCTACTTCTCGGAGGGAACAGCATATACGTCTATTACGTCATATATCCTAACCTAAGGCAACCTAACATCTCGGATGCAATATTTGACAACATTCCTGGCCTGTCGAACCCTACTTCTCGGAGGGAACAGCATATACGTCTATAACGTCATATATCCTAATCTTAGGCAACCTAACATCTCGGATGTAACATTTGACAACATTCCAGGTGTGTCGGTCCCTACGTCTCGGTGGTAACGTTACATGCGTCTACAACGTTATATATCCTAACCTAAGGCAACCTAACATCTTGGATGTAACATTTGACAACATTCCGGGCCTGTCGAATCCTACTTCTCGGAGGGAACAGCATATACGTCTATAACGTCATATATCCTAACCTAAGGCAACCTAACATCTCGGATGCAATATTTGACAACATTCCTGGCCTGTCGAACCCTACTTCTCGGTGGGAACAGTATATACGTCTATAACGTTATATATCCTAATCTGAGGCAACCTAACATCTCGGATGTAACATTTGACAACATTCCAGGTGTGTCGGTCCCTACGTCTCGGTGGTAACGTTACATGCGTCTACAACGTTATATATCCTAACCTAAGGCAACCTAACATCTCGGATGTAACATTTGACAACATTCCAGGCGTGTCGGTCCCTACGTCTCGGTGGTAACGTTACATGCGTCTATAACGTTATATATCCTAACCTAAGGCAACCTAACATCTCGGATGCAATATTTGACAACATTCCGGGCCTGTCGTATCCTACTTCTCGGAGGGAACAGCATATACGTCTATAACGTCATATATCCTAACCTAAGGCAACCTAACATCTCGGATGCAATATTTGACAACATTCCTGGCCTGTCGAACCCTACTTCTCGGAGGGAACAGCATATACGTCTATTACGACATATATCCTAACCTAAGACAACCTAACATCCCGGATGTAACATTTGACAACATTCCAGTTGTGTCGGTCCCTACGTCTCGGTGGTAACGTTACATGCGTCTAGAACGTTATATATCCTAACCTAAGGCAACCTAACATCTTGGATGTAACATTTGACAACATTCCAGGCATGTCGGTCCCTACGTCTCGGTGGTAACATTATATGCGTCTATAACGTTATATATCCTTATCTAAGGCAACCTAACATCTCGGATGCAACATTTGACAACATTCCTAGCCTGTCGAACCCTACTTCTCGGAGGGAACAGTATATACGTCTATAACGTTATATATTCTAACCTAAGGCAACCTGACATCTCGGATGTAATATTCTACATCATTCCAGGCGTGTCGAACCCTACTTCTCGGTGGGAACATTATATGAGTCCATAACGTTGTATATCCTAATCTAAGGCAACCTATTGTCTCAGACGTAATATTTTACAATATTCCTGGCGTGTCGGTGCATACTTTTCGGTGGGAATATTATATGCGTCTATAACGGTCGATATCGTAATCTAAGGCAACCTAACATCTCGGATGCAATATTTGACAACATTCCTGGCCTGTCGAACCCTACTTCTCGGAGGGAACTGTATATACGTCTATAACGGTATATATCCTAATCTAAGGCAACCTAACATCTCGGATGTAACATTTGACAACATTCCTGGCCTGTCGAACCCTACTTCTCGGAGGGAACAGCATATACGTCTATTACGACATATATCCTAACCTAAGAAAACCTAACATCTCGGATATAACATTTGACAACATTCCCGGCGTGTTGGAAACCTACGTCTCGGTGGTAACATTACGTGCGTCTATAACGTTATATATGCTAACCTAAGACAACCTAACATCTCGGATGTAATATTTGACAACATTCCTGGCGTGTCGGACCCTACTTCTCGGTGGGAACAGTATATACGTCTGTAACATCATATATCCTAACCTAAGGCAACCTAACATCTCGGATGCAATATTTGACAACATTCCTGGCCTGTCGAACCCTACTTCTCGGAGGGAACAGCATATACATCTATAACGTCATATATCCTAGCCTAAGGCAACCTAACATCTCGGATGTAATATTTGACAACATTCCAGGCGTGTCGGTCCCTACGTCTCGGTGGTAACGTTACATGCGTCTATAACGTTATATATCCTAACCTAAGGCAACCTAACATCTCGGATGCAATATTTGACAACATTCCTGGCCTGTCGAACCCTACTTCTCGGAGGGAACAGCATATACGTCTATTAAGACATATATCCTAACCTAAGACAACCTAACATCCCGGATGTAACATTTGACAACATTCCAGGCGTGTCGGTCCCTACGTCTCGGTGGTAACGTTACATGCGTCTATAACGTTATATATCCTAACCTAAGGCAACCTATCATCTCGGATGCAATATTTGACAACATTCCGGGCCTGTCGAATCCTACTTCTCGGAGGGAACAGCATATACGTCTATAACGTCATATATCCTAACCTAAGGCAACCTAACATCTCGGATGCAATATTTGACAACATTCCTGGCCTGTCGAACCCTACTTCTCGGAGGGAACAGCATATACGTCTATAACGTCATATATCCTAATCTTAGGCAACCTAACATCTCGGATGTAACATTTGACAACATTCCAGGTGTGTCGGTCCCTACGTCTCGGTGGTAACGTTACATGCGTCTACAACGTTATATATCCTAACCTAAGGCAACCTAACATCTTGGATGTAACATTTGACAACATTCCGGGCCTGTCGAATCCTACTTCTCGGAGGGAACAGCATATACGTCTATAACGTCATATATCCTAACCTAAGGCAACCTAACATCTCGGATGCAATATTTGACAACATTCCTGGCCTGTCGAACCCTACTTCTCGGAGGGAACAGCATATACGTCTATAACGTCATATATCCTAATCTTAGGCAACCTAACATCTCGGATGTAACATTTGACAACATTCCAGGTGTGTCGGTCCCTACGTCTCGGTGGTAACGTTACATGCGTCTACAACGTTATATATCCTAACCTAAGGCAACCTAACATCTTGGATGTAACATTTGACAACATTCCAGGCATGTCGGTCCCTACGTCTCGGTGGTAACATTATATGCGTCTATAACGTTATATATCCTTATCTAAGGCAACCTAACATCTCGGATGCAACATTTGACAACATTCCTAGCCTGTCGAACCCTACTTCTCGGAGGGAACAGTATATACGTCTATAACGTTATATATTCTAACCTAAGGCAACCTGACATCTCGGATGTAATATTCTACATCATTCCAGGCGTGTCGAACCCTACTTCTCGGTGGGAACATTATATGAGTCTATAACGTTGTATATCCTAATCTAAGGCAACCTATTATCTCAGACGTAATATTTTACAATATTCCTGGCGTGTCGGTGCATACTTTTCGGTGGGAATATTATATGCGTCTATAACGGTCGATATCGTAATCTAAGGCAACCTAACATCTCGGATGCAATATTTGACAACATTCCTGGCCTGTCGAACCCTACTTCTCGGAGGGAACAGCATATACGTCTATTACGACATATATCCTAACCTAAGACAACCTAACATCCCGGATGTAACATTTGACAACATTCCAGGCGTGTCGGTCCCTACGTCTCGGTGGTAACGTTACATGCGTCTATAACGTTATATATCCTAACCTAAGGCAACCTAACATCTCGGATGCAATATTTGACATCATTCCGGGCCTGTCGAATCCTACTTCTCGGAGGGAACAGCATATACGTCTATAACGTCATATATCCTAACCTAAGGCAACCTAACATCTCGGATGCAATATTTGACAACATTCCTGGCCTGTCGAACCCTACTTCTCGGAGGGAACAGCATATACGTCTATAACGTCATATATCCTAATCTTAGGCAACCTAACATCTCGGATGTAACATTTGACAACATTCCAGGTGTGTCGGTCCCTACGTCTCGGTGGTAACGTTACATGCGTCTACAACGTTATATATCCTAACCTAAGGCAACCTAACATCTTGGATGTAACATTTGACAACATTCCGGGCCTGTCGAATCCTACTTCTCGGAGGGAACAGCATATACGTCTATAACGTCATATATCCTAACCTAAGGCAACCTAACATCTCGGATGCAATATTTGACAACATTCCTGGCCTGTCGAACCCTACTTCTCGGTGGGAACAGTATATACGTCTATAACGTTATATATCCTAATCTGAGGCAACCTAACATCTCGGATGTAACATTTGACAACATTCCAGGTGTGTCGGTCCCTACGTCTCGGTGGTAACGTTACATGCGTCTACAACGTTATATATCCTAACCTAAGGCAACCTAACATCTCGGATGTAACATTTGACAACATTCCAGGTGTGCCGGTCCCTACGTCTCGGTGGTAACGTTACATGCGTCTACAACGTTATATATCCTAACCTAAGGCAACCTAACATCTTGGATGTAACATTTGACAACATTCCGCGCCTGTCGAATCCTACTTCTCGGAGGGAACAGCATATACGTCTATAACGTCATATATCCTAACCTAAGGCAACCTAACATCTCGGATGCAATATTTGACAACATTCCTGGCCTGTCGAACCCTACTTCTCGGAGGGAACAGCATATACGTCTATAACGTCATATATCCTAATCTTAGGCAACCTAACATCTCGGATGTAACATTTGACAACATTCCAGGTGTGTCGGTCCCTACGTCTCGGTGGTAACGTTACATGCGTCTACAACGTTATATATCCTAACCTAAGGCAACCTAACATCTTGGATGTAACATTTGACAACATTCCAGGCATGTCGGTCCCTACGTCTCGGTGGTAACATTATATGCGTCTATAACGTTATATATCCTTATCTAAGGCAACCTAACATCTCGGATGCAACATTTGACAACATTCCTAGCCTGTCGAACCCTACTTCTCGGAGGGAACAGTATATACGTCTATAACGTTATATATTCTAACCTAAGGCAACCTGACATCTCGGATGTAATATTCTACATCATTCCAGGCGTGTCGAACCCTACTTCTCGGTGGGAACATTATATGAGTCTATAAGGTTGTATATCCTAATCTAAGGCAACCTATTATCTCAGACGTAATATTTTACAATATTCCTGGCGTGTCGGTGCATACTTTTCGGTGGGAATATTATATGCGTCTATAACGGTCGATATCGTAATGTAAGGCAACCTAACATCTCGGATGCAATATTTGACAACATTCCTGGCCTGTCGAACCCTACTTCTCGGAGGGAACAGCATATACGTCTATTACGACATATATCCTAACCTAAGACAACCTAACATCCCGGATGTAACATTTGACAACATTCCAGGCGTGTCGGTCCCTACGTCTCGGTGGTAACGTTACATGCGTCTATAACGTTATATATCCTAACCTAAGGCAACCTAACATCTCGGATGCAATATTTGACATCATTCCGGGCCTGTCGAATCCTACTTCTCGGAGGGAACAGCATATACGTCTATAACGTCATATATCCTAACCTAAGGCAACCTAACATCTCGGATGCAATATTTGACAACATTCCTGGCCTGTCGAACCCTACTTCTCGGAGGGAACAGCATATACGTCTATAACGTCATATATCCTAATCTTAGGCAACCTAACATCTCGGATGTAACATTTGACAACATTCCAGGTGTGTCGGTCCCTACGTCTCGGTGGTAACGTTACATGCGTCTACAACGTTATATATCCTAACCTAAGGCAACCTAACATCTTGGATGTAACATTTGACAACATTCCGGGCCTGTCGAATCCTACTTCTCGGAGGGAACAGCATATACGTCTATAACGTCATATATCCTAACCTAAGGCAACCTAACATCTCGGATGCAATATTTGACAACATTCCTGGCCTGTCGAACCCTACTTCTCGGTGGGAACAGTATATACGTCTACAACGTTATATATCCTAACCTAAAGCAACCTAACATCTTGGATGTAACATTTGACAACATTCCGGGCCTGTCGAATCCTACTTCTCGGAGGGAACAGCATATACGTCTATAACGTCATATATCCTAACCTAAGGCAACCTAACATCTCGGATGCAATATTTGACAACATTCCTGGCCTGTCGAACCCTACTTCTCGGTGGGAACAGTATATACGTCTATAACGTTATATATCCTAATCTGAGGCAACCTAACATCTCGGATGTAACATTTGACAACATTCCAGGTGTGTCGGTCCCTACGTCTCGGTGGTAACGTTACATGCGTCTACAACGTTATATATCCTAACCTAAGGCAACCTAACATCTCGGATGTAACATTTGACAACATTCCAGGTGTGTCGGTCCCTACGTCTCGGTGGTAACGTTACATGCGTCTACAACGTTATATATCCTAACCTAAGGCAACCTAACATCTTGGATGTAACATTTGACAACATTCCTAGGCATGTCGGTCCCTACGTCTCGGTGGTAACATTATATGCGTCTATAACGTTATATATCCTTATCTAAGGCAACCTAACATCTCGGATGCAATATTTGACAACATTCCTAGCCTGTCGAACCCTACTTCTCGGAGGGAACAGTATATACGTCTATAACGTTATATATCCTAACCTAAGGCAACCTGACATCTCGGATGTAATATTCTACATCATTCCAGGCGTGTCGAACCCTACTTCTCGGTGGGAACATTATATGAGTCTATGACGTTGTATATCCTAATCTAAGGCAACCTATTATCTCAGACGTAATATTTTACAATATTCTTGGCGTGTCGGTGCATACTTTTCCGTGGGAATATTATATGCGTCTATAACGGTCGATATCGTAATCTAAGGCAACCTAACATCTCGGATGCAATATTTGACAACATTCCTGGCCTGTCGAACCCTACTTCTCGGAGGGAACAGCATATACGTCTATTACGACATATATCCTAACCTAAGACAACCTAACATCCCGGATGTAACATTTGACAACATTCCAGGCGTGTCGGTCCCTACGTCTCGGTGGTAACATTACATGCGTCTATGACGTTATATATCCTAACCTAAGGCAACCTAACATCTCGGATGCAATATTTGACAACATTCCTGGCCTGTCGAACCCTACTTCTCGGAGGGAACAGCATATACATCTATTACGACATATATCCTAACCTAAGACAACCTAACATCCCGGATGTAACATTTGACAACATTCCAGGCGTGTCGGTCCTTACGTCTCGGTGGTAACGTTACATGCGTCTATAACGTTATATATCCTAACCTAAGGCAACCTAACATCTCGGATGCAATATTTGACAACATTCCGGGCCTGTCGTATCCTACTTCTCGGAGGGAACAGCATATACGTCTATAACGTCATATATCCTAACCTAAGGCAACCTAACATCTCGGATGCAATATTTGACAACATTCCTGGCCTGTCGAACCCTACTTCTCGGAGGGAACAGCATATACGTCTATAACATCATATATCCTAATCTTAGGCAACCTAACATCTCGGATGTAACATTTGACAACATTCCAGGTGTGTCGGTCCCTACGTCTCGGTGGTAACGTTACATGCGTCTACAACGTTATATATCCTAACCTAAGGCAACCTAACATCTTGGATGTAACATTTGACAACATTCCAGGCATGTCGGTCCCTACGTCTCGGTGGTAACATTATATGCGTCTATAACGTTATATATCCTTATCTAAGGCAACCTAACATCTCGGATGCAATATTTGACAACATTCCTAGCCTGTCGAACCCTACTTCTCGGAGGGAACAGTATATACGTCTATAACGTTATATATCCTAACCTAAGGCAACCTGACATCTCGGATGTAATATTCTACATCATTCCAGGCGTGTCGAACCCTACTTCTCGGTGGGAACATTATATGAGTCTATAACGTTGTATATCCTAATCTAAGGCAACCTATTATCTCAGACGTAATATTTTACAATATTCCTGGCGTGTCGGTGCATACTTTTCGGTGGGAATATTATATGCGTCTATAACGGTCGATATCGTAATCTAAGGCAACCTAACATCTCGGATGCAATATTTGACAACATTCCTGGCCTGTCGAACCCTACTTCTCGGAGGGAACTGTATATACGTCTATAACGGTATATATCCTAATCTAAGGCAAACTAACATCTCGGATGTAACATTTGACAACATTCCAGGCGTGTCGGTCCCTACGTCTCGGTGGTAACATTACATGCGTCTATGACGTTATATATCCTAACCTAAGGCAACCTAACATCTCGGATGCAATATTTGACAACATTCCTGGCCTGTCGAACCCTACTTCTCGGAGGGAACAGCATATACGTCTATTACGACATATATCCTAACCTAAGACAACCTAACATCCCGGATGTAACATTTGACAACATTCCAGGCGTGTCGGTCCCTACGTCTCGGTGGTAACGTTACATGCGTCTATAACGTTATATATCCTAACCTAAGGCAACCTATCATCTCGGATGCAATATTTGACAACATTCCGGGCCTGTCGAATCCTACTTCTCGGAGGGAACAGCATATACGTCTATAACGTCATATATCCTAACCTAAGGCAACCTAACATCTCGGATGCAATATTTGACAACATTCCTGGCCTGTCGAACCCTACTTCTCGGAGGGAACAGCATATACGTCTATAACGTCATATATCCTAATCTTAGGCAACCTAACATCTCGGATGTAACATTTGACAACATTCCAGGTGTGTCGGTCCCTACGTCTCGGTGGTAACGTTACATGCGTCTACAACGTTATATATCCTAACCTAAGGCAACCTAACATCTTGGATGTAACATTTGACAACATTCCGGGCCTGTCGAATCCTACTTCTCGGAGGGAACAGCATATACGTCTATAACGTCATATATCCTAACCTAAGGCAACCTAACATCTCGGATGCAATATTTGACAACATTCCTGGCCTGTCGAACCCTACTTCTCGGAGGGAACAGCATATACGTCTATAACGTCATATATCCTAATCTTAGGCAACCTAACATCTCGGATGTAACATTTGACAACATTCCAGGTGTGTCGGTCCCTACGTCTCGGTGGTAACGTTACATGCGTCTACAACGTTATATATCCTAACCTAAGGCAACCTAACATCTTGGATGTAACATTTGACAACATTCCAGGCATGTCGGTCCCTACGTCTCGGTGGTAACATTATATGCGTCTATAACGTTATATATCCTTATCTAAGGCAACCTAACATCTCGGATGCAACATTTGACAACATTCCTAGCCTGTCGAACCCTACTTCTCGGAGGGAACAGTATATACGTCTATAACGTTATATATTCTAACCTAAGGCAACCTGACATCTCGGATGTAATATTCTACATCATTCCAGGCGTGTCGAACCCTACTTCTCGGTGGGAACATTATATGAGTCTATAACGTTGTATATCCTAATCTAAGGCAACCTATTATCTCAGACGTAATATTTTACAATATTCCTGGCGTGTCGGTGCATACTTTTCGGTGGGAATATTATATGCGTCTATAACGGTCGATATCGTAATCTAAGGCAACCTAACATCTCGGATGCAATACTTGACAACATTCCTGGCCTGTCGAACCCTACTTCTCGGAGGGAACAGCATATACGTCTATTACGACATATATCCTAACCTAAGACAACCTAACATCCCGGATGTAACATTTGACAACATTCCAGGCGTGTCGGTCCCTACGTCTCGGTGGTAACGTTACATGCGTCTATAACGTTATATATCCTAACCTAAGGCAACCTAACATCTCGGATGCAATATTTGACATCATTCCGGGCCTGTCGAATCCTACTTCTCGGAGGGAACAGCATATACGTCTATAACGTCATATATCCTAACCTAAGGCAACCTAACATCTCGGATGCAATATTTGACAACATTCCTGGCCTGTCGAACCCTACTTCTCGGAGGGAACAGCATATACGTCTATAACGTCATATATCCTAATCTTAGGCAACCTAACATCTCGGATGTAACATTTGACAACATTCCAGGTGTGTCGGTCCCTACGTCTCGGTGGTAACGTTACATGCGTCTACAACGTTATATATCCTAACCTAAGGCAACCTAACATCTTGGATGTAACATTTGACAACATTCCGGGCCTGTCGAATCCTACTTCTCGGAGGGAACAGCATATACGTCTATAACGTCATATATCCTAACCTAAGGCAACCTAACATCTCGGATGCAATATTTGACAACATTCCTGGCCTGTCGAACCCTACTTCTCGGTGGGAACAGTATATACGTCTATAACGTTATATATCCTAATCTGGGGCAACCTAACATCTCGGATGTAACATTTGACAACATTCCAGGTGTGTCGGTCCCTACGTCTCGGTGGTAACGTTACATGCGTCTACAACGTTATATATCCTAACCTAAGGCAACCTAACATCTCGGATGTAACATTTGACAACATTCCAGGTGTGCCGGTCCCTACGTCTCGGTGGTAACGTTACATGCGTCTACAACGTTATATATCCTAACCTAAGGCAACCTAACATCTTGGATGTAACATTTGACAACATTCCAGGCATGTCGGTCCCTACGTCTCGGTGGTAACATTATATGCGTCTATAACGTTATATATCCTTATCTAAGGCAACCTAACATCTCGGATGCAATATTTGACAACATTCCTAGCCTGTCGAACCCTACTTCTCGGAGGGAACAGTATATACGTCTATAACGTTATATATCCTAACCTAAGGCAACCTGACATCTCGGATGTAATATTCTACATCATTCCAGGCGTGTCGAACCCTACTTCTCGGTGGGAACATTATATGAGTCTATAACGTTGTATATCCTAATCTAAGGCAACCTATTATCTCAGACGTAATATTTTACAATATTCCTGGCGTGTCGGTGCATACTTTTCGGTGGGAATATTATATGCGTCTATAACGGTCGATATCGTAATCTAAGGCAACCTAACATCTCGGATGCAATATTTGACAACATTCCTGGCCTGTCGAACCCTACTTCTCGGAGGGAGCAGCATATACGTCTATTACGACATATATCCTAACCTAAGACAACCTAACATCCCGGATGTAACATTTGACAACATTCCAGGCGTGTCGGTCCCTACGTCTCGGTGGTAACATTACATGCGTCTATGACGTTATATATCCTAACCTAAGGCAACCTAACATCTCGGATGCAATATTTGACAACATTCCTGGCCTGTCGAACCCTACTTCTCGGAGGGAACAGCATATACATCTATTACGACATATATCCTAACCTAAGACAACCTAACATCCCGGATGTAACATTTGACAACATTCCGGGCCTGTCGTATCCTACTTCTCGGAGGGAACAGGATATACGTCTATAACGTCATATATCCTAACCTGGGGCAACCTAACATCTCGGATGCAATATTTGACAACATTCCGGGCCTGTCGTATCCTACTTCTCGGATGGAACAGCATATACGTCTATAACGTCATATATCCTAACCTAAGGCAACCTAACATCTCGGATGCAATATTCTACATCATTCCAGGCGTGTCGAACCCTACTTCTCGGTGGGAACATTATATGAGTCTATAACGTTGTATATCCTAATCTAAGGCAACCTATTATCTCAGACGTAATATTTTACAATATTCCTGGCGTGTCGGTGCATACTTTTCGGTGGGAATATTATATGCGTCTATAACGGTCGATATCGTAATCTAAGGCAACCTAACATCTCGGATGCAATATTTGACAACATTCCTGGCCTGTCGAACCCTACTTCTCGGAGGGAACTGTATATACGTCTATAACGGTATATATCCTAATCTAAGGCAAACTAACATCTCGGATGTAACATTTGACAACATTCCAGGCGTGTCGGTCCCTACGTCTCGGTGGTAACATTACATGCGTCTATGACGTTATATATCCTAACCTAAGGCAACCTAACATCTCGGATGCAATATTTGACAACATTCCTGGCCTGTCGAACCCTATTTCTCGGAGGGAACAGCATATACGTCTATTACGACATATATCCTAACCTAAGACAACCTAACATCCCGGATGTAACATTTGACAACATTCCAGGCGTGTCGGTCCCTACGTCTCGGTGGTAACGTTACATGCGTCTATAACGTTATATATCCTAACCTAAGGCAACCTATCATCTCGGATGCAATATTTGACAACATTCCGGGCCTGTCGAATCCTACTTCTCGGAGGGAACAGCATATACGTCTATAACGTCATATATCCTAACCTAAGGCAACCTAACATCTCGGATGCAATATTTGACAACATTCCTGGCCTGTCGAACCCTACTTCTCGGAGGGAACAGCATATACGTCTATAACGTCATATATCCTAATCTTAGGCAACCTAACATCTCGGATGTAACATTTGACAACATTCCAGGTGTGTCGGTCCCTACGTCTCGGTGGTAACGTTACATGCGTCTACAACGTTATATATCCTAACCTAAGGCAACCTAACATCTTGGATGTAACATTTGACAACATTCCGGGCCTGTCGAATCCTACTTCTCGGAGGGAACAGCATATACGTCTATAACGTCATATATCCTAACCTAAGGCAACCTAACATCTCGGATGCAATATTTGACAACATTCCTGGCCTGTCGAACCCTACTTCTCGGAGGGAACAGCATATACGTCTATAACGTCATATATCCTAATCTTAGGCAACCTAACATCTCGGATGTAACATTTGACAACATTCCAGGTGTGTCGGTCCCTACGTCTCGGTGGTAACGTTACATGCGTCTACAACGTTATATATCCTAACCTAAGGCAACCTAACATCTTGGATGTAACATTTGACAACATTCCAGGCATGTCGGTCCCTACGTCTCGGTGGTAACATTATATGCGTCTATAACGTTATATATCCTTATCTAAGGCAACCTAACATCTCGGATGCAACATTTGACAACATTCCTAGCCTGTCGAACCCTACTTCTCGGAGGGAACAGTATATACGTCTATAACGTTATATATTCTAACCTAAGGCAACCTGACATCTCGGATGTAATATTCTACATCATTCCAGGCGTGTCGAACCCTACTTCTCGGTGGGAACATTATATGAGTCTATAACGTTGTATATCCTAATCTAAGGCAACCTATTATCTCAGACGTAATATTTTACAATATTCCTGGCGTGTCGGTGCATACTTTTCGGTGGGAATATTATATGCGTCTATAACGGTCGATATCGTAATCTAAGGCAACCTAACATCTCGGATGCAATATTTGACAACATTCCTGGCCTGTCGAAACCTACTTCTCGGAGGGAACTGTATATACGTCTATAACGGTATATATCCTAATCTAAGGCAACCTAACATCTCGGATGTAACATTTGACAACATTCCTGGCCTGTCGAACCCTACTTCTCGGAGGGAACAGCATATACGTCTATTACGACATATATCCTAACCTAAGAAAACCTAACATCTCGGATATAACATTTGACAACATTCCCGGCGTGTTGGAAACCTACGTCTCGGTGGTAACATTACGTGCGTCTATAACGTTATATATGCTAACCTAAGACAACCTAACATCTCGGATGTAATATTTGACAACATTCCTGGCGTGTCGGACCCTACTTCTCGGTGGGAACAGTATATACGTCTGTAACATCATATATCCTAACCTAAGGCAACCTAAGATCTCGGATGCAATATTTGACAACATTGCTGGCCTGTCGAACCCTACTTCTCGGAGGGAACAGCATATACATCTATAACGTCATATATCCTAGCCTAAGGCAACCTAACATCTCGGATGTAATATTTGACAACATTCCAGGCGTGTCGGTCCCTACGCCTCGGTGGTGACATTACATTCGTCTATAACGGTATATATCCTAATCTTAGGCAACCTAACATCTCGTATGTAATATTTGACAACATTCCTGGCGTGTCGAACCCTACTTCTCGGTGGGAACTGTATATACGTCTATAACGTTATATATCCTAATCTAAGGCAACCTAACATCTCGGATGTAACATTTGACAACATTCCAGGTGTGTCGGTCCCTACGTATCGGTGGTAACGTTACATGCGTCTACAACGTTATATATCCTAACCTAAGGCAACCTAACATCTCGGATGTAACATTTGACAACATTCCAGGTGTGTCGGTCCCTACGTCTCGGTGGTAACGTTACATGCGTCTACAACGTTATATATCCTAACCTAAGGCAACCTAACATCTTGGATGTAACATTTGACAACATTCCAGGCATGTCGGTCCCTACGTCTCGGTGGTAACATTATATGCGTCTATAACGTTATATATCCTTATCTAAGGCAACCTAACATCTCGGATGCAATATTTGACAACATTCCTAGCCTGTCGAACCCTACTTCTCGGAGGGAACAGTATATACGTCTACAACGTTATATATCCTAACCTAAGGCAACCTAACATCTTGGATGTAACATTTGACAACATTCCGGGCCTGTCGAATCCTACTTCTCGGAGGGAACAGCATATACGTCTATAACGTCATATATCCTAACCTAAGGCAACCTAACATCTCGGATGCAATATTTGACAACATTCCTGGCCTGTCGAACCCTACTTCTCGGTGGGAACAGTATATACGTCTATAACGTTATATATCCTAATCTGAGGCAACCTAACATCTCGGATGTAACATTTGACAACATTCCAGGTGTGTCGGTCCCTACGTCTCGGTGGTAACGTTACATGCGTCTACAACGTTATATATCCTAACCTAAGGCAACCTAACATCTCGGATGTAACATTTGACAACATTCCAGGTGTGCCGGTCCCTACGTCTCGGTGGTAACGTTACATGCGTCTACAACGTTATATATCCTAACCTAAGGCAACCTAACATCTTGGATGTAACATTTGACAACATTCCAGGCATGTCGGTCCCTACGTCTCGGTGGTAACATTATATGCGTCTATAACGTTATATATCCTTATCTAAGGCAACCTAACATCTCGGATGCAATATTTGACAACATTCCTAGCCTGTCGAACCCTACTTCTCGGAGGGAACAGTATATACGTCTATAACGTTATATATCCTAACCTAAGGCAACCTGACATCTCGGATGTAATATTCTACATCATTCCAGGCGTGTCGAACCCTACTTCTCGGTGGGAACATTATATGAGTCTATAACGTTGTATATCCTAATCTAAGGCAACCTATTATCTCAGACGTAATATTTTACAATATTCCTGGCGTGTCGGTGCATACTTTTCGGTGGGAATATTATATGCGTCTATAACGGTCGATATCGTAATCTAAGGCAACCTAACATCTCGGATGCAATATTTGACAACATTCCTGGCCTGTCGAACCCTACTTCTCGGAGGGAACAGCATATACGTCTATTACGACATATATCCTAACCTAAGACAACCTAACATCCCGGATGTAACATTTGACAACATTCCAGGCGTGTCGGTCCCTACGTCTCGGTGGTAACATTACATGCGTCTATGACGTTATATATCCTAACCTAAGGCAACCTAACATCTCGGATGCAATATTTGACAACATTCCTGGCCTGTCGAACCCTACTTCTCGGAGGGAACAGCATATACATCTATTACGACATATATCCTAACCTAAGACAACCTAACATCCCGGATGTAACATTTGACAACATTCCGGGCCTGTCGTATCCTACTTCTCGGAGGGAACAGCATATACGTCTATAACGTCATATATCCTAACCTGAGGCAACCTAACATCTCGGATGCAATATTTGACAACATTCCGGGCCTGTCGTATCCTACTTCTCGGATGGAACAGCATATACGTCTATAACGTCATATATCCTAACCTAAGGCAACCTAACATCTCGGATGCAATATTCTACATCATTCCAGGCGTGTCGAACCCTACTTCTCGGTGGGAACATTATATGAGTCTATAAC
This sequence comes from Xylocopa violacea, assembly GCA_963969225.1. NCBI lineage: Eukaryota > Metazoa > Arthropoda > Insecta > Hymenoptera > Apidae > Xylocopa > Xylocopa violacea. Next base: position 4,493,583 of record CAXAJV010000014.1, on the reverse strand, counting down.
GTTGTATATCCTAATCTAAGGCAACCTATTATCTCAGACGTAATATTTTACAATATTCCTGGCGTGTCGGTGCATACTTTTCGGTGGGAATATTATATGCGTCTATAACGGTCGATATCGTAATCTAAGGCAACCTAACATCTCGGATGTAACATTTGACAACATTCCAGGCGTGTCGGTCCCTACGTCTCGGTGGTAACGTTACATGCGTCTACAACGTTATATATCCTAACCTAAGGCAACCTAACATCTTGGATGTAACATTTGACAACATTCCAGGCATGTCGGTCCCTACGTCTCGGTGGTAACATTATATGCGTCTATAACGTTATATATCCTTATCTAAGGCAACCTAACATCTCGGATGCAATATTTGACAACATTCCTAGCCTGTCGAACCCTACTTCTCGGAGGGAACAGTATATACGTCTATAACGTTATATATCCTAACCTAAGGCAACCTGACATCTCGGATGTAATATTCTACATCATTCCAGGCGTGTCGAACCCTACTTCTCGGTGGGAACATTATATGAGTCTATAACGTTGTATATCCTAATCTAAGGCAACCTATTATCTCAGACGTAATATTTTACAATATTCCTGGCGTGTCGGTGCATACTTTTCGGTGGGAATATTATATGCGTCTATAACGGTCGATATCGTAATCTAAGGCAACCTAACATCTCGGATGCAATATTTGACAACATTCCTGGCCTGTCGAACCCTACTTCTCGGAGGGAACAGCATATACGTCTATTACGACATATATCCTAACCTAAGACAACCTAACATCCCGGATGTAACATTTGACAACATTCCAGGCGTGTCGGTCCCTACGTCTCGGTGGTAACATTACATGCGTCTATGACGTTATATATCCTAACCTAAGGCAACCTAACATCTCGGATGCAATATTTGACAACATTCCTGGCCTGTCGAACCCTACTTCTCGGAGGGAACAGCATATACATCTATTACGACATATATCCTAACCTAAGACAACCTAACATCCCGGATGTAACATTTGACAACATTCCGGGCCTGTCGTATCCTACTTCTCGGAGGGAACAGCATATACGTCTATAACGTCATATATCCTAACCTGAGGCAACCTAACATCTCGGATGCAATATTTGACAACATTCCGGGCCTGTCGTATCCTACTTCTCGGATGGAACAGCATATACGTCTATAACGTCATACATCCTAACCTAAGGCAACCTAACATCTCGGATGCAATATTCTACATCATTCCAGGCGTGTCGAACCCTACTTCTCGGTGGGAACATTATATGAGTCTATAACGTTGTATATCCTAATCTAAGGCAACCTATTATCTCAGACGTAATATTTTACAATATTCCTGGCGTGTCGGTGCATACTTTTCGGTGGGAATATTATATGCGTCTATAACGGTCGATATCGTAATCTAAGGCAACCTAACATCTCGGATGCAATATTTGACAACATTCCTGGCCTGTCGAACCCTACTTCTCGGAGGGAACTGTATATACGTCTATAACGGTATATATCCTAATCTAAGGCAAACTAACATCTCGGATGTAACATTTGACAACATTCCAGGCGTGTCGGTCCCTACGTCTCGGTGGTAACATTACATGCGTCTATGACGTTATATATCCTAACCTAAGGCAACCTAACATCTCGGATGCAATATTTGACAACATTCCTGGCCTGTCGAACCCTATTTCTCGGAGGGAACAGCATATACGTCTATTACGACATATATCCTAACCTAAGACAACCTAACATCCCGGATGTAACATTTGACAACATTCCAGGCGTGTCGGTCCCTACGTCTCGGTGGTAACGTTACATGCGTCTATAACGTTATATATCCTAACCTAAGGCAACCTATCATCTCGGATGCAATATTTGACAACATTCCGGGCCTGTCGAATCCTACTTCTCGGAGGGAACAGCATATACGTCTATAACGTCATATATCCTAACCTAAGGCAACCTAACATCTCGGATGCAATATTTGACAACATTCCTGGCCTGTCGAACCCTACTTCTCGGAGGGAACAGCATATACGTCTATTACGACATATATCCTAACCTAAGACAACCTAACATCCCGGATGTAACATTTGACAACATTCCAGGCGTGTCGGTCCCTACGTCTCGGTGGTAACATTACATGCGTCTATGACGTTATATATCCTAACCTAAGGCAACCTAACATCTCGGATGCAATATTTGACAACATTCCTGGCCTGTCGAACCCTACTTCTCGGAGGGAACAGCATATACATCTATTACGACATATATCCTAACCTAAGACAACCTAACATCCCGGATGTAACATTTGACAACATTCCGGGCCTGTCGTATCCTACTTCTCGGAGGGAACAGCATATACGTCTATAACGTCATATATCCTAACCTGAGGCAACCTAACATCTCGGATGCAATATTTGACAACATTCCGGGCCTGTCATATCCTACTTCTCGGATGGAACAGCATATACGTCTATAACGTCATATATCCTAACCTAAGGCAACCTAACATCTCGGATGCAATATTCTACATCATTCCAGGCGTGTCGAACCCTACTTCTCGGTGGGAACATTATATGAGTCTATAACGTTGTATATCCTAATCTAAGGCAACCTATTATCTCAGACGTAATATTTTACAATATTCCTGGCGTGTCGGTGCATACTTTTCGGTGGGAATATTATATGCGTCTATAACGGTCGATATCGTAATCTAAGGCAACCTAACATCTCGGATGCAATATTTGACAACATTCCTGGCCTGTCGAACCCTACTTCTCGGAGGGAACTGTATATACGTCTATAACGGTATATATCCTAATCTAAGGCAAACTAACATCTCGGATGTAACATTTGACAACATTCCAGGCGTGTCGGTCCCTACGTCTCGGTGGTAACATTACATGCGTCTATGACGTTATATATCCTAACCTAAGGCAACCTAACATCTCGGATGCAATATTTGACAACATTCCTGGCCTGTCGAACCCTATTTCTCGGAGGGAACAGCATATACGTCTATTACGACATATATCCTAACCTAAGACAACCTAACATCCCGGATGTAACATTTGACAACATTCCAGGCGTGTCGGTCCCTACGTCTCGGTGGTAACGTTACATGCGTCTATAACGTTATATATCCTAACCTAAGGCAACCTATCATCTCGGATGCAATATTTGACAACATTCCGGGCCTGTCGAATCCTACTTCTCGGAGGGAACAGCATATACGTCTATAACGTCATATATCCTAACCTAAGGCAACCTAACATCTCGGATGCAATATTTGACAACATTCCTGGCCTGTCGAACCCTACTTCTCGGAGGGAACAGCATATACGTCTATAACGTCATATATCCTAATCTTAGGCAACCTAACATCTCGGATGTAACATTTGACAACATTCCAGGTGTGTCGGTCCCTACGTCTCGGTGGTAACGTTACATGCGTCTACAACGTTATATATCCTAACCTAAGGCAACCTAACATCTTGGATGTAACATTTGACAACATTCCGGGCCTGTCGAATCCTACTTCTCGGAGGGAACAGCATATACGTCTATAACGTCATATATCCTAACCTAAGGCAACCTAACATCTCGGATGCAATATTTGACAACATTCCTGGCCTGTCGAACCCTACTTCTCGGAGGGAACAGCATATACGTCTATAACGTCATATATCCTAATCTTAGGCAACCTAACATCTCGGATGTAACATTTGACAACATTCCAGGTGTGTCGGTCCCTACGTCTCGGTGGTAACGTTACATGCGTCTACAACGTTATATATCCTAACCTAAGGCAACCTAACATCTTGGATGTAACATTTGACAACATTCCAGGCATGTCGGTCCCTACGTCTCGGTGGTAACATTATATGCGTCTATAACGTTATATATCCTTATCTAAGGCAACCTAACATCTCGGATGCAACATTTGACAACATTCCTAGCCTGTCGAACCCTACTTCTCGGAGGGAACAGTATATACGTCTATAACGTTATATATTCTAACCTAAGGCAACCTGACATCTCGGATGTAATATTCTACATCATTCCAGGCGTGTCGAACCCTACTTCTCGGTGGGAACATTATATGAGTCTATAACGTTGTATATCCTAATCTAAGGCAACCTATTATCTCAGACGTAATATTTTACAATATTCCTGGCGTGTCGGTGCATACTTTTCGGTGGGAATATTATATGCGTCTATAACGGTCGATATCGTAATCTAAGGCAACCTAACATCTCGGATGCAATATTTGACAACATTCCTGGCCTGTCGAAACCTACTTCTCGGAGGGAACTGTATATACGTCTATAACGGTATATATCCTAATCTAAGGCAACCTAACATCTCGGATGTAACATTTGACAACATTCCTGGCCTGTCGAACCCTACTTCTCGGAGGGAACAGCATATACGTCTATTACGACATATATCCTAACCTAAGAAAACCTAACATCTCGGATATAACATTTGACAACATTCCCGGCGTGTTGGAAACCTACGTCTCGGTGGTAACATTACGTGCGTCTATAACGTTATATATGCTAACCTAAGACAACCTAACATCTCGGATGTAATATTTGACAACATTCCTCGCGTGTCGGACCCTACTTCTCGGTGGGAACAGTATATACGTCTGTAACATCATATATCCTAACCTAAGGCAACCTAAGATCTCGGATGCAATATTTGACAACATTGCTGGCCTGTCGAACCCTACTTCTCGGAGGGAACAGCATATACATCTATAACGTCATATATCCTAGCCTAAGGCAACCTAACATCTCGGATGTAATATTTGACAACATTCCAGGCGTGTCGGTCCCTACGCCTCGGTGGTGACATTACATTCGTCTATAACGGTATATATCCTAATCTTAGGCAACCTAACATCTCGTATGTAATATTTGACAACATTCCTGGCGTGTCGAACCCTACTTCTCGGTGGGAACAGTATATACGTCTATAACGTTATATATCCTAATCTAAGGCAACCTAACATCTCGGATGTAACATTTGACAACATTCCAGGTGTGTCGGTCCCTACGTCTCGGTGGTAACGTTACATGCGTCTACAACGTTATATATCCTAACCTAAGGCAACCTAACATCTCGGATGTAACATTTGACAACATTCCAGGTGTGTCGGTCCCTACGTCTCGGTGGTAACGTTACATGCGTCTACAACGTTATATATCCTAACCTAAGGCAACCTAACATCTTGGATGTAACATTTGACAACATTCCAGGCATGTCGGTCCCTACGTCTCGGTGGTAACATTATATGCGTCTATAACGTTATATATCCTTATCTAAGGCAACCTAACATCTCGGATGCAATATTTGACAACATTCCTAGCCTGTCGAACCCTACTTCTCGGAGGGAACAGTATATACGTCTATAACGTTATATATCCTAACCTAAGGCAACCTGACATCTCGGATGTAATATTCTACATCATTCCAGGCGTGTCGAACCCTACTTCTCGGTGGGAACATTATATGAGTCTATAACGTTGTATATCCTAATCTAAGGCAACCTATTATCTCAGACGTAATATTTTACAATATTCCTGGCGTGTCGGTGCATACTTTTCGGTGGGAATATTATATGCGTCTATAACGGTCGATATCGTAATCTAAGGCAACCTAACATCTCGGATGTAATATTCTACCTCATTCCAGGCGTGTCGAACCCTACTTCTCGGTGGGAACATTATATGAGTCTATAACGTTGTATATCCTAATCTAAGGCAACCTATTATCTCAGACGTAATATTTTACAATATTCCTGGCGTGTCGGTGCATACTTTTCGGTGGGAATATTATATGCGTCTATAACGGTCGATATCGTAATCTAAGGCAACCTAACATCTCGGATGCAATATTTGACAACATTCCTGGCCTGTCGAACCCTACTTCTCGGAGGGAACTTTATATACGTCTATAACGTTATATATGCTAACCTAAGACAACCTAACATCTCGGATGTAATATTTGACAACATTCCTGGCGTGTCGGACCCTACTTCTCGGTGGGAACAGTATATACGTCTGTAACATCATATATCCTAACCTAAGGCAACCTAACATCTCGGATGCAATATTTGACAACATTCCTGGCCTGTCGAACCCTACTTCTCGGAGGGAACAGCATATACATCTATAACGTCATATATCCTAGCCTAAGGCAACCTAACATCTCGGATGTAATATTTGACAACATTCCAGGCGTTTCGGTCCCTACGCCTCGGTGGTGACATTACATTCGTCTATAACGGTATATATCCTAATCTTAGGCAACCTAACATCTCGTATGTAATATTTGACAACATTCCTGGCGTGTCGAACCCTACTTCTCGGTGGGAACAGTATATACGTCTATAACGTTATATATCCTAATCTGAGGCAACCTAACATCTCGGATGTAACATTTGACAACATTCCAGGTGTGTCGGTCCCTACGTCTCGGTGGTAACGTCACATGCGTCTACAACGTTATATATCCTAACCTAAGGCAACCTAACATCTCGGATGTAACATTTGACAACATTCCAGGTGTGTCGGTCCCTACGTCTCGGTGGTAACGTTACATGCGTCTACAACGTTATATATCCTAACCTAAGGCAACCTAACATCTTGGATGTAACATTTGACAACATTCCGGGCCTGTCGAATCCTACTTCTCGGAGGGAACAGCATATACGTCTATAACGTCATATATCCTAACCTAAGGCAACCTAACATCTCGGATGCAATATTTGACAACATTCCTGGCCTGTCGAACCCTACTTCTCGGTGGGAACAGTATATACGTCTATAACGTTATATATCCTAATCTGAGGCAACCTAACATCTCGGATGTAACATTTGACAACATTCCAGGTGTGTCGGTCCCTACGTCTCGGTGGTAACGTTACATGCGTCTACAACGTTATATATCCTAACCTAAGGCAACCTAACATCTCGGATGTAACATTTGACAACATTCCAGGTGTGTCGGTCCCTACGTCTCGGTGGTAACGTTACATGCGTCTACAACGTTATATATTCTAACCTAAGGCAACCTAACATCTTGGATGTAACATTTGACAACATTCCAGGCATGTCGGTCCCTACGTCTCGGTGGTAACATTATATGCGTCTATAACGTTATATATCCTTATCTAAGGCAACCTAACATCTCGGATGCAATATTTGACAACATTCCTAGCCTGTCGATCCCTACTTCTCGGAGGGAACAGTATATACGTCTATAACGTTATATATCCTAACCTAAGGCAACCTGACATCTCGGATGTAATATTCTACATCATTCCAGGCGTGTCGAACCCTACTTCTCGGTGGGAACATTATATGAGTCTATAACGTTGTATATCCTAATCTAAGGCAACCTATTATCTCAGACGTAATATTTTACAATATTCCTGGCGTGTCGGTGCATACTTTTCGGTGGGAATATTATATGCGTCTATAACGGTCGATATCGTAATCTAAGGCAACCTAACATCTCGGATGCAATATTTGACAACATTCCTGGCCTGTCGAACCCTACTTCTCGGAGGGAACAGCATATACGTCTATTACGACATATATCCTAACCTAAGACAACCTAACATCCCGGATGTAACATTTGACAACATTCCAGGCGTGTCGGTCCCTACGTCTCGGTGGTAACATTACATGCGTCTATGACGTTATATATCCTAACCTAAGGCAACCTAACATCTCGGATGCAATATTTGACAACATTCCTGGCCTGTCGAACCCTACTTCTCGGAGGGAACAGCATATACATCTATTACGACATATATCCTAACCTAAGACAACCTAACATCCCGGATGTAACATTTGACAACATTCCGGGCCTGTCGTATCCTACTTCTCGGAGGGAACAGCATATACGTCTATAACGTCATATATCCTAACCTGAGGCAACCTAACATCTCGGATGCAATATTTGACAACATTCCGGGCCTGTCGTATCCTACTTCTCGGATGGAACAGCATATACGTCTATAACGTCATATATCCTAACCTAAGGCAACCTAACATCTCGGATGCAATATTCTACATCATTCCAGGCGTGTCGAACCCTACTTCTCGGTGGGAACATTATATGAGTCTATAACGTTGTATATCCTAATCTAAGGCAACCTATTATCTCAGACGTAATATTTTACAATATTCCTGGCGTGTCGGTGCATACTTTTCGGTGGGAATATTATATGCGTCTATAACGGTCGATATCGTAATCTAAGGCAACCTAACATCTCGGATGCAATATTTGACAACATTCCTGGCCTGTCGAACCCTACTTCTCGGAGGGAACTGTATATACGTCTATAACGGTATATATCCTAATCTAAGGCAAACTAACATCTCGGATGTAACATTTGACAACATTCCAGGCGTGTCGGTCCCTACGTCTCGGTGGTAACATTACATGCGTCTATGACGTTATATATCCTAACCTAAGGCAACCTAACATCTCGGATGCAATATTTGACAACATTCCTGGCCTGTCGAACCCTATTTCTCGGAGGGAACAGCATATACGTCTATTACGACATATATCCTAACCTAAGACAACCTAACATCCCGGATGTAACATTTGACAACATTCCAGGCGTGTCGGTCCCTACGTCTCGGTGGTAACGTTACATGCGTCTATAACGTTATATATCCTAACCTAAGGCAACCTATCATCTCGGATGCAATATTTGACAACATTCCGGGCCTGTCGAATCCTACTTCTCGGAGGGAACAGCATATACGTCTATAACGTCATATATCCTAACCTAAGGCAACCTAACATCTCGGATGCAATATTTGACAACATTCCTGGCCTGTCGAACCCTACTTCTCGGAGGGAACAGCATATACGTCTATAACGTCATATATCCTAATCTTAGGCAACCTAACATCTCGGATGTAACATTTGACAACATTCCAGGTGTGTCGGTCCCTACGTCTCGGTGGTAACGTTACATGCGTCTAGAACGTTATATATCCTAACCTAAGGCAACCTAACATCTTGGATGTAACATTTGACAACATTCCGGGCCTGTCGAATCCTACTTCTCGGAGGGAACAGCATATACGTCTATAACGTCATATATCCTAACCTAAGGCAACCTAACATCTCGGATGCAATATTTGACAACATTCCTGGCCTGTCGAACCCTACTTCTCGGAGGGAACAGCATATACGTCTATAACGTCATATATCCTAATCTTAGGCAACCTAACATCTCGGATGTAACATTTGACAACATTCCAGGTGTGTCGGTCCCTACGTCTCGGTGGTAACGTTACATGCGTCTACAACGTTATATATCCTAACCTAAGGCAACCTAACATCTTGGATGTAACATTTGACAACATTCCAGGCATGTCGGTCCCTACGTCTCGGTGGTAACATTATATGCGTCTATAACGTTATATATCCTTATCTAAGGCAACCTAACATCTCGGATGCAACATTTGACAACATTCCTAGCCTGTCGAACCCTACTTCTCGGAGGGAACAGTATATACGTCTATAACGTTATATATTCTAACCTAAGGCAACCTGACATCTCGGATGTAATATTCTACATCATTCCAGGCGTGTCGAACCCTACTTCTCGGTGGGAACATTATATGAGTCTATAACGTTGTATATCCTAATCTAAGGCAACCTATTATCTCAGACGTAATATTTTACAATATTCCTGGCGTGTCGGTGCATACTTTTCGGTGGGAATATTATATGCGTCTATAACGGTCGATATCGTAATCTAAGGCAACCTAACATCTCGGATGCAATATTTGACAACATTCCTGGCCTGTCGAAACCTACTTCTCGGAGGGAACTGTATATACGTCTATAACGGTATATATCCTAATCTAAGGCAACCTAACATCTCGGATGTAACATTTGACAACATTCCTGGCCTGTCGAACCCTACTTCTCGGAGGGAACAGCATATACGTCTATTACGACATATATCCTAACCTAAGAAAACCTAACATCTCGGATATAACATTTGACAACATTCCCGGCGTGTTGGAAACCTACGTCTCGGTGGTAACATTACGTGCGTCTATAACGTTATATATGCTAACCTAAGACAACCTAACATCTCGGATGTAATATTTGACAACATTCCTGGCGTGTCGGACCCTACTTCTCGGTGGGAACAGTATATACGTCTGTAACATCATATATCCTAACCTAAGGCAACCTAACATCTCGGATGCAATATTTGACAACATTCCTGGCCTGTCGAACCCTACTTCTCGGAGGGAACAGCATATACATCTATAACGTCATATATCCTAGCCTAAGGCAACCTAACATCTCGGATGTAATATTTGACAACATTCCAGGCGTGTCGGTCCCTACGCCTCGGTGGTAACGTTACATGCGTCTACAACGTTATGTATCCTAACCTAAGGCAACCTAACATCTCGGATGTAACATTTGACAACATTCCAGGTGTGTCGGTCCCTACGTCTCGGTGGTAACGTTACATGCGTCTACAACGTTATATATCCTAACCTAAGGCAACCTAACATCTTGGATGTAACATTTGACAACATTCCAGGCATGTCGGTCCCTACGTCTCGGTGGTAACATCATATGCGTCTATAACGTTATATATCCTTATCTAAGGCAACCTAACATCTCGGATGCAATATTTGACAACATTCCTAGCCTGTCGAACCCTACTTCTCGGAGGGAACAGTATATACGTCTATAACGTTATATATCCTAACCTAAGGCAACCTGACATCTCGGATGTAATATTCTACATCATTCCAGGCGTGTCGAACCCTACTTCTCGGTGGGGACATTATATGAGTCTATAACGTTGTATATCCTAATCTAAGGCAACCTATTATCTCAGACGTAATATTTTACAATATTCCTGGCGTGTCGGTGCATACTTTTCGGTGGGAATATTATATGCGTCTATAACGGTCGATATCGTAATCTAAGGCAACCTAACATCTCGGATGCAATATTTGACAACATTCCTAGCCTGTCGAACCCTACTTCTCGGAGGGAACAGTATATACGTCTATAACGTTATATATCCTAACCTAAGGCAACCTGACATCTCGGATGTAATATTCTACATCATTCCAGGCGTGTCGAACCCTACTTCTCGGTGGGAACATTATATGAGTCTATAACGTTGTATATCCTAATCTAAGGCAACCTATTATCTCAGACGTAATATTTTACAATATTCCTGGCGTGTCGGTGCATACTTTTCGGTGGGAATATTATATGCGTCTATAACGGTCGATATCGTAATCTAAGGCAACCTAACATCTCGGATGCAATATTTGACAACATTCCTGGCCTGTCGAACCCTACTTCTCGGAGGGAACTGTATATACGTCTATAACGGTATATATCCTAATCTAAGGCAAACTAACATCTCGGATGTAACATTTGACAACATTCCAGGCGTGTCGGTCCCTACGTCTCGGTGGTAACATTACATGCGTCTATGACGTTATATATCCTAACCTAAGGCAACCTAACATCTCGGATGCAATATTTGACAACATTCCTGGCCTGTCGAACCCTACTTCTCGGAGGGAACAGCATATACGTCTATTACGACATATATCCTAACCTAAGACAACCTAACATCCCGGATGTAACATTTGACAACATTCCAGGCGTGTCGGTCCCTACGTCTCGGTGGTAACGTTACATGCGTCTATAACGTTATATATCCTAACCTAAGGCAACCTAACATCTCGGATGCAATATTTGACAACATTCCGGGCCTGTCGAATCCTACTTCTCGGAGGGAACAGCATATACGTCTATAACGTCATATATCCTAACCTAAGGCAACCTAACATCTCGGATGCAATATTTGACAACATTCCTGGCCTGTCGAACCCTACTTCTCGGAGGGAACAGCATATACGTCTATAACGTCATATATCCTAATCTTAGGCAACCTAACATCTCGGATGTAACATTTGACAACATTCCAGGTGTGTCGGTCCCTACGTCTCGGTGGTAACGTTACATGCGTCTACAACGTTATATATCCTAACCTAAGGCAACCTAACATCTTGGATGTAACATTTGACAACATTCCGGGCCTGTCGAATCCTACTTCTCGGAGGGAACAGCATATACGTCTGTAACGTCATATATCCTAACCTAAGGCAACCTAACATATCGGATGCAATATTTGACAACATTCCTGGCCTGTCGAACCCTACTTCTCGGAGGGAACAGCATATACGTCTATAACGTCATATATCCTAATCTTAGGCAACCTAACATCTCGGATGTAACATTTGACAACATTCCAGGTGTGTCGGTCCCTACGTCTCGGTGGTAACGTTACATGCGTCTACAACGTTATATATCCTAACCTAAGGCAACCTAACATCTTGGATGTAACATTTGACAACATTCCAGGCATGTCGGTCCCTACGTCTCGGTGGTAACATTATATGCGTCTATAACGTTATATATCCTTATCTAAGGCAACCTAACATCTCGGATGCAACATTTGACAACATTCCTAGCCTGTCGAACCCTACTTCTCGGAGGGAACAGTATATACGTCTATAACGTTATATATTCTAACCTAAGGCAACCTGACATCTCGGATGTAATATTCTACATCATTCCAGGCGTGTCGAACCCTACTTCTCGGTGGGAACATTATATGAGTCTATAACGTTGTATATCCTAATCTAAGGCAACCTATTATCTCAGACGTAATATTTTACAATATTCCTGGCGTGTCGGTGCATACTTTTCGGTGGGAACAGTATATACGTCTATAACGTTATATATCCTAATCTAAGGCAACCTAACATCTCGGATGTAACATTTGACAACATTCCAGGTGTGTCGGTCCCTACGTCTCGGTGGTAACGTTACATGCGTCTACAACGTTATATATCCTAACCTAAGGCAACCTAACATCTCGGATGTAACATTTGACAACATTCCAGGTGTGTCGGTCCCTACGTCTCGGTGGTAACGTTACATGCGTCTACAACGTTATATATCCTAACCTAAGGCAACCTAACATCTTGGATGTAACATTTGACAACATTCCAGGCATGTCGGTCCCTACGTCTCGGTGGTAACATTATATGCGTCTATAACGTTATATATCCTTATCTAAGGCAACCTAACATCTCGGATGCAATATTTGACAACATTCCTAGCCTGTCGAACCCTACTTCTCGGAGGGAACAGTATATACGTCTATAACGTTATATATCCTAACCTAAGGCAACCTGACATCTCGGATGTAATATTCTACATCATTCCAGGCGTGTCGAACCCTACTTCTCGGTGGGAACATTATATGAGTCTATAACGTTGTATATCCTAATCTAAGGCAACCTATTATCTCAGACGTAATATTTTACAATATTCCTGGCGTGTCGGTGCATACTTTTCGGTGGGAATATTATATGCGTCTATAACGGTCGATATCGTAATCTAAGGCAACCTAACATCTCGGATGTAATATTCTACATCATTCCAGGCGTGTCGAACCCTACTTCTCGGTGGGAACATTATATGAGTCTATAACGTTGTATATCCTAATCTAAGGCAACCTATTATCTCAGACGTAATATTTTACAATATTCCTGGCGTGTCGGTGCATACTTTTCGGTGGGAATATTATATGCGTCTATAACGGTCGATATCGTAATCTAAGGCAACCTAACATCTCGGATGCAATATTTGACAACATTCCTGGCCTGTCGAACCCTACTTCTCGGAGGGAACAGCATATACGTCTATTACGACATATATCCTAACCTAAGACAACCTAACATCCCGGATGTAACATTTGACAACATTCCAGGCGTGTCGGTCCCTACGTCTCGGTGGTAACATTACATGCGTCTATGACGTTATATATCCTAACCTAAGGCAACCTAACATCTCGGATGCAATATTTGACAACATTCCTGGCCTGTCGAACCCTACTTCTCGGAGGGAACAGTATATACATCTATTACGACATATATCCTAACCTAAGACAACCTAACATCCCGGATGTAACATTTGACAACATTCCGGGCCTGTCGTATCCTACTTCTCGGAGGGAACAGCATATACGTCTATAACGTCATATATCCTAACCTGAGGCAACCTAACATCTCGGATGCAATATTTGACAACATTCCGGGCCTGTCGTATCCTACTTCTCGGATGGAACAGCATATACGTCTATAACGTCATATATCCTAACCTAAGGCAACCTAACATCTCGGATGCAATATTCTACATCATTCCAGGCGTGTCGAACCCTACTTCTCGGTGGGAACATTATATGAGCCTATAACGTTGTATATCCTAATCTAAGGCAACCTATTATCTCAGACGTAATATTTTACAATATTCCTGGCGTGTCGGTGCATACTTTTCGGTGGGAATATTATATGCGTCTATAACGGTCGATATCGTAATCTAAGGCAACCTAACATCTCGGATGCAATATTTGACAACATTCCTGGCCTGTCGAACCCTACTTCTCGGAGGGAACTGTATATACGTCTATAACGGTATATATCCTAATCTAAGGCAAACTAACATCTCGGATGTAACATTTGACAACATTCCAGGCGTGTCGGTCCCTACGTCTCGGTGGTAACATTACGTGCGTCTATGACGTTATATATCCTAACCTAAGGCAACCTAACATCTCGGATGCAATATTTGACAACATTCCTGGCCTGTCGAACCCTACTTCTCGGAGGGAACAGCATATACGTCTATTAAGACATATATCCTAACCTAAGACAACCTAACATCCCGGATGTAACATTTGACAACATTCCAGGCGTGTCGGTCCCTACGTCTCGGTGGTAACATTATATGCGTCTATAACGTTATATATCCTTATCTAAGGCAACCTAACATCTCGGATGCAACATTTGACAACATTCCTAGCCTGTCGAACCCTACTTCTCGGAGGGAACAGTATATACGTCTATAACGTTATATATTCTAACCTAAGGCAACCTGACATCTCGGATGTAATATTCTACATCATTCCAGGCGTGTCGAACTCTACTTCTCGGTGGGAACATTATATGAGTCTATAACGTTGTATATCCTAATCTAAGGCAACCTATTATCTCAGACGTAATATTTTACAATATTCCTGGCGTGTCGGTGCATACTTTTCGGTGGGAATATTATATGCGTCTATAACGGTCGATATCGTAATCTAAGGCAACCTAACATCTCGGATGCAATATTTGACAACATTCCTGGCCTGTCGAAACCTACTTCTCGGAGGGAACTGTATATACGTCTATAACGGTATATATCCTAATCTAAGGCAACCTAACATCTCGGATGTAACATTTGACAACATTCCTGGCCTGTCGAACCCTACTTCTCGGAGGGAACAGCATATACGTCTATTACGACATATATCCTAACCTAAGAAAACCTAACATCTCGGATATAACATTTGACAACATTCCCGGCGTGTTGGAAACCTACGTCTCGGTGGTAACATTACGTGCATCTATAACGTTATATATGCTAACCTAAGACAACCTAACATCTCGGATGTAATATTTGACAACATTCCTGGCGTGTCGGACCCTACTTCTCGGTGGGAACAGTATATACGTCTGTAACATCATATATCCTAACCTAAGGCAACCTAAGATCTCGGATGCAATATTTGACAACATTCCTGGCCTGTCGAACCCTACTTCTCGGAGGGAACAGCATATACATCTATAACGTCATATATCCTAGCCTAAGGCAACCTAACATCTCGGATGTAATATTTGACAACATTCCAGGCGTGTCGGTCCCTACGCCTCGGTGGTGACATTACATTCGTCTATAACGGTATATATCCTAATCTTAGGCAACCTAACATCTCGTATGTAATATTTGACAACATTCCTGGCGTGTCGAACCCTACTTCTCGGTGGGAACAGTATATACGTCTATAACGTTATATATCCTAATCTAAGGCAACCTAACATCTCGGATGTAACATTTGACAACATTCCAGGTGTGTCGGTCCCTACGTCTCGGTGGTAACGTTACATGCGTCTACAACGTTATATATCCTAACCTAAGGCAACCTAACATCTCGGATGTAACATTTGACAACATTCCAGGTGTGTCGGTCCCTACGTCTCGGTGGTAACGTTACATGCGTCTACAACGTTATATATCCTAACCTAAGGCAACCTAACATCTTGGATGTAACATTTGACAACATTCCAGGCATGTCGGTCCCTACGTCTCGGTGGTAACATTATATGCGTCTATAACGTTATATATCCTTATCTAAGGCAACCTAACATCTCGGATGCAATATTTGACAACATTCCTAGCCTGTCGAACCCTACTTCTCGGAGGGAACAGTATATACGTCTATAACGTTATATATCCTAACCTAAGGCAACCTGACATCTCGGATGTAATATTCTACATCATTCCAGGCGTGTCGAACCCTACTTCTCGGTGGGAACATTATATGAGTCTATAACGTTGTATATCCTAATCTAAGGCAACCTATTATCTCAGACGTAATATTTTACAATATTCCTGGCGTGTCGGTGCATACTTTTCGGTGGGAATATTATATGCGTCTATAACGGTCGATATCGTAATCTAAGGCAACCTAACATCTCGGATGTAATATTCTACATCATTCCAGGCGTGTCGAACCCTACTTCTCGGTGGGAACATTATATGAGTCTATAACGTTGTATATCCTAATCTAAGGCAACCTATTATCTCAGACGTAATATTTTACAATATTCCTGGCATGTCGGTGCATACTTTTCGGTGGGAATATTATATGCGTCTATAACGGTCGATATCGTAATCTAAGGCAACCTAACATCTCGGATGCAATATTTGACAACATTCCTGGCCTGTCGAACCCTACTTCTCGGAGGGAACAGCATATACGTCTATTACGACATATATCCTAACCTAAGACAACCTAACATCCCGGATGTAACATTTGACAACATTCCAGGCGTGTCGGTCCCTACGTCTCGGTGGTAACATTACATGCGTCTATGACGTTATATATCCTAACCTAAGGCAACCTAACATCTCGGATGCAATATTTGACAACATTCCTGGCCTGTCGAACCCTACTTCTCGGAGGGAACAGTATATACATCTATTACGACATATATCCTAACCTAAGACAACCTAACATCCCGGATGTAACATTTGACAACATTCCGGGCCTGTCGTATCCTACTTCTCGGAGGGAACAGCATATACGTCTATAACGTCATATATCCTAACCTGAGGCAACCTAACATCTCGGATGCAATATTTGACAACATTCCGGGCCTGTCGTATCCTACTTCTCGGATGGAACAGCATATACGTCTATAACGTCATATATCCTAACCTAAGGCAACCTAACATCTCGGATGCAATATTCTACATCATTCCAGGCGTGTCGAACCCTACTTCTCGGTGGGAACATTATATGAGTCTATAACGTTGTATATCCTAATCTAAGGCAACCTATTATCTCAGACGTAATATTTTACAATATTCCTGGCGTGTCGGTGCATACTTTTCGGTGGGAATATTATATGCGTCTATAACGGTCGATATCGTAATCTAAGGCAACCTAACATCTCGGATGCAATATTTGACAACATTCCTGGCCTGTCGAACCCTACTTCTCGGAGGGAACTGTATATACGTCTATAACGGTATATATCCTAATCTAAGGCAAACTAACATCTCGGATGTAACATTTGACAACATTCCAGGCGTGTCGGTCCCTACGTCTCGGTGGTAACATTACATGCGTCTATGACGTTATATATCCTAACCTAAGGCAACCTAACATCTCGGATGCAATATTTGACAACATTCCTGGCCTGTCGAACCCTACTTCTCGGAGGGAACAGCATATACGTCTATTAAGACATATATCCTAACCTAAGACAACCTAACATCCCGGATGTAACATTTGACAACATTCCAGGCGTGTCGGTCCCTACGTCTCGGTGGTAACGTTACATGCGTCTATAACGTTATATATCCTAACCTAAGGCAACCTATCATCTCGGATGCAATATTTGACAACATTCCGGGCCTGTCGAATCCTACTTCTCGGAGGGAACAGCATATACGTCTATAACGTCATATATCCTAACCTAAGGCAACCTAACATCTCGGATGCAATATTTGACAACATTCCTGGCCTGTCGAACCCTACTTCTCGGAGGGAACAGCATATACGTCTATAACGTCATATATCCTAATCTTAGGCAACCTAACATCTCGGATGTAACATTTGACAACATTCCAGGTGTGTCGGTCCCTACGTCTCGGTGGTAACGTTACATGCGTCTACAACGTTATATATCCTAACCTAAGGCAACCTAACATCTTGGATGTAACATTTGACAACATTCCGGGCCTGTCGAATCCTACTTCTCGGAGGGAACAGCATATACGTCTATAACGTCATATATCCTAACCTAAGACAACCTAACATCTCGGATGCAATATTTGACAACATTCCTGGCCTGTCGAACCCTACTTCTCGGAGGGAACAGCATATACGTCTATAACGTCATATATCCTAATCTTAGGCAACCTAACATCTCGGATGTAACATTTGACAACATTCCAGGTGTGTCGGTCCCTACGTCTCGGTGGTAACGTTACATGCGTCTACAACGTTATATATCCTAACCTAAGGCAACCTAACATCTTGGATGTAACATTTGACAACATTCCAGGCATGTCGGTCCCTGCGTCTCGGTGGTAACATTATATGCGTCTATAACGTTATATATCCTTATCTAAGGCAACCTAACATCTCGGATGCAACATTTGACAACATTCCTAGCCTGTCGAACCCTACTTCTCGGAGGGAACAGTATATACGTCTATAACGTTATATATTCTAACCTAAGGCAACCTGACATCTCGGATGTAATATTCTACATCATTCCAGGCGTGTCGAACCCTACTTCTCGGTGGGAACATTATATGAGTCTATAACGTTGTATATCCTAATCTAAGGCAACCTATTATCTCAGACGTAATATTTTACAATATTCCTGGCGTGTCGGTGCATACTTTTCGGTGGGAATATTATATGCGTCTATAACGGTCGATATCGTAATCTAAGGCAACCTAACATCTCGGATGCAATATTTGACAACATTCCTGGCCTGTCGAACCCTACTTCTCGGAGGGAACTGTATATACGTCTATAACGGTATATATCCTAATCTAAGGCAAACTAACATCTCGGATGTAACATTTGACAACATTCCAGGCGTGTCGGTCCCTACGTCTCGGTGGTAACATTACATGCGCCTATGACGTTATATATCCTAACCTAAGGCAACCTAACATCTCGGATGCAATATTTGACAACATTCCTGGCCTGTCGAACCCTACTTCTCGGAGGGAACAGCATATACGTCTATTAAGACATATATCCTAACCTAAGACAACCTAACATCCCGGATGTAACATTTGACAACATTCCAGGCGTGTCGGTCCCTACGTCTCGGTGGTAACGTTACATGCGTCTATAACGTTATATATCCTAACCTAAGGCAACCTATCATCTCGGATGCAATATTTGACAACATTCCGGGCCTGTCGAATCCTACTTCTCGGAGGGAACAGCATATACGTCTATAACGTCATATATCCTAACCTAAGGCAACCTAACATCTCGGATGCAATATTTGACAACATTCCTGGCCTGTCGAACCCTACTTCTCGGAGGGAACAGCATATACGTCTATAACGTCATATA
The DNA here is from genome assembly GCA_963969225.1 of Xylocopa violacea. Lineage (NCBI taxonomy): Eukaryota > Metazoa > Arthropoda > Insecta > Hymenoptera > Apidae > Xylocopa > Xylocopa violacea. Next base: position 4,473,734 of record CAXAJV010000014.1, on the reverse strand, counting down.
TCCTAATCTTAGGCAACCTAACATCTCGGATGTAACATTTGACAACATTCCAGGTGTGTCGGTCCCTACGTCTCGGTGGTAACGTTACATGCGTCTACAACGTTATATATCCTAACCTAAGGCAACCTAACATCTTGGATGTAACATTTGACAACATTCCGGGCCTGTCGAATCCTACTTCTCGGAGGGAACAGCATATACGTCTATAACGTCATATATCCTAACCTAAGACAACCTAACATCTCGGATGCAATATTTGACAACATTCCTGGCCTGTCGAACCCTACTTCTCGGAGGGAACAGCATATACGTCTATAACGTCATATATCCTAATCTTAGGCAACCTAACATCTCGGATGTAACATTTGACAACATTCCAGGTGTGTCGGTCCCTACGTCTCGGTGGTAACGTTACATGCGTCTACAACGTTATATATCCTAACCTAAGGCAACCTAACATCTTGGATGTAACATTTGACAACATTCCAGGCATGTCGGTCCCTGCGTCTCGGTGGTAACATTATATGCGTCTATAACGTTATATATCCTTATCTAAGGCAACCTAACATCTCGGATGCAACATTTGACAACATTCCTAGCCTGTCGAACCCTACTTCTCGGAGGGAACAGTATATACCTCTATAACGTTATATATTCTAACCTAAGGCAACCTGACATCTCGGATGTAATATTCTACATCATTCCAGGCGTGTCGAACCCTACTTCTCGGTGGGAACATTATATGAGTCTATAACGTTGTATATCCTAATCTAAGGCAACCTATTATCTCAGACGTAATATTTTACAATATTCCTGGCGTGTCGGTGCATACTTTTCGGTGGGAATATTATATGCGTCTATAACGGTCGATATCGTAATCTAAGGCAACCTAACATCTCGGATGCAATATTTGACAACATTCCTGGCCTGTCGAACCCTACTTCTCGGAGGGAACTGTATATACGTCTATAACGGTATATATCCTAATCTAAGGCAAACTAACATCTCGGATGTAACATTTGACAACATTCCAGGCGTGTCGGTCCCTACGTCTCGGTGGTAACATTACATGCGTCTATGACGTTATATATCCTAACCTAAGGCAACCTAACATCTCGGATGCAATATTTGACAACATTCCTGGCCTGTCGAACCCTACTTCTCGGAGGGAACAGCATATACGTCTATTAAGACATATATCCTAACCTAAGACAACCTAACATCCCGGATGTAACATTTGACAACATTCCAGGCGTGTCGGTCCCTACGTCTCGGTGGTAACGTTACATGCGTCTATAACGTTATATATCCTAACCTAAGGCAACCTATCATCTCGGATGCAATATTTGACAACATTCCGGGCCTGTCGAATCCTACTTCTCGGAGGGAACAGCATATACGTCTATAACGTCATATATCCTAACCTAAGGCAACCTAACATCTCGGATGCAATATTTGACAACATTCCTGGCCTGTCGAACCCTACTTCTCGGAGGGAACAGCATATACGTCTATAACGTCATATATCCTAATCTTAGGCAACCTAACATCTCGGATGTAACATTTGACAACATTCCAGGTGTGTCGGTCCCTACGTCTCGGTGGTAACGTTACATGCGTCTACAACGTTATATATCCTAACCTAAGGCAACCTAACATCTTGGATGTAACATTTGACAACATTCCGGGCCTGTCGAATCCTACTTCTCGGAGGGAACAGCATATACGTCTATAACGTCATATATCCTAACCTAAGACAACCTAACATCTCGGATGCAATATTTGACAACATTCCTGGCCTGTCGAACCCTACTTCTCGGAGGGAACAGCATATACGTCTATAACGTCATATATCCTAATCTTAGGCAACCTAACATCTCGGATGTAACATTTGACAACATTCCAGGTGTGTCGGTCCCTACGTCTCGGTGGTAACGTTACATGCGTCTACAACGTTATATATCCTAACCTAAGGCAACCTAACATCTTGGATGTAACATTTGACAACATTCCAGGCATGTCGGTCCCTACGTCTCGGTGGTAACATTATATGCGTCTATAACGTTATATATCCTTATCTAAGGCAACCTAACATCTCGGATGCAACATTTGACAACATTCCTAGCCTGTCGAACCCTACTTCTCGGAGGGAACAGTATATACGTCTATAACGTTATATATTCTAACCTAAGGCAACCTGACATCTCGGATGTAATATTCTACATCATTCCAGGCGTGTCGAACCCTACTTCTCGGTGGGAACATTATATGAGTCTATAACGTTGTATATCCTAATCTAAGGCAACCTATTATCTCAGACGTAATATTTTACAATATTCCTGGCGTGTCGGTGCATACTTTTCGGTGGGAATATTATATGCGTCTATAACGGTCGATATCGTAATCTAAGGCAACCTAACATCTCGGATGCAATATTTGACAACATTCCTGGCCTGTCGAACCCTACTTCTCGGAGGGAACTGTATATACGTCTATAACGGTATATATCCTAATCTAAGGCAAACTAACATCTCGGATGTAACATTTGACAACATTCCAGGCGTGTCGGTCCCTACGTCTCGGTGGTAACATTACATGCGTCTATGACGTTATATATCCTAACCTAAGGCAACCTAACATCTCGGATGCAATATTTGACAACATTCCTGGCCTGTCGAACCCTACTTCTCGGAGGGAACAGCATATACGTCTATTAAGACATATATCCTAACCTAAGACAACCTAACATCCCGGATGTAACATTTGACAACATTCCAGGCGTGTCGGTCCCTACGTCTCGGTGGTAACGTTACATGCGTCTGTAACATCATATATCCTAACCTAAGGCAACCTATCATCTCGGATGCAATATTTGACAACATTCCGGGCCTGTCGAATCCTACTTCTCGGAGGGAACAGCATATACGTCTATAACGTCATATATCCTAACCTAAGGCAACCTAACATCTCGGATGCAATATTTGACAACATTCCTGGCCTGTCGAACCCTACTTCTCGGAGGGAACAGCATATACGTCTATAACGTCATATATCCTAATCTTAGGCAACCTAACATCTCGGATGTAACATTTGACAACATTCCAGGTGTGTCGGTCCCTACGTCTCGGTGGTAACGTTACATGCGTCTACAACGTTATATATCCTAACCTAAGGCAACCTAACATCTTGGATGTAACATTTGACAACATTCCGGGCCTGTCGAATCCTACTTCTCGGAGGGAACAGCATATACGTCTATAACGTCATATATCCTAACCTAAGACAACCTAACATCTCGGATGCAATATTTGACAACATTCCTGGCCTGTCGAACCCTACTTCTCGGAGGGAACAGCATATACGTCTATAACGTCATATATCCTAATCTTAGGCAACCTAACATCTCGGATGTAACATTTGACAACATTCCAGGTGTGTCGGTCCCTACGTCTCGGTGGTAACGTTACATGCGTCTACAACGTTATATATCCTAACCTAAGGCAACCTAACATCTTGGATGTAACATTTGACAACATTCCAGGCATGTCGGTCCCTGCGTCTCGGTGGTAACATTATATGCGTCTATAACGTTATATATCCTTATCTAAGGCAACCTAACATCTCGGATGCAACATTTGACAACATTCCTAGCCTGTCGAACCCTACTTCTCGGAGGGAACAGTATATACGTCTATAACGTTATATATTCTAACCTAAGGCAACCTGACATCTCGGATGTAATATTCTACATCATTCCAGGCGTGTCGAACCCTACTTCTCGGTGGGAACATTATATGAGTCTATAACGTTGTATATCCTAATCTAAGGCAACCTATTATCTCAGACGTAATATTTTACAATATTCCTGGCGTGTCGGTGCATACTTTTCGGTGGGAATATTATATGCGTCTATAACGGTCGATATCGTAATCTAAGGCAACCTAACATCTCGGATGCAATATTTGACAACATTCCTGGCCTGTCGAACCCTACTTCTCGGAGGGAACTGTATATACGTCTATAACGGTATATATCCTAATCTAAGGCAAACTAACATCTCGGATGTAACATTTGACAACATTCCAGGCGTGTCGGTCCCTACGTCTCGGTGGTAACATTACATGCGTCTATGACGTTATATATCCTAACCTAAGGCAACCTAACATCTCGGATGCAATATTTGACAACATTCCTGGCCTGTCGAACCCTACTTCTCGGAGGGAACAGCATATACGTCTATTAAGACATATATCCTAACCTAAGACAACCTAACATCCCGGATGTAACATTTGACAACATTCCAGGCGTGTCGGTCCCTACGTCTCGGTGGTAACGTTACATGCGTCTATAACGTTATATATCCTAACCTAAGGCAACCTATCATCTCGGATGCAATATTTGACAACATTCCGGGCCTGTCGAATCCTACTTCTCGGAGGGAACAGCATATACGTCTATAACGTCATATATCCTAACCTAAGGCAACCTAACATCTCGGATGCAATATTTGACAACATTCCTGGCCTGTCGAACCCTACTTCTCGGAGGGAACAGCATATACGTCTATAACGTCATATATCCTAATCTTAGGCAACCTAACATCTCGGATGTAACATTTGACAACATTCCAGGTGTGTCGGTCCCTACGTCTCGGTGGTAACGTTACATGCGTCTACAACGTTATATATCCTAACCTAAGGCAACCTAACATCTTGGATGCAATATTTGACAACATTCCGGGCCTGTCGAATCCTACTTCTCGGAGGGAACAGCATATACGTCTATAACGTCATATATCCTAACCTAAGGCAACCTAACATCTCGGATGCAATATTTGACAACATTCCTGGCCTGTCGAACCCTACTTCTCGGAGGGAACAGCATATACGTCTATAACGTCATATATCCTAATCTTAGGCAACCTAACATCTCGGATGTAACATTTGACAACATTCCAGGTGTGTCGGTCCCTACGTCTCGGTGGTAACGTTACATGCGTCTACAACGTTATATATCCTAACCTAAGGCAACCTAACATCTTGGATGTAACATTTGACAACATTCCAGGCATGTCGGTCCCTACGTCTCGGTGGTAACATTATATGCGTCTATAACGTTATATATTCTAACCTAAGGCAACCTGACATCTCGGATGTAATATTCTACATCATTCCAGGCGTGTCGAACCCTACTTCTCGGTGGGAACATTATATGAGTCTATAACGTTGTATATCCTAATCTAAGGCAACCTATTATCTCAGACGTAATATTTTACAATATTCCTGGCGTGTCGGTGCATACTTTTCGGTGGGAATATTATATGCGTCTATAACGGTCGATATCGTAATCTAAGGCAACCTAACATCTCGGATGCAATATTTGACAACATTCCTGGCCTGTCGAAACCTACTTCTCGGAGGGAACTGTATATACGTCTATAACGGTATATATCCTAATCTAAGGCAACCTAACATCTCGGATGTAACATTTGACAACATTCCTGGCCTGTCGAACCCTACTTCTCGGAGGGAACAGCATATACGTCTATTACGACATATATCCTAACCTAAGAAAACCTAACATCTCGGATATAACATTTGACAACATTCCCGGCGTGTTGGAAACCTACGTCTCGGTGGTAACATTACGTGCGTCTATAACGTTATATATGCTAACCTAAGACAACCTAACATCTCGGATGTAATATTTGACAACATTCCTGGCGTGTCGGACCCTACTTCTCGGTGGGAACAGTATATACGTCTGTAACATCATATATCCTAACCTAAGGCAACCTAAGATCTCGGATGCAATATTTGACAACATTCCTGGCCTGTCGAACCCTACTTCTCGGAGGGAACAGTATATACGTCTATAGCGTCATATATCCTAACCTAAGGCAACCTAACATCTCGGATGTAACATTTGACAACATTCCAGGCGTGTCGGTCCCTACGTCTCGGTGGTAACATTACATGCGTCTATAACGGTATATATCCTAATCTAAGGCAACCTAACATCTCGGATGCAATATTTGACAACATTCCTGGCCTGTCGAACCCTACTTCTCGGAGGGAACAGTATATACGTCTACAACGTTATATATCCTAACCTAAGGCAACCTAACATCTTGGATGTAACATTTGACAACATTCCAGGCATGTCGGTCCCTACGTCTCGGTGGTAACATTATATGCGTCTATAACGTTATATATCCTTATCTAAGGCAACCTAACATCTCGGATGCAACATTTGACAACATTCCTAGCCTGTCGAACCCTACTTCTCGGAGGGAACAGTATATACGTCTATAACGTTATATATTCTAACCTAAGGCAACCTGACATCTCGGATGTAATATTCTACATCATTCCAGGCGTGTCGAACCCTACTTCTCGGTGGGAACATTATATGAGTCTATAACGTTGTATATCCTAATCTAAGGCAACCTATTATCTCAGACGTAATATTTTACAATATTCCTGGCGTGTCGGTGCATACTTTTCGGTGGGAATATTATATGCGTCTATAACGGTCGATATCGTAATCTAAGGCAACCTAACATCTCGGATGCAATATTTGACAACATTCCTGGCCTGTCGAAACCTACTTCTCGGAGGGAACTGTATATACGTCTATAACGGTATATATCCTAATCTAAGGCAACCTAACATCTCGGATGTAACATTTGACAACATTCCTGGCCTGTCGAACCCTACTTCTCGGAGGGAACAGCATATACGTCTATTACGACATATATCCTAACCTAAGAAAACCTAACATCTCGGATATAACATTTGACAACATTCCCGGCGTGTTGGAAACCTACGTCTCGGTGGTAACATTACGTGCGTCTATAACGTTATATATGCTAACCTAAGACAACCTAACATCTCGGATGTAATATTTGACAACATTCCTGGCGTGTCGGACCCTACTTCTCGGTGGGAACAGTATATACGTCTGTAACATCATATATCCTAACCTAAGGCAACCTAACATCTCGGATGCAATATTTGACAACATTCCTGGCCTGTCGAACCCTACTTCTCGGAGGGAACAGCATATACATCTATAACGTCATATATCCTAGCCTAAGGCAACCTAACATCTCGGATGTAATATTTGACAACATTCCAGGCGTGTCGGTCCCTACGCCTCGGTGGTGACATTACATTCGTCTATAACGGTATATATCCTAATCTTAGGCAACCTAACATCTCGTATATAATATTTGACAACATTCCTGGCGTGTCGAACCCTACTTCTCGGTGGGAACAGTATATACGTCTATAACGTTATATATCCTAATCTGAGGCAACCTAACATCTCGGATGTAACATTTGACAACATTCCAGGTGTGTCGGTCCCTACGTCTCGGTGGTAACGTTACATGCGTCTACAACGTTATCTATCCTAACCTAAGGCAACCTAACATCTCGGATGTAACATTTGACAACATTCCAGGTGTGTCGGTCCCTACGTCTCGGTGGTAACGTTACATGCGTCTACAACGTTATATATCCTAACCTAAGGCAACCTAACATCTTGGATGTAACATTTGACAACATTCCAGGCATGTCGGTCCCTACGTCTCGGTGGTAACATCATATGCGTCTATAACGTTATATATCCTTATCTAAGGCAACCTAACATCTCGGATGCAATATTTGACAACATTCCTAGCCTGTCGAACCCTACTTCTCGGAGGGAACAGTATATACGTCTATAACGTTATATATCCTAACCTAAGGCAACCTGACATCTCGGATGTAATATTCTACATCATTCCAGGCGTGTCGAACCCTACTTCTCGGTGGGAACATTATATGAGTCTATAACGTTGTATATCCTAATCTAAGGCAACCTATTATCTCAGACGTAATATTTTACAATATTCCTGGCGTGTCGGTGCATACTTTTCGGTGGGAATATTATATGCGTCTATAACGGTCGATATCGTAATCTAAGGCAACCTAACATCTCGGATGCAATATTTGACAACATTCCTAGCCTGTCGAACCCTACTTCTCGGAGGGAACAGTATATACGTCTATAACGTTATATATCCTAACCTAAGGCAACCTGACATCTCGGATGTAATATTCTACATCATTCCAGGCGTGTCGAACCCTACTTCTCGGTGGGAACATTATATGAGTCTATAACGTTGTATATCCTAATCTAAGGCAACCTATTATCTCAGACGTAATATTTTACAATATTCCTGGCGTGTCGGTGCATACTTTTCGGTGGGAATATTATATGCGTCTATAACGGTCGATATCGTAATCTAAGGCAACCTAACATCTCGGATGCAATATTTGACAACATTCCTAGCCTGTCGAACCCTACTTCTCGGAGGGAACAGTATATACGTCTATAACGTTATATATCCTAACCTAAGGCAACCTAACATCTCGGATGCAATATTTGACAACATTCCTGGCCTGTCGAACCCTACTTCTCGGAGGGAACTGTATATACGTCTATAACGGTATATATCCTAATCTAAGGCAAACTAACATCTCGGATGTAACATTTGACAACATTCCAGGCGTGTCGGTCCCTACGTCTCGGTGGTAACATTACATGCGTCTATGACGTTATATATCCTAACCTAAGGCAACCTAACATCTCGGATGCAATATTTGACAACATTCCTGGCCTGTCGAACCCTACTTCTCGGAGGGAACAGCATATACGTCTATTACGACATATATCCTAACCTAAGACAACCTAACATCCCGGATGTAACATTTGACAACATTCCAGGCGTGTCGGTCCCTACGTCTCGGTGGTAACGTTACATGCGTCTATAACGTTATATATCCTAACCTAAGGCAACCTAACATCTCGGATGCAATATTTGACAACATTCCGGGCCTGTCGAATCCTACTTCTCGGAGGGAACAGCATATACGTCTATAACGTCATATATCCTAACCAAAGGCAACCTAACATCTCGGATGCAATATTTGACAACATTCCTGGCCTGTCGAACCCTACTTCTCGGAGGGAACAGCATATACGTCTATAACGTCATATATCCTAATCTTAGGCAACCTAACATCTCGGATGTAACATTTGACAACATTCCAGGTGTGTCGGTCCCTACGTCTCGGTGGTAACGTTACATGCGTCTACAACGTTATATATCCTAACCTAAGGCAACCTAACATCTTGGATGTAACATTTGACAACATTCCAGGCATGTCGGTCCCTACGTCTCGGTGGTAACATTATATGCGTCTATAACGTTATATATCCTTATCTAAGGCAACCTAACATCTCGGATGCAACATTTGACAACATTCCTAGCCTGTCGAACCCTACTTCTCGGAGGGAACAGTATATACGTCTATAACGTTATATATTCTAACCTAAGGCAACCTGACATCTCGGATGTAATATTCTACATCATTCCAGGCGTGTCGAACCCTACTTCTCGGTGGGAACATTATATGAGTCTATAACGTTGTATATCCTAATCTAAGGCAACCTATTATCTCAGACGTAATATTTTACAATATTCCTGGCGTGTCGGTGCATACTTTTCGGTGGGAATATTATATGCGTCTATAACGGTCGATATCGTAATCTAAGGCAACCTAACATCTCGGATGCAATATTTGACAACATTCCTGGCCTGTCGAAACCTACTTCTCGGAGGGAACTGTATATACGTCTATAACGGTATATATCCTAATCTAAGGCAACCTAACATCTCGGATGTAACATTTGACAACATTCCTGGCCTGTCGAACCCTACTTCTCGGAGGGAACAGCATATACGTCTATTACGACATATATCCTAACCTAAGAAAACCTAACATCTCGGATATAACATTTGACAACATTCCCGGCGTGTTGGAAACCTACGTCTCGGTGGTAACATTACGTGCGTCTATAACGTTATATATGCTAACCTAAGACAACCTAACATCTCGGATGTAATATTTGACAACATTCCTGGCGTGTCGGACCCTACTTCTCGGTGGGAACAGTATATACGTCTGTAACATCATATATCCTAACCTAAGGCAACCTAAGATCTCGGATGCAATATTTGACAACATTCCTGGCCTGTCGAACCCTACTTCTCGGAGGGAACAGTATATACGTCTATAGCGTCATATATCCTAACCTAAGGCAACCTAACATCTCGGATGTAACATTTGACAACATTCCAGGCGTGTCGGTCCCTACGTCTCGGTGGTAACATTACATGCGTCTATAACGGTATATATCCTAATCTAAGGCAACCTAACATCTCGGATGCAATATTTGACAACATTCCTGGCCTGTCGAACCCTACTTCTCGGAGGGAACAGTATATACGTCTACAACGTTATATATCCTAACCTAAGGCAACCTAACATCTTGGATGTAACATTTGACAACATTCCAGGCATGTCGGTCCCTACGTCTCGGTGGTAACATTATATGCGTCTATAACGTTATATATCCTTATCTAAGGCAACCTAACATCTCGGATGCAACATTTGACAACATTCCTAGCCTGTCGAACCCTACTTCTCGGAGGGAACAGTATATACGTCTATAACGTTATATATTCTAACCTAAGGCAACCTGACATCTCGGATGTAATATTCTACATCATTCCAGGCGTGTCGAACCCTACTTCTCGGTGGGAACATTATATGAGTCTATAACGTTGTATATCCTAATCTAAGGCAACCTATTATCTCAGACGTAATATTTTACAATATTCCTGGCGTGTCGGTGCATACTTTTCGGTGGGAATATTATATGCGTCTATAACGGTCGATATCGTAATCTAAGGCAACCTAACATCTCGGATGCAATATTTGACAACATTCCTAGCCTGTCGAACCCTACTTCTCGGAGGGAACAGTATATACGTCTATAACGTTATATATCCTAACCTAAGGCAACCTAACATCTCGGATGCAATATTTGACAACATTCCTGGCCTGTCGAACCCTACTTCTCGGAGGGAACTGTATATACGTCTATAACGGTATATATCCTAATCTAAGGCAAACTAACATCTCGGATGTAACATATGACAACATTCCAGGCGTGTCGGTCCCTACGTCTCGGTGGTAACATTACATGCGTCTATGACGTTATATATCCTAACCTAAGGCAACCTAACATCTCGGATGCAATATTTGACAACATTCCTGGCCTGTCGAACCCTACTTCTCGGAGGGAACAGCATATACGTCTATTACGACATATATCCTAACCTAAGACAACCTAACATCCCGGATGTAACATTTGACAACATTCCAGGCGTGTCGGTCCCTACGTCTCGGTGGTAACGTTACATGCGTCTATAACGTTATATATCCTAACCTAAGGCAACCTAACATCTCGGATGCAATATTTGACAACATTCCGGGCCTGTCGAATCCTACTTCTCGGAGGGAACAGCATATACGTCTATAACGTCATATATCCTAACCTAAGGCAACCTAACATCTCGGATGCAATATTTGACAACATTCCTGGCCTGTCGAACCCTACTTCTCGGAGGGAACAGCATATACGTCTATAACGTCATATATCCTAATCTTAGGCAACCTAACATCTCGGATGTAACATTTGACAACATTCCAGGTGTGTCGGTCCCTACGTCTCGGTGGTAACGTTACATGCGTCTACAACGTTATATATCCTAACCTAAGGCAACCTAACATCTTGGATGTAACATTTGACAACATTCCAGGCATGTCGGTCCCTACGTCTCGGTGGTAACATTATATGCGTCTATAACGTTATATATCCTTATCTAAGGCAACCTAACATCTCGGATGCAACATTTGACAACATTCCTAGCCTGTCGAACCCTACTTCTCGGAGGGAACAGTATATACGTCTATAACGTTATATATTCTAACCTAAGGCAACCTGACATCTCGGATGTAATATTCTACATCATTCCAGGCGTGTCGAACCCTACTTCTCGGTGGGAACATTATATGAGTCTATAACGTTGTATATCCTAATCTAAGGCAACCTATTATCTCAGACGTAATATTTTACAATATTCCTGGCGTGTCGGTGCATACTTTTCGGTGGGAATATTATATGCGTCTATAACGGTCGATATCGTAATCTAAGGCAACCTAACATCTCGGATGCAATATTTGACAACATTCCTGGCCTGTCGAAACCTACTTCTCGGAGGGAACTGTATATACGTCTATAACGGTATATATCCTAATCTAAGGCAACCTAACATCTCGGATGTAACATTTGACAACATTCCTGGCCTGTCGAACCCTACTTCTCGGAGGGAACAGCATATACGTCTATTACGACATATATCCTAACCTAAGAAAACCTAACATCTCGGATATAACATTTGACAACATTCCCGGCGTGTTGGAAACCTACGTCTCGGTGGTAACATTACGTGCGTCTATAACGTTATATATGCTAACCTAAGACAACCTAACATCTCGGATGTAATATTTGACAACATTCCTGGCGTGTCGGACCCTACTTCTCGGTGGGAACAGTATATACGTCTGTAACATCATATATCCTAACCTAAGGCAACCTAAGATCTCGGATGCAATATTTGACAACATTCCTGGCCTGTCGAACCCTACTTCTCGGAGGGAACAGCATATACATCTATAACGTCATATATCCTAGCCTAAGGCAACCTAACATCTCGGATGTAATATTTGACAACATTCCAGGCGTGTCGGTCCCTACGCCTCGGTGGTGACATTACATTCGTCTATAACGGTATATATCCTAATCTTAGGCAACCTAACATCTCGTATGTAATATTTGACAACATTCCTGGCGTGTCGAACCCTACTTCTCGGTGGGAACAGTATATACGTCTATAACGTTATATATCCTAATCTAAGGCAACCTAACATCTCGGATGTAACATTTGACAACATTCCAGGTGTGTCGGTCCCTACGTCTCGGTGGTAACGTTACATGCGTCTACAACGTTATATATCCTAACCTAAGGCAACCTAACATCTTGGATGTAACATTTGACAACATTCCAGGCATGTCGGTCCCTACGTCTCCGTGGTAACATCATATGCGTCTATAACGTTATATATCCTTATCTAAGGCAACCTAACATCTCGGATGCAATATTTGACAACATTCCTAGCCTGTCGAACCCTACTTCTCGGAGGGAACAGTATATACGTCTATAACGTTATATATCCTAACCTAAGGCAACCTGACATCTCGGATGTAATATTCTACATCATTCCAGGCGTGTCGAACCCTACTTCTCGGTGGGAACATTATATGAGTCTATAACGTTGTATATCCTAATCTAAGGCAACCTATTATCTCAGACGTAATATTTTACAATATTCCTGGCGTGTCGGTGCATACTTTTCGGTGGGAATATTATATGCGTCTATAACGGTCGATATCGTAATCTAAGGCAACCTAACATCTCGGATGCAATATTTGACAACATTCCTAGCCTGTCGAACCCTACTTCTCGGAGGGAACAGTATATACGTCTATAACGTTATATATCCTAACCTAAAACAACCTAACATCCCGGATGTAACATTTGACAACATTCCAGGCGTGTCGGTCCCTACGTCTCGGTGGTAACGTTACATGCGTCTATAACGTTATATATCCTAACCTAAGGCAACCTAACATCTCGGATGCAATATTTGACAACATTCCGGGCCTGTCGAATCCTACTTCTCGGAGGGAACAGCATATACGTCTATAACGTCATATATCCTAACCTAAGGCAACCTAACATCTCGGATGCAATATTTGACAACATTCCTGGCCTGTCGAACCCTACTTCTCGGAGGGAACAGCATATACGTCTATAACGTCATATATCCTAATCTTAGGCAACCTAACATCTCGGATGTAACATTTGACAACATTCCAGGTGTGTCGGTCCCTACGTCTCGGTGGTAACATTACATGCGTCTATGACGTTATATATCCCAACCTAAGGCAACCTAACATCTCGGATGCAATATTTGACAACATTCCTGGCCTGTCGAACCCTACTTCTCGGAGGGAACAGCATATACGTCTATTACGACATATATCCTAACCTAAAACAACCTAACATCCCGGATGTAACATTTGACAACATTCCAGGCGTGTCGGTCCCTACGTCTCGGTGGTAACGTTACATGCGTCTATAACGTTATATATCCTAACCTAAGGCAACCTAACATCTCGGATGCAATATTTGACAACATTCCGGGCCTGTCGAATCCTACTTCTCGGAGGGAACAGCATATACGTCTATAACGTCATATATCCTAACCTAAGGCAACCTAACATCTCGGATGCAATATTTGACAACATTCCTGGCCTGTCGAACCCTACTTCTCGGAGGGAACAGCATATACGTCTATAACGTCATATATCCTAATCTTAGGCAACCTAACATCTCGGATGTAACATTTGACAACATTCCAGGTGTGTCGGTCCCTACGTCTCGGTGGTAACGTTACATGCGTCTACAACGTTATATATCCTAACCTAAGGCAACCTAACATCTTGGATGTAACATTTGACAACATTCCGGGCCTGTCGAATCCTACTTCTCGGAGGGAACAGCATATACGTCTATAACGTCATATATCCTAACCTAAGGCAACCTAACATATCGGATGCAATATTTGACAACATTCCTGGCCTGTCGAACCCTACTTCTCGGAGGGAACAGCATATACGTCTATAACGTCATATATCCTAATCTTAGGCAACCTAACATCTCGGATGTAACATTTGACAATATTCCAGGTGTGTCGGTCCCTAAGTCTCGGTGGTAACGTTACATGCGTCTACAACGTTATATATCCTAACCTAAGGCAACCTAACATCTTGGATGTAACATTTGACAACATTCCAGGCATGTCGGTCCCTACGTCTCGGTGGTAACATTATATGCGTCTATAACGTTATATATCCTTATCTAAGGCAACCTAACATCTCGGATGCAACATTTGACAACATTCCTAGCCTGTCGAACCCTACTTCTCGGAGGGAACAGTATATACGTCTATAACGTTATATATTCTAACCTAAGGCAACCTGACATCTCGGATGTAATATTCTACATCATTCCAGGCGTGTCGAACCCTACTTCTCGGTGGGAACATTATATGAGTCTATAACGTTGTATATCCTAATCTAAGGCAACCTATTATCTCAGACGTAATATTTTACAATATTCCTGGCGTGTCGGTGCATACTTTTCGGTGGGAATATTATATGCGTCTATAACGGTCGATATCGTAATCTAAGGCAACCTAACATCTCGGATGCAATATTTGACAACATTCCTGGCCTGTCGAAACCTACTTCTCGGAGGGAACTGTATATACGTCTATAACGGTATATATCCTAATCTAAGGCAACCTAACATCTCGGATGTAACATTTGACAACATTCCAGGCGTGTCGGTCCCTACGTCTCGGTGGTAACATTACATGCGTCTATGACGTTATATATCCTAACCTAAGGCAACCTAACATCTCGGATGCAATATTTGACAACATTCCTGGCCTGTAGAACCCTACTTCTCGGAGGGAACAGCATATACGTCTATAACGTCATATATCCTAATCTTAGGCAACCTAACATCTCGGATGTAACATTTGACAACATTCCAGGTGTGTCGGTCCCTACGTCTCGGTGGAAACGTTACATGCGTCTACAACGTTATATATCCTAACCTAAGGCAACCTAACATCTTGGATGTAACATTTGACAACATTCCAGGCATGTCGGTCCCTACGTCTCGGTGGTAACATTATATGCGTCTATAACGTTATATATCCTTATCTAAGGCAACCTAACATCTCGGATGCAATATTTGACAACATTCCTAGCCTGTCGAACCCTACTTCTCGGAGGGAACAGTATATACGTCTATAACGTTATATATCCTAACCTAAGGCAACCTGACATCTCGGATGTAATATTCTACATCATTCCAGGCGTGTCGAACCCTACTTCTCGGTGGGAACATTATATGAGTTTATAACGTTGTATATCCTAATCTAAGGCAACCTATTATCTCAGACGTAATATTTTACAATATTCCTGGCGTGTCGGTGCATACTTTTCGGTGGGAATATTATATGCGTCTATAACGGTCGATATCGTAATCTAAGGCAACCTAACATCTCGGATGCAATATTTGACAACATTCCTGGCCTGTCGAACCCTACTTCTCGGAGGGAACAGCATATACGTCTATTACGACATATATCCTAACCTAAGACAACCTAACATCCCGGATGTAACATTTGACAACATTCCAGGCGTGTCGGTCCCTACGTCTCGGTGGTAACGTTACATGCGTCTATAACGTTATATATCCTAACCTAAGGCAACCTAACATCTCGGATGCAATATTTGACAACATTCCGGGCCTGTCGTATCCTACTTCTCGGAGGGAACAGCATATACGTCTATAACGTCATATATCCTAACCTAAGGCAACCTAACATCTCGGATGCAATATTTGACAACATTCCTGGCCTGTCGAACCCTACTTCTCGGAGGGAACAGCATATACGTCTATAACATCATATATCCTAATCTTGGGCAACCTAACATCTCGGATGTAACATTTGACAACATTCCAGGTGTGTCGGTCCCTACGTCTCGGTGGTAACGTTACATGCGTCTACAACGTTATATATCCTAACCTAAGGCAACCTAACATATTGGATGTAACATTTGACAACATTCCAGGCATGTCGGTCCCTACGTCTCGGTGGTAACATTATATGCGTCTATAACGTTATATATCCTTATCTAAGGCAACCTAACATTTCGGATGCAACATTTGACAACATTCCTAGCCTGTCGAACCCTACTTCTCGGAGGGAACAGTATATACGTCTATAACGTTATATATCCTAACCTAAGGCAACCTGACATCTCGGATGTAATATTCTACATCATTCCAGGCGTGTCGAACCCTACTTCTCGGTGGGAACATTATATGAGTCCATAACGTTGTATATCCTAATCTAAGGCAACCTATTGTCTCAGACGTAATATTTTACAATATTCCTGGCGTGTCGGTGCATACTTTTCGGTGGGAATATTATATGCGTCTATAACGGTCGATATCGTAATCTAAGGCAACCTAACATCTCGGATGCAATATTTGACAACATTCCTGGCCTGTCGAACCCTACTTCTCGGAGGGAACTGTATATACGTCTATAACGGTATATATCCTAATCTAAGGCAACCAAACATCTCGGATGTAACATTTGACAACATTCCTGGCCTGTCGAACCCTACTTCTCGGAGGGAACAGCATATACGTCTATTACGACATATATCCTAACCTAAGAAAACCTAACATCTCGGATATAACATTTGACAACATTCCCGGCGTGTTGGAAACCTACGTCTCGGTGGTAACATTACGTGCGTCTATAACGTTATATATGCTAACCTAAGACAACCTAACATCTCGGATGTAATATTTGACAACATTCCTGGCGTGTCGGACCCTACTTCTCGGTGGGAACAGTATATACGTCTGTAACATCATATATCCTAACCTAAGGCAACCTAACATCTCGGATGCAATATTTGACAACATTCCTGGCCTGTCGAACCCTACTTCTCGGAGGGAACAGCATATACATCTATAACGTCATATATCCTAGCCTAAGGCAACCTAACATCTCGGATGTAATATTTGACAACATTCCAGGCGTGTCGGTCCCTACGCCTCGGTGGTGACATTACATTCGTCTATAACGGTATATATCCTAATCTTAGGCAACCTAACATCTCGTATGTAATATTTGACAACATTCCTGGCGTGTCGAACCCTACTTCTCGGTGGGAACAGTATATACGTCTATAACGTTATATATCCTAATCTGAGGCAACCTAACATCTCGGATGTAACATTTGACAACATTCCTGGCGTGTCGAACCCTACTTCTCGGTGGGAACAGTATATACCTCTATAACGTTATATATCCTAATCTGAGGCAACCTAACATCTCGGATGTAACATTTGACAACATTCCAGGTGTGTCGGTCCCTACGTCTCGGTGGTAACGTTACATGCGTCTACAACGTTATATATCCTAACCTAAGGCAACCTAACATCTCGGATGTAACATTTGACAACATTCCAGGTGTGTCGGTCCCTACGTCTCGGTGGTAACGTTACATGCGTCTACAACGTTATATATCCTAACCTAAGGCAACCTAACATCTTGGATGTAACATTTGACAACATTCCAGGCATGTCGGTCCCTACGTCTCGGTGGTAACATTATATGCGTCTATAACGTTATATATCCTTATCTAAGGCAACCTAACATCTCGGATGCAACATTTGACAACATTCCTAGCCTGTCGAACCCTACTTCTCGGAGGGAACAGTATATACGTCTATAACGTTATATATCCTAACCTAAGGCAACCTGACATCTCGGATGTAATATTCTACATCATTCCAGGCGTGTCGAACTCTACTTCTCGGTGGGAACATTATATGAGTCCATAACGTTGTATATCCTAATCTAAGGCAACCTATTGTCTCAGACGTAATATTTTACAATATTCCTGGCGTGTCGGTGCATACTTTTCGGTGGGAATATTATATGCGTCTATAACGGTCGATATCGTAATCTAAGGCAACCTAACATCTCGGATGCAATATTTGACAACATTCCTGGCCTGTCGAACCCTACTTCTCGGAGGGAACTGTATATACGTCTATAACGGTATATATCCTAATCTAAGGCAACCTAACATCTCGGATGTAACATTTGACAACATTCCTGGCCTGTCGAACCCTACTTCTCGGAGGGAACAGCATATACGTCTATTACGACATATATCCTAACCTAAGAAAACCTAACATCTCGGATATAACATTTGACAACATTCCCGGCGTGTTGGAAACCTACGTCTCGGTGGTAACATTACGTGCGTCTATAACGTTATATATGCTAACCTAAGACAACCTAACATCTCGGATGTAATATTTGACAACATTCCTGGCGTGTCGGACCCTACTTCTCGGTGGGAACAGTATATACGTCTGTAACATCATATATCCTAACCTAAGGCAACCTAACATCTCGGATGCAATATTTGACAACATTCCTGGCCTGTCGAACATTACTTCTCGGAGGGAACAGCATATACATCTATAACGTCATATATCCTAGCCTAAGGCAACCTAACATCTCGGATGTAATATTTGACAACATTCCAGGCGTGTCGGTCCCTACGCCTCGGTGGTGACATTACATTCGTCTATAACGGTATATATCCTAATCTTAGGCAACCTAACATCTCGTATGTAATATTTGACAACATTCCTGGCGTGTCGAACCCTACTTCTCGGTGGGAACAGTATATACGTCTATAACGTTATATATCCTAATCTGAGGCAACCTAACATCTCGGATGTAACATTTGACAACATTCCAGGTGTGTCGGTCCCTACGTCTCGGTGGTAACGTTACATGCGTCTACAACGATATATATCCTAACCTAAGGCAACCTAACATCTCGGATGTAACATTTGACAACATTCCAGGTGTGTCGGTCCCTACGTCTCGGTGGTAACGTTACATGCGTCTACAACGTTATATATCCTAACCTAAGGCAACCTAACATCTTGGATGTAACATTTGACAACATTCCAGGCATGTCGGTCCCTACGTCTCGGTGGTAACATTATATGCGTCTATAACGTTATATATCCTTATCTAAGGCAACCTAACATCTCGGATGCAACATTTGACAACATTCCTAGCCTGTCGAACCCTACTTCTCGGAGGGAACAGTATATACGTCTATAACGTTATATATCCTAACCTAAGGCAACCTGACATCTCGGATGTAATATTCTACATCATTCCAGGCGTGTCGAACCCTACTTCTCGGTGGGAACATTATATGAGTCTATAACGTTGTATATCCTAATCTAAGGCAACCTATTATCTCAGACTTAATATTTTACAATATTCCTGGCGTGTCGGTGCATACTTTTCGATGGGAATATTATATGCGTCTATAACGGTCGATATCGTAATCTAAGGCAACCTAACATCTCGGATGCAATATTTGACAACATTCCTGGCCTGTCGAACCCTACTTCTCGGAGGGAACTGTATATACGTCTATAACGGTATATATCCTAATCTAAGGCAACCTAACATCTCGGATGTATCATTTGACAACATTCCAGGCGTGTCGGTCCCTACGTCTCGGTGGTAACATTACATGCGTCTATGACGTTATATATCCTAACCTAAGGCAACCTAACATCTCGGATGCAATATTTGACAACATTCCTGGCCTGTCGAACCCTACTTCTCGGAGGGAACAGCATATACGTCTATTACGACATATATCCTAACCTAAGACAACCTAACATCCCGGATGTAACATTTGACAACATTCCAGGCGTGTCGGTCCCTACGTCTCGGTGGTAACGTTACATGCGTCTATAACGTTATATATCCTAACCTAAGGCAACCTAACATCTCGGATGCAATATTTGACAACATTCCTGGCCTGTCGAACCCTACTTCTCGGAGGGAACTGTATATACGTCAATAACGGTATATATCCTAATCTAAGGCAACCTAACATCTCGGATGTAACATTTTACCACATTCCAGGCGTGTCGGTCCCTACGTCTCGGTGGTAACATTACATGCGTCTATAACGTTATATATCCTAACCTAAGGCAACCTAACATCTCGGATGTAATATTTGACAACATTCCTGGCGTGTCGGACCCTACTTCTCGGTGGGAACAGTATATACGTCTGTAACGTCATATATCCTAACCTAAGGCAACCTAACATCTCGGATATAACATTTGACAACATTCCAGGCGTGTTGGAACCCTACGTCTCGGTGGTAACATTACGTGCGTCTATAACGTTATATATGCTAACCTAAGGCAACATAACATCTCGGATGCAATATTTGACAACATTCCTGGCCTGTCGAACACTACTTCTCGGTGGTAACATTACGTGCGTCTATAACGTTATATATGCTAACCTAAGGCAACATAACATCTCGGATGCAATATTTGACAACATTCCTGGCCTGTCGAACACTACTTCTCGGAGGGAACAGTATATACGTCTATAACGGTATATATCCTAATCTAACGCAACCTAACATCTCGGATGCAATATTTGACATCATTCCTGGCCTGTAGAACCCTGCTCCTCGGAGGGAACAGTATATACGTCTGTAACGACATATATCCTAACCTAAGACAACCTAACATCCCGGATGTAACATTTGACAACATTCCAGGCGTGTCGGTCCCTACGTCTCGGTGGTAACATTACATGCGTCTATAACGTTATATATCCTAACCTAAGGCAACCTAACATCTCGGATGCAATATTTGACAACATTCCTGGCCTGTCGAATCCTACTTCTCGGAGGGAACAGCATATACGTCTATAACGTCATATATCCTAACCTAAGGCAACCTAACATCTCGGATGTAACATTTTACAACATTCCTGGCGTGTCGGACCCTACATCTCGGTGGGAACAGTATATACGTCTGTAACGTCATATATCCTAACCTAAGGCAACCTAACATCTCGGATATAACATTTGACAACATTCCAGGCGTGTTGGAACCCTACGTCTCGGTGGTAACATTACGTGCGTCTATAACGTTATATATGCTAACCTAAGGCAACATAACATCTCGGATGCAATATTTGACAACATTCCTGGCCTGTCGAACCCTACTTCTCGGAGGGAACAGTATATACGTCTATAACGTTATATATTCTAACCTAAGGCAACCTGACATCTCGGATGTAATATTCTACATCATTCCAGGCGTGTCGTACCCTACTTCTCGGATGGAACTGTATATACGTCTATAACGGTATATATCCTAATCTAAGGCAACCTAACATCTCGGATGTAACATTTGACAACATTCCAGGCGTGTCGAATCCTACTTCTCGGTGGGAACAGTATATACGTCTATAACGTTATATATCCTAACGTAAGGCAACCTAACATCTCGGATGTAATATTTGACAACATGCCTGGCGTGTCGGACCCTACTTCTCGGTGGGAACAGTATATACGTCTGTAACGTCATATATCCTAACCTAAGGCAACCTAACATCTCGGATATAACATTTGACAACATTCCAGGCGTGTCGAATCCTACTTCTCGGTGGGAACAGTATATACGTCTATAACGTTATATATCCTAACGTAAGGCAACCTAACATCTCGGATGTAATATTTGACAAAATTCCTGGCGTGTCGGACCCTACTTCTCGGAGGGAACAGCATATACGACTATAACGTCATTAATCCTAACCTAAGGCAACCTAACATCTCGGATATAACATTTGACAACATTCCAGGCGTGTTGGAACCCTACGTCTCGGTGGTAACATTACGTGCGTCTATAACGTTATATATGCTAACCTAAGGCAACATAAAATCTCGGATGCAATATTTGACAACATTCCTGGCCTGTCGAACCCTACTTCTCGGAGGGAACAGTATATACGTCTATAACGGTATATATCCTAATCTAACGCAACCTAACATCTCGGATGCAATATTTGACATCATTCCTGGCCTGTAGAACCCTACTCCTCGGAGGGAACAGTATATACGTCTGTAACGACATATATCCTAACCTAAGACAACCTAACATCCCGGATGTAACATTTGACAACATTCCAGGCGTGTCGGTCCCTACGTCTCGGTGGTAACATTACATGCGCCTATAACGTTATATATCCTAACCTAAGGCAACCTAACATCTCGGATGCAATATTTGACAACATTCCTGGCCTGTCGAATCCTACTTCTCGGAGGGAACAGCATATACGTCTATAACGTCATATATCCTAACCTAAGGCAACCTAACATCTCGGATGTAACATTTTACAACATTCCTGGCGTGTCGGACCCTACTTCTCGGTGGGAACAGTATATACGTCTGTAACGTCATATATCCTAACCTAAGGCAACCTAACATCTCGGATATAACATTTGACAACATTCCAGGCGTGTTGGAACCCTACGTCTCGGTGGTAACATTACGTGCGTCTATAACGTTATATATGCTAACC
Organism: Xylocopa violacea; assembly: GCA_963969225.1. Lineage (NCBI taxonomy): Eukaryota > Metazoa > Arthropoda > Insecta > Hymenoptera > Apidae > Xylocopa > Xylocopa violacea. Next base: position 4,450,608 of record CAXAJV010000014.1, on the reverse strand, counting down.
TAAGGCAACATAACATCTCGGATGCAATATTTGACAACATTCCTGACCTGTCGAACCCTACTTCTCGGAGGGAACAGTATATACGTCTATAACGGTATATATCCTAATCTAAGGCAACCTAACATCTCGGATGCAATATTTGACAACATTCCTGGCCTGTAGAACCCTACTCCTCGGAGGGAACAGTATATACGTCTGTAACGACATATATCCTAACCTAAGACAACCTAACATCCCGGATGTAACATTTTACCATATTCCAGGCGTGTCGGTCCCTACGTCTCGGTGGTAACGTTACATGCGTCTATAACGTTATATATCCTAACCTAAGGCAACCTAACATCTCGGATGTAATATTTGACAGCATTCCTGGCCTGTCGAAACCTACTTCTCGGAGGGAACAGCATATACGTCTATAACGTCATTAATCCTAACCTAAGGCAACCTAACATCTCGGATGTAACATTTGACAACATTCCAGGCGTGTCGGTCCCTACGTCTCGGTGATAACATTACATGCGTCTATAGCGGTATATATCCTAATCTTAGGCAACCTAACATCTCGGATGTAACATTTGACAACATTCCAGGCGTGTCGGTCCCTACGTCACAGTGGAAACATTACATGCGTATATAACGTTATATATCCTAACCTAAGGCCACCTAACATCTCGTATGTAATATTTGATAACATTCCTGGCGTGTCGAACCCTACTTCTCGGAGGGAACAGCATATACGTCTATGACGTCATATATCCTAACCTAAGGCAACCTAACATCTCGGATATAACATTTGACAACATACCCGGCGTGTTGGAACCCTACGTCTCGGTGGTAACATTACGTGCGTCTATAACGTTATATATGCTAACCTAAGGCAACCTGACATCTCGGATGCAATATTTGACAACATTCCTGGCCTGTCGAACCCTACTTCTCGGAGGGAACTGTATATACGTCAATAACGGTATATATCCTAATCTAAGGCAACCTAACATCTCGGATGTAACATTTTACCACATTCCAGGCGTGTCGGTCCCTACGTCTCGGTGGTAACATTACATGCGTCTATAACGTTATATATCCTAACCTAAGGCCACCTAACATCTCGTATGTAATATTTGACAATATTCCTGGCGTGTCGGTCCCTACGTCTCGGTGGTAACATTACATGCGTCTATAGCGGTATATATCCTAATCTTAGGCAACCTAACATCTCGGATGTAACATTTTACGACATTCCAGGCCTGTCGGTCCCTACGTCTCGGTGGTAACATTACATGCGTCTATAACGTTATATATCCTAACCTAAGGCAACCTAACATCTCGGATGCAATATTTGACAACATTCCTGGCCTGTCGAATCCTACTTCTCGGAGGGAACAGCATATACGTCTATAACGTCATATATCCTAACCTAAGGCAACCTAACATCTCGGATGTAACATTTTACAACATTCCTGGCGTGTCGGACCCTACATCTCGGTGGGAACAGTATATACGTCTGTAACGTCATATATCCTAACCTAAGGCAACCTAACATCTCGGATATAACATTTGACAACATTCCAGGCGTGTTGGAACCCTACGTCTCGGTGGTAACATTACGTGCGTCTATAACGTTATATATGCTAACCTAAGGCAACATAACATCTCGGATGCAATATTTGACAACATTCCTGGCCTGTCGAACCCTACTTCTCGGAGGGAACAGTATATACGTCTACAACGTTATATATTCTAACCTAAGGCAACCTGACATCTCGGATGTAATATTCTACATCATTCCAGGCGTGTCGTACCCTACTTCTCGGATGGAACTGTATATACGTCTATAACGGTATATATCCTAATCTAAGGCAACCTAACATCTGGGATGTAACATTTGACAACATTGCAGGCATGTCGGTCCCTACGTCTCGGTGGTAAGATTATATGCGTCTATAACGTTATATATCCTAACCTAAGGCAACCTAACATCTCGGATGCAATATTTGACAACATTCCTGGCCTGTCGAAACCTACTTCTCGGAGGGAACAGCATATACGTCTATAACGTCATTAATCCTAACCTAAGGCAACCTAACATCTCGGATGTAACATTTGACAACATTCCAGGCGTGTCGGTCCCTACGTCTCGGTGATAACATTACATGCGTCTATAGCGGTATATATCCTAATCTTAGGCAACCTAACATCTCGGATGTAACATTTGACAACATTCCAGGCGTGTCGGTCCGTACGTCACAGTGGTAACATTACATGCGTCTATAACGTTATATATCCTAACCTAAGGCAACCTAACATCTCGGATATAACATTTGACAACATTCCAGGCATGTTGGAACCCTACGTCTCGGTGGTAACATTACGTGCGTCTATAACGTTATATATGCTAACCTAAGGCAACATAACATCTCGGATGCAATATTTGACAACATTCCTGGCCTGTCGAACCCTACTTCTCGGAGGGAACAGTATATACGTCTATAACGGTATATATCCTAATCTAAGGCAACCTAACATCTCGGATGCAATATTTGACAACATTCCTGGCCTGTAGAACCCTACTCCTCGGAGGGAACAGTATATACGTCTGTAACGACATATATCCTAACCTAAGACAACCTAACATCCCGGATGTAACATTTTACCATATTCCAGGCGTGTCGGTCCCTACGTCTCGGTGGTAACGTTACATGCGTCTATAACGTTATATATCCTAACCTAAGGCAACCTAACATCTCGGATGCAATATTTGACAGCATTCCTGGCCTGTCGAAACCTACTTCTCGGAGGGAACAGCATATACGTCTATAACGTCATTAATCCTAACCTAAGGCAACCTAACATCTCGGATGTAACATTTGACAACATTCCAGGCGTGTCGGTCCCTACGTCTCGGTGATAACATTACATGCGTCTATAGCGGTATATATCCTAATCTTAGGCAACCTAACATCTCGGATGTAACATTTGACAACATTCCAGGCGTGTCGGTCCCTACGTCACAGTGGAAACATTACATGCGTATATAACGTTATATATCCTAACCTAAGGCCACCTAACATCTCGTATGTAATATTTGATAACATTCCTGGCGTGTCGAACCCTACTTCTCGGAGGGAACAGCATATACGTCTATGACGTCATATATCCTAACCTAAGGCAACCTAACATCTCGGATATAACATTTGACAACATACCCGGCGTGTTGGAACCCTACGTCTCGGTGGTAACATTACGTGCGTCTATAACGTTATATATGCTAACCTAAGGCAACCTAACATCTCGGATGCAATATTTGACAACATTCCTGGCCTGTCGAACCCTACTTCTCGGAGGGAACAGTATATACGTCTATAACGTTATATATTCTAACCTAAGGCAACCTGACATCTCGGATGTAATATTCTACATCATTCCAGGCGTGTCGTACCCTACTTCTCGGATGGAACTGTATATACGTCTATAACGGTATATATCCTAATCTAAGGCAACCTAACATCTCGGATGTAACATTTGACAACATTGCAGGCATGTCGGTCCCTACGTCTCGGTGGTAAGATTATATGCGTCTATAACGTTATATATCCTAACCTAAGGCAACCTAACATCTCGGATGCAATGTTTGACAACATTCCTGGCCTGTCGAACCCTACTTCTCGGAGGGAACAGTATATACGTCTATAACGTCATATATCCTAACCTAAGGCAACCTTGCATCTCGGATGTAACATTTGACAACATTCCAGGCGTGTCGAATCCTACTTCTCGGTGGGAACAGTATATACGTCTATAACGTTATATATCCTAACGTAAGGCAACCTAACATCTCGGATGTAATATTTGACAACATGCCTGGCGTGTCGGACCCTACTTCTCGGTGGGAACAGTATATACGTCTGTAACGTCATATATCCTAACCTAAGGCAACCTAACATCTCGGATATAACATTTGACAACATTCCCGGCGTGTTGGAACCCTATGTCTCGGTGGTAACATTACGTGCGTCTATAACGTTATATATGCTAACCTAAGGCAACCTGACATCTCGGATGCAATATTTGACAACATTCCTGGCCTGTCGAACCCTACTTCTCGGAGGGAACAGCATATACGTCTATAACGACATATATCCTAACCTAAGACAACCTAACATCTCGGATATAACATTTCACAACATTCCCGGCGTGTTGGAACCCTACGTCTCGGTGGTAACATTACGTGCGTCTATAACGTTATATATGCTAACCTAAGGCAACCTAACATCTCGGATGCAATATTTGACAACATTCCTGGCCTGTCGAACCCTACTTCTCGGAGGGAACAGCATATACGTCTATAACGTCATATATCCTAACCTAAGGCAACCTAACATCTCGGATGTAACATTTGACAACATTCCAGGTTTGTCGGTCCCTACCTCTCGGTGGTAACGTTACATGCGTCTACAACGTTATATATCCTAACCTAAGGCAGCCTAACATCTTGGATGTAACATTTGACAACATTCCAGGCATGTCGGTCCCTACGCCTCGGTGGTAAGATTATATGCGTCTATAACGTTATATATCCTTATCTAAGGCAACCTAACATCTCGGATGCAATATTTGACAACACTCCTAGCCTGTCGAACCCTACTTCTCGGAGGGAACAGTATATACGTCTATAACGTTATATATCCTAACCTAAGGCAACCTGACATTTCGGATGTAATATTCTACATCATTCCAGGCGTGTCGAACCCTACTTCTCGGTGGGAACATTATATGAGTCTATAACGTTGTATATCCTAATCTAAGGCAACCTATTATCTCAGACGTAATATTTTACAATATTCCTGGCGTGTCGGTGCATACTTTTCGGTGGGAATATTATATGCGTCTATAACGGTCGATATCGTAATCTAAGGCAACCTGACATCTCGGATGCAATATTTGACAACATTCCTGGCCTGTCGAACCCTACTTCTCGGAGGGAACTGTATATACGTCAATAACGGTATATATCCTAATCTAAGGCAACCTAACATCTCGGATGTAACATTTTACCACATTCCAGGCGTGTCGGTCCCTACGTCTCGGTGGTAACATTACATGCGTCTATAACGTTATATATCCTAACCTAAGGCCACCTAACATCTCGTATGTAATATTTGACAATATTCCTGGCGTGTCGGTCCCTACGTCTCGGTGGTAACATTACATGCGTCTATAGCGGTATATATCCTAATCTTAGGCAACCTAACATCTCGGATGTAACATTTTACGACATTCCAGGCCTGTCGGTCCCTACGTCTCGGTGGTAACATTACATGCGTCTATAACGTTATATATCCTAACCTAAGGCAACCTAACATCTCGGATGCAATATTTGACAACATTCCTGGCCTGTCGAATCCTACTTCTCGGAGGGAACAGCATATACGTCTATAACGTCATATATCCTAACCTAAGGCAACCTAACATCTCGGATGTAACATTTTACAACATTCCTGGCGTGTCGGACCCTACATCTCGGTGGGAACAGTATATACGTCTGTAACGTCATATATCCTAACCTAAGGCAACCTAACATCTCGGATATAACATTTGACAACATTCCAGGCGTGTTGGAACCCTACGTCTCGGTGGTAACATTACGTGCGTCTATAACGTTATATATGCTAACCTAAGGCAACATAACATCTCGGATGCAATATTTGACAACATTCCTGGCCTGTCGAACCCTACTTCTCGGAGGGAACAGTATATACGTCTACAACGTTATATATTCTAACCTAAGGCAACCTGACATCTCGGATGTAATATTCTACATCATTCCAGGCGTGTCGTACCCTACTTCTCGGATGGAACTGTATATACGTCTATAACGGTATATATCCTAATCTAAGGCAACCTAACATCTGGGATGTAACATTTGACAACATTGCAGGCATGTCGGTCCCTACGTCTCGGTGGTAAGATTATATGCGTCTATAACGTTATATATCCTAACCTAAGGCAACCTAACATCTCGGATGCAATATTTGACAACATTCCTGGCCTGTCGAAACCTACTTCTCGGAGGGAACAGCATATACGTCTATAACGTCATTAATCCTAACCTAAGGCAACCTAACATCTCGGATGTAACATTTGACAACATTCCAGGCGTGTCGGTCCCTACGTCTCGGTGATAACATTACATGCGTCTATAGCGGTATATATCCTAATCTTAGGCAACCTAACATCTCGGATGTAACATTTGACAACATTCCAGGCGTGTCGGTCCGTACGTCACAGTGGTAACATTACATGCGTCTATAACGTTATATATCCTAACCTAAGGCAACCTAACATCTCGGATATAACATTTGACAACATTCCAGGCATGTTGGAACCCTACGTCTCGGTGGTAACATTACGTGCGTCTATAACGTTATATATGCTAACCTAAGGCAACATAACATCTCGGATGCAATATTTGACAACATTCCTGGCCTGTCGAACCCTACTTCTCGGAGGGAACAGTATATACGTCTATAACGGTATATATCCTAATCTAAGGCAACCTAACATCTCGGATGCAATATTTGACAACATTCCTGGCCTGTAGAACCCTACTCCTCGGAGGGAACAGTATATACGTCTGTAACGACATATATCCTAACCTAAGACAACCTAACATCCCGGATGTAACATTTTACCACATTCCAGGCGTGTCGGTCCCTACGTCACGGTGGTAACATTACATGCGTCTATACCGTTATATATCCTAACCTAAGGCAACCTAACATCTCGGATGCAATATTTGACAACATTCCTGGCCTGTCGAATCCTACTTCTCGGAGGGAACAGCATATACGTCTATAACGTCATATATCCTAACCTAAGGCAACCTAACATCTCGGATGTAACATTTTACAACATTCCTGGCGTGTCGGACCCTACTTCTCGGTGGGAACAGTATATACGTCTGTAACGTCATATATCCTAACCTAAGGCAACCTAACATCTCGGATATAACATTTGACAACATTCCAGGCGTGTTGGAACCCTACGTCTCGGTGGTAACATTACGTGCGTCTATAACGTTATATATGCTAACCTAAGGCAACATAACATCTCGGATGCAATATTTGACAACATTCCTGGCCTGTCGAACCCTACTTCTCGGAGGGAACAGTATATACGTCTATAACGTTATATATTCTAACCTAAGGCAACCTGACATCTCGGATGTAATATTCTACATCATTCCAGGCGTGTCGTACCCTACTTCTCGGATGGAACTGTATATACGTCTATAACGGTATATATCCTAATCTAAGGCAACCTAACATCTGGGATGTAACATTTGACAACATTGCAGGCATGTCGGTCCCTACGTCTCGGTGGTAAGATTATCTGCGTCTATAACGTTATATATCCTAACCTAAGGCAACCTAACATCTCGGATGCAATATTTGACAACATTCCTGGCCTGTCGAATCCTACTTCTCGGAGGGAACAGCATATACGTCTATAACGTCATATATCCTAACCTAAGGCAACCTAACATCTCGGATGTAACATTTTACAACATTCCTGGCGTGTCGGACCCTACTTCTCGGTGGGAACAGCATATACGTCTATAACGACATATATCCTAACCTAAGACAACCTAACATCTCGGATATAACATTTCACAACATTCCCGGCGTGTTGGAACCCTACGTCTCGGTGGTAACATTACGTGCGTCTATAACGTTATATATGCTAACCTAAGGCAACCTAACATCTCGGATGCAATATTTGACAACATTCCTGGCCTGTCGAACCCTACTTCTCGGAGGGAACAGCATATACGTCTATAACGTCATATATCCTAACCTAAGGCAACCTAACATCTCGGATGTAACATTTGACAACATTCCAGGTTTGTCGGTCCCTACGTCTCGGTGGTAACGTTACATGCGTCTACAACGTTATATATCCTAACCTAAGGCAACCTAACATCTTGGATGGAACATTTGACAACATTCCAGGCATGTCGGTCCCTACGCCTCGGTGGTAAGATTATATGCGTCTATAACGTTATATATCCTTATTTAAGGCAACCTAACATCTCGGATGCAATATTTGACAACACTCCTAGCCTGTCGAACCCTACTTCTCGGAGGGAACAGTATATACCTATATAACGTTATATATCCTAACCTAAGGCAACCTGACATTTCGGATGTTATATTCTACATCATTCCAGGCGTGTCGAACCCTACTTCTCGGTGGTAACATTACATGCGTCTATAACGTTATATATCCTAACCTAAGGCCACCTAACATCTCGTATGTAATATTTGACAATACTCCTGGCGTGTCGGTCCCTACGTCTCGGTGGTAACATTACATGCGTCTATAGCGGTATATATCCTAATCTTAGGCAACCTAACATCTCGGATGTAACATTTTACGACATTCCAGGCCTGTCGGTCCCTACGTCTCGGTGGTAACATTACATGCGTCTATAACGTTATATATCCTAACCTAAGGCAACCTAACATCTCGGATGTAATATTTGACAACATTCCTGGCGTGTCGGACCCTACTTCTCGGTGGGAACAGTATATACGTCTGTAACGTCATATATCCTAACCTAAGGCAACCTAACATCTCGGATATAACATTTGACAACATTCCAGGCGTGTTGGAACCCTACGTCTCGGTGGTAACATTACGTGCGTCTATAACGTTATATATGCTAACCTAAGGCAACATAACATCTCGGATGCAATATTTGACAACATTCCTGGCCTGTCGAACACTACTTCTCGGAGGGAACAGTATATACGTCTATAACGGTATATATCCTAATCTAACGCAACCTAACATCTCGGATGCAATATTTGACATCATTCCTGGCCTGTAGAACCCTACTCCTCGGAGGGAACAGTATATTCGTCTGTAACGACATATATCCTAACCTAAGACAATCTAACATCCCGGATGTAACATTTGACAACATTCCAGGCGTGTCGGTCCCTACGTCTCGGTGGTAACATTACATGCGTCTATAACGTTATATATCCTAACCTAAGGCAACCTAACATCTCGGATGCAATATTTGAAAACATTCCTGGCCTGTCGAATCCTACTTCTCGGAGGGAACAGCATATACGTCTATAACGTCATATATCCTAACCTAAGGCAACCTAACATCTCGGATGTAACATTTTACAACATTCCTGGCGTGTCGGACCCTACATCTCGGTGGGAACAGTATATACGTCTGTAACGTCATATATCCTAACCTAAGGCAACCTAACATCTCGGATATAACATTTGACAACATTCCAGGCGTGTTGGAACCCTACGTCTCGGTGGTAACATTACGTGCGTCTATAACGTTATATATGCTAACCTAAGGCAACATAACATCTCGGATGCAATATTTGACAACATTCCTGGCCTGTCGAACCCTACTTCTCGGAGGGAACAGTATATACGTCTACAACGTTATATATTCTAACCTAAGGCAACCTGACATCTCGGATGTAATATTCTACATCATTCCAGGCGTGTCGTACCCTACTTCTCGGATGGAACTGTATATACGTCTATAACGGTATATATCCTAATCTAAGGCAACCTAACATCTGGGATGTAACATTTGACAACATTGCAGGCATGTCGGTCCCTACGTCTCGGTGGTAAGATTATATGCGTCTATAACGTTATATATCCTAACCTAAGGCAACATAACATCTCGGATGCAATATTTGACAACATTCCTGGCCTGTCGAACCCTACTTCTCGGAGGGAACAGTATATACGTCTATAACGGTATATATCCTAATCTAACGCAACCTAACATCTCGGATGCAATATTTGACATCATTCCTGGCCTGTAGAACCCTACTCCTCGGAGGGAACAGTATATACGTCTGTAACGACATATATCCTAACCTAAGACAACCTAACATCTCGGATGTAACATTTGACAACATTCCAGGCGTGTCGGACCCTACGTCTCGGTGGTAACATTACATGCGTCTATAACGTTATATATCCTAACCTAAGGCAACCTAACATCTCGGATGCAATATTTGACAACATTCCTGGCCTGTCGAATCCTACTTCTCGGAGGGAACAGCATATACGTCTATAACGTCATATATCCTAACCTAAGGCAACCTAACATCTCGGATGTAACATTTTACAACATTCCTGGCGTGTCGGACCCTACTTCTCGGTGGGAACAGTATATACGTCTGTAACGTCATATATCCTAACCTAAGGCAACCTAACATCTCGGATATAACATTAGACAACATTCCAGGCGTGTTGGAACCCTACGTCTCGGTGGTAACATTACGTGCGTCTATAACGTTATATATGCTAACCTAAGGCAACATAACATCTCGGATGCAATATTTGACAACATTCCTGGCCTGTCGAACCCTACTTCTCGGAGGGAACAGTATATACGTCTATAACGGTATATATCCTAATCTAAGGCAACCTAACATCTCGGATGCAATATTTGACAACATTCCTGGCCTGTAGAACCCTACTCCTCGGAGGGAACAGTATATACGTCTGTAACGACATATATCCTAACCTAAGACAACCTAACATCCCGGATGTAACATTTTACCACATTCCAGGCGTGTCGGTCCCTACGTCTCGGTGGTAACGTTACATGCGTCTATAACGTTATATATCCTAACCTAAGGCAACCTAACATCTCGGATGCAATATTTGACAACATTCCTGGCCTGTCGAAACCTACTTCTCGGAGGGAACAGCATATACGTCTATAACGTCATTAATCCTAACCTAGGACAACCTAACATCCCGGATGTAACATTTGACAACATTCCAGGCGTGTCGGTCCCTACGTCTCGGTGATAACATTACATGCGTCTATACCGTTATATATCCTAACCTAAGGCAACCTAACATCTCGGATGCAATATTTGACAACATTCCTGGCCTGTCGAATCCTACTTCTCGGAGGGAACAGCATATACGTCTATAACGTCATATATCCTAACCTAAGGCAACCTAACATCTCGGATGTAACATTTTACAACATTCCTGGCGTGTCGGACCCTACTTCTCGGTGGGAACATTATATGAGTCTATAACGTTGTATATCCTAATCTAAGGCAACCTATTATCTCAGACGTAATATTTTACAATATTCCTGGCGTGTCGGTGCATACTTTTCGGTGGGAATATTATATGCGTCTATAACGGTCGATATCGTAATCTAAGGCAACCTGACATCTCGGATGCAATATTTGACAACATTCCTGGCCTGTCGAACCCTACTTCTCGGAGGGAACTGTATATACGTCAATAACGGTATATATCCTAATCTAAGGCAACCTAACATCTCGGATGTAACATTTTACCACATTCCAGGCGTGTCGGTCCCTACGTCTCGGTGGTAACATTACAAGCGTCTATAACGTTATATATCCTAACCTAAGGCCACCTAACATCTCGTATGTAATATTTGACAATATTCCTGGCGTGTCGGTCCCTACGTCTCGGTGGTAACATTACATGCGTCTATAGCGGTATATATCCTAATCTTAGGCAACCTAACATCTCGGATGTAACATTTTACGACATTCCAGGCCTGTCGGTCCCTACGTCTCGGTGGTAACATTACATGCGTCTATAACGTTATATATCCTAACCTAAGGCAACCTAACATCTCGGATGCAATATTTGACAACATTCCTGGCCTGTCGAATCCTACTTCTCGGAGGGAACAGCATATACGTCTATAACGTCATATATCCTAACCTAAGGCAACCTAACATCTCGGATGTAACATTTTACAACATTCCTGGCGTGTCGGACCCTACTTCTCGGTGGGAACAGTATATACGTCTGTAACGTCATACATCCTAACCTAAGGCAACCTAACATCTCGGATATAACATTTGACAACATTCCCGGCGTGTTGGAACCCTGTGTCTCGGTGGTAACATTACGTGCGTCTATAACGTTATATATGCTAACCTAAGGCAACCTAACATCTCGGATGCAATATTTGACAACATTCCTGGCCTGTCGAACCCTACTTCTCGGAGGGAACAGCATATACGTCTATAACGACATATATCCTAACCTAAGACAACCTAACATCTCGGATATAACATTTCACAACATTCCCGGCGTGTTGGAACCCTACGTCTCGGTGGTAACATTACGTGCGTCTATAACGTTATATATGCTAACCTAAGGCAACCTAACATCTCGGATGCAATATTTGACAACATTCCTGGCCTGTCGAACCCTACTTCTCGGAGGGAACAGCATATACGTCTATAACGTCATATATCCTAACCTAAGGCAACCTAACATCTCGGATGTAACATTTGACAACATTCCAGGTTTGTCGGTCCCTACGTCTCGGTGGTAACGTTACATGCGTCTACAACGTTATATATCCTAACCTAAGGCAGCCTAACATCTTGGATGGAACATTTGACAACATTCCAGGCATGTCGGTCCCTACGCCTCGGTGGTAAGATTATATGCGTCTATAACGTTATATATCCTTATCTAAGGCAACCTAACATCTCGGATGCAATATTTGACAACACTCCTAGCCTGTCGAACCCTACTTCTCGGAGGGAACAGTATATACCTCTATAACGTTATATATCCTAACCTAAGGCAACCTGACATTTCGGATGTTATATTCTACATCATTCCAGGCGTGTCGAACCCTACTTCTCGGTGGTAACATTACATGCGTCTATAACGTTATATATCCTAACCTAAGGCCTCCGAACATCTCGTATGTAATATTTGACAATACTCCTGGCGTGTCGGTCCCTACGTCTCGGTGGTAACATTACATGCGTCTATAGCGGTATATATCCTAATCTTAGGCAACCTAACATCTCGGATGTAACATTTTACGACATTCCAGGCCTGTCGGTCCCTACGTCTCGGTGGTAACATTACATGCGTCTATAACGTTATATATCCTAACCTAAGGCAACCTAACACCTCGGATGTAATATTTGACAACATTCCTGGCGTGTCGGACCCTACTTCTCGGTGGGAACAGTATATACGTCTGTAACGTCATATATCCTAACCTAAGGCAACCTAACATCTCGGATATAACATTTGACAACATTCCAGGCGTGTTGGAACCCTACGTCTCGGTGGTAACATTACGTGCGTCTATAACGTTATATATGCTAACCTAAGGCAACATAACATCTCGGATGCAATATTTGACAACATTCCTGGCCTGTCGAACACTACTTCTCGGAGGGAACAGTATATACGTCTATAACGGTATATATCCTAATCTAACGCAACCTAACATCTCGGATGCAATATTTGACATCATTCCTGGCCTGTAGAACCCTACTCCTCGGAGGGAACAGTATATACGTCTGTAACGACATATATCCTAACCTAAGACAACCTAACATCCCGGATGTAACATTTGACAACATTCCAGGCGTGTCGGTCCCTACGTCTCGGTGGTAACATTACATGCGTCTATAACGTTATATATCCTAACCTAAGGCAACCTAACATCTCGGATGCAATATTTGACAACATTCCTGGCCTGTCGAATCCTACTTCTCGGAGGGAACAGCATATACGTCTATAACGTCATATATCCTAACCTAAGGCAACCTAACATCTCGGATGTAACATTTTACAACATTCCTGGCGTGTCGGACCCTACATCTCGGTGGGAACAGTATATACGTCTGTAACGTCATATATCCTAACCTAAGGCAACCTAACATCTCGCATATAACATTTGACAACATTCCAGGCGTGTTGGAACCCTACGTCTCGGTGGTAACATTACGTGCGTCTATAACGTTATATATGCTAACCTAAGGCAACATAACATCTCGGATGCAATATTTGACAACATTCCTGGCCTGTCGAACCCTACTTCTCGGAGGGAACAGTATATACGTCTACAACGTTATATATTCTAACCTAAGGCAACCTGACATCTCGGATGTAATATTCTACATCATTCCAGGCGTGTCGTACCCTACTTCTCGGATGGAACTGTATATACGTCTATAACGGTATATATCCTAATCTAAGGCAACCTAACATCTGGGATGTAACATTTGACAACATTGCAGGCATGTCGGTCCCTACGTCTCGGTGGTAAGATTATATGCGTCTATAACGTTATATATCCTAACCTAAGGCAACCTAACATCTCGGATGCAATATTTGACAACATTCCTGGCCTGTCGAAACCTACTTCTCGGAGGGAACAGCATATACGTCTATAACGTCATTAATCCTAACCTAAGGCAACCTAACATCTCGGATGTAACATTTGACAACATTCCAGGCGTGTCGGTCCCTACGTCTCGGTGATAACATTACATGCGTCTATAGCGGTATATATCCTAATCTTAGGCAACCTAACATCTCGGATGTAACATTTGACAACATTCCAGGCGTGTCGGTCCCTACGTCACAGTGGTAACATTACATGCGTCTATAACGTTATATATCCTAACCTAAGGCAACCTAACATCTCGGATATAACATTTGACAACATTCCAGGCGTGTTGGAACCCTACGTCTCGGTGGTAACATTACGTGCGTCTATAACGTTATATATGCTAACCTAAGGCAACATAACATCTCGGATGCAATATTTGACAACATTCCTGGCCTGTCGAACCCTACTTCTCGGAGGGAACAGTATATACGTCTATAACGGTATATATCCTAATCTAAGGCAACCTAACATCTCGGATGCAATATTTGACAACATTCCTGGCCTGTAGAACCCTACTCCTCGGAGGGAACAGTATATACGTCTGTAACGACATATATCCTAACCTAAGACAACCTAACATCCCGGATGTAACATTTTACCACATTCCAGGCGTGTCGGTCCCTACGTCTCGGTGGTAACGTTACATGCGTCTATAACGTTATATATCCTAACCTAAGGCAACCTAACATCTCGGATGCAATATTTGACAACATTCCTGGCCTGTCGAAACCTACTTCTCGGAGGGGACAGCATATACGTCTATAACGTCATTAATCCTAACCTTAGACAACCTAACATCCCGGATGTAACATTTGACAACATTCCAGGCGTGTCGGTCCCTACGTCTCGGTGGTAACATTACATGCGTCTATACCGTTATATATCCTAACCTAAGGCAACCTAACATCTCGGATGCAGTATTTGACAACATTCCTGGCCTGTCGAATCCTACTTCTCGGAGGGAACAGCATATACGTCTATAACGTCATATATCCTAACCTAAGGCAACCTAACATCTCGGATGTAACATTTTACAACATTCCTGGCGTGTCGGACCCTACTTCTCGGTGGGAACAGTATATACGTCTGTAACGTCATATATCCTAACCTAAGGCAACCTAACATCTCGGATATAACATTTGACAACATTCCAGGCGTGTTGGAACCCTACGTCTCGGTGGTAACATTACGTGCGTCTATAACGTTATATATGCTAACCTAAGGCAACATAACATCTCGGATGCAATATTTGACAACATTCCTGGCCTGTCGAACCCTACTTCTCGGAGGGAACAGTATATACGTCTATAACGTTATATATTCTAACCTAAGGCAACCTGACATCTCGGATGTAATATTCTACATCATTCCAGGCGTGTCGTACCCTACTTCTCGGATGGAACTGTATATACGTCTATAACGGTATATATCCTAATCTAAGGCAACCTAACATCTGGGATGTAACATTTGACAACATTGCAGGCATGTCGGCCCCTACGTCTCGGTGGTAAGATTATCTGCGTCTATAACGTTATATATCCTAACCTAAGGCAACCTAACATCTCGGATGCAATATTTGACAACATTCCTGGCCTGTCGAATCCTACTTCTCGGAGGGAACAGCATATACGTCTATAACGTCATATATCCTAACCTAAGGCAACCTAACATCTCGGATGTAACATTTTACAACATTCCTGGCGTGTCGGACCCTACTTCTCGGTGGGAACAGTATATACGTCTGTAACGTCATATATCCTAACCTAAGGCAACCTAACATCTCGGATATAACATTTGACAACATTCCCGGCGTGTTGGAACCCTATGTCTCGGTGGTAACATTACGTGCGTCTATAACGTTATATATGCTAACCTAAGGCAACCTAACATCTCGGATGCAATATTTGACAACATTCCTGGCCTGTCGAACCCTACTTCTCGGAGGGAACAGCATATACGTCTATAACGACATATATCCTAACCTAAGACAACCTAACATCTCGGATATAACATTTCACAACATTCCCGGCGTGTTGGAACCCTACGTCTCGGTGGTAACATTACGTGCGTCTATAACGTTATATATGCTAACCTAAGGCAACCTAACATCTCGGATGCAATATTTGACAACATTCCTGGCCTGTCGAACCCTACTTCTCGGAGGGAACAGCATATACGTCTATAACGTCATATATCCTAACCTAAGGCAACCTAACATCTCGGATGTAACATTTGACAACATTCCAGGTTTGTCGGTCCCTACGTCTCGGTGGTAACGTTACATGCGTCTACAACGTTATATATCCTAACCTAAGGCAACCTAACATCTTGGATGGAACATTTGACAACATTCCAGGCATGTCGGTCCCTACGCCTCGGTGGTAAGATTATATGCGTCTATAACGTTATATATCCTTATTTAAGGCAACCTAACATCTCGGATGCAATATTTGACAACACTCCTAGCCTGTCGAACCCTACTTCTCGGAGGGAACAGTATATACCTCTATAACGTTATATATCCTAACCTAAGGCAACCTGACATTTCGGATGTTATATTCTACATCATTCCAGGCGTGTCGAACCCTACTTCTCGGTGGTAACATTACATGCGTCTATAACGTTATATATCCTAACCTAAGGCCACCTAATATCTCGTATGTAATATTTGACAATACTCCTGGCGTGTCGGTCCCTACGTCTCGGTGGTAACATTACATGCGTCTATAGCGGTATATATCCTAATCTTAGGCAACCTAACATCTCGGATGTAACATTTTACGACATTCCAGGCCTGTCGGACCCTACGTCTCGGTGGTAACATTACATGCGTCTATAACGTTATATATCCTAACCTAAGGCAACCTAACATCTCGGATGTAATATTTGACAACATTCCTGGCGTGTCGGACCCTACTTCTCGGTGGGAACAGTATATATGTCTGTAACGTCATATATCCTAACCTAAGGCAACCTAACATCTCGGATATAACATTTGACAACATTCCCGGCGTGTTGGAACCCTATGTCTCGGTGGTAACATTACGTGCGTCTATAACGTTATATATGCTAACCTAAGGCAACCTAACATCTCGGATGCAATATTTGACAACATTCCTGGCCTGTCGAACCCTACTTCTCGGAGGGAACAGCATATACGTCTATTACGACATATATCCTAACCTAAGACAACCTAACATCCCGGATGTAACATTTGACAACATTCCAGGCGTGTCGGTCCCTACGTCTCGGTGGTAACGTTACATGCATCTATAACGTTATATATCCTAACCTAAGGCAACCTAACATCTCGGATGCAATATTTGACAACATTCCGGGCCTGTCGAATCCTACTTCTCGGAGGGAACAGCATATACGTCTATAACGTCATATATCCTAACCTAAGGCAACCTAACATCTCGGATGCAATATTTGACAACATTCCTGGCCTGTCGAACCCTACTTCTCGGAGGGAACAGCATATACGTCTATAACGTCATATATCCTAATCTTAGGCAACCTAACATCTCGGATGTAACATTTGACAACATTCCAGGTGTGTCGGTCCCTACGTCTCGGTGGTAACGTTACATGCGTCTACAACGTTATATATCCTAACCTAAGGCAACCTAACATCTTGGATGTAACATTTGACAACATTCCAGGCATGTCGGTCCCTACGTCTCGGTGGTAACATTATATGCGTCTATAACGTTATATATCCTTATCTAAGGCAACCTAACATCTCGGATGCAACATTTGACAACATTCCTAGCCTGTCGAACCCTACTTCTCGGAGGGAACAGTATATACGTCTATAACGTTATATATCCTAACCTAAGGCAACCTGACATCTCGGATGTAATATTCTACATCATTCCAGGCGTGTCGAACCCTACTTCTCGGTGGGAACATTATATGAGTCTATAACGTTGTATATCCTAATCTAAGGCAACCTATTATCTCAGACGTAATATTTTACAATATTCCTGGCGTGTCGGTGCATACTTTTCGGTGGGAATATTATATGCGTCTATAACGGTCGATATCGTAATCTAAGGCAACCTAACATCTCGGATGCAATATTTGACAACATTCCTGGCCTGTAGAACCCTACTTCTCGGAGGGAACAGCATATACGTCTATAACGTCATATATCCTAACTTAAGGCAACCTAACTTCTCGGATATAACATTTGACAACATACCCGGCGTGTTGGAACCCTACGTCTCGGTGGTAACATTACGTGCGTCTATAACGTTATATATGCTAACCTAAGGCAACCTAACATCTCGGATGCAATATTTGACAACATTCCTGGCCTGTCGAACCCTACTTCTCGGAGGGAACAGTATATACCTCTATAACGTTATATATTCTAACCTAAGGCAACCTGACATCTCGGATGTAATATTCTACATCATTCCAGGCGTGTCGTACCCTACTTCTCGGATGGAGCTGTATATACGTCTATAACGGTATATATCCTAATCTAAGGCAACCTAACATCTCGGATGTAACATTTGACAACATTGCAGGCATGTCGGTCCCTACGTCTCGGTGGTAAGATTATATGCGTCTATAACGTTATATATCCTAACCTAAGGCAACCTAACATCTCGGATGCAATATTTGACAACATTCCTGGCCTGTCGAACCCTACTTCTCGGAGGGAACAGTATATACGTCTATAACGTCATATATCCTAACCTAAGGCAACCTTACATCTCGGATGTAACATTTGACAACATTCCAGGCGTGTCGCATCCTACTTCTCGGTGGGAACAGTATATACGTCTATAACGTTATATATCCTAACGTAAGGCAACCTAACATCTCGGATGTAATATTTGACAACATGCCTGGCGTGTCGGACCCTACTTCTCGGTGGGAACAGTATATACGTCTGTAACGTCATATATCCTAACCTAAGGCAACCTAACATCTCGGATATAACATTTGACAACATTCCCGGCGTGTTGGAACCCTATGTCTCGGTGGTAACATTACGTGCGTCTATAACGTTATATATGCTAACCTAAGGCAACCTAACATCTCGGATGCAATATTTGACAACATTCCTGGCCTGTCGAACCCTACTTCTCGGAGGGAACAGCATATACGTCTATAACGACATATATCCTAACCTAAGACAACCTAACATCTCGGATATAACATTTCACAACATTCCCGGCGTGTTGGAACCCTACGTCTCGGTGGTAACATTACGTGCGTCTATAACGTTATATATGCTAACCTAAGGCAACCTAACATCTCGGATGCAATATTTGACAACACTCCTAGCCTGTCGAACCCTACTTCTCGGTGGGAACAGTATATACGTCTATAACGTTATATATCCTAACCTAAGGCAACCTGACATTTCGGATGTAATATTCTACATCATTCCAGGCGTGTCGAACCCTACTTCTCGGTGGGAACATTATACGAGTCTATAACGTTGTATATCCTAATCTAAGGCAACCTATTATCTCAGACGTAATATTTTACAATATTCCTGGCGTGTCGGTGCATACTTTTCGGTGGGAATATTATATGCGTCTATAACGGTCGATATCGTAATCTAAGGCAACCTGACATCTCGGATGCAATATTTGACAACATTCCTGGCCTGTCGAACCCTACTTCTCGGAGGGAACTGTATATACGTCATTAACGGTATATATCCTAATCTAAGGCAACCTAACATCTCGGATGTAACATTTTACCACATTCCAGGCGTGTCGGTCCCTACGTCTCGGTGGTAACATTACATGCGTCTATAACGTTATATATCCTAACCTAAGGCCACCTAACATCTCGTATGTAATATTTGACAATATTCCTGGCGTGTCGGTCCCTACGTCTCGGTGGTAACATTACATGCGTCTATAGCGGTATATATCCTAATCTTAGGCAACCTAACATCTCGGATGTAACATTTTACGACATTCCAGGCCTGTCGGTCCCTACGTCTCGGTGGTAACATTACATGCGTCTATAACGTTATATATCCTAACCTAAGGCAACCTAACATCTCGGATGTAATATTTGACAACATTCCTGGCGTGTCGGACCCTACTTCTCGGTGGGAACAGTATATACGTCTGTAACGTCATATATCCTAACCTAAGGCAACCTAACATCTCGGATATAACATTTGACAACATTCCAGGCGTGTTGGAACCCTACGTCTCGGTGGTAACATTACGTGCGTCTATAACGTTATATATGCTAACCTAAGGCAACATAACATCTCGGATGCAATATTTGACAACATTTCTGGCCTGTCGAACCCTACTTCTCGGAGGGAACATTATATACGTCTATAACGGTATATATCCTAATCTAAGGCAACCTAACATCTCGGATGCAATATTTGACAACATTCCAGGCGTGTCGGTCCCTACGTCACAGTGGTAACATTACATGCGTCTATAACGTTATATATCCTAACCTAAGGCCACCTAACATCTCGTGTGTAATATTTGATAACATTCCTGGCGTGTCGAACCCTACTTCTCGGAGGGAACAGCATATACGTCTATAACGTCATATATCCTAACCTAAGGCAACCTAACATCTCGGATATAACATTTGACAACATACCCGGCGTGTTGGAACCCTACGTCTCGGTGGTAACATTACGTGCGTCTATAACGTTATATATGCTAACCTAAGGCAACCTAACATCTCGGATGCAATATTTGACAACATTCCTGGCCTGTCGAACCCTACTTCTCGGAGGGAACAGTATATACGTCTATAACGTTATATATTCTAACCTAAGGCAACCTGACATCTCGGATGTAATATTCCACATCATTCCAGGCGTGTCGTACCCTACTTCTCGGATGGAACTGTATATACGTCTATAACGTCATATATCCTAACCTAAGGCAACCTTACATCTCGGATGTAACATTTGACAACATTCCAGGCGTGTCGAATCCTACTTCTCGGTGGGAACAGTATATACGTCTATAACGTTATATATCCTAACGTAAGGCAACCTAACATCTCGGATGTAATATTTGACAACATTCCTGGCGTGTCGGACCCTACTTCTCGGTGGGAACAGTATATACGTCTGTAACGTCATATATCCTAACCTAAGGCAACCTAACATCTCGGATATAACATTTGACAACATTCCCGGCGTGTTGGAACCCTATGTCTCGGTGGTAACATTACGTGCGTCTATAACGTTATATATGCTAACCTAAGGCAACCTAACATCTCGGATGCAATATTTGACAACATTCCTGGCCTGCCGAACCCTACTTCTCGGAGGGAACAGCATATACGTCTATAACGTCATATATCCTAATCTTAGGCAACCTAACATCTCGGATGTAACATTTGACAACATTCCAGGTGTGTCGGTCCCTACGTCTCGGTGGTAACGTTACATGCGTCTACAACGTTATATATCCTAACCTAAGGCAACCTAACATCTTGGATGTAACATTTGACAACATTCCAGGCATGTCGGTCCCTACGTCTCGGTGGTAACATTATATGCGTCTATAACGTTATATATCCTTATCTAAGGCAACCTAACATCTCGGATGCAACATTTGACAACATTCCTAGCCTGTCGAACCCTACTTCTCGGAGGGAACAGTATATACGTCTATAACGTTATATATTCTAACCTAAGGCAACCTGACATCTCGGATGTAATATTCTACATCATTCCAGGCGTGTCGAACCCTACTTCTCGGTGGGAACATTATATGCGTCTATAACGTTGTATATCCTAATCTAAGGCAACCTATTATCTCAGACGTAATATTTTACAATATTCCTGGCGTGTCGGTGTATACTTTTCGGTGGGAATATTATATGCGTCTATAACGGTCGATATCGTAATCTAATGCAACCTAACATCTCGGATGCAATATTTGACAACATTCCTGGCCTGTCGAACCCTACTTCTCGGAGCGAACTGTATATACGTCTATAACTGTATATATCCTAATCTAAGGCAACCTAACATCTCGGATGTAACATTTGACAACATTCCAGGCGTGTCGGTCCCTACGTCTCGGTGGTAACATTACATGCGTCTATGACGTTATATATCCTAACCTAAGGCAACCTAACATCTAGGATGCAATATTTGACAACATTCCTGGCCTGTCGAACCCTACTTCTCGGAGGGAACAGCATATACGTCTATTACGACATATATCCTAACCTAAGACAACCTAACATCCCGGATGTAACATTTGACAACATTCCAGGCGTGTCGGTCCCTACGTCTCGGTGGTAACGTTACATGCATCTATAACGTTATATATCCTAACCTAAGGCAACCTAACATCTCGGATGCAATATTTGACAACATTCCGGGCCTGTCGAATCCTACTTCTCGGAGGGAACAGCATATACGTCTATAACGTCATATATCCTAACCTAAGGCAACCTAACATCTCGGATGCAATATTTGACAACATTCCTGGCCTGTCGAACCCTACTTCTCGGAGGGAACAGCATATACGTCTATAACGTCATATATCCTAATCTTAGGCAACCTAACATCTCGGATGTAACATTTGACAACATTCCAGGTGTGTCGGTCCCTACGTCTCGGTGGTAACGTTACATGCGTCTACAACGTTATATATCCTAACCTAAGGCAACCTAACATCTTGGATGTAACATTTGACAACATTCCAGGCATGTCGGTCCCTACGTCTCGGTGGTAACATTATATGCGTCTATAACGTTATATATCCTTATCTAAGGCAACCTAACATCTCGGATGCAACATTTGACAACATTCCTAGCCTGTCGAACCCTACTTCTCGGAGGGAACAGTATATACGTCTATAACGTTATATATCCTAACCTAAGGCAACCTGACATCTCGGATGTAATATTCTACATCATTCCAGGCGTGTCGAACCCTACTTCTCGGTGGGAACATTATATGAGTCTATAACGTTGTATATCCTAATCTAAGGCAACCTATTATCTCAGACGTAATATTTTACAATATTCCTGGCGTGTCGGTGCATACTTTTCGGTGGGAATATTATATGCGTCTATAACGGTCGATATCGTAATCTAAGGCAACCTAACATCTCGGATGCAATATTTGACAACATTCCTGGCCTGTCGAACCCTACTTCTCGGAGGGAACTGTATATACGTCTATAACGGTATACATCCTAATCTAAGGCAACCT
Source organism: Xylocopa violacea (assembly GCA_963969225.1). NCBI lineage: Eukaryota > Metazoa > Arthropoda > Insecta > Hymenoptera > Apidae > Xylocopa > Xylocopa violacea. Next base: position 4,427,134 of record CAXAJV010000014.1, on the reverse strand, counting down.
AACATCTCGGATGCAATATTTGACAACATTCCTGGCCTGTAGAACCCTACTCCTCGGAGGGAACAGTATATACGTCTGTAACGACATATATCCTAACCTAAGACAACCTAACATCCCGGATGTAACATTTGACAACATTCCAGGCGTGTCGGTCCCTACGTCTCGGTGGTAACGTTACATGCGTCTATAACGTTATATATCCTAACCTAAGGCAACCTAACATCTCGGATGCAATATTTGACAACATTCCTGGCCTGTCGCAACCTACTTCTCGGAGGGAACAGCATATACGTCTATAACGTCATTAATCCTAACCTAAGGCAACCTAACATCTCGGATGTAACATTTGACAACATTCCAGGCGTGTCGGTCCCTACGTCTCGGTGATAACATTACATGCGTCTATAGCGGTATATATCCTAATCTTAGGCAACCTAACATCTCGGATGTAACATTTGACAACATTCCAGGCGTGTCGGTCCCTACGTCATAGTGGTAACATTACATGCGTCTATAACGTTATATATCCTAACCTAAGGCCACCTAACATCTCGTGTGTAATATTTGATAACATTCCTGGCGTGTCGAACCCTACTTCTCGGAGGGAACAGCATATACGTCTATAACGTCATATATCCTAACCTAAGGCAACCTAACATCTCGGATATAACATTTGACAACATACCCGGCGTGTTGGAACCCTACGTCTCGGTGGTAACATTACGTGCGTCTATAACGTTATATATGCTAACCTAAGGCAACCTAACATCTCGGATGCAATATTTGACAACATTCCTGGCCTGTCGAACCCTACTTCTCGGAGGGAACAGTATATACGTCTAAAACGTTATATATTCTAACCTAAGGCAACCTGACATCTCGGATGTAATATTCTACATCATTCCAGGCGTGTCGTACCCTACTTCTCGGATGGAACTGTATATACGTCTATAACGGTATATATCCTAATCTAAGGCAACCTAACATCTCGGATGTAACATTTGACAACATTGCAGGCATGTCGGTCCCTACGTCTCGGTGGTAAGATTATATGCGTCTATAACGTTATATATCCTAACCTAAGGCAACCTAACATCTCGGATGCAATATTTGACAACATTCCTGGCCTGTCGAACCCTACTTCTCGGAGGGAACAGTATATACGTCTATAACGTCATATATCCTAACCTAAGGCACCCTTACATCTCGGATGTAACATTTGACAACATTCCCGGCGTGTTGGAACCCTATGTCTCGGTGGTAACATTACGTGCGTCTATAACGTTATATATGCTAACCTAAGGCAACCTAACATCTCGGATGCAATATTTGACAACATTTCTGGCCTGTCGAACCCTACTTCTCGGAGGGAACAGCATATACGTCTATAACGTCATATATCCTAATCTTAGGCAACCTAACATCTCGGATGTAACATTTGACAACATTCCCGGCGTGTTGGAACCCTACGTCTCGGTGGTAACATTACGTGCGTCTATAACGTTATATATGCTAACCTAAGGCAACCTAACATCTCGGATGCAATATTTGACAACATTCCTGGCCTGTCGAACCCTACTTCTCGGAGGGAACAGCATATACGTCTATAACGTCATATATCCTAACCTAAGGCAACCTAACATCTCGGATATAACATTTGACAACATACCCGGCGTGTTGGAACCCTACGTCTCGGTGGTAACATTACGTGCGTCTATAACGTTATATATGCTAACCTAAGGCAACCTAACATCTCGGATGCAATATTTGACAACATTCCTGGCCTGTCGAACCCTACTTCTCGGAGGGAACAGTATATACGTCTAAAACGTTATATATTCTAACCTAAGGCAACCTGACATCTCGGATGTAATATTCTACATCATTCCAGGCGTGTCGTACCCTACTTCTCGGATGGAACTGTATATACGTCTATAACGGTATATATCCTAATCTAAGGCAACCTAACATCTCGGATGTAACATTTGACAACATTGCAGGCATGTCGGTCCCTACGTCTCGGTGGTAAGATTATATGCGTCTATAACGTTATATATCCTAACCTAAGGCAACGTAACATCTCGGATGCAATATTTGACAACATTCCTGGCCTGTCGAACCCTACTTCTCGGAGGGAACAGTATATACGTCTATAACGTCATATATCCTAACCTAAGGCAACCTTACATCTCGGATGTAACATTTGACAACATTCCAGGCGTGTCGAATCCTACTTCTCGGTGGGAACAGTATATACGTCTATAACGTTATATATCCTAACGTAAGGCAACCTAACATCTCGCATGTAATATTTGACAACATTCCTGGCGTGTCGGACCCTACTTCTCGGTGGGAACAGTATATACGTCTGTAACGTCATATATCCTAACCTAAGGCAACCTAACATCTCGGATGTAATATTCTACTACATTCCCGGCGTGTTGGAACCCTATGTCTCGGTGGTAACATTACGTGCGTCTATAACGTTATATATGCTAACCTAAGGCAACCTAACATCTCGGATGCAATATTTGACAACATTCCTGGCCTGTCGAACCCTACTTCTCGGAGGGAACAGCATATACGTCTATAACGTCATATATCCTAATCTCAGGCAACCTAACATCTCGGATGTAACATTTGACAACATTCCCGGCGTGTTGGAACCCTACGTCTCGGTGGTAACATTACGTGCGTCTATAACGTTATATATGCTAACCTAAGGCAACCTAACATCTCGGATGCAATATTTGACAACATTCCTGGCCTGTCGAACCCTACTTCTCGGAGGGAACAGTATATACGTCTATAACGTTATATATTCTAACCTAAGGCAACCTGACATCTCGGATGTAATATTCTACATCATTCCAGGCGTGTCGTACCCTACTTCTCGGATGGAACTGTATATACGTCTATAACGGTATATATCCTAATCTAAGGCAACCTAACATCTCGGATGTAACATTTGACAACATTGCAGGCGTGTCGGTCCCTACGTCTCGGTGGTAACGTTACATGCGTCTATAACGTTATATATCCTAACCTAAGGCAACCTAACATCTCGGATGCAATATTTGACAACATTCCGGGCCTGTCGAATCCTACTTCTCGGAGGGAACAGCATATACGTCTATAACGTCATATATCCTAACCTAAGGCAACCTAACATCTCGGATGCAATATTTGACAACATTCCTGGCCTGTCGAACCCTACTTCTCGGAGGGAACAGCATATACGTCTATAACGTCGTATATCCTAATCTTAGGCAACCTAACATCTCGGATGTAACATTTGACAACATTCCAGGTGTGTCGGTCCCTACGTCTCGGTGGTAACGTTACATGCGTCTACAACGTTATATATCCTAACCTAAGGCAACCTAACATCTTGGATGTAACATTTGACAACATTCCAGGCATGTCGGTCCCTACGTCTCGGTGGTAACGTTATATGCGTCTATAACGTTATATATCCTTATCTAAGGCAACCTAACATCTCGGATGCAACATTTGACAACATTCCTAGCCTGTCGAACCCTACTTCTCGGAGGGAACAGTATATACGTCTATAACGTTATATATCCTAACCTAAGGCAACCTGACATCTCGGATGTAATATTCTACATCATTCCAGGCGTGTCGAACCCTACTTCTCGGTGGGAACATTATATGAGTCTATAACGTTCTATATCCTAATCTAAGGCAACCTATTATCTCAGACGTAATATTTTACAATATTCCTGGCGTGTCGGTGCATACTTTTCGGTGGGAATATTATATGCGTCTATAACGGTCGATATCGTAATCTAAGGCAACCTAACATCTCGGATGCAATATTTGACAACATTCCTGGCCTGTCGAACCCTACTTCTCGGAGGGAACTGTATATACGTCTATAACGGTATACATCCTAATCTAAGGCAACCTAACATCTCGGATGCAATATTTGACAACATTCCTGGCCTGTAGAACCCTACTCCTCGGAGGGAACAGTATATACGTCTGTAACGACATATATCCTAACCTAAGACAACCTAACATCCCGGATGTAACATTTGACAACATTCCAGGCGTGTCGGTCCCTACGTCTCGGTGGTAACGTTACTAGCGTCTATAACGTTATATATCCTAACCTAAGGCAACCTAACATCTCGGATGCAATATTTGACAACATTCCTGGCCTGTCGAACCCTACTTCTCGGAGGGAACAGTATATACATCTAAAACGTTATATATTCTAACCTAAGGCAACCTGACATCTCGGATGTAATATTCTACATCATTCCAGGCGTGTCGTACCCTACTTCTCGGATGGAACTGTATATACGTCTATAACGGTATATATCCTAATCTAAGGCAACCTAACATCTCGGATGTAACATTTGACAACATTGCAGGCATGTCGGTCCCTACGTCTCGGTGGTAAGATTATATGCGTCTATAACGTTATATATCCTAACCTAAGGCAACCTAACATCTCGGATGCAATATTTGACAACATTCCTGGCCTGTCGAACCCTACTTCTCGGAGGGAACAGTATATACGTCTATAACGTCATATATCCTAACCTAAGGCAACCTAACATCTCGGATGTAATATTTGACAACATTCCTGGCGTGTCGGACCCTACTTCTCGGTGGGAACAGTATATACGTCTGTAGCGTCATATATCCTAACCTAAGGCAACCTAACATCTCGGATATAACATTTGACAACATTCCCGGCGTGTTGGAACCCTATGTCTCGGTGGTAACATTACGTGCGTCTATAACGTTATATATGCTAACCTAAGGCAACCTAACATCTCGGATGCAATATTTGACAACATTCCTGGCCTGTCGAACCCTACTTCTCGGAGGGAACAGCATATACGTCTATAACGTCATATATCCTAATCTTAGGCAACCTAACATCTCGGATGTAACATTTGACAACATTCCCGGCGTGTTGGAACCCTACGTCTCGGTGGTAACATTACGTGCGTCTATAACGTTATATATGCTAACCTAAGGCAACCTAACATCTCGGATGCAATATTTGACAACATTCCTGGCCTGTCGAACCCTACTTCTCGGTGGGAACAGTATATACGTCTATAACGTTATATATTCTAACCTAAGGCAACCTGACATCTCGGATGTAATATTCTACATCATTCCAGGCGTGTCGTACCCTACTTCTCGGATGGAACTGTATATACGTCTATAACGGTATATATCCTAATCTAAGGCAACCTAACATCTCGGATGTAACATTTGACAACATTGCAGGCATGTCGGTCCCTACGTCCCGTTGGTAAGATTATATGCGTCTATAACGTTATATATCCTAACCTAAGGCAACCTAACATCTCGGATGCAATATTTCACAACATTCCTGGCCTGTCGAACCCTACTTCTCGGAGGGAACAGCATATACGTCTATTACGACATATATCCTAACCTAAGACAACCTAACATCCCGGATGTAACATTTGACAACATTCCAGGCGTGTCGGTCGCTACGTCTCGGTGGTAACGTTACATGCGTCTATAACGTTATATATCCTAACCTAAGGCAACCTAACATCTCGGATGCAATATTTGACAACATTCCGGGCCTGTCGAATCCTACTTCTCGGAGGGAACAGCATATACGTCTATAACGTCATATATCCTAACCTAAGGCAACCTAACATCTCGGATGCAATATTTGACAACATTCCTGGCCTGTCGAACCCTACTTCTCGGAGGGAACAGCATATACGTCTATAACGTCGTATATCCTAATCTTAGGCAACCTAACATCTCGGATGTAACATTTGACAACATTCCAGGTGTGTCGGTCCCTACGTCTCGGTGGTAACGTTACATGCGTCTACAACGTTATATATCCTAACCTAAGGCAACCTAACATCTTGGATGTAACATTTGACAACATTCCAGGCATGTCGGTCCCTACGTCTCGGTGGTAACATTATATGCGTCTATAACGTTATATATCCTTATCTAAGGCAACCTAACATCTCGGATGCAACATTTGACAACATTCCTAGCCTGTCGAACCCTACTTCTCGGAGGGAACAGTATATACGTCTATAACGTTATATATCCTAACCTAAGACAACCTGACATCTCGGATGTAATATTCTACATCATTCCAGGCGTGTCGAACCCTACTTCTCGGTGGGAACATTATATGAGTCTATAACGTTGTATATCCTAATCTAAGGCAACCTATTATCTCAGACGTAATATTTTACAATATTCCTGGCGTGTCGGTGCATACTTTTCGGTGGGAATATTATATGCGTCTATAACGGTCGATATCGTAATCTAAGGCAACCTAACATCTCGGATGCAATATTTGACAACATTCCTGGCCTGTCGAACCCTACTTCTCGGAGGGAACTGTATATACGTCTATAACGGTATACATCCTAATCTAAGGCAACCTAACATCTCGGATGCAATATTTGACAACATTCCTGGCCTGTAGAACCCTACTCCTCGGAGGGAACAGTATATACGTCTGTAACGACATATATCCTAACCTAAGACAACCTAACATCCCGGATGTAACATTTGACAACATTCCAGGCGTGTCGGTCCCTACGTCTCGGTGGTAACGTTACATGCGTCTATAACGTTATATATCCTAACCTAAGGCAACCTAACATCTCGGATGCAATATTTGACAACATTCCTGGCCTGTCGAAACCTACTTCTCGGAGGGAGCAGCATATACGTCTATAACGTCATTAATCCTAACCTAAGGCAACCTAACATCTCGGATGTAACATTTGACAACATTCCAGGCGTGTTGGTCCCTACGTCTCGGTGATAACATTACATGCGTCTATAACGGTATATATCCTAATCTTAGGCAACCTAACATCTCGGATGTAACATTTGACAACATTCCAGGCGTGTCGGTCCCTACGTCATAGTGGTAACATTACATGCGTCTATAACGTTATATATCCTAACCTAAGGCCACCTAACATCTCGTGTGTAATATTTGATAACATTCCTGGCGTGTCGAACCCTACTTCTCGGAGGGAACAGCATATACGTCTATAACGTCATATATCCTAACCTAAGGCAACCTAACATCTCGGATATAACATTTGACAACATACCCGGCGTGTTGGAACCCCACGTCTCGGTGGTAACATTACGTGCGTCTATAACGTTATATATGCTAACCTAAGGCAACCTAACATCTCGGATGCAATATTTGACAACATTCCTGGCCTGTCGAACCCTACTTCTCGGAGGGAACAGTATATACGTCTAAAACGTTATATATTCTAACCTAAGGCAACCTGACATCTCGGATGTAATATTCTACATCATTCCAGGCGTGTCGTACCCTACTTCTCGGATGGAACTGTATATACGTCTATAACGGTATATATCCTAATCTAAGGCAACCTAACATCTCGGATGTAACATTTGACAACATTGCAGGCATGTCGGTCCCTACGTCTCGGTGGTAAGATTATATGCGTCTATAACGTTATATATCCTAACCTAAGGCAACCTAACATCTCGGATGCAATATTTGACAACATTCCTGGCCTGTCGAACCCTACTTCTCGGAGGGAACAGTATATACGTCTATAACGTCATATATCCTAACCTAAGGCAACCTTACATCTCGGATGTAACATTTGACAACATTCCAGGCGTGTCGAATCCTACTTCTCGGTGGGAACAGTATATACGTCTATAACGTTATATATCCTAACGTAAGGCAACCTAACATCTCGGATGTAATATTTGACAACATTCCTGGCGTGTCGGACCCTACTTCTCGGTGGGAACAGTATATACGTCTGTAACGTCATATATCCTAACCTAAGGCAACCTAACATCTCGGATATAACATTTGACAACATTCCCGGCGTGTTGGAACCCTATGTCTCGGTGGTAACATTACGTGCGTCTATAACGTTATATATGCTAACCTAAGGCAACCTAACATCTCGGATGCAATATTTGACAACATTCCTGGCCTGTCGAACCCTACTTCTCGGAGGGAACAGCATATACGTCTATAACGTCATATATCCTAATCTTAGGCAACCTAACATCTCGGATGTAACATTTGACAACATTCCCGGCGTGTTGGAACCCTACGTCTCGGTGGTAACATTACGTGCGTCTATAACGCTATATATGCTAACCTAAGGCAACCTAACATCTCGGATGCAATATTTGACAACATTCCTGGCCTGTCGAACCCTACTTCTCGGAGGGAACAGTATATACGTCTGTAACGACATATATCCTAACCTAAGACAACCTAACATCCCGGATGTAACATTTTACCACATTCCAGGCGTGTCGGTCCCTACGTCTCGGTGGTAACGTTACATGCGTCTATAACGTTATATATCCTAACCTAAGGCAACCTAACATCTCGGATGCAATATTTGACAACATTCCTGGCCTGTCGAAACCTACTTCTCGGAGGGAACAGCATATACGTCTATAACGTCATTAATCCTAACCTAAGGCAACCTAACATCTCGGATGTAACATTTGACAACATTCCAGGCGTGTCGGTCCCTACGTCTCGGTGATAACATTACATGCGTCTATAGCGGTATATATCCTAATCTTAGGCAACCTAACATCTCGGATGTAACATTTGACAACATTCCAGGCGTGTCGGTCCCTACGTCACAGTGGTAACATTACATGCGTCTATAACGTTATATATCCTAACCTAAGGCCACCTAACATCTCGTATGTAATATTTGATAACATTCCTGGCGTGTCGAACCCTACTTCTCGGAGGGAACAGCATATACGTCTATAACGTCATATATCCTAACCTAAGGCAACCTAACATCTCGGATGTAACATTTGACAACATTCCCGGCGTGTTGGAACCCTACGTCTCGGTGGTAACATTACGTGCGTCTATAACGTTATATATGCTAACCTAAGGCAACCTAACATCTCGGATGCAATATTTGACAACATTCCTGGCCTGTCGAACCCTACTTCTCGGAGGGAACAGTATATACGTCTATAACGTTATATATTCTAACCTAAGGCAACCTGACATCTCGGATGTAATATTCTACATCATTCCAGGCGTGTCGTACCCTACTTCTCGGATGGAACTGTATATACGTCTATAACGGTATATATCCTAATCTAAGGCAACCTAACATCTCGGATGTAACATTTGACAACATTGCAGGCATGTCGGTCCCTACGTCTCGGTGGTAACGTTACATGCGTCTATAACGTTATATATCCTAACCTAAGGCAACCTAACATCTCGGATGCAATATTTGACAACATTCCGGGCCTGTCGAATCCTACTTCTCGGAGGGAACAGCATATACGTCTATAACGTCATATATCCTAACCTAAGGCAACCTAACATCTCGGATGCAATATTTGACAACATTCCTGGCCTGTCGAACCCTACTTCTCGGAGGGAACAGCATATACGTCTATAACGTCGTATATCCTAATCTTAGGCAACCTAACATCTCGGATGTAACATTTGACAACATTCCAGGTGTGTCGGTCCCTACGTCTCGGTGGTAACGTTACATGCGTCTACAACGTTATATATCCTAACCTAAGGCAACCTAACATCTTGGATGTAACATTTGACAACATTCCAGGCATGTCGGTCCCTACGTCTCGGTGGTAACGTTATATGCGTCTATAACGTTATATATCCTTATCTAAGGCAACCTAACATCTCGGATGCAACATTTGACAACATTCCTAGCCTGTCGAACCCTACTTCTCGGAGGGAACAGTATATACGTCTATAACGTTATATATCCTAACCTAAGGCAACCTGACATCTCGGATGTAATATTCTACATCATTCCAGGCGTGTCGAACCCTACTTCTCGGTGGGAACATTATATGAGTCTATAACGTTGTATATCCTAATCTAAGGCAACCTATTATCTCAGACGTAATATTTTACAATATTCCTGGCGTGTCGGTGCATACTTTTCGGTGGGAATATTATATGCGTCTATAACGGTCGATATCGTAATCTAAGGCAACCTAACATCTCGGATGCAATATTTGACAACATTCCTGGCCTGTCGAACCCTACTTCTCGGAGGGAACTGTATATACGTCTATAACGGTATACATCCTAATCTAAGGCAACCTAACATCTCGGATGCAATATTTGACAACATTCCTGGCCTGTAGAACCCTACTCCTCGGAGGGAACAGTATATACGTCTATAACGTCATATATCCTAATCTTAGGCAACCTAACATCTCGGATGTAACATTTGACAACATTCCCGGCGTGTTGGAACCCTACGTCTCGGTGGTAACATTACGTGCGTCTATAACGCTATATATGCTAACCTAAGGCAACCTAACATCTCGGATGCAATATTTGACAACATTCCTGGCCTGTCGAACCCTACTTCTCGGAGGGAACAGTATATACGTCTGTAACGACATATATCCTAACCTAAGACAACCTAACATCCCGGATGTAACATTTTACCACATTCCAGGCGTGTCGGTCCCTACGTCTCGGTGGTAACGTTACATGCGTCTATAACGTTATATATCCTAACCTAAGGCAACCTAACATCTCGGATGCAATATTTGACAACATTCCTGGCCTGTCGAAACCTACTTCTCGGAGGGAACAGCATATACGTCTATAACGTCATTAATCCTAACCTAAGGCAACCAACATCTCGGATGTAACATTTGACAACATTCCAGGCGTGTCGGTCCCTACGTCTCGGTGATAACATTACATGCGTCTATAGCGGTATATATCCTAATCTTAGGCAACCTAACATCTCGGATGTAACATTTGACAACATTCCAGGCGTGTCGGTCCCTACGTCACAGTGGTAACATTACATGCGTCTATAACGTTATATATCCTAACCTAAGGCCACCTAACATCTCGTATGTAATATTTGATAACATTCCTGGCGTGTCGAACCCTACTTCTCGGAGGGAACAGCATATACGTCTATAACGTCATATATCCTAACCTAAGGCAACCTAACATCTCGGATGTAACATTTGACAACATTCCCGGCGTGTTGGAACCCTACGTCTCGGTGGTAACATTACGTGCGTCTATAACGTTATATATGCTAACCTAAGGCAACCTAACATCTCGGATGCAATATTTGACAACATTCCTGGCCTGTCGAACCCTACTTCTCGGAGGGAACAGTATATACGTCTATAACGTTATATATTCTAACCTAAGGCAACCTGACATCTCGGATGTAATATTCTACATCATTCCAGGCGTGTCGTACCCTACTTCTCGGATGGAACTGTATATACGTCTATAACGGTATATATCCTAATCTAAGGCAACCTAACATCTCGGATGTAACATTTGACAACATTGCAGGCATGTCGGTCCCTACGTCCCGTTGGTAAGATCATATGCGTCTATAACGTTATATATCCTAACCTAAGGCAACCTAACATCTGGGATGCAATATTTGACAACATTCCTGGCCTGTCGAACCCTACTTCTCGGAGGGAACAGCATATACGTCTATTACGACATATATCCTAACCTAAGACAACCTAACATCCCGGATGTAACATTTGACAACATTCCAGGCGTGTCGGTCCCTACGTCTCGGTGGTAACGTTACATGCGTCTATAACGTTATATATCCTAACCTAAGGCAACCTAACATCTCGGATGCAATATTTGACAACATTCCGGGCCTGTCGAATCCTACTTCTCGGAGGGAACAGCATATACGTCTATAACGTCATATATCCTAACCTAAGGCAACCTAACATCTCGGATGCAATATTTGACAACATTCCTGGCCTGTCGAACCCTACTTCTCGGAGGGAACAGCATATACGTCTATAACGTCGTATATCCTAATCTTAGGCAACCTAACATCTCGGATGTAACATTTGACAACATTCCAGGTGTGTCGGTCCCTACGTCTCGGTGGTAACGTTACATGCGTCTACAACGTTATATATCCTAACCTAAGGCAACCTAACATCTTGGATGTAACATTTGACAACATTCCAGGCATGTCGGTCCCTACGTCTCGGTGGTAACGTTATATGCGTCTATAACGTTATATATCCTTATCTAAGGCAACCTAACATCTCGGATGCAACATTTGACAACATTCCTAGCCTGTCGAACCCTACTTCTCGGAGGGAACAGTATATACGTCTATAACGTTATATATCCTAACCTAAGACAACCTGACATCTCGGATGTAATATTCTACATCATTCCAGGCGTGTCGAACCCTACTTCTCGGTGGGAACATTATATGAGTCTATAACGTTGTATATCCTAATCTAAGGCAACCTATTATCTCAGACGTAATATTTTACAATATTCCTGGCGTGTCGGTGCATACTTTTCGGTGGGAATATTATATGCGTCTATAACGGTCGATATCGTAATCTAAGGCAACCTAACATCTCGGATGCAATATTTGACAACATTCCTGGCCTGTCGAACCCTACTTCTCGGATGGAACTGTATATACGTCTATAACGGTATACATCCTAATCTAAGGCAACCTAACATCTCGGATGCAATATTTGACAACATTCCTGGCCTGTAGAACCCTACTCCTCGGAGGGAACAGTATATACGTCTGTAACGACATATATCCTAACCTAAGACAACCTAACATCCCGGATGTAACATTTGACAACATTCCAGGCGTGTCGGTCCCTACGTCTCGGTGGTAACGTTACATGCGTCTATAACGTTATATATCCTAACCTAAGGCAACCTAACATCTCGGATGCAATATTTGACAACATTCCTGGCCTGTCGAAACCTACTTCTCGGAGGGAACAGCATATACGTCTATAACGTCATTAATCCTAACCTAAGGCAACCTAACATCTCGGATGTAACATTTGACAACATTCCAGGCGTGTTGGTCCCTACGTCTCGGTGATAACATTACATGCGTCTATAGCGGTATATATCCTAATCTTAGGCAACCTAACATCTCGGATGTAACATTTGACAACATTCCAGGCGTGTCGGTCCCTACGTCATAGTGGTAACATTACATGCGTCTATAACGTTATATATCCTAACCTAAGGCCACCTAACATCTCGTGTATAATATTTGATAACATTCCTGGCGTGTCGAACCCTACTTCTCGGAGGGAACAGCATATACGTCTATAACGTCATATATCCTAACCTAAGGCAACCTAACATCTCGGATATAACATTTGACAACAAACCCGGCGTGTTGGAACCCTACGTCTCGGTGGTAACATTACGTGCGTCTATAACGTTATATATGCTTACCTAAGGCAACCTAACATCTCGGATGCAATATTTGACAACATTCCTGGCCTGTCGAACCCTACTTCTCGGAGGGAACAGTATATACGTCTAAAACGTTATATATTCTAACCTGAGGCAACCTGACATCTCGGATGTAATATTCTACATCATTCCAGGCGTGTCGTACCCTACTTCTCGGATGGAACTGTATATACGTCTATAACGGTATATATCCTAATCTAAGGCAACCTAACATCTCGGATGTAACATTTGACAACATTGCAGGCATGTCGGTCCCTACGTCCCGTTGGTAAGATTATATGCGTCTATAACGTTATATATCCTAACCTAAGGCAACCTAACATCTCGGATGCAATATTTGACAACATTCCTGGCCTGTCGAACCCTACTTCTCGGAGGGAACAGCATATACGTCTATTACGACATATATCCTAACCTAAGACAACCTAACATCCCGGATGTAACATTTGACAACATTCCAGGCGTGTCGGTCCCTACGTCTCGGTGGTAACGTTACATGCGTCTATAACGTTATATATCCTAACCTAAGGCAACCTAACATCTCGGATGCAATATTTGACAACATTCCGGGCCTGTCGAATCCTACTTCTCGGAGGGAACAGCATATACGTCTATAACGTCATATATCCTAACCTAAGGCAACCTAACATCTCGGATGCAATATTTGACAACATTCCTGGCCTGTCGAACCCTACTTCTCGGAGGGAACAGCATATACGTCTATAACGTCGTATATCCTAATCTTAGGCAACCTAACATCTCGGATGTAACATTTGACAACATTCCAGGTGTGTCGGTCCCTACGTCTCGGTGGTAACGTTACATGCGTCTACAACGTTATATATCCTAACCTAAGGCAACCTAACATCTTGGATGTAACATTTGACAACATTCCAGGCATGTCGGTCCCTACGTCTCGGTGGTAACATTATATGAGTCTATAACGTTATATATCCTTATCTAAGGCAACCTAACATCTCGGATGCAACATTTGACAACATTCCTAGCCTGTCGAACCCTACTTCTCGGAGGGAACAGTATATACGTCTATAACGTTATATATCCTAACCTAAGGCAACCTGACATCTCGGATGTAATATTCTACATCATTCCAGGCGTGTCGAACCCTACTTCTCGGTGGGAACATTATATGAGTCTATAACGTTGTATATCCTAATCTAAGGCAACCTATTATCTCAGACGTAATATTTTACAATATTCCTGGCGTGTCGGTGCATACTTTTCGGTGGGAATATTATATGCGTCTATAACGGTCGATATCGTAATCTAAGGCAACCTAACATCTCGGATGCAATATTTGACAACATTCCTGGCCTGTCGAACCCTACTTCTCGGAGGGAACTGTATATACGTCTATAACGGTATACATCCTAATCTAAGGCAACCTAACATCCCGGATGTAACATTTGACAACATTCCAGGCGTGTCGGTCCCTACGTCTCGGTGGTAACGTTACATGCGTCTATAACGTTATATATCCTAACCTAAGGCAACCTAACATCTCGGATGCAATATTTGACAACATTCCTGGCCTGTCGAAACCTACTTCTCGGAGGGAACAGCATATACGTCTATAACGTCATTAATCCTAACCTAAGGCAACCTAACATCTCGGATGTAACATTTGACAACATTCCAGGCGTGTTGGTCCCTACGTCTCGGTGATAACATTACATGCGTCTATAGCGGTATATATCCTAATCTTAGGCAACCTAACATCTCGGATGTAACATTTGACAACATTCCAGGCGTGTCGGTCCCTACGTCATAGTGGTAACATTACATGCGTCTATAACGTTATATATCCTAACCTAAGGCCACCTAACATCTCGTGTGTAATATTTGATAACATTCCTGGCGTGTCGAACCCTACTTCTCGGAGGGAACAGCATATACGTCTATAACGTCATATATCCTAACCTAAGGCAACCTAACATCTCGGATATAACATTTGACAACATACCCGGCGTGTTGGAACCCCACGTCTCGGTGGTAACATTACGTGCGTCTATAACGTTATATATGCTAACCTAAGGCAACCTAACATCTCGGATGCAATATTTGACAACATTCCTGGCCTGTCGAACCCTACTTCTCGGAGGGAACAGTATATACGTCTAAAACGTTATATATTCTAACCTAAGGCAACCTGACATCTTGGATGTATCATTTGACAACATTCCCGGCGTGTTGGAAACCTACGTCTCGGTGGTAACATTACGTGCGTCTATAACGCTATATATGCTAACCTAAGGCAACCTAACATCTCGGATGCAATATTTGACAACATTCCTGGCCTGTCGAACCCTACTTCTCGGAGGGAACAGTATATACGTCTGTAACGACATATATCCTAACCTAAGACAACCTAACATCCCGGATGTAACATTTTACCACATTCCAGGCGTGTCGGTCCCTACGTCTCGGTGGTAACGTTACATGCGTCTATAACGTTATATATCCTAACCTAAGGCAACCTAACATCTCGGATGCAATATTTGACAACATTCCTGGCCTGTCGAAACCTACTTCTCGGAGGGAACAGCATATACGTCTATAACGTCATTAATCCTAACCTAAGGCAACCTAACATCTCGGATGTAACATTTGACAACATTCCAGGCGTGTCGGTCCCTACGTCTCGGTGATAACATTACATGCGTCTATAGCGGTATATATCCTAATCTTAGGCAACCTAACATCTCGGATGTAACATTTGACAACATTCCAGGCGTGTCGGTCCCTACGTCACAGTGGTAACATTACATGCGTCTATAACGTTATATATCCTAACCTAAGGCCACCTAACATCTCGTATGTAATATTTGATAACATTCCTGGCGTGTCGAACCCTACTTCTCGGAGGGAACAGCATATACGTCTATAACGTCATATATCCTAACCTAAGGCAACCTAACATCTCGGATGTAACATTTGACAACATTCCCGGCGTGTTGGAACCCTACGTCTCGGTGGTAACATTACGTGCGTCTATAACGTTATATATGCTAACCTAAGGCAACCTAACATCTCGGATGCAATATTTGACAACATTCCTGGCCTGTCGAACCCTACTTCTCGGAGGGAACAGTATATACGTCTATAACGTTATATATTCTAACCTAAGGCAACCTGACATCTCGGATGTAATATTCTACATCATTCCAGGCGTGTCGTACCCTACTTCTCGGATGGAACTGTATATACGTCTATAACGGTATATATCCTAATCTAAGGCAACCTAACATCTCGGATGTAACATTTGACAACATTGCAGGCATGTCGGTCCCTACGTCCCGTTGGTAAGATTATATGCGTCTATAACGTTATATATCCTAACCTAAGGCAACCTAACATCTCGGATGCAATATTTGACAACATTCCTGGCCTGTCGAACCCTACTTCTCGGAGGGAACAGCATATACGTCTATTACGACATATATCCTAACCTAAGACAACCTAAGATCCCGGATGTAACATTTGACAACATTCCAGGCGTGTCGGTCCCTACGTCTCGGTGGTAACGTTACATGCGTCTATAACGTTATATATCCTAACCTAAGGCAACCTAACATCTCGGATGCAATATTTGACAACATTCCGGGCCTGTCGAATCCTACTTCTCGGAGGGAACAGCATATACGTCTATAACGTCATATATCCTAACCTAAGGCAACCTAACATCTCGGATGCAATATTTGACAACATTCCTGGCCTGTCGAACCCTACTTCTCGGAGGGAACAGCATATACGTCTATAACGTCGTATATCCTAATCTTAGGCAACCTAACATCTCGGATGTAACATTTGACAACATTCCAGGTGTGTCGGTCCCTACGTCTCGGTGGTAACGTTACATGCGTCTACAACGTTATATATCCTAACCTAAGGCAACCTAACATCTTGGATGTAACATTTGACAACATTCCAGGCATGTCGGTCCCTACGTCTCGGTGGTAACATTATATGCGTCTATAACGTTATATATCCTTATCTAAGGCAACCTAACATCTCGGATGCAACATTTGACAACATTCCTAGCCTGTCGAACCCTACTTCTCGGAGGGAACAGTATATACGTCTATAACGTTATATATCCTAACCTAAGGCAACCTGACATCTCGGATGTAATATTCTACATCATTCCAGGCGTGTCGAACCCTACTTCTCGGTGGGAACATTATATGAGTCTATAACGTTGTATATCCTAATCTAAGGCAACCTATTATCTCAGACGTAATATTTTACAATATTCCTGGCGTGTCGGTGCATACTTTTCGGTGGGAATATTATATGCGTCTATAACGGTCGATATCGTAATCTAAGGCAACCTAACATCTCGGATGCAATATTTGACAACATTCCTGGCCTGTCGAACCCTACTTCTCGGAGGGAACTGTATATACGTCTATAACGGTATACATCCTAATCTAAGGCAACCTAACATCTCGGATGCAATATTTGACAACATTCCTGGCCTGTAGAACCCTACTCCTCGGAGGGAACAGTATATACGTCTGTAACGACATATATCCTAACCTAAGACAACCTAACATCCCGGATGTAACATTTGACAACATTCCAGGCGTGTCGGTCCCTACGTCTCGGTGGTAACGTTACATGCGTCTATAACGTTATATATCCTAACCTAAGGCAACCTAACATCTCGGATGCAATATTTGACAACATTCCTGGCCTGTCGAAACCTACTTCTCGGAGGGAACAGCATATACGTCTATAACGTCATTAATCCTAACCTAAGGCAACCTAACATCTCGGATGTAACATTTGACAACATTCCAGGCGTGTTGGTCCCTACGTCTCGGTGATAACATTACATGCGTCTATAGCGGTATATATCCTAATCTTAGGCAACCTAACATCTCGGATGTAACATTTGACAACATTCCAGGCGTGTCGGTCCCTACGTCATAGTGGTAACATTACATGCGTCTATAACGTTATATATCCTAACCTAAGGCCACCTAACATCTCGTGTGTAATATTTGATAACATTCCTGGCGTGTCGAACCCTACTTCTCGGAGGGAACAGCATATACGTCTATAACGTCATATATCCTAACCTAAGGCAACCTAACATCTCGGATATAACATTTGACAACATACCCGGCGTGTTGGAACCCCACGTCTCGGTGGTAACATTACGTGCGTCTATAACGTTATATATGCTAACCTAAGGCAACCTAACATCTCGGATGCAATATTTGACAACATTCCTGGCCTGTCGAACCCTACTTCTCGGAGGGAACAGTATATACGTCTAAAACGTTATATATTCTAACCTAAGGCAACCTGACATCTCGGATGTAATATTCTACATCATTCCAGGCGTGTCGTACCCTACTTCTCGGATGGAACTGTATATACGTCTATAACGGTATATATCCTAATCTAAGGCAACCTAACATCTCGGATGTAACATTTGACAACATTGCAGGCATGTCGGTCCCTACGTCTCGGTGGTAAGATTATATGCGTCTATAACGTTATATATCCTAACCTAAGGCAACCTAACATCTCGGATGCAATATTTGACAACATTCCTGGCCTGTCGAACCCTACTTCTCGGAGGGAACAGTATATACGTCTATAACGTCATATATCCTAACCTAAGGCAACCTTACATCTCGGATGTAACATTTGACAACATTCCAGGCGTGTCGAATCCTACTTCTCGGTGGGAACAGTATATACGTCTATAACGTTATATATCCTAACGTAAGGCAACCTAACATCTCGGATGTAATATTTGACAACATTCCTGGCGTGTCGGACCCTACTTCTCGGTGGGAACAGTATATACGTCTGTAACGTCATATATCCTAACCTAAGGCAACCTAACATCTCGGATATAACATTTGACAACATTCCCGGCGTGTTGGAACCCTATGTCTCGGTGGTAACATTACGTGCGTCTATAACGTTATATATGCTAACCTAAGGCAACCTAACATCTCGGATGCAATATTTGACAACATTCCTGGCCTGTCGAACCCTACTTCTCGGAGGGAACAGCATATACGTCTATAACGTCATATATCCTAATCTTAGGCAACCTAACATCTCGGATGTAACATTTGACAACATTCCCGGCGTGTTGGAACCCTACGTCTCGGTGGTAACATTACGTGCGTCTATAACGCTATATATGCTAACCTAAGGCAACCTAACATCTCGGATGCAATATTTGACAACATTCCTGGCCTGTCGAACCCTACTTCTCGGAGGGAACAGTATATACGTCTGTAACGACATATATCCTAACCTAAGACAACCTAACATCCCGGATGTAACATTTTACCACATTCCAGGCGTGTCGGTCCCTACGTCTCGGTGGTAACGTTACATGCGTCTATAACGTTATATATCCTAACCTAAGGCAACCTAACATCTCGGATGCAATATTTGACAACATTCCTGGCCTGTCGAAACCTACTTCTCGGAGGGAACAGCATATACGTCTATAACGTCATTAATCCTAACCTAAGGCAACCTAACATCTCGGATGTAACATTTGACAACATTCCAGGCGTGTCGGTCCCTACGTCTCGGTGATAACATTACATGCGTCTATAGCGGTATATATCCTAATCTTAGGCAACCTAACATCTCGGATGTAACATTTGACAACATTCCAGGCGTGTCGGTCCCTACGTCACAGTGGTAACATTACATGCGTCTATAACGTTATATATCCTAACCTAAGGCCACCTAACATCTCGTATGTAATATTTGATAACATTCCTGGCGTGTCGAACCCTACTTCTCGGAGGGAACAGCATATACGTCTATAACGTCATATATCCTAACCTAAGGCAACCTAACATCTCGGATGTAACATTTGACAACATTCCCGGCGTGTTGGAACCCTACGTCTCGGTGGTAACATTACGTGCGTCTATAACGTTATATATGCTAACCTAAGGCAACCTAACATCTCGGATGCAATATTTGACAACATTCCTGGCCTGTCGAACCCTACTTCTCGGAGGGAACAGTATATACGTCTATAACGTTATATATTCTAACCTAAGGCAACCTGACATCTCGGATGTAATATTCTACATCATTCCAGGCGTGTCGTACCCTACTTCTCGGATGGAACTGTATATACGTCTATAACGGTATATATCCTAATCTAAGGCAACCTAACATCTCGGATGTAACATTTGACAACATTGCAGGCATGTCGGTCCCTACGTCCCGTTGGTAAGATTATATGCGTCTATAACGTTATATATCCTAACCTAAGGCAACCTAACATCTCGGATGCAATATTTGACAACATTCCTGGCCTGTCGAACCCTACTTCTCGGAGGGAACAGCATATACGTCTATTACGACATATATCCTAACCTAAGACAACCTAAGATCCCGGATGTAACATTTGACAACATTCCAGGCGTGTCGGTCCCTACGTCTCGGTGGTAACGTTACATGCGTCTATAACGTTATATATCCTAACCTAAGGCAACCTAACATCTCGGATGCAATATTTGACAACATTCCGGGCCTGTCGAATCCTACTTCTCGGAGGGAACAGCATATACGTCTATAACGTCATATATCCTAACCTAAGGCAACCTAACATCTCGGATGCAATATTTGACAACATTCCTGGCCTGTCGAACCCTACTTCTCGGAGGGAACAGCATATACGTCTATAACGTCGTATATCCTAATCTTAGGCAACCTAACATCTCGGATGTAACATTCGACAACATTCCAGGTGTGTCGGTCCCTACGTCTCGGTGGTAACGTTACATGCGTCTACAACGTTATATATCCTAACCTAAGGCAACCTAACATCTTGGATGTAACATTTGACAACATTCCAGGCATGTCGGTCCCTACGTCTCGGTGGTAACATTATATGCGTCTATAACGTTATATATCCTTATCTAAGGCAACCTAACATCTCGGATGCAACATTTGACAACATTCCTAGCCTGTCGAACCCTACTTCTCGGAGGGAACAGTATATACGTCTATAACGTTATATATCCTAACCTAAGGCAACCTGACATCTCGGATGTAATATTCTACATCATTCCAGGCGTGTCGAACCCTACTTCTCGGTGGGAACATTATATGAGTCTATAACGTTGTATATCCTAATCTAAGGCAACCTATTATCTCAGACGTAATATTTTACAATATTCCTGGCGTGTCGGTGCATACTTTTCGGTGGGAATATTATATGCGTCTATAACGGTCGATATCGTAATCTAAGGCAACCTAACATCTCGGATGCAATATTTGACAACATTCCTGGCCTGTCGAACCCTACTTCTCGGAGGGAACTGTATATACGTCTATAACGGTATACATCCTAATCTAAGGCAACCTAACATCTCGGATGCAATATTTGACAACATTCCTGGCCTGTAGAACCCTACTCCTCGGAGGGAACAGTATATACGTCTGTAACGACATATATCCTAACCTAAGACAACCTAACATCCCGGATGTAACATTTGAAAACATTCCAGGCGTGTCGGTCCCTACGTCTCGGTGGTAACGTTACATGCGTCTATAACGTTATATATCCTAACCTAAGGCAACCTAACATCTCGGATGCAATATTTGACAACATTCCTGGCCTGTCGAAACCTACTTCTCGGAGGGAACAGCATATACGTCTATAACGTCATTAATCCTAACCTAAGGCAACCTAACATCTCGGATGTAACATTTGACAACATTCCAGGCGTGTTGGTCCCTACGTCTCGGTGATAACATTACATGCGTCTATAGCGGTATATATCCTAATCTTAGGCAACCTAACATCTCGGATGTAACATTTGACAACATTCCAGGCGTGTCGGTCCCTACGTCATAGTGGTAACATTACATGCGTCTATAACGTTATATATCCTAACCTAAGGCCACCTAACATCTCGTGTGTAATATTTGATAACATTCCTGGCGTGTCGAACCCTACTTCTCGGAGGGAACAGCATATACGTCTATAACGTCATATATCCTAACCTAAGGCAACCTAACATCTCGGATATAACATTTGACAACATACCCGGCGAGTTGGAACCCTACGTCTCGGTGGTAACATTACGTGCGTCTATAACGTTATATATGCTAACCTAAGGCAACCTAACATCTCGGATGCAATATTTGACAACATTCCTGGCCTGTCGAACCCTACTTCTCGGAGGGAACATTATATACGTCTAAAACGTTATATATTCTAACCTAAGGCAACCTGACATCTCGGATGTAATATTCTACATCATTCCAGGCGTGTCGTACCCTACTTCTCGGATGGAACTGTATATACGTCTATAACGGTATATATCCTAATCTAAGGCAACCTAACATCTCGGATGTAACATTTGACAACATTGCAGGCATGTCGGGCCCTACGTCTCGGTGGTAAGATTATATGCGTCTATAACGTTATATATCCTAACCTAAGGCAACCTAACATCTCGGATGCAATATTTGACAACATTCCTGGCCTGTCGAACCCTACTTCTCGGAGGGAACAGTATATACGTCTATAACGTCATATATCCTAACCTAAGGCAACCTTACATCTCGGATGTAACATTTGACAACATTCCAGGCGTGTCGAATCCTACTTCTCGGTGGGAACAGTATATACGTCTATAACGTTATATATCCTAACGTAAGGCAACCTAACATCTCGGATGTAATATTTGACAACATTCCTGGCGTGTCGGACCCTACTTCTCGGTGGGAACAGTATATACGTCTGTAACGTCATATATCCTAACCTAAGGCAACCTAACATCTCGGATATAACATTTGACAACATTCCCGGCGTGTTGGAACCCTATGTCTCGGTGGTAACATTACGTGCGTCTATAACGTTATATATGCTAACCTAAGGCAACCTAACATCTCGGATGCAATATTTGACAACATTCCTGGCCTGTCGAACCCTACTTCTCGGAGGGAACAGCATATACGTCTATAACGTCATATATCCTAATCTTAGGCAACCTAACATCTCGGATGTAACATTTGACAACATTCCCGGCGTGTTGGAACCCTACGTCTCGGTGGTAACATTACGTGCGTCTATAACGTTATATATGCTAACCTAAGGCAACCTAACATCTCGGATGCAATATTTGACAACATTCCTGGCCTGTCGAACCCTACTTCTCGGAGGGAACAGTATATACGTCTGTAACGACATATATCCTAACCTAAGACAACCTAACATCCCGGATGTAACATTTTACCACATTCCAGGCGTGTCGGTCCCTACGTCTCGGTGGTAACGTTACATGCGTCTATAACGTTATATATCCTAACCTAAGGCAACCTAACATCTCGGATGCAATATTTGACAACATTCCTGGCCTGTCGAAACCTACTTCTCGGAGGGAACAGCATATACGTCCATAACGTCATTAATCCTAACCTAAGGCAACCTAACATCTCGGATATAACATTTGACAACATACCCGGCGTGTTGGAACCCTACGTCTCGGTGGTAACATTACGTGCGTCTATAACGTTATATATGCTAACCTAAGGCAACCTAACATCTCGGATGCAATATTTGACAACATTCCTGGCCTGTCGAACCCTACTTCTCGGAGGGAACAGTATATACGTCTATAACGTTATATATTCTAACCTAAGGCAACCTGACATGTCGGATGTAATATTCTACATCATTCCAGGCGTGTCGTACCCTACTTCTCGGATGGAACTGTATATACGTCTATAACGGTATATATCCTAATCTAAGGCAACCTAACATCTCGGATGTAACATTTGACAACATTGCAGGCATGTCGGCCCCTACGTCTCGGTGGTAACATTACATGCGTCTATAACGTTATATATCCTAACCTAAGGCAACCTAACATCTCGGATGTAATATTTGACAACATTCCTGGCGTGTCGGACCCTACTTCTCGGTGGGAACAGTATATACGTCTGTAACGTCATATATCCTAACCTAAGGCAACCTAACATCTCGGATATAACATTTGACAACATTCCAGGCGTGTTGGAACCCTACGTCTCGGTGGTAACATTACGTGCGTCTATAACGTTATATATGCTAACCTAAGGCAACATAACATCTCGGATGCAATATTTGACAACATTCCTGGCCTGTCGAACACTACTTCTCGGAGGGAACAGTATATACGTCTATAACGGTATATATCCTAATCTAACGCAACCTAACATCTCGGATGCAATATTTGACATCATTCCTGGCCTGTAGAACCCTACTCCTCGGAGGGAACAGTATATACGTCTGTAACGACATATATCCTAACCTAAGACAACCTAACATCCCGGATGTAACCTTTGACAACATTCCAGGCGTGTCGGTCCCTACGTCTCGGTGGTAACATTACATGCGTCTATAACGTTTTATATCCTAACCTAAGGCAACCTAACATCTCGGATGCAATATTTGACAACATTCCTGGCCTGTCGAATCCTACTTCTCGGTGGGAACAGTATATACGTCTATAACGTTATATATCCTAACGTAAGGCAACCTAACATCTCGGATGTAATATTTGATAACATTCCTGGCGTGTCGAACCCTACTTCTCGGAGGGAACAGCATATACGTCTATAACGTCATATATCCTAACCTAAGGCAACCTAACATCTCGGATATAACATTTGACAACATACCCGGCGTGTTGGAACCCTACGTCTCGGTGGTAACATTACGTGCGTCTATAACGTTATATATGCTAACCTAAGGCAACCTAACATCTCGGATGCAATATTTGACAACATTCCTGGCCTGTCGAACCCTACTTCTCGGAGGGAACAGTATATACGTCTATAACGTTATATATTCTAACCTAAGGCAACCTGACATGTCGGATGTAATATTCTACATCATTCCAGGCGTGTCGTACCCTACTTCTCGGATGGAACTGTATATACGTCTATAACGGTATATATCCTAATCTAAGGCAACCTAACATCTCGGATGTAACATTTGACAACATTGCAGGCATGTCGGCCCCTACGTCTCGGTGGTAACATTACATGCGTCTATAACGTTATATATCCTAACCTAAGGCAACCTAACATCTCGGATGTAATATTTGACAACATTCCTGGCGTGTCGGACCCTACTTCTCGGTGGGAACAGTATATACGTCTGTAACGTCATATATCCTAACCTAAGGCAACCTAACATCTCGGATATAACATTTGACAACATTCCAGGCGTGTTGGAACCCTACGTCTCGGTGGTAACATTACGTGCGTCTATAACGTTATATATGCTAACCTAAGGCAACATAACATCTCGGATGCAATATTTGACAACATTCCTGGCCTGTCGAACACTACTTCTCGGAGGGAACAGTATATACGTCTATAACGGTATATATCCTAATCTAACGCAACCTAACATCTCGGATGCAATATTTGACATCATTCCTGGCCTGTAGAACCCTACTCCTCGGAGGGAACAGTATATACGTCTGTAACGACATATATCCTAACCTAAGACAACCTAACATCCCGGATGTAACCTTTGACAACATTCCAGGCGTGTCGGTCCCTACGTCTCGGTGGTAACATTACATGCGTCTATAACGTTTTATATCCTAACCTAAGGCAACCTAACATCTCGGATGCAATATTTGACAACATTCCTGGCCTGTCGAATCCTACTTCTCGGTGGGAACAGTATATACGTCTATAACGTTATATATCCTAACGTAAGGCAACCTAACATCTCGGATGTAATATTTGACAACATTCCTGGCGTGTCGGACCCTACTTCTCGGTGGGAACAGTATATACGTCTGTAACGTCATATATCCTAACCTAAGGCAACCTAACATCTCGGATATAACATTTGACAACATTCCCGGCGTGTTGGAACCCTATGTCTCGGTGGTAACATTACGTGCGTCTATAACGTTATATATGCCAACCTAAGGCAACCTAACATCTCGGATGCAATATTTGACAACATTCCTGGCCTGTCTAACCCTACTTCTCGGAGGGAACAGCATATACGTCTATAACGACATATATCCTAACCTAAGACAACCTAACATCTCGGATATAACATTTCATAACATTCCCGGCGTGTTGGAACCCTACGTCTCGGTGGTAACATTACGTGCGTCTATAACGTTATATATGCTAACCTAAGGCAACCTAACATCTCGGATGCAATATTTGACAACATTCCTGGCCTGTCGAACCCTACTTCTCGGAGGGAACAGCATATACGTCTATAACGTCATATATCCTAACGTAAGGCAACCTAACATCTCGGATGTAACATTTGACAACATTCCAGGTTTGTCGGTCCCTACGTCTCGGTGGTAACGTTACATGCGTCTACAACGTTATATATCCTAACCTAAGGCAACCTAACATCTTGGATGTAACATTTGACAACATTCCAGGCATGTCGGTCCCTACGCCTCGGTGGTAAGATTATATGCGTCTATAACGTTATATATCCTTATCTAAGGCAACCTAACATCTCGGATGCAATATTTGACAACACTCCTAGCCTGTCGAACCCTACTTCTCGGAGGGAACAGTATATACGTCTATAACGTTATATATCCTAACCTAAGGCAACCTGACATTTCGGATGTAATATTCTACATCATTCCAGGCGTGTCGAACCCTACTTCTCGGTGGGAACATTATATGAGTCTATAACGTTGTATATCCTAATCTAAGGCAACCTATTATCTCAGACGTAATATTTTACAATATTCCTGGCGTGTCGGTGCATACTTTTCGGTGGGAATATTATATGCGTCTATAACGGTCGATATCGTAATCTAAGGCAACCTGACATCTCGGATGCAATATTTGACAACATTCCTGGCCTGTCGAACCCTACTTCTCGGAGGGAACTGTATATACGTCAATAACGGTATATATCCTAATCTAAGGCAACCTAACATCTCGGATGTAACATTTTACCACATTCCAGGCGTGTCGGTCCCTACGTCTCGGTGGTAACATTACATGCGTCTATAACGTTATATATCCTAACCTAAGGCCACCTAACATCTCGTATGTAATATTTGACAATATTCCTGGCGTGTCGGTCCCTATGTCTCGGTGGTAACATTACATGCGTCTATAGCGGTATATATCCTAATCTTAGGCAACCTAACATCTCGGATGTAACATTTTACGACATTCCAGGCCTGTCGGTCCCTACGTCTCGGTGGTAACATTACGTGCGTCTATAACGTTATATATGCTAACCTAAGGCAACATAACATCTCGGATGCAATATTTGACAACATTCCTGGCCTGTCGAACACTACTTCTCGGAGGGAACAGTATATACGTCTATAACGGAATATATCCTAATCTAACGCAACCTAACATCTCGGATGCAATATTTGACAGCATTCCCGGCGTGTTGGAACCCTACGTCTCGGTGGTAACATTACGTGCGTCTATAACGTTATATATGCTAACCTATGGCAACCTAACATCTCGGATGCAATATTTGACAACATTCCTGGCCTGTCGAACCCTACTTCTCGGAGGGAACAGCATATACGTCTATAACGTCATATATCCTAACCTAAGGCAACCTAACATCTCGGATGTAACATTTTACAACATTCCTGGCGTGTCGGACCCTACTTCTCGGTGGGAACAGTATATACGTCTGTAACGTCATATATCCTAACCTAAGGCAACCTAACATCTCGGATATAACATTTGACAACATTCCAGGCGTGTTGGAACCCTACGTCTCGGTGGTAACATTACGTGCGTCTATAACGTTATATATCCTAACCTAAGGCAACCTAACATCTCGGATGCAATATTTGACAACATTCCTGGCCTGTCGAAACCTACTTCTCGGAGGGAACAGCATATACGTCTATAACGTCATTAATCCTAACCTAAGGCAACCTAACATCTCGGATGTAACATTTGACAACATTCCAGGCGTGTCGGTCCCTACGTCTCGGTGATAACATTACATGCGTCTATAGCGGTATATATCCTAATCTTAGGCAACCTAACATCTCGGATGTAACATTTGACAACATTCCAGGCGTGTCGGTCCCTACGTCACAGTGGTAACATTACATGCGTCTATAACGTTATATATCCTAACCTAAGGCCACCTAACATCTCGTATGTAATATTTGATAACATTCCTGGCGTGTCGAACCCTACTTCTCGGAGGGAACAGCATATACGTCTATAACGTCATATATCCTAACCTAAGGCAACCTAACATCTCGGATATAACATTTGACAACATACCCGGCGTGTTGGAACCCTACGTCTCGGTGGTAACATTACGTGCGTCTATAACGTTATATATGCTAACCTAAGGCAACCTAACATCTCGGATGCAATATTTGACAACATTCCTGGCCTGTCGAACCCTACTTCTCGGAGGGAACAGCATATACGTCTATAACGTCATATATCCTAACCTAAGGCAACCTAACATCTCGGATGCAATATTTGACAACATTCCTGGCCTGTCGAATCCTACTTCTCGGAGGGAACAGCATATACGTCTATAACGTCATATATCCTAACCTAAGGCAACCTAACATCTCGGATGTAACATTTTACAACATTCCTGGCGTGTCGGACCCTACTTCTCGGTGGGAACAGTATATACGTCTGTAACGTCATATATCCTAACCTAAGGCAACCTAACATCTCGGATATAACATTTGACAACATTCCAGGCGTGTTGGAACCCTACGTCTCGGTGGTAACATTACGTGCGTCTATAACGTTATATATGCTAACCTAAGGCAACATAACATCTCGGATGCAATATTTGACAACATTCCTGGCCTGTCGAACCCTACTTCTCGGAGGGAACAGTATATACGTCTATAACGGTATATATCCTAATCTAAGGCAACCTAACATCTCGGATGCAATATTTGACAACATTCCTGGCCTGTAGAACCCTACTCCTCGGAGGGAACAGTATATACGTCTGTAACGACATATATCCTAACCTAAGACAACCTAACATCCCGGATGTAACATTTTACCACATTCCAGGCGTGTCGGTCCCTACGTCTCGGTGGTAACGTTACATGCGTCTATAACGTTATATATCCTAACCTAAGGCAACCTAACATCTCGGATGCAATATTTGACAACATTCCTGGCCTGTCGAAACCTACTTCTCGGAGGGAACAGCATATACGTCTATAACGTCATTAATCCTAACCTAAGGCAACCTAACATCTCGGATGTAACATTTGACAACATTCCAGGCGTGTCGGTCCCTACGTCTCGGTGATAACATTACATGCGTCTATAGCGGTATATATCCTAATCTTAGGCAACCTAACATCTCGGATGTAACATTTGACAACATTCCAGGCGTGTCGGTCCCTACGTCACAGTGGTAACATTACATGCGTCTATAACGTTATATATCCTAACCTAAGGCCACCTAACATCTCGTATGTAATATTTGATAACATTCCTGGCGTGTCGAACCCTACTTCTCGGAGGGAACAGCATATACGTCTATAACGTCATATATCCTAACCTAAGGCAACCTAACATCTCGGATATAACATTTGACAACATACCCGGCGTGTTGGAACCCTACGTCTCGGTGGTAACATTACGTGTGTCTATAACGTTATATATGCTAACCTAAGGCAACCTAACATCTCGGATGCAATATTTGACAACATTCCTGGCCTGTCGAACCCTACTTCTCGGAGGGAACAGTATATACGTCTATAACGTTATATATTCTAACCTAAGGCAACCTGACATCTCGGATGTAATATTCTACATCATTCCAGGCGTGTCGTACCCTACTTCTCGGATGGAACTGTATATACGTCTATAACGGTATATATCCTAATCTAAGGCAACCTAACATCTCGGATGTAACATTTGGCAACATTGCAGGCATGTCGGTCCCTACGTCTCGGTGGTAAGATTATATGCGTCTATAACGTTATATATCCTAACCTAAGGCAACCTAACATCTCGGATGCAATATTTGACAACATTCCTGGCCTGTCGAACCCTACTTCTCGGAGGGAACAGTATATACGTCTATAACGTCATATATCCTAACCTAAGGCAACCTTACATCTCGGATGTAACATTTGACAACATTCCAGGCGTGTCGAATCCTACTTCTCGGTGGGAACAGTATATACGTCTATAACGTTATATATCCTAACGTAAGGCAACCTAACATCTCGGATGTAATATTTGACAACATGCCTGGCGTGTCGGACCCTACTTCTCAGTGGGAACAGTATATACGTCTGTAACGTCATATATCCTAACCTAAGGCAACCTAACATCTCGGATATAACATTTGACAACATTCCCGGCGTGTTGGAACCCTACGTCTCGGTGGTAACATTACGTGCGTCTATAACGTTATATATGCTAACCTAAGGCAACCTAACATCTCGGATGCAATATTTGACAACATTCCTGGCCTGTCGAACCCTACTTCTCGGAGGGAACAGCATATATGTCTATAACGTCATATATCCTAACCTAAGGCAACCTAACATCTCGGATGGTACATTTGACAACATTCCAGGTTTGTCGGTCCCTACGTCTCGGTGGTAACGTTACATGAGTCTACAACGTTATATATCCTAACCTAAGGCAACCTAACATCTTGGATGTAACATTTGACAACATTCCAGGCATGTCGGTCCCTACGCCTCGGTGGTAAGATTATATGCGTCTATAACGTTATATATCCTTATCTAAGGCAACCTAACATCTCGGATGCAATATTTGACAACACTCCTAGCCTGTCGAACCCTACTTCTCGGAGGGAACAGTATATACGTCTATAACGTTATATATCCTAACCTAAGGCAACCTGACATTTCGGATGTAATATTCTACATCATTCCAGGCGTGTCGAACCCTACTTCTCGGTGGGAACATTATATGAGTCTATAACGTTGTATGTCCTAATCTAAGGCAACCTATTATCTCAGACGTAATATTTTACAATATTCCTGGCGTGTCGGTGCATACTTTTCGGTGGGAATATTATATGCGTCTATAACGGTCGATATCGTAATCTAAGGCAACCTGACATCTCGGATGCAATATTTGACAACATTCCTGGCCTGTCGAACCCTACTTCTCGGAGGGAACTGTATATACGTCAATAACGGTATATATCCTAATCTAAGGCAACCTAACGTCTCGGATGTAACATTTTACCACATTCCAGGCGTGTCGGTCCCTACGTCTCGGTGGTAACATTACATGCGTCTATAAAGTTATATATCCTAACCTAAGGCCACCTACCATCTCGTATGTAATATTTGACAATATTCCTGGCGTGTCGGTCCCTACGTCTCGGTGGTAACATTACATGCGTCTATAGCGGTATATATCCTAATCTTAGGCAACCTAACATCTCGGATGTAACATTTTACGACATTCCATGCCTGTCGGTCCCTACGTCTCGGTGGTAACATTACATGCGTCTATAACGTTATATATCCTAACCTAAGGCAACCTAACATCTCGGATGTAATATTTGACAACATTCCTGGCGTGTCGGACCCTACTTCTCGGTGGGAACAGTATATACGTCTGTAACGTCATATATCCTAACCTAAGGCAACCTAACATCTCGGATATAACATTTGACAACATTCCAGGCGTGTTGGAACCCTACGTCTCGGTGGTAACATTACGTGCGTCTATAACGTTATATATGCTAACCTAAGGCAACATAACATCTCGGATGCAATATTTGACAACATTCCTGGCCTGTCGAACACTACTTCTCGGAGGGAACAGTATATACGTCTATAACGGTATATATCCTAATCTAACGCAACCTAACATCTCGGATGCAATATTTGACAACATTCCTGGCCTGTCGAACCCTACTTCTCGGAGGGAACAGCATATACGTCTATAACGTCATATATCCTAACCTAAGGCAACCTAACATCTCGGATGTAACATTTGACAACATTCCAGGTTTGTCGGTCCCTACGTCTCGGTGGTAACGTTACATGCGTCTACAACGTTATATATCCTAACCTAAGGCAACCTAACATCTTGGATGTAACATTTGACAACATTCCAGGCATGTCGGTCCCTACGCCTCGGTGGTAAGATTATATGCGTCTATAACGTTATATATCCTTATCTAAGGCAACCTAACATCTCGGATGCAATATTTGACAACACTCCTAGCCTGTCGAACCCTACTTCTCGGAGGGAACAGTATATACGTCTATAACGTTATATATCCTAACCTAAGGCAACCTGACATTTCGGATGTAATATTCTACATCATTCCAGGCGTGTCGAACCCTACTTCTCGGTGGGAACATTATATGTGTCTATAACGTTGTATATCCTAATCTAAGGCAACCTATTATCTCAGACGTAATATTTTACAATATTCCTGGCGTGTCGGTGCATACTTTTCGGTGGGAATATTATATGCGTCTATAACGGTCGATATCGTAATCTAAGGCAACCTGACATCTCGGATGCAATATTTGACAACATTCCTGGCCTGTCGAACCCTACTTCTCGGAGGGAACTGTATATACGTCAATAACGGTATATATCCTAATCTAAGGCAACCTAACATCTCGGATGTAACATTTTACCACATTCCAGGCGTGTCGGTCCCTACGTCTCGGTGGTAACATTACATGCGTCTATAACGTTATATATCCTAACCTAAGGCCACCTAACATCTCGTATGTAATATTTGACAATATTCCTGGCGTGTCGGTCCCTACGTCTCGGTGGTAACATTACATGCGTCTATAGCGGTATATATCCTAATCTTAGGCAACCTAACATCTCGGATGTAACATCTTACGACATTCCAGGCCTGTCGGTCCCTACGTCTCGGTGGTAACATTACATGCGTCTATAACGTTATATATCCTAACCTAAGGCAACCTAACATCTCGGATGTAATATTTGACAACATTCCTGGCGTGTCGGAACCTACTTCTCGGTGGGAACAGTATATACGTCTGTAACGTCATATATCCTAACCTAAGGCAACCTAACATCTCGGATATAACATTTGACAACATTCCAGGCGTGTTGGAACCCTACGTCTCGGTGGTAACATTACGTGCGTCTATAACGTTATATATGCTAACCTAAGGCAACATAACATCTCGGATGCAATATTTGACAACATTCCTGGCCTGTCGAACACTACTTCTCGGAGGGAACAGTATGTACGTCTATAACGGTATATATCCTAATCTAACGCAACCTAACATCTCGGATGCAATATTTGACATCATTCCTGGCCTGTAGAACCCTACTCCTCGGAGGGAACAGTATATACGTCTGTAACGACATATATCCTAACCTAAGACAACCTAACATCCCGGATGTAACATTTGACAACATTCCAGGCGTGTCGGTCCCTACGTCTCGGTGGTAACGTTACATGCGTCTATAACGTTATATATCCTAACCTAAGGCAACCTAACATCTCGGATGCAATATTTGACAACATTCCTGGCCTGTCGAAACCTACTTCTCGGAGGGAACAGCATATACGTCTATAACGTTATATATGCTAACCTAAGGCAACATAACATCTCGGATGCAATATTTGACAACATTTCTGGCCTGTCGAACCCTACTTCTCGGAGGGAACATTATATACGTCTATAACGGTATATATCCTAATCTAAGGCAACCTAACATCTCGGATGCAATATTTGACAACATTCCTGGCCTGTAGAACCCTACTCCTCGGAGGGAACAGTATATACGTCTGTAACGACATATATCCTAACCTAAGACAACCTAACATCCCGGATGTAACATTTGACAACATTCCAGGCGTGTCGGTCCTTACGTCTCGGTGGTAACGTTACCTGCGTCTATAACGTTATGTATCCTAACCTAAGGCAACCTAACATCTCGGATGCAATATTTGACAACATTCCTGGCCTGTCGAAACCTACTTCTCGGAGGGAACAGCATATACGTCTATAACGTCATTAATCCTAACCTAAGGCAACCTAACATCTCGGATGTAACATTTGACAACATTACAGGCGTGTCGGTCCCTACGTCTCGGTGATAACATTACATGCGTCTATAGCGGTATATATCCTAATCTTAGGCAACCTAACATCTCGGATGTAACATTTGACAACATTCCAGGCGTGTCGGTCCCTACGTCACAGTGGTAACATTACATGCGTCTATAACGTTATATATCCTAACCTAAGGCCACCTAACATCTCGTATGTAATATTTGATAACATTCCTGGCGTGTCGAACCCTACTTCTCGGAGGGAACAGCATATACGTCTATAACGTCATATATCCTAACCTAAGGCAACCTAACATCTCGGATATAACATTTGACAACATACCCGGCGTGTTGGAACCCTACGTCTCGGTGGTAACATTACGTGCGTCTATAACGTTATATATGCTAACCTAAGGCAACCTAACATCTCGGATGCAATATTTGACAAAATTCCTGGCCTGTCGAACCCTACTTCTCGGAGGGAACAGTATATACGTCTATAACGTTATATATTCTGACCTAAGGCAACCTGACATCTCGGATGTAATATTCTACATCATTCCAGGCGTGTCGTACCCTACTTCTCGGATGGAACTGTATATACGTCTATAACGGTATATATCCTAATCTAAGGCAACCTAACATCTCGGATGTAACATTTGACAACATTCCAGGCGTGTCGAATCCTACTTCTCGGTGGGAACAGTATATACGTCTATAACGTTATATATCCTAACCTAAGGCAACCTAACATCTCGGATGCAATATTTGACAACATTCCTGGCCTGTCGAACCCTACTTCTCGGAGGGAACAGTATATACGTCTATAACGTCATATATCCTAACCTAAGGCAACCTTACATCTCGGATGTAACATTTGACAACATTCCAGGCGTGTCGAATCCTACTTCTCGGTGGGAACAGTATATACGTCTATAACGTTATATATCCTAACGTAAGGCAACCTAACATCTCGGATGTAATATTTGACAACATTCCTGGCGTGTCGGACCCTACTTCTCGGTGGGAACAGTATATACGTCTGTAACGTCATATATCCTAACCTAAGGCAACCTAACATCTCGGATATAACATTTGACAACATTCCCGGCGTGTTGGAACCCTATGTCTCGGTGGTAACATTACGTGCGTCTATAACGTTATATATGCTAACCTAAGGCAACCTAACATCTCGGATGCAATATTTGACAACATTCCTGGCCTGTCGAACCCTACTTCTCGGAGGGAACAGCATATACGTCTATAACGTCATATATCCTAACCTAAGGCAACCTAACATCTCGGATGTAACATTTTACAACATTCCAGGTTTGTCGGTCCCTACGTCTCGGTGGTAACGTTACATGCGTCTACAACGTTATATATCCTAACCTAAGGCAACCTAACATCTTGGATGTAACATTTGACAACATTCCAGGCATGTCGGTCGCTACGCGTCGGTGGTAAGATTATATGCGTCTATAACGTTATATATCCTTATCTAAGGCAACCTAACATCTCGGATGCAATATTTGACAACACTCCTAGCCTGTCGAACCCTACTTCTCGGAGGGAACAGTATATTCGTCTATAACGTTATATATCCTAACCGAAGGCAACCTGATATCTCGGATGTAATATTCTACATCATTCCAGGCGTGTCGGACCCTACTTCTCGGTGGGAACATTATATGAGTCTATAACGTTGTATATCCTAATCTAAGGCAACCTATTATCTCAGACGTAATATTTTACAATATTCCTGGCGTGTCGGTGCATACTTTTCGGTGGGAATATTATATGCGTCTATAACGGTCGATATCGTAATCTAAGGCAACCTGACATCTCGGATGCAATATTTGACAACATTCCTGGCCTGTCGAACCCTACTTCTCGGAGGGAACTGTATATACGTCAATAACGGTATATATCCTAATCTAAGGCAACCTAACATCTCGGATGTAACATTTTACCACATTCCAGGCGTGTCGGTCCCTACGTCTCGGTGGTAACATTACATGCGTCTATAACGTTATATATCCTAACCTAAGGCCACCTAACATCTCGTATGTAATATTTGACAATATTCCTGGCGTGTCGGTCCCTACGTCTCGGTGGTAACATTACATGCGTCTATAGCGGTATATATCCTAATCTTAGGCAACCTAACATCTCGGATGTAACATTTTACGACATTCCAGGCCTGTCGGTCCCTACGTCTCGGTGGTAACATTACATGCGTCTATAACGTTATATATCCTAACCTAAGGCAACCTAACATCTCGGATGTAATATTTGACAACATTCCTGGCGTGTCGGACCCTACTTCTCGGTGGGAACAGTATATACGTCTGTAACGTCATATATCCTAACCTAAGGCAACCTAACATCTCGGATATAACATTTGACAACATTCCAGGCGTGTTGGAACCCTACGTCTCGGTGGTAACATTACGTGCGTCTATAACGTTATATATGCTAACCTAAGGCAACATAACATCTCGGATGCAATATTTGACAACATTCCTGGCCTGTCGAACACTACTTCTCGGAGGGAACAGTATGTACGTCTATAACGGTATATATCCTAATCTAACGCAACCTAACATCTCGGATGCAATATTTGACATCATTCCTGGCCTGTAGAACCCTACTCCTCGGAGGGAACAGTATATACGTCTGTAACGACATATATCCTAACCTAAGACAACCTAACATCCCGGATGTAACATTTGACAACATTCCAGGCGTGTTGGAACCCTACGTCTCGGTGGTAACATTACGTGCGTCTATAACGTTATATATGCTAACCTAAGGCAACATAACATCTCGGATGCAATATTTGACAACATTTCTGGCCTGTCGAACCCTACTTCTCGGAGGGAACATTATATACGTCTATAACGGTATATATCCTAATCTAAGGCAACCTAACATCTCGGATGCAATATTTGACAACATTCCTGGCCTGTAGAACCCTACTCCTCGGAGGGAACAGTATATACGTCTGTAACGACATATATCCTAACCTAAGACAACCTAACATCCCGGATGTAACATTTGACAACATTCCAGGCGTGTCGGTCCTTACGTCTCGGTGGTAACGTTACATGCGTCTATAACGTTATGTATCCTAACCTAAGGCAACCTAACATCTCGGATGCAATATTTGACAACATTCCTGGCCTGTCGAAACCTACTTCTCGGAGGGAACAGCATATACGTCTATAACGTCATTAATCCTAACCTAAGGCAACCTAACATCTCGAATGTAACATTTGACAACATTACAGGCGTGTCGGTCCCTACGTCTCGGTGATAACATTACATGCGTCTATAGCGGTATATATCCTAATCTTAGGCAACCTAACATCTCGGATGTAACATTTGACAACATTCCAGGCGTGTCGGTCCCTACGTCACAGTGGTAACATTACATGCGTCTATAACGTTATATATCCTAACCTAAGGCCACCTAACATCTCGTATGTAATATTTGATAACATTCCTGGCGTGTCGAACCCTACTTCTCGGAGGGAACAGCATATACGTCTATAACGTCATATATCCGAACCTAAGGCAACCTAACATCTCGGATATAACATTTGACAACATACCCGGCGTGTTGGAACCCTACGTCTCGGTGGTAACATTACGTGCGTCTATAACGCTATATATGCTAACCTAAGGCAACCTAACATCTCGGATGCAATATTTGACAACATTCCTGGCCTGTCGAACCCTACTTCTCGGAGGGAACAGTATATACGTCTATAACGTTATATATTCTGACCTAAGGCAACCTGACATCTCGGATGTAATATTCTACATCATTCCAGGCGTGTCGTACCCTACTTCTCGGATGGAACAGTATATACGTCTATAACGTTATATATCCTAACCTAAGGCAACCTAACATCTCGGATGCAATATTTGACAACATTCCTGGCCTGTCGAACCCTACTTCTCGGAGGGAACAGTATATACGTCTATAACGTCATATATCCTAACCTAAGGCAACCTTACATCTCGGATGTAACATTTGACAACATTCCAGGCGTGTCGAATCCTACTTCTCGGTGGGAACAGTATATACGTCTATAACGTTATATATCCTAACCTAAGGCAACCTAACATCTCGGATGTAATATTTGACAACATTCCTGGCGTGTCGGACCCTACTTCTCGGTGGGAACAGTATATACGTCTGTAACGTCATATATCCTAACCTAAGGCAACCTAACATCTCGGATATAACATTTGACAACATTCCAGGCGTGTTGGAACCCTACGTCTCGGTGGTAACATTACGTGCGTCTATAACGTTATATATGCTAACCTAAGGCAACATAACATCTCGGATGCAATATTTGACAACATTCCTGGCCTGTCGAACACTACTTCTCGGAGGGAACAGTATGTACGTCTATAACGGTATATATCCTAATCTAACGCAACCTAACATCTCGGATGCAATATTTGACATCATTCCTGGCCTGTAGAACCCTACTCCTCGGAGGGAACAGTATATACGTCTGTAACGACATATATCCTAACCTAAGACAACCTAACATCCCGGATGTAACATTTGACAACATTCCAGGCGTGTTGGAACCCTACGTCTCGGTGGTAACATTACGTGCGTCTATAACGTTATATATGCTAACCTAAGGCAACATAACATCTCGGATGCATTATTTGACAACATTTCTGGCCTGTCGAACCCTACTTCTCGGAGGGAACATTATATACGTCTATAACGGTATATATCCTAATCTAAGGCAACCTAACATCTCGGATGCAATATTTGACAACATTCCTGGCCTGTAGAACCCTACTCCTCGGAGGGAACAGTATATACGTCTGTAACGACATATATCCTAACCTAAGACAACCTAACATCCCGGATGTAACATTTGACAACATTCCAGGCGTGTCGGTCCTTACGTCTCGGTGGTAACGTTACATGCGTCTATAACGTTATGTATCCTAACCTAAGGCAACCTAACATCTCGGATGCAATATTTGACAACATTCCTGGCCTGTCGAAACCTACTTCTCGGAGGGAACAGCATATACGTCTATAACGTCATTAATCCTAACCTAAGGCAACCTAACATCTCGAATGTAACATTTGACAACATTACAGGCGTGTCGGTCCCTACGTCTCGGTGATAACATTACATGCGTCTATAGCGGTATATATCCTAATCTTAGGCAACCTAACATCTCGGATGTAACATTTGACAACATTCCAGGCGTGTCGGTCCCTACGTCACAGTGGTAACATTACATGCGTCTATAACGTTATATATCCTAACCTAAGGCCACCTAACATCTCGTATGTAATATTTGATAACATTCCTGGCGTGTCGAACCCTACTTCTCGGAGGGAACAGCATATACGTCTATAACGTCATATATCCTAACCTAAGGCAACCTAACATCTCGGATATAACATTTGACAACATACCCGGCGTGTTGGAACCCTACGTCTCGGTGGTAACATTACGTGCGTCTATAACGCTATATATGCTAACCTAAGGCAACCTAACATCTCGGATGCAATATTTGACAACATTCCTGGCCTGTCGAACCCTACTTCTCGGAGGGAACAGTATATACGTCTATAACGTTATATATTCTGACCTAAGGCAACCTGACATCTCGGATGTAATATTCTACATCATTCCAGGCGTGTCGTACCCTACTTCTCGGATGGAACTGTATATACGTCTATAACGGTATATATCCTAATCTAAGGCAACCTAACATCTCGGATGTAACATTTGACAACATTCCAGGCGTGTCGAATCCTACTTCTCGGTGGGAACAGTATATACGTCTATAACGTTATATATCCTAACCTAAGGCAACCTAACATCTCGGATGCAATATTTGACAACATTCCTGGCCTGTCGAACCCTACTTCTCGGAGGGAACAGTATATACGTCTATAACGTCATATATCCTAACCTAAGGCAACCTTACATCTCGGATGTAACATTTGACAACATTCCAGGCGTGTCGAATCCTACTTCTCGGTGGGAACAGTATATACGTCTATAACGTTATATATCCTAACGTAAGGCAACCTAACATCTCGGATGTAATATCTGACAACATTCCTGGCGTGTCGGACCCTACTTCTCGGTGGGAACAGTATATACGTCTGTAACGTCATATATCCTAACCTAAGGCAACCTAACATCTCGGATATAACATTTGACAACATTCCCGGCGTGTTGGAACCCTATGTCTCGGTGGTAACATTACGTGCGTCTATAACGTTATATATGCTAACCTAAGGCAACCTAACATCTCGGATGCAATATTTGACAACATTCCTGGCCTGTCGAACCCTACTTCTCGGAGGGAACAGCATATACGTCTATAACGTCATATATCCTAACCTAAGGCAACCTAACATCTCGGATGTAACATTTTACAACATTCCAGGTTTGTCGGTCCCTACGTCTCGGTGGTAACGTTACATGCGTCTACAACGTTATATATCCTAACCTAAGGCAACCTAACATCTTGGATGTAACATTTGACAACATTCCAGGCATGTCGGTCGCTACGCGTCGGTGGTAAGATTATATGCGTCTATAACGTTATATATCCTTATCTAAGGCAACCTAACATCTCGGATGCAATATTTGACAACACTCCTAGCCTGTCGAACCCTACTTCTCGGAGGGAACAGTATATACGTCTATAACGTTATATATCCTAACCTAAGGCAACCTAACATTTCGGATGTAATATTCTACATCATTCCAGGCGTGTCGAACCCTACTTCTCGGTGGGAACATTATATGAGTCTATAACGTTGTATATCCTAATCTAAGGCAACCTATTATCTCAGAAGTAATATTTTACAATATTCCTGGCGTGTCGGTGCATACTTTTCGGTGGGAATATTATATGCGTCTATAACGGTCGATATCGTAATCTAAGGCAACCTGACATCTCGGATGCAATATTTGACAACATTCCTGGCCTGTCGAACCCTACTTCTCGGAGGGAACTGTATATACGTCAATAACGGTATATATCCTAATCTAAGGCAACCTAACATCTCGGATGTAACATTTTACCACATTCCAGGCGTGTCGGTCCCTACGTCTCGGTGGTAACATTACATGCGTCTATAACGTTATGTATCCTAACCTAAGGCCACCTAACATCTCGTATGTAATATTTGACAATATTCCTGGCGTGTCGGTCCCTACGTCTCGGTGGTAACATTACATGCGTCTATAGCGGTATATATCCTAATCTTAGGCAACCTAACATCTCGGATGTAACATTTTACGACATTCCAGGCCTGTCGGTCCCTACGTCTCGGTGGTAACATTACATGCGTCTATAACGTTATATATCCTAACCTAAGGCAACCTAACATCTCGGATGTAATATCTGACAACATTCCTGGCGTGTCGGACCCTACTTCTCGGTGGGAACAGTATATACGTCTGTAACGTCATATATCCTAACCTAAGGCAACCTAACATCTCGGATATAACATTTGACAACATTCCAGGCGTGTTGGAACCCTACGTCTCGGTGGTAACATTACGTGCGTCTATAACGTTATATATGCTAACCTAAGGCAACATAACATCTCGGATGCAATATTTGACAACATTCCTGGCCTGTCGAACACTACTTCTCGGAGGGAACAGTATGTACGTCTATAACGGTATATATCCTAATCTAACGCAACCTAACATCTCGGATGCAATATTTGACATCATTCCTGGCCTGTAGAACCCTACTCCTCGGAGGGAACAGTATATACGTCTGTAACGACATATATCCTAACCTAAGACAACCTAACATCCCGGATGTAACATTTGACAACATTCCAGGCGTGTTGGAACCCTACGTCTCGGTGGTAACATTACGTGCGTCTATAACGTTATATATGCTAACCTAAGGCAACATAACATCTCGGATGCAATATTTGACAACATTTCTGGCCTGTCGAACCCTACTTCTCGGAGGGAACATTATATACGTCTATAACGGTATATATCCTAATCTAAGGCAACCTAACATCTCGGATGCAATATTTGACAACATTCCTGGCCTGTAGAACCCTACTCCTCGGAGGGAACAGTATATACGTCTGTAACGACATATATCCTAACCTAAGACAACCTAACATCCCGGATGTAACATTTGACAACATTCCAGGCGTGTCGGTCCTTACGTCTCGGTGGTAACGTTACATGCGTCTATAACGTTATGTATCCTAACCTAAGGCAACCTAACATCTCGGATGCAATATTTGACAACATTCCTGGCCTGTCGAAACCTACTTCTCGGAGGGAACAGCATATACGTCTATAACGTCATTAATCCTAACCTAAGGCAACCTAACATCTCGAATGTAACATTTGACAACATTACAGGCGTGTCGGTCCCTACGTCTCGGTGATAACATTACATGCGTCTATAGCGGTATATATCCTAATCTTAGGCAACCTAACATCTCGGATGTAACATTTGACAACATTCCAGGCGTGTCGGTCCCTACGTCACAGTGGTAACATTACATGCGTCTATAACGTTATATATCCTAACCTAAGGCCACCTAACATCTCGTATGTAATATTTGATAACATTCCTGGCGTGTCGAACCCTACTTCTCGGAGGGAACAGCATATACGTCTATAACGTCATATATCCTAACCTAAGGCAACCTAACATCTCGGATATAACATTTGACAACATACCCGGCGTGTTGGAACCCTACGTCTCGGTGGTAACATTACGTGCGTCTATAACGCTATATATGCTAACCTAAGGCAACCTAACATCTCGGATGCAATATTTGACAACATTCCTGGCCTGTCGAACCCTACTTCTCGGAGGGAACAGTATATACGTCTATAACGTTATATATTCTGACCTAAGGCAACCTGACATCTCGGATGTAATATTCTACATCATTCCAGGCGTGTCGTACCCTACTTCTCGGATGGAACAGTATATACGTCTATAACGTTATATATCCTAACCTAAGGCAACCTAACATCTCGGATGCAATATTTGACAACATTCCTGGCCTGTCGAACCCTACTTCTCGGAGGGAACAGTATATACGTCTATAACGTCATATATCCTAACCTAAGGCAACCTTACATCTCGGATGTAACATTTGACAACATTCCAGGCGTGTCGAATCCTACTTCTCGGTGGGAACAGTATATACGTCTATAACGTTATATATCCTAACGTAAGGCAACCTAACATCTCGGATGTAATATTTGACAACATTCCTGGCGTGTCGGACCCTACTTCTCGGTGGGAACAGTATATACGTCTGTAACGTCATATATCCTAACCTAAGGCAACCTAACATCTCGGATATAACATTTGACAACATTCCCGGCGTGTTGGAACCCTATGTCTCGGTGGTAACATTACGTGCGTCTATAACGTTATATATGCTAACCTAAGGCAACCTAACATCTCGGATGCAATATTTGACAACATTCCTGGCCTGTCGAACCCTACTTCTCGGAGGGAACAGCATATACGTCTATAACGTCATATATCCTAACCTAAGGCAACCTAACATCTCGGATGTAACATTTTACAACATTCCAGGTTTGTCGGTTCCTACGTCTCGGTGGTAACGTTACATGCGTCTACAACGTTATATATCCTAACCTAAGGCAACCTAACATCTTGGATGTAACATTTGACAACATTCCAGGCATGTCGGTCGCTACGCGTCGGTGGTAAGATTATATGCGTCTATAACGTTATATATCCTTATCTAAGGCAACCTAACATCTCGGATGCAATATTTGACAACACTCCTAGCCTGTCGAACCCTACTTCTCGGAGGGAACAGTATATACGTCTATAACGTTATATATCCTAACCTAAGGCAACCTAACATTTCGGATATAATATTCTACATCATTCCAGGCGTGTCGAACCCTACTTCTCGGTGGGAACATTATATGAGTCTATAACGTTGTATATCCTAATCTAAGGCAACCTATTATCTCAGACGTAATATTTTACAATATTCCTGGCGTGTCGGTGCATACTTTTCGGTGGGAATAT
Organism: Xylocopa violacea; assembly: GCA_963969225.1. NCBI lineage: Eukaryota > Metazoa > Arthropoda > Insecta > Hymenoptera > Apidae > Xylocopa > Xylocopa violacea. The sequence continues at coordinate 4,382,654 of CAXAJV010000014.1, read as the reverse complement.
TATATGCGTCTATAACGGTCGATATCGTAATCTAAGGCAACCTGACATCTCGGATGCAATATTTGACAACATTCCTGGCCTGTCGAACCCTACTTCTCGGAGGGAACTGTATATACGTCAATAACGGTATATATCCTAATCTAAGGCAACCTAACATCTCGGATGTAACATTTTACCACATTCCAGGCGTGTCGGTCCCTACGTCTCGGTGGTAACATTACATGCGTCTATAACGTTATATATCCTAACCTAAGGCCACCTAACATCTCGTATGTAATATTTGACAATATTCCTGGCGTGTCGGTCCCTACGTCTCGGTGGTAACATTACATGCGTCTATAGCGGTATATATCCTAATCTTAGGCAACCTAACATCTCGGATGTAACATTTTACGACATTCCAGGCCTGTCGGTCCCTACGTCTCGGTGGTAACATTACATGCGTCTATAACGTTATATATCCTAACCTAAGGCAACCTAACATCTCGGATGTAATATTTGACAACATTCCTGGCGTGTCGGACCCTACTTCTCGGTGGGAACAGTATATACGTCTGTAACGTCATATATCCTAACCTAAGGCAACCTAACATCTCGGATATAACATTTGACAACATTCCAGGCGTGTTGGAACCCTACGTCTCGGTGGTAACATTACGTGCGTCTATAACGTTATATATGCTAACCTAAGGCAACATAACATCTCGGATGCAATATTTGACAACATTCCTGGCCTGTCGAACACTACTTCTCGGAGGGAACAGTATGTACGTCTATAACGGTATATATCCTAATCTAACGCAACCTAACATCTCGGATGCAATATTTGACATCATTCCTGGCCTGTAGAACCCTACTCCTCGGAGGGAACAGTATATACGTCTGTAACGACATATATCCTAACCTAAGACAACCTAACATCCCGGATGTAACATTTGACAACATTCCAGGCGTGTCGGTCCTTACGTCTCGGTGGTAACGTTACATGCGTCTATAACGTTATGTATCCTAACCTAAGGCAACCTAACATCTCGGATGCAATATTTGACAACATTCCTGGCCTGTCGAAACCTACTTCTCGGAGGGAACAGCATATACGTCTATAACGTCATTAATCCTAACCTAAGGCAACCTAACATCTCGAATGTAACATTTGACAACATTACAGGCGTGTCGGTCCCTACGTCTCGGTGATAACATTACATGCGTCTATAGCGGTATATATCCTAATCTTAGGCAACCTAACATCTCGGATGTAACATTTGACAACATTCCAGGCGTGTCGGTCCCTACGTCACAGTGGTAACATTACATGCGTCTATAACGTTATATATCCTAACCTAAGGCCACCTAACATCTCGTATGTAATATTTGATAACATTCCTGGCGTGTCGAACCCTACTTCTCGGAGGGAACAGCATATACGTCTATAACGTCATATATCCTAACCTAAGGCAACCTAACATCTCGGATATAACATTTGACAACATACCCGGCGTGTTGGAACCCTACGTCTCGGTGGTAACATTACGTGCGTCTATAACGCTATATATGCTAACCTAAGGCAACCTAACATCTCGGATGCAATATTTGACAACATTCCTGGCCTGTCGAACCCTACTTCTCGGAGGGAACAGTATATACGTCTATAACGTTATATATTCTGACCTAAGGCAACCTGACATCTCGGATGTAATATTCTACATCATTCCAGGCGTGTCGTACCCTACTTCTCGGATGGAACTGTATATACGTCTATAACGGTATATATCCTAATCTAAGGCAACCTAACATCTCGGATGTAACATTTGACAACATTCCAGGCGTGTCGAATCCTACTTCTCGGTGGGAACAGTATATACGTCTATAACGTTATATATCCTAACCTAAGGCAACCTAACATCTCGGATGCAATATTTGACAACATTCCTGGCCTGTCGAACCCTACTTCTCGGAGGGAACAGTATATACGTCTATAACGTCATATATCCTAACCTAAGGCAACCTTACATCTCGGATGTAACATTTGACAACATTCCAGGCGTGTCGAATCCTACTTCTCGGTGGGAACAGTATATACGTCTATAACGTTATATATCCTAACGTAAGGCAACCTAACATCTCGGATGTAATATTTGACAACATTCCTGGCGTGTCGGACCCTACTTCTCGGTGGGAACAGTATATACGTCTGTAACGTCATATATCCTAACCTAAGGCAACCTAACATCTCGGATATAACATTTGACAACATTCCCGGCGTGTTGGAACCCTATGTCTCGGTGGTAACATTACGTGCGTCTATAACGTTATATATGCTAACCTAAGGCAACCTAACATCTCGGATGCAATATTTGACAACATTCCTGGCCTGTCGAACCCTACTTCTCGGAGGGAACAGCATATACGTCTATAACGTCATATATCCTAACCTAAGGCAACCTAACATCTCGGATGTAACATTTTACAACATTCCAGGTTTGTCGGTCCCTACGTCTCGGTGGTAACGTTACATGCGTCTACAACGTTATATATCCTAACCTAAGGCAACCTAACATCTTGGATGTAACATTTGACAACATTCCAGGCATGTCGGTCGCTACGCGTCGGTGGTAAGATTATATGCGTCTATAACGTTATATATCCTTATCTAAGGCAACCTAACATCTCGGATGCAATATTTGACAACACTCCTAGCCTGTCGAACCCTACTTCTCGGAGGGAACAGTATATACGTCTATAACGTTATATATCCTAACCTAAGGCAACCTAACATTTCGGATGTAATATTCTACATCATTCCAGGCGTGTCGAACCCTACTTCTCGGTGGGAACATTATATGAGTCTATAACGTTGTATATCCTAATCTAAGGCAACCTATTATCTCAGACGTAATATTTTACAATATTCCTGGCGTGTCGGTGCATACTTTTCGGTGGGAATATTATATGCGTCTATAACGGTCGATATCGTAATCTAAGGCAACCTGACATCTCGGATGCAATATTTGACAACATTCCTGGCCTGTCGAACCCTACTTCTCGGAGGGAACTGTATATACGTCAATAACGGTATATATCCTAATCTAAGGCAACCTAACATCTCGGATGTAACATTTTACCACATTCCAGGCGTGTCGGTCCCTACGTCTCGGTGGTAACATTACGTGCGTCTATAACGTTATATATGCTAACCTAAGGCAACATAACATCTCGGATGCAATATTTGACAACATTTCTGGCCTGTCGAACCCTACTTCTCGGAGGGAACATTATATACGTCTATAACGGTATATATCCTAATCTAAGGCAACCTAACATCTCGGATGCAATATTTGACAACATTCCTGGCCTGTCGAACCCTACTTCTCGGAGGGAACTGTATATACGTCAATAACGGTATATATCCTAATCTAAGGCAACCTAACATCTCGGATGTAACATTTTACCACATTCCAGGCGTGTCGGTCCCTACGTCTCGGTGGTAACATTACATGCGTCTATAACGTTATATATCCTAACCTAAGGCCACCTAACATCTCGTATGTAATATTTGACAATATTCCTGGCGTGCCGGTCCCTACGTCTCGGTGGTAACATTACATGCGTCTATAGCGGTATATATCCTAATCTTAGGCAACCTAACATCTCGGATGTAACATTTTACGACATTCCAGGCCTGTCGGTCCCTACGTCTCGGTGGTAACATTACATGCGTCTATAACGTTATATATCCTAACCTAAGGCAACCTAACATCTCGGATGTAATATTTGACAACATTCCTGGCGTGTCGGACCCTACTTCTCGGTGGGAACAGTATATACGTCTGTAACGTCATATATCCTAACCTAAGGCAACCTAACATCTCGGATATAACATTTGACAACATTCCAGGCGTGTTGGAACCCTACGTCTCGGTGGTAACATTACGTGCGTCTATAACGTTATATATGCTAACCTAAGGCAACATAACATCTCGGATGCAATATTTGACAACATTCCTGGCCTGTCGAACACTACTTCTCGGAGGGAACAGTATGTACGTCTATAACGGTATATATCCTAATCTAACGCAACCTAACATCTCGGATGCAATATTTGACATCATTCCTGGCCTGTAGAACCCTACTCCTCGGAGGGAACAGTATATACGTCTGTAACGACATATATCCTAACCTAAGACAACCTAACATCCCGGATGTAACATTTGACAACATTCCAGGCGTGTTGGAACCCTACGTCTCGGTGGTAACATTACGTGCGTCTATAACGTTATATATGCTAACCTAAGGCAACATAACATCTCGGATGCAATATTTGACAACATTTCTGGCCTGTCGAACCCTACTTCTCGGAGGGAACATTATATACGTCTATAACGGTATATATCCTAATCTAAGGCAACCTAACATCTCGGATGCAATATTTGACAACATTCCTGGCCTGTAGAACCCTACTCCTCGGAGGGAACAGTATATACGTCTGTAACGACATATATCCTAACCTAAGACAACCTAACATCCCGGATGTAACATTTGACAACATTCCAGGCGTGTCGGTCCTTACGTCTCGGTGGTAACGTTACATGCGTCTATAACGTTATGTATCCTAACCTAAGGCAACCTAACATCTGGGATGCAATATTTGACAACATTCCTGGCCTGTCGAAACCTACTTCTCGGAGGGAACAGCATATACGTCTATAACGTCATTAATCCTAACCTAAGGCAACCTAACATCTCGAATGTAACATTTGACAACATTACAGGCGTGTCGGTCCCTACGTCTCGGTGATAACATTACATGCGTCTATAGCGGTATATATCCTAATCTTAGGCAACCTAACATCTCGGATGTAACATTTGACAACATTCCAGGCGTGTCGGTCCCTACGTCACAGTGGTAACATTACATGCGTCTATAACGTTATATATCCTAACCTAAGGCCACCTAACATCTCGTATGTAATATTTGATAACATTCCTGGCCTGTCGAACCCTACTTCTCGGAGGGAACAGTATATACGTCTATAACGTTATATATTCTGACCTAAGGCAACCTGACATCTCGGATGTAATATTCTACATCATTCCAGGCGTGTCGTACCCTACTTCTCGGATGGAACTGTATATACGTCTATAACGGTATATATCCTAATCTAAGGCAACCTAACATCTCGGATGTAACATTTGACAACACTGCAGGCATGTCGGTCCCTACGTCTCGGTGGTAAGATTATATGCGTCTATAACGTTATATATCCTAACCTAAGGCAACCTAACATCTCGGATGCAATATTTGACAACATTCCTGGCCTGTCGAACCCTACTTCTCGGAGGGAACAGTATATACGTCTATAACGTCATATATCCTAACCTAAGACAACCTAACATCTCGGATATAACATTTCACAACATTCCCGGCGTGTTGGAACCCTACGTCTCGGTGGTAACATTACGTGCGTCTATAACGTTATATATGCTAACCTAAGGCAACCTAACATCTCGGATGCAATATTTGACAACATTCCTGGCCTGTCGAACCCTACTTCTCGGAGGGAACAGCATATACGTCTATAACGTCATATATCCTAACCTAAGGCAACCTAACATCTCGGATGTAACATTTGACAACATTCCAGGTTTGTCGGTCCCTACGTCTCGGTGGTAACGTTACATGCGTCTACAACGTTATATATCCTAACCTAAGGCAACCTAACATCTTGGATGTAACATTTGACAACATTCCAGGCATGTCGGTCCCTACGCCTCGGTGGTAAGATTATATGCGTCTATAACGTTATATATCCTTATCTAAGGCAACCTAACATCTCGGATGCAATATTTGACAACATTCCTGGCCTGTCGAATCCTACTTCTCGGAGGGAACAGCATATACGTCTATAACGTCATATATCCTAACCTAAGGCAACCTAACATCTCGGATGTAACATTTTACAACATTCCTGGCGTGTCGGACCCTACTTCTCGGTGGGAACAGTATATACGTCTGTAACGTCATATATCCTAACCTAAGGCAACCTAACATCTCGGATATAACATTTGACAACATTCCAGGCGTGTTGGAACCCTACGTCTCGGTGGTAACATTACGTGCGTCTATAACGTTATATATGCTAACCTAAGGCAACATAACATCTCGGATGCAATATTTGACAACATTTCTGGCCTGTCGAACCCTACTTCTCGGAGGGAACATTATATACGTCTATAACGGTATATATCCTAATCTAAGGCAACCTAACATCTCGGATGCAATATTTGACAACATTCCTGGCCTGTAGAACCCTACTCCTCGGAGGGAACAGTATATACGTCTGTAACGACATATATCCTAACCTAAGACAACCTAACATCCCGGATGTAACATTTGACAACATTCCAGGCGTGTCGGTCCCTACGTCTCGGTGGTAACGTTACATGCGTCTATAACGTTATATATCCTAACCTAAGGCAACCTAACATCTCGGATGCAATGTTTGACAACATTCCTGGCCTGTCGAAACCTACTTCTCGGAGGGAACAGCATATACGTCTATAACGTCATTAATCCTAACCTAAGGCAACCTAACATCTCGGATGTAACATTTGACAACATTCCAGGCGTGTCGGTCCCTACGTCTCGGTGATAACATTACATGCGTCTATAGCGGTATATATCCTAATCTTAGGCAACCTAACATCTCGGATGTAACATTTGACAACATTCCAGGCGTGTCGGTCCCTACGTCACAGTGGTAACATTACATGCGTCTATAACGTTATATATCCTAACCTAAGGCCACCTAACATCTCGTATGTAATATTTGATAACATTCCTGGCGTGTCGAACCCTACTTCTCGGAGGGAACAGCATATACGTCTATAACGTCATATATCCTAACGTAAGGCAACCTAACATCTCGGATGTAATATTTGACAACATTCCTGGCGTGTCGGACCCTACTTCTCGGTGGGAACAGTATATACGTCTGTAACGTCATATATCCTAACCTAAGGCAACCTAACATCTCGGATATAACATTTGACAACATTCCCGGCGTGTTGGAACCCTATGTCTCGGTGGTAACATTACGTGCGTCTATAACGTTATATATGCTAACCTAAGGCAACCTAACATCTCGGATGCAATATTTGACAACATTCCTGGCCTGTCGAACCCTACTTCTCGGAGGGAACAGCATATACGTCTATAACGACATATATCCTAACCTAAGACAACCTAACATCTCGGATATAACATTTCACAACATTCCCGGCGTGTTGGAACCCTACGTCTCGGTGGTAACATTACGTGCGTCTATAACGTTATATATGCTAACCTAAGGCAACCTAACATCTTGGATGTAACATTTGACAACATTCCAGGCATGTCGGTCCCTACGCCTCGGTGGTAAGATTATATGCGTCTATAACGTTATATATCCTTATCTAAGGCAACCTAACATCTCGGATGCAATATTTGACAACACTCCTGGCCTGTCGAACCGTACTTCTCGGAGGGAACAGTATATACGTCTATAACGTTATATATCCTAACCTAAGGCAACCTGACATTTCGGATGTAATATTCTACATCATTCCAGGCGTGTCGAACCCTACTTCTCGGTGGGAACATTATATGAGTCTATAACGTTGTATATCCTAATCTAAGGCAACCTATTATCTCAGACGTAATATTTTACAATATTCCTGGCGTGTCGGTGCATACTTTTCGGTGGGAATATTATATGCGTCTATAACGGTCGATATCGTAATCTAAGGCAACCTGACATCTCGGATGCAATATTTGACAACATTCCTGGCCTGTCGAACCCTACTTCTCGGAGGGAACTGTATATACGTCTATAACGGTATATATCCTATTCTAAGGCAACCTAACATCTCGGATGTAACATTTGACAACATACCCGGCGTGTTGGAACCCTACGTCTCGGTGGTAACATTACGTGCGTCTATAACGTTATATATGCTAACCTAAGGCAACCTAACATCTCGGATGCAATATTTGACAACATTCCAGGCGTGTCGCCCCCTACGTCACAGTGGTAACATTACATGCGTCTATAACGTTATATATCCTTATCTAAGGCAACCTAACATCTCGGATGCAATATTTGACAACACTCCTAGCCTGTAGAACCCTACTTCTCGGAGGGAACAGTATATACGTCTATAACGTTATATATCCTAACCTAAGGCAACCTGACATTTCGGATGTAATATTCTACATCATTCCAGGCGTGTCGAACCCTACTTCTCGGTGGAAACATTATATGAGTCTATAACGTTGTATATCCTAATCTAAGGCAACCTATTATCTCAGACGTAATATTTTACAATATTCCTGGCGTGTCGGTGCATACTTTTCGGTGGGAATATTATATGCGTCTATAACGGTCGATATCGTAATCTAAGGCAACCTGACATCTCGGATGCAATATTTGACAACATTCCTGGCCTGTCGAACCCTACTTCTCGGAGGGAACTCTATATACGTCTATAACGGTATATATCCTATTCTAAGGCAACATAACATCTCGGATGTAACATTTGACAACATTCCAGGCGTGTCGGTCCCTACGTCTCGGTGGTAACATTACATGCGTCTATGACGTTATATATCCTAACCTAAGGCAACCTAACATCTCGGATGCAATATTTGACAACATTCCTGGCCTGTCGAACCCTACTTCTCGGAGGGAACAGCATATACGTCTATTACGACATATATCCTAACCTAAGACAACCTAACATCTCGGATATAACATTTGACAACATTCCCGGCGTGTTGGAAACCTACGTCTCGGTGGTAACATTACGTGTGTCTATAACGTTATATATGCTAACCTAAGGCAACCTAACATCTCGGATGTAATATTTGACAACATTCCTGGCGTGTCGGACCCTACATCTCGGCGGGAACAGTATATACGTCTGTAACGTCATATATCCTAACCTAAGGCAACCTAACATCTCGGATATAACATTTGACAACATTCCAGGCGTGTTGGAACCCTACGTCTCGGTGGTAACATTACGTGCGTCTATAACGTTATATATGCTAACCTAAGGCAACATAACATCTCGGATGCAATATTTGACAACATTCCTGGCCTGTCGAACCCTACTTCTCGGAGGGAACAGTATATACGTCTATAACGTTATATATCCTAACCTAAGGCAACCTGACATTTCGGATGTAATATTCTACATCATTCCAGGCGTGTCGAACCCTACTTCTCGGTGGGAACATTATATGAGTCTATAACGTTGTATATCCTAATCTAAGGCAACCTGTTATCTCAGACGTAATATTTTACAATATTCCTGGCGTGTCGGTGCATACTTTTCGGTGGGAATATTATATGCGTCTATAACGGTCGATATCGTAATCTAAGGCAACCTGACATCTCGGATGCAATATTTGACAACATTCCTGGCCTGTCGAACCCTACTTCTCGGAGGGAACTGTATATACTTCAATAACGGTATATATCCTAATCTAAGGCAACCTAACATCTCGGATGTAACATTTGACAACATTCCAGGCGTGTCGAATCCTACTTCTCGGTGGGATCAGTATATACGTCTATAACGTTATATATCCTAACGTAAGGCAACCTAACATCTCGGATGTAATATTTGACAACATTCCCGGCGTGTTGGAACCCTATGTCTCGGTGGTAACATTACGTGCGTCTATAACGTTATATATGCTAACCTAAGGCAAACCTAACATCTCGGATGCAATATTTGACAACATTCCTGGCTTGTCGAACCCTACTTCTCGGAGGGAACAGCATATACGTCTATAACGACATATATCCTAACCTAAGACAACCTAACATCTCGGATATAACATTTCACAACATTCCCGGCGTGTTGGAAACCTACGTCTCGGTGGTAATATTACGTGCGTCTATAACGTTATATATGCTAACCTAAGGCAACCTAACATCTCGGATGCAATATTTGACAACATTCCTGGCCTGTCGAACCCTACTTCTCGGAGGGAACAGCATATACGTCTATAACGACATATATCCTAACCTAAGACAACCTAACATCTCGGATGTAACATTTGACAACATTCCAGGCGTGTCGAATCCTACTTCTCGGTGGGAACAGTATATACGTCTATAACGTTATATATCCTAACGTAAGGCAACCTAACATCTCGGATGTAATATTTGACAACATTCCTGGCGTGTCGGACCCTACTTCTCGGTGGGAACAGTATATACGTCTGTAACGTTATATATCCTAACCTAAGGCCACCTAACATCTCGTATGTAATATTTGACAATATTCCTGGCGTGTCGGTCCCTACGTCTCGGTGGTAACATTACATGCGTCTATAGCGGTATATATCCTAACCTAAGGCCACCTAACATCTCGTATGTAATATTTGACAATATTCCTGGCGTGTCGGTCCCTACGTCTCGGTGGTAACATTACATGCGTCTATAGCGGTATATATCCTAACCTAAGGCAACCTAACGTCTCGGATGTAACATTTTACAACATTCCTGGCGTGTCGGACCCTACTTCTCGGTGGGAACAGTATATACGTCTGTAACGTCATATATCCTAACCTAAGGCAACCTAACATCTCGGATATAACATTTGACAACATTCCAGGCGTGTTGGAACCCTACTTCTCGGTGGTAACGTTACGTGCGTCTATAACGTTATATATGCTAACCTAAGGCAACATAACATCTCGGATGCAATATTTGACAACATTTCTGGCCTGTCGAACCCTACTTCTCGGAGGGAACATTATATACGTCTATAACGGTATATATCCTAATCTAAGGCAACCTAACATCTCGGATGCAATATTTGACAACATTCCTGGCCTGTAGAAACCTACTCCTCGGAGGGAACAGTATAGACGTCTGTAACGACATATATCCTAACCTAAGACAACCTAACATCCCGGATGTAACATTTGACAACATTCCAGGCGTGTCGGTCCCTACGTCTCGGTGGTAACGTTACATGCGTCTATAACGTTATATATCCTAACCTAAGGCAACCTAACATCTCGGATGCAATATTTGACAACATTCCTGGCCTGTCGAAACCTACTTCTCGGAGGGAACAGCATATACGTCTATAACGTCATTAATCCTAACCTAAGGCAACCTAACATCTCGGATGCAACATTTGACAACATTCCTAGCCTGTCGAACCCTACTTCTCGGAGGGAACAGTATATACGTCTATAACGTTATATATCCTAACCTAAGGCAACCTGACATCTCGGATGTAATATTCTACATCATTCCAGGCGTGTCGAACCCTACTTCTCGGTGGGAACATTATATGAGTCTATAACGTTGTATATCCTAATCTAAGGCAACCTATTATCTCAGACGTAATATTTTACAATATTCCTGGCGTGTCGGTGCATACTTTTAAGTGGGAATATTATATGCGTCTATAACGGTCGATATCGTAATCTAAGGCAACCTAACATCTCGGATGCAATATTTGACAACATTCCTGGCCTGTCGAACCCTACTTCTCGGAGGGAACTGTATATACGTCTATAACGGTATATATCCTATTCTAAGGCAACCTAACATCTCGGATGTAACATTTGACAACATTCCAGGCGTGTCGGTCCCTACGTCTCGGTGGTAACATTACGTGCGTCTATAACGTTATATATGCTAACCTAAGGCAACCTAACATCTCGGATGCAATATTTGACAACATTCCAGGCGTGTCGCCCCCTACGTCACAGTGGTAACATTACATGCGTCTATAACGTTATATATCCTTATCTAAGGCAACCTAACATCTCGGATGCAATATTTGACAACACTCCTAGCCTGTAGAACCCTACTTCTCGGAGGGAACAGTATATACGTCTATAACGTTATATATCCTAACCTAAGGCAACCTGACATTTCGGATGTAATATTCTACATCATTCCAGGCGTGTCGAACCCTACTTCTCGGTGGAAACATTATATGAGTCTATAACGTTGTATATCCTAATCTAAGGCAACCTATTATCTCAGACGTAATATTTTACAATATTCCTGGCGTGTCGGTGCATACTTTTCGGTGGGAATATTATATGCTTCTATAACGGTCGATATCGTAATCTAAGGCAACCTGACATCTCGGATGCAATATTTGACAACATTCCTGGCCTGTCGAACCCTACTTCTCGGAGGGAACTGTATATACTTCAATAACGGTATATATCCTAATCTAAGGCAACCTAACATCTCGGATGTAACATTTGACAACATTCCAGGCGTGTCGAATCCTACTTCTCGGTGGGATCAGTATATACGTCTATAACGTTATATATCCTAACGTAAGGCAACCTAACATCTCGGATGTAATATTTGACAACATTCCCGGCGTGTTGGAACCCTATGTCTCGGTGGTAACATTACGTGCGTCTATAACGTTATATATGCTAACCTAAGGCAAACCTAACATCTCGGATGCAATATTTGACAACATTCCTGGCCTGTCGAACCCTACTTCTCGGAGGGAACAGCATATACGTCTATAACGACATATATCCTAACCTAAGACAACCTAACATCTCGGATATAACATTTCACAACATTCCCGGCGTGTTGGAACCCTACGTCTCGGTGGTAATATTACGTGCGTCTATAACGTTATATATGCTAACCTAAGGCAACCTAACATCTCGGATGCAATATTTGACAACATTCCTGGCCTGTCGAACCCTACTTCTCGGAGGGAACAGCATATACGTCTATAACGACATATATCCTAACCTAAGACAACCTAACATCTCGGATATAACATTTCACAACATTCCCGGCGTGTTGGAACCCTACGTCTCGGTGGTAACATTACGTGCGTCTATAACGTTATATATGCTAACCTAAGGCAACCTAACATCTCGGATGCAATATTTGACAACATTCCTGGCCTGTCGAACCCTACTTCTCGGAGGGAACAGCATATACGTCTATAACGTCATATATCCTAACCTAAGGCAACCTAACATCTCGGATGTAACATTTGACAACATTCCAGGTGTGTCGGTCCCTACGTCTCGGTGGTAACGTTACATGCGTCTACAACGTTATATATCCTAACCTAAGGCAACCTAACATCTTGGATGTAAAATTTGACAACATTCCAGGCATGTCGGTCCCTACGTCTCGGTGGTAACATTATATGCGTCTATAACGTTATATATCCTTATCTAAGGCAACCTAACATTTCGGATGCAACATTTGACAACACTCCTAGCCTGTCGAACCGTACTTCTCGGAGGGAACAGTATATACGTCTATAACGTTATATATCCTAACCTAAGGCAACCTGACATTTCGGATGTAATACTCTACATCATTCCAGGCGTGTCGAACCCTACTTCTCGGTGGGAACATTATATGAGTCTATAACGTTGTATATCCTAATCTAAGGCAACCTATTATCTCAGACTTAATATTTTACAATATTCCTGGCGTGTCGGTGCATACTTTTCGGTGGGAATATTATATGCGTCTATAACGGTCGATATCGTAATCTAAGGCAACCTGACATCTCGGATGCAATATTTGACAACATTCCTGGCCTGTCGAACCCTACTTCTCGGAGGGAACTGTATATACGTCAATAACGGTATATATCCTAATCTAAGGCAACCTAACATCTCGGATGTAACATTTGACAACATTCCAGGCGTGTCGGTCCCTACGTCTCGGTGGTAACGTTACATGCGTCTATAACGTTATATATCCTAACCTAAGGCAACCTAACATCTCGGATGCAATATTTGACAACATTCCTGGCCTGTCGAAACCTACTTCTCGGAGGGAACAGCATATACGTCTATAACGTCATTAATCCTAACCTAAGGCAACCTAACATCTCGGATGTAACATTTGACAACATTCCAGGCGTGTCGGTCCCTACGTCTCGGTGATAACATTACATGCGTCTATAGCGGTATATATCCTAATCTTAGGCAACCTAACATCTCGGATGTAACATTTGACAACATTCCAGGCGTGTCGGTCCCTACGTCACAGTGGTAACATTACATGCGTCTATAACGTTATATATCCTAACCTAAGGCCACCTAACATCTCGTATGTAATATTTGATAACATTCCTGGCGTGTCGAACCCTACTTCTCGGAGGGAACTGTATATACGTCAATAACGGTATATATCCTAATCTAAGGCAACCTAACATCTCGGATGTAACATTTGACAACATTCCAGGCGTGTCGGTCCCTACGTCTCGGTGGTAACGTTACATGCGTCTATAACGTTATATATCCTAACCTAAGGCAACCTAACATCTCGGATATAACATTTGACAACATACCCGGCGTGTTGGAACCCTACGTCTCGGTGGTAACGTTACGTGCGTCTATAACGTTATATATGCTAACCTAAGGCAACCTAACATCTGGGATGCAATATTTGACAACATTCCTGGCCGGTCGAACCCTACTTCTCGGAGGGAACAGTATATACGTCTATAACGTTATATATTCTAACCTAAGGCAACCTGACATCTCGGATGTAATATTCTACATCATTCCAGGCGTGTCGTACCCTACTTCACGGATGGAACTGTATATACGTCTATAACGGTATATATCCTAATCTAAGGCAACCTAACATCTCGGATGTAACATTTGACAACATTGCAGGCATGTCGGTCCCTACGTCTCGGTGGTAAGATTATATGCGTCTATAACGTTATATGTCCTAACCTAAGGCAACCTAACATCTCGGATGCAATATTTGACAACATTCCTGGCCTGTCGAACCCTACTTCTCGGAGGGAACAGTATATACGTCTACAACGTCATATATCCTAACCTAAGGCAACCTTACATCTCGGATGTAACATTTGACAACATTCCAGGCGTGTCGAATCCTACTTCTCGGTGGGAACAGTATATACGTCTATAACGTTATATATCATAACGTAAGGCAACCTAACATCTCGGATGTAATATTTGACAACATTCCTGGCGTGTCGGACCCTACTTCTCGGTGGGAACAGTATATACGTCTGTAACGTCATATATCCTAACCTAAGGCAACCTAACATCTCGGATATAACATTTGACAACATTCCCGGCGTGTTGGAACCCTATGTCTCGGTGGTAACATTACGTGCGTCTATAACGTTATATATGCTAACCTAAGGCAACCTAACATCTCGGATGCAATATTTGACAACATTCCTGGCCTGTCGAACCCTACTTCTCGGAGGGAACAGCATATACGTCTATAACGTCATATATCCTAACCTAAGGCAACCAAACATCTCGGATGTAACATTTGACTACATTCCAGGTTTGTCGGTCCCTACGTCTCGGTGGTAACGTTACATTCGTCTACAACGTTATATATCCTAACCTAAGGCAACCTAACATCTTGGATGTAACATTTGACAACATTCCAGGCATGTCGGTCCCTACGCCTCGGTGGTAAGATTATATGCGTCTATAACGTTATATATCCTTATCTAAGGCAACCTAACATCTCGGATGCAATATTTGACAACACTCCTGGCCTGTCGAACCCTACTTCTCGGAGGGAACAGTATATACGTCTATAACGTTATATATCCTAACCTAAGGCAACCTGACATTTCGGATGTAATATTCTACATCATTCCAGGCGTGTCGAACCCTACTTCTCGGTGGGAACATTATATGAGTCTATAACGTTGTATATCCTAATCTAAGGCAACCTATTATCTCAGACGTAATATTTTACAATATTCCTGGCGTGTCGGTGCATACTTTTCGGTGGGAATATTATATGCGTCTATAACGGTCGATATCGTAATCTAAGGCAACCTGACATCTCGGATGCAATATTTGACAACATTCCTGGCCTGTCGAACCCTACTTCTCGGAGGGCACTCTATATACGTCTATAACGGTATATATCCTATTCTAAGGCAACCTAACATCTCGGATGTAACATTTGACAACATTCCAGGCGTGTCGGTCCCTACGTCTCGGTGGTAACATTACATGCGTCTATGACGTTATATATCCTAACCTAAGGCAACCTAACATCTCGGATGCAATATTTGACAACATTCCTGGCCTGTCGAACCCTACTTCTCGGAGGGAACAGCATATACGTCTATTACGACATATATCCTAACCTAAGAAAACCTAACATCTCGGATATAACATTTGACAACATTCCCGGCGTGTTGGAAACCTACGTCTCGGTGGTAACATTACGTGTGTCTATAACGTTATATATGCTAACCTAAGGCAACCTAACATCTCGGATGTAATATTTGACAACATTCCTGGCGTGTCGGACCCTACATCTCGGCGGGAACAGTATATACGTCTGTAACGTGATATATCCTAACCTAAGGCAACCTAACATCTCGGATATAACATTTGACAACATTCCAGGCGTGTTGGAACCCTACGTCTCGGTGGTAACATTACGTGCGTCTATAACGTTATATATGCTAACCTAAGGCAACATAACATCTCGGATGCAATATTTGACAACATTCCTGGCCTGTCGAACCCTACTTCTCGGAGGGAACAGTATATACGTCTATAACGTTATATATCCTAACCTAAGGCAACCTGACATTTCGGATGTAATATTCTACATCATTCCAGGCGTGTCGAACCCTACTTCTCGGTGGGAACATTATATGAGTCTATAACGTTGTATATCCTAATCTAAGGCAACCTATTATCTCAGACGTAATATTTTACAATATTCCTGGCGTGTCGGTGCATACTTTTCGGTGGGAATATTATATGCGTCTATAACGGTCGATATCGTAATCTAAGGCAACCTGACATCTCGGATGCAATATTTGACAACATTCCTGGCCTGTCGAACCCTACTTCTCGGAGGGAACTGTATATACTTCAATAACGGTATATATCCTAATCTAAGGCAACCTAACATCTCGGATGTAACATTTGACAACATTCCAGGCGTGTCGAATCCTACTTCTCGGTGGGATCAGTATATACGTCTATAACGTTATATATCCTAACGTAAGGCAACCTAACATCTCGGATGTAATATTTGACAACATTCCCGGCGTGTTGGAACCCTATGTCTCGGTGGTAACATTACGTGCGTCTATAACGTTATATATGCTAACCTAAGGCAAACCTAACATCTCGGATGCAATATTTGACAACATTCCTGGCCTGTCGAACCCTACTTCTCGGAGGGAACAGCATATACGTCTATAACGACATATATCCTAACCTAAGACAACCTAACATCTCGGATATAACATTTCACAACATTCCCGGCGTGTTGGAACCCTACGTCTCGGTGGTAATATTACGTGCGTCTATAACGTTATATATGCTAACCTAAGGCAACCTAACATCTCGGATGCAATATTTGACAACATTCCTGGCCTGTCGAACCCTACTTCTCGGAGGGAACAGCATATACGTCTATAACGACATATATCCTAACCTAAGACAACCTAACATCTCGGATATAACATTTCACAACATTCCCGGCGTGTTGGAACCCTACGTCTCGGTGGTAACATTACGTGCGTCTATAACGTTATATATGCTAACCTAAGGCAACCTAACATCTCGGATGCAATATTTGACAACATTCCTGGCCTGTCGAACCCTACTTCTCGGAGGGAACAGCATATACGTCTATAACGTCATATATCCTAACCTAAGGCAACCTAACATCTCGGATGTAACATTTGACAACATTCCAGGTGTGTCGGTCCCTACGTCTCGGTGGTAACGTTACATGCGTCTACAACGTTATATATCCTAACCTAAGGCAACCTAACATCTTGGATGTAAAATTTGACAACATTCCAGGCATGTCGGTCCCTACGTCTCGGTGGTAACATTATATGCGTCTATAACGTTATATATCCTTATCTAAGGCAACCTAACATTTCGGATGCAACATTTGACAACACTCCTAGCCTGTCGAACCGTACTTCTCGGAGGGAACAGTATATACGTCTATAACGTTATATATCCTAACCTAAGGCAACCTGACATTTCGGATGTAATACTCTACATCATTCCAGGCGTGTCGAACCCTACTTCTCGGTGGGAACATTATATGAGTCTATAACGTTGTATATCCTAATCTAAGGCAACCTATTATCTCAGACTTAATATTTTACAATATTCCTGGCGTGTCGGTGCATACTTTTCGGTGGGAATATTATATGCGTCTATAACGGTCGATATCGTAATCTAAGGCAACCTGACATCTCGGATGCAATATTTGACAACATTCCTGGCCTGTCGAACCCTACTTCTCGGAGGGAACTGTATATACGTCAATAACGGTATATATCCTAATCTAAGGCAACCTAACATCTCGGATGTAACATTTGACAACATTCCAGGCGTGTCGGTCCCTACGTCTCGGTGGTAACGTTACATGCGTCTATAACGTTATATATCCTAACCTAAGGCAACCTAACATCTCGGATGCAATATTTGACAACATTCCTGGCCTGTCGAAACCTACTTCTCGGAGGGAACAGCATATACGTCTATAACGTCATTAATCCTAACCTAAGGCAACCTAACATCTCGGATGTAACATTTGACAACATTCCAGGCGTGTCGGTCCCTACGTCTCGGTGATAACATTACATGCGTCTATAGCGGTATATATCCTAATCTTAGGCAACCTAACATCTCGGATGTAACATTTGACAACATTCCAGGCGTGTCGGTCCCTACGTCACAGTGGTAACATTACATGCGTCTATAACGTTATATATCCTAACCTAAGGCCACCTAACATCTCGTATGTAATATTTGATAACATTCCTGGCGTGTCGAACCCTACTTCTCGGAGGGAACTGTATATACGTCAATAACGGTATATATCCTAATCTAAGGCAACCTAACATCTCGGATGTAACATTTGACAACATTCCAGGCGTGTCGGTCCCTACGTCTCGGTGGTAACGTTACATGCGTCTATAACGTTATATATCCTAACCTAAGGCAACCTAACATCTCGGATATAACATTTGACAACATACCCGGCGTGTTGGAACCCTACGTCTCGGTGGTAACATTACGTGCGTCTATAACGTTATATATGCTAACCTAAGGCAACCTAACATCTGGGATGCAATATTTGACAACATTCCTGGCCGGTCGAACCCTACTTCTCGGAGGGAACAGTATATACGTCTATAACGTTATATATTCTAACCTAAGGCAACCTGACATCTCGGATGTAATATTCTACATCATTCCAGGCGTGTCGTACCCTACTTCACGGATGGAACTGTATATACGTCTATAACGGTATATATCCTAATCTAAGGCAACCTAACATCTCGGATGTAACATTTGACAACATTGCAGGCATGTCGGTCCCTACGTCTCGGTGGTAAGATTATATGCGTCTATAACGTTATATATCCTAACCTAAGGCAACCTAACATCTCGGATGCAATATTTGACAACATTCCTGGCCTGTCGAACCCTACTTCTCGGAGGGAACAGTATATACGTCTACAACGTCATATATCCTAACCTAAGGCAACCTTACATCTCGGATGTAACATTTGACAACATTCCAGGCGTGTCGAATCCTACTTCTCGGTGGGAACAGTATATACGTCTATAACGTTATATATCCTAACGTAAGGCAACCTAACATCTCGGATGTAATATTTGACAACATTCCTGGCGTGTCGGACCCTACTTCTCGGTGGGAACAGTATATACGTCTGTAACGTCATATATCCTAACCTAAGGCAACCTAACATCTCGGATATAACATTTGACAACATTCCCGGCGTGTTGGAACCCTATGTCTCGGTGGTAACATTACGTGCGTCTATAACGTTATATATGCTAACCTAAGGCAACCTAACATCTCGGATGCAATATTTGACAACATTCCTGGCCTGTCGAACCCTACTTCTCGGAGGGAACAGCATATACGTCTATAACGTCATATATCCTAACCTAAGGCAACCAAACATCTCGGATGTAACATTTGACTACATTCCAGGTTTGTCGGTCCCTACGTCTCGGTGGTAACGTTACATTCGTCTACAACGTTATATATCCTAACCTAAGGCAACCTAACATCTTGGATGTAACATTTGACAACATTCCAGGCATGTCGGTCCCTACGCCTCGGTGGTAAGATTATATGCGTCTATAACGTTATATATCCTTATCTAAGGCAACCTAACATCTCGGATGCAATATTTGACAACACTCCTGGCCTGTCGAACCCTACTTCTCGGAGGGAACAGTATATACGTCTATAACGTTATATATCCTAACCTAAGGCAACCTGACATTTCGGATGTAATATTCTACATCATTCCAGGCGTGTCGAACCCTACTTCTCGGTGGGAACATTATATGAGTCTATAACGTTGTATATCCTAATCTAAGGCAACCTATTATCTCAGACGTAATATTTTACAATATTCCTGGCGTGTCGGTGCATACTTTTCGGTGGGAATATTATATGCGTCTATAACGGTCGATATCGTAATCTAAGGCAACCTGACATCTCGGATGCAATATTTGACAACATTCCTGGCCTGTCGAACCCTACTTCTCGGAGGGAACTGTATATACGTCAATAACGGTATATATCCTAATCTAAGGCAACTTAACATCTCGGATGTAACATTTTACCACATTCCAGGCGTGTCGGTCCCTACGTCTCGGTGGTAACATTACATGCGTCTATAACGTTATATATCCTAACCTAAGGCCACCTAACATCTCGTATGTAATATTTGACAATATTCCTGGCGTGTCGGTCCCTACGTCTCGGTGGTAACATTACATGCGTCTATAGCGGTATATATCCTAACCTAAGGCCACCTAACATCTCGTATGTAATATTTGACAATATTCCTGGCGTGTCGGTCCCTACGTCTCGGTGGTAACATTACATGCGTCTATAGCGGTATATATCCTAACCTAAGGCAACCTAACATCTCGGATGTAACATTTTACAACATTCCTGGCGTGTCGGACCCTACTTCTCGGTGGGAACAGTATATACGTCTGTAACGTCATATATCCTAACCTAAGGCAACCTAACATCTCGGATATAACATTTGACAACATTCCAGGCGTGTTGGAACCCTACTTCTCGGTGGTAACGTTACGTGCGTCTATAACGTTATATATGCTAACCTAAGGCAACATAACATCTCGGATGCAATATTTGACAACATTTCTGGCCTGTCGAACCCTACTTCTCGGAGGGAACATTATATACGTCTATAACGGTATATATCCTAATCTAAGGCAACCTAACATCTCGGATGCAATATTTGACAACATTCCTGGCCTGTAGAAACCTACTCCTCGGAGGGAACAGTATATACGTCTGTAACGACATATATCCTAACCTAAGACAACCTAACATCCCGGATGTAACATTTGACAACATTCCAGGCGTGTCGGTCCCTACGTCTCGGTGGTAACGTTACATGCGTCTATAACGTTATATATCCTAACCTAAGGCAACCTAACATCTCGGATGCAATATTTGACAACATTCCTGGCCTGTCGAAACCTACTTCTCGGAGGGAACAGCATATACGTCTATAACGTCATTAATCCTAACCTAAGGCAACCTAACATCTCGGATGCTACATTTGACAACATTCCTAGCCTGTCGAACCCTACTTCTCGGAGGGAACAGTATATACGTCTATAACGTTATATATCCTAACCTAAGGCAACCTGACATCTCGGATGTAATATTCTGCATCATTCCAGGCGTGTCGAACCCTACTTCTCGGTGGGAACATTATATGAGTCTATAACGTTGTATATCCTAATCTAAGGCAACCTATTATCTCAGACGTAATATTTTACAATATTCCTGGCGTGTCGGTGCATACTTTTAAGTGGGAATATTATATGCGTCTATAACGGTCGATATCGTAATCTAAGGCAACCTAACATCTCGGATGCAATATTTGACAACATTCCTGGCCTGTCGAACCCTACTTCTCGGAGGGAACTGTATATACGTCTATAACGGTATATATCCTATTCTAAGGCAACCTAACATCTCGGATGTAACATTTGACAACATTCCAGGCGTGTCGGTCCCTACGTCTCGGTGGTAACATTACATGTGTCTATGACGTTATATATCCTAACGTAAGGCAACCTAACATCTCGGATGCAATATTTGACAACATTCCTGGCCTGTCGAACCCTACTTCTCGGAGGGAACAGCATATACGTCTATAACGTCATATATCCTAACCTAAGGCAACCTAACATCTCGGATATAACAGTTGACAACATACCCGGCGTGTTGGAACCCTACGTCTCGGTGGTAACATTACGTGCGTCTATAACGTTATATATGCTAACCTAAGGCAACCTAACATCTCGGATGCAATATTTGACAACATTCCAGGCGTGTCGCCCCCTACGTCACAGTGGTAACATTACATGCGTCTATAACGTTATATATCCTTATCTAAGGCAACCTAACATCTCGGATGCAATATTTGACAACACTCCTAGCCTGTAGAACCCTACTTCTCGGAGGGAACAGTATATACGTCTATAACGTTATATATCCTAACCTAAGGCAACCTGACATTTCGGATGTAATATTCTACATCATTCCAGGCGTGTCGAACCCTACTTCTCGGTGGAAACATTATATGAGTCTATAACGTTGTATATCCTAATCTAAGGCAACCTATTATCTCAGACGTAATATTTTACAATATTCCTGGCGTGTCGGTGCATACTTTTCGGTGGGAATATTATATGCTTCTATAACGGTCGATATCGTAATCTAAGGCAACCTGACATCTCGGATGCAATATTTGACAACATTCCTGGCCTGTCGAACCCTACTTCTCGGAGGGCACTCTATATACGTCTATAACGGTATATATCCTATTCTAAGGCAACCTAACATCTCGGATGTAACATTTGACAACATTCCAGGCGTGTCGGTCCCTACGTCTCGGTGGTAACATTACATGCGTCTATGACGTTATATATCCTAACCTAAGGCAACCTAACATCTCGGATGCAATATTTGACAACATTCCTGGCCTGTCGAACCCTACTTCTCGGAGGGAACAGCATATACGTCTATTACGACATATATCCTAACCTAAGAAAACCTAACATCTCGGATATAACATTTGACAACATTCCCGGCGTGTTGGAAACCTACGTCTCGGTGGTAACATTACGTGTGTCTATAACGTTGTATATGCTAACCTAAGGCAACCTAACATCTCGGATGTAATATTTGACAACATTCCTGGCCTGTCGAACCCTACTTCTCGGAGGGAACAGTATATACGTCTATAACGTTATATATCCTAACCTAAGGCAACCTGACATTTCGGATGTAATATTCTACATCATTCCAGGCGTGTCGAACCCTACTTCTCGGTGGGAACATTATATGAGTCTATAACGTTGTATATCCTAATCTAAGGCAACCTATTATCTCAGACGTAATATTTTACAATATTCCTGGCGTGTCGGTGCATACTTTTCGGTGGGAATATTATATGCGTCTATAACGGTCGATATCGGAATCTAAGGCAACCTGACATCTCGGATGCAATATTTGACAACATTCCTGGCCTGTCGAACCCTACTTCTCGGAGGGAACTGTATATACGTCAATAACGGTATATATCCTAATCTAAGGCAACCTAACATCTCGGATGTAACATTTGACAACATTCCAGGCGTGTCGAATCCTACTTCTCGGTGGGATCAGTATATACGTCTATAACGTTATATATCCTAACGTAAGGCAACCTAACATCTCGGATGTAATATTTGACAACATTCCCGGCGTGTTGGAACCCTATGTCTCGGTGGTAACATTACGTGCGTCTATAACGTTATATATGCTAACCTAAGGCAAACCTAACATCTCGGATGCAATATTTGACAACATTCCTGGCCTGTCGAACCCTACTTCTCGGAGGGAACAGCATATACGTCTATAACGACATATATCCTAACCTAAGACAACCTAACATCTCGGATATAACATTTCACAACATTCCCGGCGTGTTGGAACCCTACGTCTCGGTGGTAACATTACGTGCGTCTATAACGTTATATATGCTAACCTAAGGCAACCTAACATCTCGGATGCAATATTTGACAACATTCCTGGCCTGTCGAACCCTACTTCTCGGAGGGAACAGCATATACGTCTATAACGTCATATATCCTAACCTAAGGCAACCTAACATCTCGGATGTAACATTTGACAACATTCCAGGTGTGTCGGTCCCTACGTCTCGGTGGTAACGTTACATGCGTCTACAACGTTATATATCCTAACCTAAGGCAACCTAACATCTTGGATGTAAAATTTGACAACATTCCAGGCATGTCGGTCCCTACGTCTCGGTGGTAACATTATATGCGTCTATAACGTTATATATCCTTATCTAAGGCAACCTAACATTTCGGATGCAACATTTGACAACACTCCTAGCCTGTCGAACCGTACTTCTCGGAGGGAACAGTATATACGTCTATAACGTTATATATCCTAACCTAAGGCAACCTGACATTTCGGATGTAATACTCTACATCATTCCAGGCGTGTCGAACCCTACTTCTCGGTGGGAACATTATATGAGTCTATAACGTTGTATATCCTAATCTAAGGCAACCTATTATCTCAGACTTAATATTTTACAATATTCCTGGCGTGTCGGTGCATACTTTTCGGTGGGAATATTATATGCGTCTATAACGGTCGATATCGTAATCTAAGGCAACCTGACATCTCGGATGCAATATTTGACAACATTCCTGGCCTGTCGAACCCTACTTCTCGGAGGGAACTGTATATACGTCAATAACGGTATATATCCTAATCTAAGGCAACCTAACATCTCGGATGTAACATTTGACAACATTCCAGGCGTGTCGAATCCTACTTCTCGGTGGGAACAGTATATACGTCTATAACGTTATATATCCTAACGTAAGGCAACCTAACATCTCGGATGTAATATTTGACAACATTCCTGGCGTGTCGGACCCTACTTCTCGATGGGAACAGTATATACGTCTGTAACGTCATATATCCTAACCTAAGGCAACCTAACATCTCGGATATAACATTTGACAACATTCCCGGCGTGTTGGAACCCTATGTCTCGATGGTAACATTACGTGCGTCTATAACGTTATATATGCTAACCTAAGGCAACCTAACATCTCGGATGCAATATTTGACAACATTCCTGGCCTGTCGAACCCTACTTCTCGGAGGGAACAGCATATACGTCTATAACGTCATATATCCTAACCTAAGGCAACCTAACATCTCGGATATAACATTTGACAACATACCCGGCGTGTTGGAACCCTACGTCTCGGTGGTAACATTACGTGCGTCTATAACGTTATATATGCTAACCTAAGGCAACCTAACATCTCGGATGCAATATTTGACAACATTCCTGGCCTGTCGAAACCTACTTCTCGGAGGGAACAGCATATACGTCTATAACGTCATTAATCCTAACCTAAGGCAACCTAACATCTCGGATGCAATATTTGACAACATTCCTAGCCTGTCGAACCCTACTTCTCGGAGGGAACAGTATATACGTCTATAACGTTATATATCCTAACCTAAGGCAACCTGACATTTCGGATGTAATATTCTACATCATTCCAGGCGTGTCGAACCCTACTTCTCGGTGGAAACATTATATGAGTCTATAACGTTGTATATCCTAATCTAAGGCAACCTATTATCTCAGACGTAATATTTTACAATATTCCTGGCGTGTCGGTGCATACTTTTCGGTGGGAATATTATATGCTTCTATAACGGTCGATATCGTAATCTAAGGCAACCTGACATCTCGGATGCAATATTTGACAACATTCCTGGCCTGTCGAACCCTACTTCTCGGAGGGCACTCTATATACGTCTATAACGGTATATATCCTATTCTAAGGCAACCTAACATCTCGGATGTAACATTTGACAACATTCCAGGCGTGTCGGTCCCTACGTCTCGGTGGTAACATTACATGCGTCTATGACGTTATATATCCTAACCTAAGGCAACCTAACATCTCGGATGCAATATTTGACAACATTCCTGGCCTGTCGAACCCTACTTCTCGGAGGGAACAGCATATACGTCTATTACGACATATATCCTAACCTAAGACAACCTAACATCTCGGATATAACATTTGACAACATTCCCGGCGTGTTGGAAACCTACGTCTCGGTGGTAACATTACGTGTGTCTATAACGTTATATATGCTAACCTAAGGCAACCTAACATCTCGGATGTAATATTTGACAACATTCCTGGCGTGTCGGACCCTACATCTCGGCGGGAACAGTATATACGTCTGTAACGTCATATATCCTAACCTAAGGCAACCTAACATCTCGGATATAACATTTGACAACATTCCAGGCGTGTTGGAACCCTACGTCTCGGTGGTAACATTACGTGCGTCTATAACGTTATATATGCTAACCTAAGGCAACATAACATCTCGGATGCAATATTTGACAACATTCCTGGCCTGTCGAACCCTACTTCTCGAAGGGAACAGTATATACGTCTATAACGTTATATATCCTAACCTAAGGCAACCTGACATTTCGGATGTAATATTCTACATCATTCCAGGCGTGTCGAACCCTACTTCTCGGTGGGAACATTATATGAGTCTATAACGTTGTATATCCTAATCTAAGGCAACCTATTATCTCAGACGTAATATTTTACAATATTCCTGCCGTGTCGGTGCATACTTTTCGGTGGGAATATTATATGCGTCTATAACGGTCGATATCGTAATCTAAGGCAACCTGACATCTCGGATGCAATATTTGACAACATTCCTGGCCTGTCGAACCCTACTTCTCGGAGGGAACTGTATATACGTCAATAACGGTATATATCCTAATCTAAGGCAACCTAACATCTCGGATGTAACATTTGACAACATTCCAGGCGTGTCGAATCCTACTTCTCGGTGGGATCAGTATATACGTCTATAACGTTATATATCCTAACGTAAGGCAACCTAACATCTCGGATGTAATATTTGACAACATTCCTGGCGTGTCGGACCCTACTTCTCGATGGGAACAGTATATACGTCTGTAACGTCATATATCCTAACCTAAGGCAACCTAACATCTCGGATATAACATTTGACAACATTCCCGGCGTGTTGGAACCCTATGTCTCGGTGGTAACATTACGTGCGTCTATAACGTTATATATGCTAACCTAAGGCAAACCTAACATCTCGGATGCAATATTTGACAACATTCCTGGCCTGTCGAACCCTACTTCTCGGAGGGAACAGCATATACGTCTATAACGACATATATCCTAACCTAAGACAACCTAACATCTCGGATATAACATTTCACAACATTCCCGGCGTGTTGGAACCCTACGTCTCGGTGGTAATATTACGTGCGTCTATAACGTTATATATGCTAACCTAAGGCAACCTAACATCTCGGATGCAATATTTGACAACATTCCTGGCCTGTCGAACCCTACTTCTCGGAGGGAACAGCATATACGTCTATAACGACATATATCCTAACCTAAGACAACCTAACATCTCGGATGTAACATTTTACCACATTCCAGGCGTGTCGGTCCCTACGTCTCGGTGGTAACATTACATGCGTCTATAGCGGTATATATCCTAATCTTAGGCAACCTAACATCTCGGATGTAACATTTTACGTCATTCCAGGCCTGTCGGTCTCTACGTCTCGGTTGTAACATTACATGCGTCTATAACGTTATATATCCTAACCTAAGGCAACCTAACATCTCGGATGTAATATTTGACAACATTCCTGGCGTGTCGGACCCTACTTCTCGGTGGGAACAGTATATACGTCTGTAACGTCATATATCCTAACCTAAGGCAACCTAACATCTCGGATATAACATTTGACAACATTCCAGGCGTGTTGGAACCCTACGTCTCGGTGGTAACATTACGTGCGTCTATAACGTTATATATGCTAACCTAAGGCAACATAACATCTCGGATGCAATATTTGACAACATTCCTCGCCTGTCGAACACTACTTCTCGGAGGGAACTGTATATACGTCAATAACGGTATATATCCTAATCTAAGGCAACCTAACATCTCGGATGTAACATTTTACCACATTCCAGGCGTGTCGGTCCCTACGTCTCGGTGGTAACATTACATGCGTCTATAACGTTATATATCCTAACCTAAGGCCACCTAACATCTCGTATGTAATATTTGACAATATTCCTGGCGTGTCGGTCCCTACGTCTCGGTGGTAACATTACATGCGTCTATAGCGGTATATATCCTAACCTAAGGCAACCTAACATCTCGGATGTAACATTTTACAACATTCCTGGCGTGTCGGACCCTACTTCTCGGTGGGAACAGTATATACGTCTGTAACGTCATATATCCTAACCTAAGGCAACCTAACATCTCGGATATAACATTTGACAACATTCCAGGCGTGTTGGAACCCTACTTCTCGGTGGTAACATTACGTGCGTCTATAACGTTATATATGCTAACCTAAGGCAACATAACATCTCGGATGCAATATTTGACAACATTTCTGGCCTGTCGAACCCTACTTCTCGGAGGGAACATTATATACGTCTATAACGGTATATATCCTAATCTAAGGCAACCTAACATCTCGGATGCAATATTTGACAACATTCCTGGCCTGTAGAACCCTACTCCTCGGAGGGAACAGTATATACGTCTGTAACGACATATATCCTAACCTAAGACAACCTAACATCCCGGATGTAACATTTGACAACATTCCAGGCGTGTCGGTCCCTACGTCTCGGTGGTAACGTTACATGCGTCTATAACGTTATATATCCTAACCTAAGGCAACCTAACATCTCGGATGCAATATTTGACAACATTCCTGGCCTGTCGAAACCTACTTCTCGGAGGGAACAGCATATACGTCTATAACGTCATTAATCCTAACCTAAGGCAACCTAACATCTCGGATGCAACATTTGACAACATTCCTAGCCTGTCGAACCCTACTTCTCGGAGGGAACAGTATATACGTCTATAACGTTATATATCCTAACCTAAGGCAACCTGACATCTCGGATGTAATATTCTACATCATTCCAGGCGTGTCGAACCCTACTTCTCGGTGGGAACATTATATGAGTCTATAACGTTGTATATCCTAATCTAAGGCAACCTATTATCTCAGACGTAATATTTTACAATATTCCTGGCGTGTCGGTGCATACTTTTAAGTGGGAATATTATATGCGTCTATAACGGTCGATATCGTAATCTAAGGCAACCTAACATCTCGGATGCAATATTTGACAACATTCCTGGCCTGTCGAACCCTACTTCTCGGAGGGAACTGTATATACGTCTATAACGGTATATATCCTATTCTAAGGCAACCTAACATCTCGGATGTAACATTTGACAACATTCCAGGCGTGTCGGTCCCTACGTCTCGGTGGTAACATTACATGTGTCTATGACGTTATATATCCTAACGTAAGGCAACCTAACATCTCGGATGCAATATTTGACAACATTCCTGGCCTGTCGAACCCTACTTCTCGGAGGGAACAGCATATACGTCTATAACGTCATATATCCTAACCTAAGGCAACCTAACATCTCGGATATAACATTTGACAACATACCCGGCGTGTTGGAACCCTACGTCTCGGTGGTAACATTACGTGCGTCTATAACGTTATATATGCTAACCTAAGGCAACCTAACATCTCGGATGCAATATTTGACAACATTCCAGGCGTGTCGCCCCCTACGTCACAGTGGTAACATTACATGCGTCTATAACGTTATATATCCTTATCTAAGGCAACCTAACATCTCGGATGCAATATTTGACAACACTCCTAGCCTGTAGAACCCTACTTCTCGGAGGGAACAGTATATACGTCTATAACGTTATATATCCTAACCTAAGGCAACCTGACATTTCGGATGTAATATTCTACATCATTCCAGGCGTGTCGAACCCTACTTCTCGGTGGAAACATTATATGAGTCTATAACGTTGTATATCCTAATCTAAGGCAACCTATTATCTCAGACGTAATATTTTACAATATTCCTGGCGTGTCGGTGCATACTTTTCGGTGGGAATATTATATGCTTCTATAACGGTCGATATCGTAATCTAAGGCAACCTGACATCTCGGATGCAATATTTGACAACATTCCTGGCCTGTCGAACCCTACTTCTCGGAGGGCACTCTATATACGTCTATAACGGTATATATCCTATTCTAAGGCAACCTAACATCTCGGATGTAACATTTGACAACATTCCAGGCGTGTCGGTCCCTACGTCTCGGTGGTAACATTACATGCGTCTATGACGTTATATATCCTAACCTAAGGCAACCTAACATCTCGGATGCAATATTTGACAACATTCCTGGCCTGTCGAACCCTACTTCTCGGAGGGAACAGCATATACGTCTATTACGACATATATCCTAACCTAAGACAACCTAACATCTCGGATATAACATTTGACAACATTCCCGGCGTGTTGGAAACCTACGTCTCGGTGGTAACATTACGTGTGTCTATAACGTTATATATGCTAACCTAAGGCAACCTAACATCTCGGATGTAATATTTGACAACATTCCTGGCGTGTCGGACCCTACATCTCGGCGGGAACAGTATATACGTCTGTAACGTCATATATCCTAACCTAAGGCAACCTAACATCTCGGATATAACATTTGACAACATTCCAGGCGTGTTGGAACCCTACGTCTCGGTGGTAACATTACGTGCGTCTATAACGTTATATATGCTAACCTAAGGCAACATAACATCTCGGATGCAATATTTGACAACATTCCTGGCCTGTCGAACCCTACTTCTCGGAGGGAACAGTATATACGTCTATAACGTTATATATCCTAACCTAAGGCAACCTGACATTTCGGATGTAATATTCTACATCATTCCAGGCGTGTCGAACCCTACTTCTCGGTGGGAACATTATATGAGTCTATAACGTTGTATATCCTAATCTAAGGCAACCTATTATCTCAGACGTAATATTTTACAATATTCCTGGCGTGTCGGTGCATACTTTTCGGTGGGAATATTATATGCGTCTATAACGGTCGATATCGTAATCTAAGGCAACCTGACATCTCGGATGCAATATTTGACAACATTCCTGGCCTGTCGAACCCTACTTCTCGGAGGGAACTGTATATACGTCAATAACGGTATATATCCTAATCTAAGGCAACCTAACATCTCGGATGTAACATTTGACAACATTCCAGGCTTGTCGAATCCTACTTCTCGGTGGGATCAGTATATACGTCTATAACGTTATATATCCTAAGGTAAGGCAACCTAACATCTCGGATGTAATATTTGACAACATTCCTGGCGTGTCGGACCCTACTTCTCGATGGGAACAGTATATACGTCTGTAACGTCATATATCCTAACCTAAGGCAACCTAACATCTCGGATATAACATTTGACAACATTCCCGGCGTGTTGGAACCCTATGTCTCGGTGGTAACATTACGTGCGTCTATAACGTTATATATGCTAACCTAAGGCAAACCTAACATCTCGGATGCAATATTTGACAACATTCCTGGCCTGTCGAACCCTACTTCTCGGAGGGAACAGCATATACGTCTATAACGACATATATCCTAACCTAAGACAACCTAACATCTCGGATATAACATTTCACAACATTCCCGGCGTGTTGGAACCCTACGTCTCGGTGGTAATATTACGTGCGTCTATAACGTTATATATGCTAACCTAAGGCAACCTAACATCTCGGATGCAATATTTGACAACATTCCTGGCCTGTCGAACCCTACTTCTCGGAGGGAACAGCATATACGTCTATAACGACATATATCCTAACCTAAGACAACCTAACATCTCGGATATAACATTTCACAACATTCCCGGCGTGTTGGAACCCTACGTCTCGGTGGTAACATTACGTGCGTCTATAACGTTATATATGCTAACCTAAGGCAACCTAACATCTCGGATGCAATATTTGACAACATTCCTGGCCTGTCGAACCCTACTTCTCGGAGGGAACAGCATATACGTCTATAACGTCATATATCCTAACCTAAGGCAACCTAACATCTCGGATGTAACATTTGACAACATTCCAGGTGTGTCGGTCCCTACGTCTCGGTGGTAACGTTACATGCGTCTACAACGTTATATATCCTAACCTAAGGCAACCTAACATCTTGGATGTAAAATTTGACAACATTCCAGGCATGTCGGTCCCTACGTCTCGGTGGTAACATTATATGCGTCTATAACGTTATATATCCTTATCTAAGGCAACCTAACATTTCGGATGCAACATTTGACAACACTCCTAGCCTGTCGAACCGTACTTCTCGGAGGGAACAGTATATACGTCTATAACGTTATATATCCTAACCTAAGGCAACCTGACATTTCGGATGTAATACTCTACATCATTCCAGGCGTGTCGAACCCTACTTCTCGGTGGGAACATTATATGAGTCTATAACGTTGTATATCCTAATCTAAGGCAACCTATTATCTCAGACTTAATATTTTACAATATTCCTGGCGTGTCGGTGCATACTTTTCGGTGGGAATATTATATGCGTCTATAACGGTCGATATCGTAATCTAAGGCAACCTGACATCTCGGATGCAATATTTGACAACATTCCTGGCCTGTCGAACCCTACTTCTCGGAGGGAACTGTATATACGTCAATAACGGTATATATCCTAATCTAAGGCAACCTAACATCTCGGATGTAACATTTGACAACATTCCAGGCGTGTCGAATCCTACTTCTCGGTGGGAACAGTATATACGTCTATAACGTTATATATCCTAACGTAAGGCAACCTAACATCTCGGATGTAATATTTGACAACATTCCTGGCGTGTCGGACCCTACTTCTCGATGGGAACAGTATATACGTCTGTAACGTCATATATCCTAACCTAAGGCAACCTAACATCTCGGATATAACATTTGACAACATTCCCGGCGTGTTGGAACCCTATGTCTCGGTGGTAACATTACGTGCGTCTATAACGTTATATATGCTAACCTAAGGCAACCTAACATCTCGGATGCAATATTTGACAACATTCCTGGCCTGTCGAACCCTACTTCTCGGAGGGAACAGTATATACGTCTATAACGTTATATATCCTAACCTAAGGCAACCTGACATTTCGGATGTAATATTCTACATCATTCCAGGCGTGTCGAACCCTACTTCTCGGTGGGAACATTATATGAGTCTATAACGTTGTATATCCTAATCTAAGGCAACCTATTATCTCAGACGTAATATTTTACAATATTCCTGGCGTGTCGGTGCATACTTTTCGGTGGGAATATTATATGCGTCTATAACGGTCGATATCGTAATCTAAGGCAACCTGACATCTCGGATGCAATATTTGACAACATTCCTGGCCTGTCGAACCCTACTTCTCGGAGGGAACAGCATATACGTCTATAACGACATATATCCTAACCTAAGGCAACCTAACATCTCGGATGTAACATTTTACCACATTCCAGGCGTGTCGGTCCCTACGTCTCGGTGGTAACATTACATGCGTCTATAGCGGTATATATCCTAATCTTAGGCAACCTAACATCTCGGATGTAACATTTTACGTCATTCCAGGCCTGTCGGTCCCTACGTCTCGGTTGTAACATTACATGCGTCTATAACGTTATATATCCTAACCTAAGGCAACCTAACATCTCGGATGTAATATTTGACAACATTCCTGGCGTGTCGGACCCTACTTCTCGGTGGGAACAGTATATACGTCTGTAACGTCATATATCCTAACCTAAGGCAACCTAACATCTCGGATATAACATTTGACAACATTCCAGGCGTGTTGGAACCCTACGTCTCGGTGGTAACATTACGTGCGTCTATAACGTTATATATGCTAACCTAAGGCAACATAACATCTCGGATGCAATATTTGACAACATTCATCGCCTGTCGAACACTACTTCTCGGAGGGAACTGTATATACGTCAATAACGGTATATATCCTAATCTAAGGCAACCTAACATCTCGGATGTAACATTTTACCACATTCCAGGCGTGTCGGTCCCTACGTCTCGGTGGTAACATTACATGCGTCTATAACGTTATATATCCTAACCTAAGGCCACCTAACATCTCGTATGTAATATTTGACAATATTCCTGGCGTGTCGGTCCCTACGTCTCGGTGGTAACATTACATGCGTCTATAGCGGTATATATCCTAACCTAAGGCAACCTAACATCTCGGATGTAACATTTTACAACATTCCTGGCGTGTCGGACCCTACTTCTCGGTGGGAACAGTATATACGTCTGTAACGTCATATATCCTAACCTAAGGCAACCTAACATCTCGGATATAACATTTGACAACATTCCAGGCGTGTTGGAACCCTACTTCTCGGTGGTAACATTACGTGCGTCTATAACGTTATATATGCTAACCTAAGGCAACATAACATCTCGGATGCAATATTTGACAACATTTCTGGCCTGTCGAACCCTACTTCTCGGAGGGAACATTATATACGTCTATAACGGTATATATCCTAATCTAAGGCAACCTAACATCTCGGATGCAATATTTGACAACATTCCTGGCCTGTAGAACCCTACTCCTCGGAGGGAACAGTATATACGTCTGTAACGACATATATCCTAACCTAAGGCAACCTAACATCTCGGATATAACATTTGACAACATTCCCGGCGTGTTGGAACCCTATGTCTCGGTGGTAACATTACGTGCGTCTATAACGTTATATATGCTAACCTAAGGCAAACCTAACATCTCGGATGCAATATTTGACAACATTCCTGGCCTGTCGAACCCTACTTCTCGGAGGGAACAGCATATACGTCTATAACGACATATATCCTAACCTAAGACAACCTAACATCTCGGATATAACATTTCACAACATTCCCGGCGTGTTGGAACCCTACGTCTCGGTGGTAATATTACGTGCGTCTATAACGTTATATATGCTAACCTAAGGCAACCTAACATCTCG
Source organism: Xylocopa violacea (assembly GCA_963969225.1). Lineage (NCBI taxonomy): Eukaryota > Metazoa > Arthropoda > Insecta > Hymenoptera > Apidae > Xylocopa > Xylocopa violacea. The sequence continues at coordinate 4,347,446 of CAXAJV010000014.1, read as the reverse complement.
GATGCAATATTTGACAACATTCCTGGCCTGTCGAACCCTACTTCTCGGAGGGAACAGCATATACGTCTATAACGACATATATCCTAACCTAAGACAACCTAACATCTCGGATATAACATTTCACAACATTCCCGGCGTGTTGGAACCCTACGTCTCGGTGGTAACATTACGTGCGTCTATAACGTTATATATGCTAACCTAAGGCAACCTAACATCTCGGATGCAATATTTGACAACATTCCTGGCCTGTCGAACCCTACTTCTCGGAGGGAACAGCATATACGTCTATAACGTCATATATCCTAACCTAAGGCAACCTAACATCTCGGATGTAACATTTGACAACATTCCAGGTGTGTCGGTCCCTACGTCTCGGTGGTAACGTTACATGCGTCTACAACGTTATATATCCTAACCTAAGGCAACCTAACATCTTGGATGTAAAATTTGACAACATTCCAGGCATGTCGGTCCCTACGTCTCGGTGGTAACATTATATGCGTCTATAACGTTATATATCCTTATCTAAGGCAACCTAACATTTCGGATGCAACATTTGACAACACTCCTAGCCTGTCGAACCGTACTTCTCGGAGGGAACAGTATATACGTCTATAACGTTATATATCCTAACCTAAGGCAACCTGACATTTCGGATGTAATACTCTACATCATTCCAGGCGTGTCGAACCCTACTTCTCGGTGGGAACATTATATGAGTCTATAACGTTGTATATCCTAATCTAAGGCAACCTATTATCTCAGACTTAATATTTTACAATATTCCTGGCGTGTCGGTGCATACTTTTCGGTGGGAATATTATATGCGTCTATAACGGTCGATATCGTAATCTAAGGCAACCTGACATCTCGGATGCAATATTTGACAACATTCCTGGCCTGTCGAACCCTACTTCTCGGAGGGAACTGTATATACGTCAATAACGGTATATATCCTAATCTAAGGCAACCTAACATCTCGGATGTAACATTTGACAACATTCCAGGCGTGTCGAATCCTAATTCTCGGTGGGAACAGTATATACGTCTATAACGTTATATATCCTAACGTAAGGCAACCTAACATCTCGGATGTAATATTTGACAACATTCCTGGCGTGTCGGACCCTACTTCTCGATGGGAACAGTATATACGTCTGTAACGTCATATATCCTAACCTAAGGCAACCTAACATCTCGGATATAACATTTGACAACATTCCCGGCGTGTTGGAACCCTATGTCTCGGTGGTAACATTACGTGCGTCTATAACGTTATATATGCTAACCTAAGGCAACCTAACATCTCGGATGCAATATTTGACAACATTCCTGGCCTGTCGAACCCTACTTCTCGGAGGGAACAGTATATACGTCTATAACGTTATATATCCTAACCTAAGGCAACCTGACATTTCGGATGTAATATTCTACATCATTCCAGGCGTGTCGAACCCTACTTCTCGGTGGAAACATTATATGAGTCTATAACGTTGTATATCCTAATCTAAGGCAACCTATTATCTCAGACGTAATATTTTACAATATTCCTGGCGTGTCGGTGCATACTTTTCGGTGGGAATATTATATGCGTCTATAACGGTCGATATCGTAATCTAAGGCAACCTGACATCTCGGATGCAATATTTGACAACATTCCTGGCCTGTCGAACCCTACATCTCGGAGGGAACTGTATATACGTCAATAACGGTATATATCCTAATCTAAGGCAACCTAACATCTCGGATGTAACATTTGACAACATTCCAGGCGTGTCGAATCCTACTTCTCGGTGGGATCAGTATATACGTCTATAACGTTATATATCCTAACGTAAGGCAACCTAACATCTCGGATGTAATATTTGACAACATTCCTGGCGTGTCGGACCCTACTTCTCGATGGGAACAGTATATACGTCTGTAACGTCATATATCCTAACCTAAGGCAACCTAACATCTCGGATATAACATTTGACAACATTCCCGGCGTGTTGGAACCCTATGTCTCGGTGGTAACATTACGTGCGTCTATAACGTTATATATGCTAACCTAAGGCAAACCTAACATCTCGGATGCAATATTTGACAACATTCCTGGCCTGTCGAACCCTACTTCTCGGAGGGAACAGCATATACGTCTATAACGACATATATCCTAACCTAAGACAACCTAACATCTCGGATATAACATTTCACAACATTCCCGGCGTGTTGGAACCCTACGTCTCGGTGGTAATATTACGTGCGTCTATAACGTTATATATGCTAACCTAAGGCAACCTAACATCTCGGATGCAATATTTGACAACATTCCTGGCCTGTCGAACCCTACTTCTCGGAGGGAACAGCATATACGTCTATAACGACATATATCCTAACCTAAGACAACCTAACATCTCGGATGTAACATTTTACCACATTCCAGGCGTGTCGGTCCCTACGTCTCGGTGGTAACATTACATGCGTCTATAGCGGTATATATCCTAATCTTAGGCAACCTAACATCTCGGATGTAACATTTTACGTCATTCCAGGCCTGTCGGTCCCTACGTCTCGGTGGTAACATTACATGCGTCTATAACGTTATATATCCTAACCTAAGGCAACCTAACATCTCGGATGTAATATTTGACAACATTCCTGGCGTGTCGGACCCTACTTCTCGGTGGGAACAGTATATACGTCTGTAACGTCATATATCCTAACCTAAGGCAACCTAACATCTCGGATATAACATTTGACAACATTCCAGGCGTGTTGGAACCCTACGTCTCGGTGGTAACATTACGTGCGTCTATAACGTTATATATGCTAACCTAAGGCAACATAACATCTCGGATGCAATATTTGACAACATTCCTCGCCTGTCGAACACTACTTCTCGGAGGGAACTGTATATACGTCAATAACGGTATATATCCTAATCTAAGGCAACCTAACATCTCGGATGTAACATTTTACCACATTCCAGGCGTGTCGGTCCCTACGTCTCGGTGGTAACATTACATGCGTCTATAACGTTATATATCCTAACCTAAGGCCACCTAACATCTCGTATGTAATATTTGACAATATTCCTGGCGTGTCGGTCCCTACGTCTCGGTGGTAACATTACATGCGTCTATAGCGGTATATATCCTAACCTAAGGCAACCTAACATCTCGGATGTAACATTTTACAACATTCCTGGCGTGTCGGACCCTACTTCTCGGTGGGAACAGTATATACGTCTGTAACGTCATATATCCTAACCTAAGGCAACCTAACATCTCGGATATAACATTTGACAACATTCCAGGCGTGTTGGAACCCTACTTCTCGGTGGTAACATTACGTACGTCTATAACGTTATATATGCTAACCTAAGGCAACATAACATCTCGGATGCAATATTTGACAACATTTCTGGCCTGTCGAACCCTACTTCTCGGAGGGAACATTATATACGTCTATAACGGTATATATCCTAATCTAAGGCAACCTAACATCTCGGATGCAATATTTGACAACATTCCTGGCCTGTAGAACCCTACTCCTCGGAGGGAACAGTATATACGTCTGTAACGACATATATCCTAACCTAAGACAACCTAACATCCCGGATGTAACATTTGACAACATTCCAGGCGTGTCGGTCCCTACGTCTCGGTGGTAACGTTACATGCGTCTATAACGTTATATATCCTAACCTAAGGCAACCTAACATCTCGGATGCAATATTTGACAACATTCCTGGCCTGTCGAAACCTACTTCTCGGAGGGAACAGCATATACGTCTATAACGTCATTAATCCTAACCTAAGGCAACCTAACATCTCGGATGCAACATTTGACAACATTCCTAGCCTGTCGAACCCTACTTCTCGGAGGGAACAGTATATACGTCTATAACGTTATATATCCTAACCTAAGGCAACCTGACATCTCGGATGTAATATTCTACATCATTCCAGGCGTGTCGAACCCTACTTCTCGGTGGGAACATTATATGAGTCTATAACGTTGTATATCCTAATCTAAGGCAACCTATTATCTCAGACGTAATATTTTACAATATTCCGGGCGTGTCGGTGCATACTTTTAAGTGGGAATATTATATGCGTCTATAACGGTCGATATCGTAATCTAAGGCAACCTAACATCTCGGATGCAATATTTGACAACATTCCTGGCCTGTCGAACCCTACTTCTCGGAGGGAACTGTATATACGTCTATAACGGTATATATCCTATTCTAAGGCAACCTAACATCTCGGATGTAACATTTGACAACATTCCAGGCGTGTCGGTCCCTACGTCTCGGTGGTAACATTACATGTGTCTATGACGTTATATATCCTTATCTAAGGCAACCTAACATCTCGGATGCAATATTTGACAACACTCCTAGCCTGTAGAACCCTACTTCTCGGAGGGAACAGTATATACGTCTATAACGTTATATATCCTAACCTAAGGCAACCTGACATTTCGGATGTAATATTCTACATCATTCCAGGCGTGTCGAACCCTACTTCTCGGTGGAAACATTATATGAGTCTATAACGTTGTATATCCTAATCTAAGGCAACCTATTATCTCAGACGTAATATTTTACAATATTCCTGGCGTGTCGGTGCATACTTTTCGGTGGGAATATTATATGCTTCTATAACGGTCGATATCGTAATCTAAGGCAACCTGACATCTCGGATGCAATATTTGACAACATTCCTGGCCTGTCGAACCCTACTTCTCGGAGGGAACTGTATATACGTCAATAACGGTATATATCCTAATCTAAGGCAACCTAACATCTCGGATGTAACATTTGACAACATTCCAGGCGTGTCGGTCCCTACGTCTCGGTGGTAACATTACATGCGTCTATGACGTTATATATCCTAACCTAAGGCAACCTAACATCTCGGATGCAATATTTGACAACATTCCTGGCCTGTCGAACCCTACTTCTCGGAGGGAACAGCATATACGTCTATTACGACATATATCCTAACCTAAGACAACCTAACATCTCGGATATAACATTTGACAACATTCCCGGCGTGTTGGAAACCTACGTCTCGGTGGTAACATTACGTGTGTCTATAACGTTATATATGCTAACCTAAGGCAACCTAACATCTCGGATGTAATATTTGACAACATTCCTGGCGTGTCGGACCCTACATCTCGGCGGGAACAGTATATACGTCTGTAACGTCATATATCCTAACCTAAGGCAACCTAACATCTCGGATATAACATTTGACAACATTCCAGGCGTGTTGGAACCCTACGTCTCGGTGGTAACATTACGTGCGTCTATAACGTTATATATGCTAACCTAAGGCAACATAACATCTCGGATGCAATATTTGACAACATTCCTGGCCTGTCGAACCCTACTTCTCGGAGGGAACAGTATATACGTCTATAACGTTATATATCCTAACCTAAGGCAACCTGACATTTCGGATGTAATATTCTACATCATTCCAGGCGTGTCGAACCCTACTTCTCGGTGGGAACATTATATGAGTCTATAACGTTGTATATCCTAATCTAAGGCAACCTATTATCTCAGACGTAATATTTTACAATATTCCTGGCGTGTCGGTGCATACTTTTCGGTGGGAATATTATATGCGTCTATAACGGTCGATATCGTAATCTAAGGCAACCTGACATCTCGGATGCAATATTTGACAACATTCCTGGCCTGTCGAACCCTACTTCTCGGAGGGAACTGTATATACGTCAATAACGGTATATATCCTAATCTAAGGCAACCTAACATCTCGGATGTAACATTTGACAACATTCCAGGCGTGTCGAATCCTACTTCTCGGAGGGAACAGCATATACGTCTATAACGACATATATCCTAACCTAAGACAACCTAACATCTCGGATATAACATTTCACAACATTCCCGGCGTGTTGGAACCCTACGTCTCGGTGGTAACATTACGTGCGTCTATAACGTTATATATGCTAACCTAAGGCAACCTAACATCTCGGATGCAATATTTGACAACATTCCTGGCCTGTCGAACCCTACTTCTCGGAGGGAACAGCATATACGTCTATAACGTCATATATCCTAACCTAAGGCAACCTAACATCTCGGATGTAACATTTGACAACATTCCAGGTGTGTCGGTCCCTACGTCTCGGTGGTAACGTTACATGCGTCTACAACGTTATATATCCTAACCTAAGGCAACCTAACATCTTGGATGTAAAATTTGACAACATTCCAGGCATGTCGGTCCCTACGTCTCGGTGGTAACATTATATGCGTATATAACGTTATATATCCTTATCTAAGGCAACCTAACATTTCGGATGCAACATTTGACAACACTCCTAGCCTGTCGAACCGTACTTCTCGGAGGGAACAGTATATACGTCTATAACGTTATATATCCTAACCTAAGGCAACCTGACATTTCGGATGTAATACTCTACATCATTCCAGGCGTGTCGAACCCTACTTCTCGGTGGGAACATTATATGAGTCTATAACGTTGTATATCCTAATCTAAGGCAACCTATTATCTCAGACTTAATATTTTACAATATTCCTGGCGTGTCGGTGCATACTTTTCGGTGGGAATATTATATGCGTCTATAACGGTCGATATCGTAATCTAAGGCAACCTGACATCTCGGATGCAATATTTGACAACATTCCTGGCCTGTCGAACCCTACTTCTCGGAGGGAACTGTATATACGTCAATAACGGTATATATCCTAATCTAAGGCAACCTAACATCTCGGATGTAACATTTGACAACATTCCAGGCGTGTCGAATCCTACTTCTCGGTGGGAACAGTATATACGTCTATAACGTTATATATCCTAACGTAAGGCAACCTAACATCTCGGATGTAATATTTGACAACATTCCTGGCGTGTCGGACCCTACTTCTCGATGGGAACAGTATATACGTCTGTAACGTCATATATCCTAACCTAAGGCAACCTAACATCTCGGATATAACATTTGACAACATACCCGGCGTGTTGGAACCCTACGTCTCGGTGGTAACATTACGTGCGTCTATAACGTTATATATGCTAACCTAAGGCAACCTAACATCTCGGACGCAATATTTGACAACATTCCTGGCCTGTCGAAACCTACTTCTCGGAGGGAACAGCATATACGTCTATAACGTCATTAATCCTAACCTAAGGCAACCTAACATCTCGGATGCAACATTTGACAACATTCCTAGCCTGTCGAACCCTACTTCTCGGAGGGAACAGTATATACGTCTATAACGTTATATATCCTAACCTAAGGCAACCTGACATCTCGGATGTAATATTCTACATCATTCCAGGCGTGTCGAACCCTACTTCTCGGTGGGAACATTATATGAGTCTATAACGTTGTATATCCTAATCTAAGGCAACCTATTATCTCAGACGTAATATTTTACAATATTCCTGGCGTGTCGGTGCATACTTTTAAGTGGGAATATTATATGCGTCTATAACGGTCGATATCGTAATCTAAGGCAACCTAACATCTCGGATGCAATATTTGACAACATTCCTGGCCTGTCGAACCCTACTTCTCGGAGGGAACTCTATATACGTCTATAACGGTATATATCCTATTCTAAGGCAACCTAACATCTCGGATGTAACATTTGACAACATTCCAGGCGTGTCGGTCCCTACGTCTCGGTGGTAACATTACATGCGTCTATGACGTTATATATCCTAACCTAAGGCAACCTAACATCTCGGATGCAATATTTGACAACATTCCTGGCCTGTCGAACCCTACTTCTCGGAGGGAACAGCATATACGTCTATTACGACATATATCCTAACCTAAGACAACCTAACATCTCGGATATAACATTTGACAACATTCCCGGCGTGTTGGAAACCTACGTCTCGGTGGTAACATTACGTGTGTCTATAACGTTATATATGCTAACCTAAGGCAACCTAACATCTCGGATGTAATATTTGACAACATTCCTGGCGTGTCGGTCCCTACATCTCGGCGGGAACAGTATATACGTCTGTAACGTCATATATCCTAACCTAAGGCAACCTAACATCTCGGATATAACATTTGACAACATTCCAGGCGTGTTGGAACGCTACGTGTCGGTGGTAACATTACGTGCGTCTATAACGTTATATATGCTAACCTAAGGCAACATAACATCTCGGATGCAATATTTGACAACATTCCTGTCCTGTCGAACCCTACTTCTCGGAGGGAACAGTATATACGTCTATAACGGTATATATCCTAACCTAAGACAACCTAACATCTCGGGTGTAACATTTGACAACATTCCAGGCGTGTCGGTCCCTACGTCTCGGTGATAACATTACATGCGTCTATAGCGGTATATATCCTAATCTTAGGCAACCTAACATCTCGGATGTAACATTTGACAACATTCCAGGCGTGTCGCCCCCTACGTCACAGTGGTAACATTACATGCGTCTATAACGTTATATATCCTTATCTAAGGCAACCTAACATCTCGGATGCAATATTTGACAACACTCCTAGCCTGTAGAACCCTACTTCTCGGAGGGAACAGTATATACGTCTATAACGGTATATATCCTAACCTAAGGCAACCTGACATTTCGGATGTAATATTCTACATCATTCCAGGCGTGTCGAACCCTACTTCTCGGTGGAAACATTATATGAGTCTATAACGTTGTATATCCTAATCTAAGGCAACCTATTATCTCAGACGTAATATTTTACAATATTCCTGGCGTGTCGGTGCATACTTTTCGGTGGGAATATTATATGCGTCTATAACGGTCGATATCGTAATCTAAGGCAACCTGACATCTCCGATGCAATATTTGACAACATTCCTGGCCTGTCGAACCCTACTTCTCGGAGGGAACTCTATATACGTCTATAACGGTATATATCCTATTCTAAGGCAACCTAACATCTCGGATGTAACATTTGACAACATTCCAGGCGTGTCGGTCCCTACGTCTCGGTGGTAACATTACATGCGTCTATGACGTTATATATCCTAACCTAAGGCAACCTAACATCTCGGATGCAATATTTGACAACATTCCTGGCCTGTCGAACCCTACTTCTCGGAGGGAACAGCATATACGTCTATTACGACATATATCCTAACCTAAGACAACCTAACATCTCGGATATAACATTTGACAACATTCCCGGCGTGTTGGAAACCTACGTCTCGGTGGTAACATTACGTGTGTCTATAACGTTATATATGCTAACCTAAGGCAACCTAACATCTCGGATGTAATATTTGACAACATTCCTGGCGTGTCGGACCCTACATCTCGGCGGGAACAGTATATACGTCTGTAACGTCATATATCCTAACCTAAGGCAACCTAACATCTCGGATATAACATTTGACAACATTCCAGGCGTGTTGGAACCCTACGTCTCGGTGGTAACATTACGTGCGTCTATAACGTTATATATGCTAACCTAAGGCAACATAACATCTCGGATGCAATATTTGACAACATTCCTGGCCTGTCGAACCCTACTTCTCGGAGGGAACAGTATATACGTCTATAACGGTATATATCCTAATCTAAGGCAACCTAACATCTCGGATGCAATATTTGACAACATTCCTGGCCTGTAGAATCCTACTCCTCGGAGGGAACAGTTTATACGTCTGTAACGATATATATCCTAACCTAAGACAACCTAACATCCCGGATGTAACATTTGACAACATTCCAGGCGTGTCGGTCCCTACGTCTCGGTGGTAACGTTACATGCGTCTATAACGTTATATATCCTAACCTAAGGCAACCTAACATCTCGGATGCAATATTTGACAACATTCCTGGCCTGTCGAAACCTACTTCTCGGAGGGAACAGCATATACGTCTACAACGTCATTAATCCTAACCTAAGGCAACCTAACATCTCGGATGTAACATTTGACAACATTCCAGGCGTGTCGGTCCCTACGTCTCGGTGATAACATTACATGCGTCTATAGCGGTATATATCCTAATCTTAGGCAACCTAACATCTCGGATGTAACATTTGACAACATTCCAGGCGTGTCGCCCCCTACGTCACAGTGGTAACATTACATGCGTCTATAACGTTATATATCCTTATCTAAGGCAACCTAACATCTCGGATGCAATATTTGACAACACTCCTAGCCTGTAGAACCCTACTTCTCGGAGGGAACAGTATATACGTCTATAACGTTATATATCCTAACCTAAGGCAACCTGACATTTCGGATGTAATATTCTACATCATTCCAGGCGTGTCGAACCCTACTTCTCGGTGGAAACATTATATGAGTCTATAACGTTGTATATCCTAATCTAAGGCAACCTATTATCTCAGACGTAATATTTTACAATATTCCTGGCGTGTCGGTGCATACTTTTCGGTGGGAATATTATATGCGTCTATAACGGTCGATATCGTAATCTAAGGCAACCTGACATCTCGGATGCAATATTTGACAACATTCCTGGCCTGTCGAACCCTACTTCTCGGAGGGAACTCTATATACGTCTATAACGGTATATATCCTATTCTAAGGCAACCTAACATCTCGGATGTAACATTTGACAACATTCCAGGCGTGTCGGTCCCTACGTCTCGGTGGTAACATTACATGCGTCTATGACGTTATATATCCTAACCTAAGGCAACCTAACATCTCGGATGCAATATTTGACAACATTCCTGGCCTGTCGAACCCTACTTCTCGGAGGGAACAGCATATACGTCTATTACGACATATATCCTAACCTAAGACAACCTAACATCTCGGATATAACATTTGACAACATTCCCGGCGTGTTGGAAACCTACGTCTCGGTGGTAACATTACGTGTGTCTATAACGTTATATATGCTAACCTAAGGCAACCTAACATCTCGGATGTAATATTTGACAACATTCCTGGCGTGTCGGACCCTACATCTCGGCGGGAACAGTATATACGTCTGTAACGTCATATATCCTAACCTAAGGCAACCTAACATCTCGGATATAACATTTGACAACATTCCAGGCGTGTTGGAACCCTACGTCTCGGTGGTAACATTACGTGCGTCTATAACGTTATATATGCTAACCTAAGGCAACATAACATCTCGGATGCAATATTTGACAACATTCCTGGCCTGTCGAACCCTACTTCTCGGAGGGAACAGTATATACGTCTATAACGGTATATATCCTAATCTAAGGCAACCTAACATCTCGGATGCAATATTTGACAACATTCCTGGCCTGTAGAATCCTACTCCTCGGAGGGAACAGTTTATACGTCTGTAACGATATATATCCTAACCTAAGACAACCTAACATCCCGGATGTAACATTTGACAACATTCCAGGCGTGTCGGTCCCTACGTCTCGGTGGTAACGTTACATGCGTCTATAACGTTATATATCCTAACCTAAGGCAACCTAACATCTCGGATGCAATATTTGACAACATTCCTGGCCTGTCGAACCCTACTTCTCGGAGGGAACAGTATATACGTCTATAACGGTATATATCCTAATCTAAGGCAACCTAACATCTCGGATGCAATATTTGACAACATTCCTTGCCTGTAGAATCCTACTCCTCGGAGGGAACAGTTTATACGTCTGTAACGATATATATCCTAACCTAAGACAACCTAACATCCCGGATGTAACATTTGACAACATTCCAGGCGTGTCGGTCCCTACGTCTCGGTGGTAACGTTACATGCGTCTATAACGTTATATATCCTAACCTAAGGCAACCTAACATCTCGGATGCAATATTTGACAACATTCCTGGCCTGTCGAAACCTACTTCTCGGAGGGAACAGCATATACGTCTACAACGTCATTAATCCTAACCTAAGGCAACCTAACATCTCGGATGTAACATTTGACAACATTCCAGGCGTGTCGGTCCCTACGTCTCGGTGATAACATTACATGCGTCTATAGCGGTATATATCCTAATCTTAGGCAACCTAACATCTCGGATGTAACATTTGACAACATTCCAGGCGTGTCGCCCCCTACGTCACAGTGGTAACATTACATGCGTCTATAACGTTATATATCCTTATCTAAGGCAACCTAACATCTCGGATGCAATATTTGACAACACTCCTAGCCTGTAGAACCCTACTTCTCGGAGGGAACAGTATATACGTCTATAACGTTATATATCCTAACCTAAGGCAACCTGACATTTCGGATGTAATATTCTACATCATTCCAGGCGTGTCGAACCCTACTTCTCGGTGGAAACATTATATGAGTCTATAACGTTGTATATCCTAATCTAAGGCAACCTATTATCTCAGACGTAATATTTTACAATATTCCTGGCGTGTCGGTGCATACTTTTCGGTGGGAATATTATATGCGTCTATAACGGTCGATATCGTAATCTAAGGCAACCTGACATCTCGGATGCAATATTTGACAACATTCCTGGCCTGTCGAACCCTACTTCTCGGAGGGAACTCTATATACGTCTATAACGGTATATATCCTATTCTAAGGCAACCTAACATCTCGGATGTAACATTTGACAACATTCCAGGCGTGTCGGTCCCTACGTCTCGGTGGTAACATTACATGCGTCTATGACGTTATATATCCTAACCTAAGGCAACCTAACATCTCGGATGCAATATTTGACAACATTCCTGGCCTGTCGAACCCTACTTCTCGGAGGGAACAGCATATACGTCTATTACGATATATATCCTAACCTAAGACAACCTAACATCTCGGATATAACATTTGACAACATTCCCGGCGTGTTGGAAACCTACGTCTCGGTGGTAACATTACGTGTGTCTATAACGTTATATATGCTAACCTAAGGCAACCTAACATCTCGGATGTAATATTTGACAACATTCCTGGCGTGTCGGACCCTACATCTCGGCGGGAACAGTATATACGTCTGTAACGTCATATATCCTAACCTAAGGCAACCTAACATCTCGGATATAACATTTGACAACATTCCAGGCGTGTTGGAACCCTACGTCTCGGTGGTAACATTACGTGCGTCTATAACGTTATATATGCTAACCTAAGGCAACATAACATCTCGGATGCAATATTTGACAACATTCCTGGCCTGTCGAACCCTACTTCTCGGAGGGAACAGTATATACGTCTATAACGGTATATATCCTAATCTAAGGCAACCTAACATCTCGGATGCAATATTTGACAACATTCCTGGCCTGTAGAATCCTACTCCTCGGAGGGAACAGTTTATACGTCTGTAACGATATATATCCTAACCTAAGACAACCTAACATCCCGGATGTAACATTTGACAACATTCCAGGCGTGTCGGTCCCTACGTCTCGGTGGTAACGTTACATGCGTCTATAACGTTATATATCCTAACCTAAGGCAACCTAACATCTCGGATGCAATATTTGACAACATTCCTGGCCTGTCGAAACCTACTTCTCGGAGGGAACAGCATATACGTCTACAACGTCATTAATCCTAACCTAAGGCAACCTAACATCTCGGATGTAACATTTGACAACATTCCAGGCGTGTCGGTCCCTACGTCTCGGTGATAACATTACATGCGTCTATAGCGGTATATATCCTAATCTTAGGCAACCTAACATCTCGGATGTAACATTTGACAACATTCCAGGCGTGTCGCCCCCTACGTCACAGTGGTAACATTACATGCGTCTATAACGTTATATATCCTTATCTAAGGCAACCTAACATCTCGGATGCAATATTTGACAACACTCCTAGCCTGTAGAACCCTACTTCTCGGAGGGAACAGTATATACGTCTATAACGTTATATATCCTAACCTAAGGCAACCTGACATTTCGGATGTAATATTCTACATCATTCCAGGCGTGTCGAAACCTACTTCTCGGTGGAAACGTTATATGAGTCTATAACGTTGTATATCCTAATCTAAGGCAACCTATTATCTCAGACGTAATATTTTACAATATTCCTGGCGTGTCGGTGCATACTTTTCGGTGGGAATATTATATGCGTCTATAACGGTCGATATCGTAATCTAAGGCAACCTGACATCTCGGATGCAATATTTGACAACATTCCTGGCCTGTCGAACCCTACTTCTCGGAGGGAACTGTATATACGTCAATAACGGTATATATCCTAATCTAAGGCAACCTAACATCTCGGATGTAACATTTGACAACATTCCAGGCGTGTCGAATCCTACTTCTCGGTGGGATCAGTATATACGTCTATAACGTTATATATCCTAACGTAAGGCAACCTAACATCTCGGATGTAATATTTGACAACATTCCTGGCGTGTCGGACCCTACTTCTCGATGGGAACAGTATATACGTCTGTAACGTCATATATCCTAACCTAAGGCAACCTAACATCTCGGATATAACATTTGACAACATTCCCGGCGTGTTGGAACCCTATGTCTCGGTGGTAACATTACGTGCGTCTATAACGTTATATATGCTAACCTAAGGCAAACCTAACATCTCGGATGCAATATTTGACAACATTCCTGGCCTGTCGAACCCTACTTCTCGGAGGGAACAGCATATACATCTATAACGTCATATATCCTAGCCTAAGGCAACCTAACATCTCGGATGTAACATTTGACAACATTCCAGGCGTGTCGGTCCCTACGTCTCGGTGGTAACATTACATGCGTCTATAACGGTATATATCCTAATCTTAGGCAACCTAACATCTCGGATGTAACATTTTACCACATTCCACGCGTGTCGGTCCCTACGTCTCGGTGGTAACATTACATGCGTCTATAACGGTATATATCCTAATCTTAGGCAACCTAACATCTCGGATGTAACATTTTACCACATTCCACGCGTGTCGGTCCCTACGTCTCGGAGGTAACATTACATGCGTCTATAACGTTATATATCCTAACCTAAGGCCACCTAACATCTCGTATGTAATATTTGACAACATTCCTGGCGTGTCGAACCCTACTTCTCGGTGGGAACAGTATATACGTCTATAACGTTATATATCCTAACCTAAGGCAACCTAACATCTCGGATGCAATATTTGACAACATTCCTGGCCTGTCGAACCCTACTTCTCGGAGGGAACAGCATATACGTCTATAACGTCATATATCCTAACCTAAGGCAACCTAACATCTCGGATGTAACATTTGACAACATTCCAGGTGTGTCGGTCCCTACGTCTCGGTGGTAACGTTACATGCGTCTACAACGTTATATATCCTAACCTAAGGCAACCTAACATCTTGGATGTAACATTTGACAACATTCCAGGCATGTCGGTCCCTACGTCTCGGTGGTTACATTATATGCGTCTATAACGTCATATATCCTAACCTAAGGCAACCTAACATCTCGGATGTAACATTTGACAACATTCCAGGCGTGTCGGTCCCTACGTCTGGGTGATAACATTACATGCGTCTATAGCGGTATATATCCTAATCTTAGGCAACCTAACATCTCGGATGTAATATTTGACAACATTCCTGGCCTGTCGAAACCTACTTCTCGGAGGGAACAGCATATACGTCTACAACGTCATTAATCCTAACCTAAGGCAACCTAACATCTCGGATGTAACATTTGACAACATTCCAGGCGTGTCGGTCCCTACGTCTCGGTGATAACATTACATGCGTCTATAGCGGTATATATCCTAATCTTAGGCAACCTAACATCTCGGATGTAACATTTGACAACATTCCAGGCGTGTCGCCCCCTACGTCACAGTGGTAACATTACATGCGTCTATAACGTTATATATCCTTATCTAAGGCAACCTAACATCTCGGATGCAATATTTGACAACACTCCTAGCCTGTAGAACCCTACTTCTCGGAGGGAACAGTATATACGTCTATAACGTTATATATCCTAACCTAAGGCAACCTGACATTTCGGATGTAATATTCTACATCATTCCAGGCGTGTCGAACCCTACTTCTCGGTGGAAACATTATATGAGTCTATAACGTTGTATATCCTAATCTAAGGCAACCTATTATCTCAGACGTAATATTTTACAATATTCCTGGCGTGTCGGTGCATACTTTTCGGTGGGAATATTATATGCGTCTATAACGGTCGATATCGTAATCTAAGGCAACCTGACATCTCGGATGCAATATTTGACAACATTCCTGGCCTGTCGAACCCTACTTCTCGGAGGGAACTCTATATACGTCTATAACGGTATATATCCTATTCTAAGGCAACCTAACATCTCGGATGTAACATTTGACAACATTCCAGGCGTGTCGGTCCCTACGTCTCGGTGGTAACATTACATGCGTCTATGACGTTATATATCCTAACCTAAGGCAACCTAACATCTCGGATGCAATATTTGACAACATTCCTGGCCTGTCGAACCCTACTTCTCGGAGGGAACAGCATATACGTCTATTACGATATATATCCTAACCTAAGACAACCTAACATCTCGGATATAACATTTGACAACATTCCCGGCGTGTTGGAAACCTACGTCTCGGTGGTAACATTACGTGTGTCTATAACGTTATATATGCTAACCTAAGGCAACCTAACATCTCGGATGTAATATTTGACAACATTCCTGGCGTGTCGGACCCTACATCTCGGCGGGAACAGTATATACGTCTGTAACGTCATATATCCTAACCTAAGGCAACCTAACATCTCGGATATAACATTTGACAACATTCCAGGCGTGTTGGAACCCTACGTCTCGGTGGTAACATTACGTGCGTCTATAACGTTATATATGCTAACCTAAGGCAACATAACATCTCGGATGCAATATTTGACAACATTCCTGGCCTGTCGAACCCTACTTCTCGGAGGGAACAGTATATACGTCTATAACGGTATATATCCTAATCTAAGGCAACCTAACATCTCGGATGCAATATTTGACAACATTCCTGGCCTGTAGAATCCTACTCCTCGGAGGGAACAGTTTATACGTCTGTAACGATATATATCCTAACCTAAGACAACCTAACATCCCGGATGTAACATTTGACAACATTCCAGGCGTGTCGGTCCCTACGTCTCGGTGGTAACGTTACATGCGTCTATAACGTTATATATCCTAACCTAAGGCAACCTAACATCTCGGATGCAATATTTGACAACATTCCTGGCCTGTCGAAACCTACTTCTCGGAGGGAACAGCATATACGTCTACAACGTCATTAATCCTAACCTAAGGCAACCTAACATCTCGGATGTAACATTTGACAACATTCCAGGCGTGTCGGTCCCTACGTCTCGGTGATAACATTACATGCGTCTATAGCGGTATATATCCTAATCTTAGGCAACCTAACATCTCGGATGTAACATTTGACAACATTCCAGGCGTGTCGCCCCCTACGTCACAGTGGTAACATTACATGCGTCTATAACGTTATATATCCTTATCTAAGGCAACCTAACATCTCGGATGCAATATTTGACAACACTCCTAGCCTGTAGAACCCTACTTCTCGGAGGGAACAGTATATACGTCTATAACGTTATATATCCTAACCTAAGGCAACCTGACATTTCGGATGTAATATTCTACATCATTCCAGGCGTGTCGAAACCTACTTCTCGGTGGAAACGTTATATGAGTCTATAACGTTGTATATCCTAATCTAAGGCAACCTATTATCTCAGACGTAATATTTTACAATATTCCTGGCGTGTCGGTGCATACTTTTCGGTGGGAATATTATATGCGTCTATAACGGTCGATATCGTAATCTAAGGCAACCTGACATCTCGGATGCAATATTTGACAACATTCCTGGCCTGTCGAACCCTACTTCTCGGAGGGAACTGTATATACGTCAATAACGGTATATATCCTAATCTAAGGCAACCAAACATCTCGGATGTAACATTTGACAACATTCCAGGCGTGTCGAATCCTACTTCTCGGTGGGATCAGTATATACGTCTATAACGTTATATATCCTAACGTAAGGCAACCTAACATCTCGGATGTAATATTTGACAACATTCCTGGCGTGTCGGACCCTACTTCTCGATGGGAACAGTATATACGTCTGTAACGTCATATATCCTAACCTAAGGCAACCTAACATCTCGGATATAACATTTGACAACATTCCCGGCGTGTTGGAACCCTATGTCTCGGTGGTAACATTACGTGCGTCTATAACGTTATATATGCTAACCTAAGGCAAACCTAACATCTCGGATGCAATATTTGACAACATTCCTGGCCTGTCGAACCCTACTTCTCGGAGGGAACAGCATATACATCTATAACGTCATATATCCTAGCCTAAGGCAACCTAACATCTCGGATGTAACATTTGACAACATTCCAGGCGTGTCGGTCCCTACGTCTCGGTGGTAACATTACATGCGTCTATAACGGTATATATCCTAATCTTAGGCAACCTAACATCTCGGATGTAACATTTTACCACATTCCACGCGTGTCGGTCCCTACGTCTCGGTGGTAACATTACATGCGTCTATAACGGTATATATCCTAATCTTAGGCAACCTAACATCTCGGATGTAACATTTTACCACATTCCACGCGTGTCGGTCCCTACGTCTCGGAGGTAACATTACATGCGTCTATAACGTTATATATCCTAACCTAAGGCCACCTAACATCTCGTATGTAATATTTGACAACATTCCTGGCGTGTCGAACCCTACTTCTCGGTGGGAACAGTATATACGTCTATAACGTTATATATCCTAACCTAAGGCAACCTAACATCTCGGATGCAATATTTGACAACATTCCTGGCCTGTCGAACCCTACTTCTCGGAGGGAACAGCATATACGTCTATAACGTCATATATCCTAACCTAAGGCAACCTAACATCTCGGATGTAACATTTGACAACATTCCAGGTGTGTCGGTCCCTACGTCTCGGTGGTAACGTTACATGCGTCTACAACGTTATATATCCTAACCTAAGGCAACCTAACATCTTGGATGTAACATTTGACAACATTCCAGGCATGTCGGTCCCTACGTCTCGGTGGTTACATTATATGCGTCTATAACGTCATATATCCTAACCTAAGGCAACCTAACATCTCGGATGTAACATTTGACAACATTCCAGGCGTGTCGGTCCCTACGTCTGGGTGATAACATTACATGCGTCTATAGCGGTATATATCCTAATCTTAGGCAACCTAACATCTCGGATGTAATATTTGACAACATTCCTGGCGTGTCGAACCCTACTTCTCGGTGGGAACAGTATATACGTCTATAACGTTATAGATCCTAACCTAAGGCAACCTAACATCTCGGATGCAATATTTGACAACATTCCTGGCCTGTCGAACCCTACTTCTCGGAGGGAACAGCATATACGTCTATAACGTCATATATCCTAACCTAAGGCAACCTAACATCTCGGATGTAACATTTGACAACATTCCAGGTGTGTCGGTCCCTACGTCTCGGTGGTAACGTTACATGCGTCTACAACGTTATATATCCTAACCTAAGGCAACCTAACATCTTGGATGTAACATTTGACAACATTCCAGGCATGTCGGTCCCTACGTCTCGGTGGTTACATTATATGCGTCTATAACGTCATATATCCTAACCTAAGGCAACCTAACATCTCGGATGTAACATTTGACAACATTCCAGGCGTGTCGGTCCCTACGTCTGGGTGATAACATTACATGCGTCTATAGCGGTATATATCCTAATCTTAGGCAACCTAACATCTCGGATGTAACATTTGACAACATTCCAGGCGTGTCGGTCCCTACGTCACAGTGGTAACATTACATGCGTCTATAACGTTATATATCCTAACCTAAGGCCACCTAACATCTCGGATGCAATATTTGACAACATTCCTGGCCTGTCGAACCCTACTTCTCGGAGGGAACAGCATATACGTCTATTACGACATATATCCTAACCTAAGACAACCTAACATCTCGGATATAACATTTGACAACATTCCCGGCGTGTTGGAACCCTACGTCTCGGTGGTAACATTACGTGCGTCTATAACGTTATATATGCTAACCTAAGACAACCTAACATCTCGGATGCAATATTTGACAACATTCCTGGCCTGTCGAATCCTACTTCTCGGAGGGAACAGCATATACGTCTATAACGTCATATATCCTAACCTAAGGCAACCTAACATCTCGGATGTAACATTTGACAACATTCCAGGCGTGTCGGTCCCTACGTCTCGGTGATAACATTACATGCGTCTATAGCGGTATATATCCTAATCTTAGGCAACCTAACATCTCGGATGTAACATTTTACAGCATTCCAGGCCTGTCGGTCCCTACGTCACGGTGGTAACATTACATGCGTCTATAACGTTATATATCCTAACCTTAGGCCACCTAACATCTCGTATGTAATATTTGATAACATTCCTGGCGTGTCGAACCCTACTTCTCGGAGGGAACAGCATATACGTCTATAACGTCATATATCCTAACCTAAGGCAACCTAACATCTCGGATATAACATTTGACAACATACCCGGCGTGTTGGAACCCTACGTCTCGGTGGTAACATTACGTGCGTCTATAACGTTATATATGCTAACCTAAGGCAACCTAACATCTCGGATGCAATATTTGACAACATTCCTGGTTTGTCGAACCCTACTTCTCGGAGGGAACAGCATATACATCTATAACGTCATATATCCTAGCCTAAGGCAACCTAACATCTCGGATGTAACATTTGACAACATTCCAGGCGTTTCGGTCCCTACGTCTCGGTGGTAACATTACATGCGTCTATAACGGTATATATCCTAATCTTATGCAACCTAACATCTCGGATGTAATATTTGACAACATTCCTGGCGTGTCGGACCCTACTTCTCGGTGGGAACAGTATATACGTCTGTAACGTCATATATCCTAACCTAAGGCAACCTAACATCTCGGATATAACATTTGACAACATTCCAGGCGTGTCGGACCCTACTTCTCGGTGGGAACATTATATGCGTCTATAACGTTGTATATCCTTATCTAAGGCAACCTAACATCTCGGATGCAATATTTGACAGCATTCCTGGCCTGTCGAACCCTACATCTCGGAGGGAAGATTATATACGTCTATGGCGGTATATATCCTAATCTAAGGCAACCTAACATCTCGGATGCAATATTTGATAACATTCCTGGCCTGTCGAACCCTACTTCTCGGAGGGAACAGTATACACGTCTATAACGTTATATATCTTATCCTAAGGCAAGCTGACATCTCGGATGTAATATTCTACATCATTCCAGGCGTGTCGAACCCTACTTCTCGGTGGGAACATTATATGAGTCTATAACGTTGTATATCCTAATCTAAGGCAACCTATTATCTCAGACGTAATATTTTACAATATTCCTGGCGTGTCGGTGCATACTTTTCGGTGGGAATATTATATGCGTCTATAACGGTCGATATCGTAATCTAAGGCAACCTAACATGTCGGATGCAATATTTGACAACATTCCTGGCCTGTCGAACCCTACTTCTCGGAGGGAACTGTATATACGTCTATAACGGTATATTTCCTAATCTAAGGCAACCTAACATCTCGGATGCAATATTTGACAACATTCCTGGCCTGTCGAACCCTATTTCACGGAGGGAACAGTATATTCGTCTATAACGTTATATATCCTAACCTAAGGCAACCTGACATCTCGGATGTATTATTCTACAACATTCCAGGCGTGTCGGACCCTACTTCTCAGTTGGAACATTATATGCGTCTATAACGTTGTATATCCTAATCTAAGGCAACCTAACACCTCGGATGCAATATTTGACAACATTCCTGGCCTGTCGAACCCTACATCTCGGAGGGAACAGTATATACGTCTATAGCGCTATATATCCTAATCTAAGGCAACCTAACATCTCGGATGCAATATTTGACAACATTCCTGGCCTGTAGAATCCTACTCCTCGGAGGGAACAGTTTATACGTCTGTAACGATATATATCCTAACCTAAGACAACCTAACATCCCGGATGTAACATTTGACAACATTCCAGGCGTGTCGGTCCCTACGTCTCGGTGGTAACGTTACATGCGTCTATAACGTTATATATCCTAACCTAAGGCAACCTAACATCTCGGATGCAATATTTGACAACATTCCTGGCCTG
This sequence comes from Xylocopa violacea, assembly GCA_963969225.1. NCBI lineage: Eukaryota > Metazoa > Arthropoda > Insecta > Hymenoptera > Apidae > Xylocopa > Xylocopa violacea. The sequence continues at coordinate 4,325,262 of CAXAJV010000014.1, read as the reverse complement.
TCGAAACCTACTTCTCGGAGGGAACAGCATATACGTCTACAACGTCATTAATCCTAACCTAAGGCAACCTAACATCTCGGATGTAACATTTGACAACATTCCAGGCGTGTCGGTCCCTACGTCTCGGTGATAACATTACATGCGTCTATAGCGGTATATATCCTAATCTTAGGCAACCTAACATCTCGGATGTAACATTTGACAACATTCCAGGCGTGTCGCCCCCTACGTCACAGTGGTAACATTACATGCGTCTATAACGTTATATATCCTTATCTAAGGCAACCTAACATCTCGGATGCAATATTTGACAACACTCCTAGCCTGTAGAACCCTACTTCTCGGAGGGAACAGTATATACGTCTATAACGTTATATATCCTAACCTAAGGCAACCTGACATTTCGGATGTAATATTCTACATCATTCCAGGCGTGTCGAACCCTACTTCTCGGTGGAAACATTATATGAGTCTATAACGTTGTATATCCTAATCTAAGGCAACCTATTATCTCAGACGTAATATTTTACAATATTCCTGGCGTGTCGGTGCATACTTTTCGGTGGGAATATTATATGCGTCTATAACGGTCGATATCGTAATCTAAGGCAACCTGACATCTCGGATGCAATATTTGACAACATTCCTGGCCTGTCGAACCCTACTTCTCGGAGGGAACTCTATATACGTCTATAACGGTATATATCCTATTCTAAGGCAACCTAACATCTCGGATGTAACATTTGACAACATTCCAGGCGTGTCGGTCCCTACGTCTCGGTGGTAACATTACATGCGTCTATGACGTTATATATCCTAACCTAAGGCAACCTAACATCTCGGATGCAATATTTGACAACATTCCTGGCCTGTCGAACCCTACTTCTCGGAGGGAACAGCATATACGTCTATTACGACATATATCCTAACCTAAGACAACCTAACATCTCGGATATAACATTTGACAACATTCCCGGCGTGTTGGAAACCTACGTCTCGGTGGTAACATTACGTGTGTCTATAACGTTATATATGCTAACCTAAGGCAACCTAACATCTCGGATGTAATATTTGACAACATTCCTGGCGTGTCGGACCCTACATCTCGGCGGGAACAGTATATACGTCTGTAACGTCATATATCCTAACCTAAGGCAACCTAACATCTCGGATATAACATTTGACAACATTCCAGGCGTGTTGGAACCCTACGTCTCGGTGGTAACATTACGTGCGTCTATAACGTTATATATGCTAACCTAAGGCAACATAACATCTCGGATGCAATATTTGACAACATTCCTGGCCTGTCGAACCCTACTTCTCGGAGGGAACAGTATATACGTCTATAACGGTATATATCCTAATCTAAGGCAACCTAACATCTCGGATGCAATATTTGACAACATTCCTGGCCTGTAGAATCCTACTCCTCGGAGGGAACAGTTTATACGTCTGTAACGATATATATCCTAACCTAAGACAACCTAACATCCCGGATGTAACATTTGACAACATTCCAGGCGTGTCGGTCCCTACGTCTCGGTGGTAACGTTACATGCGTCTATAACGTTATATATCCTAACCTAAGGCAACCTAACATCTCGGATGCAATATTTGACAACATTCCTGGCCTGTCGAAACCTACTTCTCGGAGGGAACAGCATATACGTCTACAACGTCATTAATCCTAACCTAAGGCAACCTAACATCTCGGATGTAACATTTGACAACATTCCAGGCGTGTCGGTCCCTACGTCTCGGTGATAACATTACATGCGTCTATAGCGGTATATATCCTAATCTTAGGCAACCTAACATCTCGGATGTAACATTTGACAACATTCCAGGCGTGTCGCCCCCTACGTCACAGTGGTAACATTACATGCGTCTATAACGTTATATATCCTTATCTAAGGCAACCTAACATCTCGGATGCAATATTTGACAACACTCCTAGCCTGTAGAACCCTACTTCTCGGAGGGAACAGTATATACGTCTATAACGTTATATATCCTAACCTAAGGCAACCTGACATTTCGGATGTAATATTCTACATCATTCCAGGCGTGTCGAAACCTACTTCTCGGTGGAAACGTTATATGAGTCTATAACGTTGTATATCCTAATCTAAGGCAACCTATTATCTCAGACGTAATATTTTACAATATTCCTGGCGTGTCGGTGCATACTTTTCGGTGGGAATATTATATGCGTCTATAACGGTCGATATCGTAATCTAAGGCAACCTGACATCTCGGATGCTATATTTGACAACATTCCTGGCCTGTCGAACCCTACTTCTCGGAAGGAACTGTATATACGTCAATAACGGTATATATCCTAATCTAAGGCAACCTAACATCTCGGATGTAACATTTGACAACATTCCAGGCGTGTCGAATCCTACTTCTCGGTGGGATCAGTATATACGTCTATAACGTTATATATCCTAACGTAAGGCAACCTAACATCTCGGATGTAATATTTGACAACATTCCTGGCGTGTCGGACCCTACTTCTCGATGGGAACAGTATATACGTCTGTAACGTCATATATCCTAACCTAAGGCAACCTAACATCTCGGATATAACATTTGACAACATTCCCGGCGTGTTGGAACCCTATGTCTCGGTGGTAACATTACGTGCGTCTATAACGTTATATATGCTAACCTAAGGCAAACCTAACATCTCGGATGCAATATTTGACAACATTCCTGGCCTGTCGAACCCTACTTCTCGGAGGGAACAGCATATACATCTATAACGTCATATATCCTAGCCTAAGGCAACCTAACATCTCGGATGTAACATTTGACAACATTCCAGGCGTGTCGGTCCCTACGTCTCGGTGGTAACATTACATGCGTCTATAACGGTATATATCCTAATCTTAGGCAACCTAACATCTCGGATGTAACATTTTACCACATTCCACGCGTGTCGGTCCCTACGTCTCGGTGGTAACATTACATGCGTCTATAACGGTATATATCCTAATCTTAGGCAACCTAACATCTCGGATGTAACATTTTACCACATTCCACGCGTGTCGGTCCCTACGTCTCGGAGGTAACATTACATGCGTCTATAACGTTATATATCCTAACCTAAGGCCACCTAACATCTCGTATGTAATATTTGACAACATTCCTGGCGTGTCGAACCCTACTTCTCGGTGGGAACAGTATATACGTCTATAACGTTATATAACCTAACCTAAGGCAACCTAACATCTCGGATGCAATATTTGACAACATTCCTGGCCTGTCGAACCCTACTTCTCGGAGGGAACAGCATATACGTCTATAACGTCATATATCCTAACCTAAGGCAACCTAACATCTCGGATGTAACATTTGACAACATTCCAGGTGTGTCGGTCCCTACGTCTCGGTGGTAACGTTACATGCGTCTACAACGTTATATATCCTAACCTAAGGCAACCTAACATCTCGGATATAACATTTGACAACATTCCCGGCGTGTTGGAACCCTATGTCTCGGTGGTAACATTACGTGCGTCTATAACGTTATATATGCTAACCTAAGGCAAACCTAACATCTCGGATGCAATATTTGACAACATTCCTGGCCTGTCGAACCCTACTTCTCGGAGGGAACAGCATATACATCTATAACGTCATATATCCTAGCCTAAGGCAACCTAACATCTCGGATGTAACATTTGACAACATTCCAGGCGTGTCGGTCCCTACGTCTCGGTGGTAACATTACATGCGTCTATAACGGTATATATCCTAATCTTAGGCAACCTAACATCTCGGATGTAACATTTTACCACATTCCACGCGTGTCGGTCCCTACGTCTCGGTGGTAACATTACATGCGTCTATAACGGTATATATCCTAATCTTAGGCAACCTAACATCTCGGATGTAACATTTTACCACATTCCACGCGTGTCGGTCCCTACGTCTCGGAGGTAACATTACATGCGTCTATAACGTTATATATCCTAACCTAAGGCCACCTAACATCTCGTATGTAATATTTGACAACATTCCTGGCGTGTCGAACCCTACTTCTCGGTGGGAACAGTATATACGTCTATAACGTTATATATCCTAACCTAAGGCAACCTAACATCTCGGATGCAATATTTGACAACATTCCTGGCCTGTCGAACCCTACTTCTCGGAGGGAACAGCATATACGTCTATAACGTCATATATCCTAACCTAAGGCAACCTAACATCTCGGATGTAACATTTGACAACATTCCAGGTGTGTCGGTCCCTACGTCTCGGTGGTAACGTTACATGCGTCTACAACGTTATATATCCTAACCTAAGGCAACCTAACATCTTGGATGTAACATTTGACAACATTCCAGGCATGTCGGTCCCTACGTCTCGGTGGTTACATTATATGCGTCTATAACGTCATATATCCTAACCTAAGGCAACCTAACATCTCGGATGTAACATTTGACAACATTCCAGGCGTGTCGGTCCCTACGTCTGGGTGATAACATTACATGCGTCTATAGCGGTATATATCCTAATCTTAGGCAACCTAACATCTCGGATGTAACATTTGACAACATTCCAGGCGTGTCGGTCCCTACGTCACAGTGGTAACATTACATGCGTCTATAACGTTATATATCCTAACCTAAGGCCACCTAACATCTCGGATGCAATATTTGACAACATTCCTGGCCTGTCGAACCCTACTTCTCGGAGGGAACAGCATATACGTCTATTACGACATATATCCTAACCTAAGACAACCTAACATCTCGGATATAACATTTGACAACATTCCCGGCGTGTTGGAACCCTACGTCTCGGTGGTAACATTACGTGCGTCTATAACGTTATATATGCTAACCTAAGACAACCTAACATCTCGGATGCAATATTTGACAACATTCCTGGCCTGTCGAATCCTACTTCTCGGAGGGAACAGCATATACGTCTATAACGTCATATATCCTAACCTAAGGCAACCTAACATCTCGGATGTAACATTTGACAACATTCCAGGCGTGTCGGTCCCTACGTCTCGGTGATAACATTACATGCGTCTATAGCGGTATATATCCTAATCTTAGGCAACCTAACATCTCGGATGTAACATTTTACAGCATTCCAGGCCTGTCGGTCCCTACGTCACGGTGGTAACATTACATGCGTCTATAACGTTATATATCCTAACCTTAGGCCACCTAACATCTCGTATGTAATATTTGATAACATTCCTGGCGTGTCGAACCCTACTTCTCGGAGGGAACAGCATATACGTCTATAACGTCATATATCCTAACCTAAGGCAACCTAACATCTCGGATATAACATTTGACAACATACCCGGCGTGTTGGAACCCTACGTCTCGGTGGTAACATTACGTGCGTCTATAACGTTATATATGCTAACCTAAGGCAACCTAACATCTCGGATGCAATATTTGACAACATTCCTGGTTTGTCGAACCCTACTTCTCGGAGGGAACAGCATATACATCTATAACGTCATATATCCTAGCCTAAGGCAACCTAACATCTCGGATGTAACATTTGACAACATTCCAGGCGTTTCGGTCCCTACGTCTCGGTGGTAACATTACATGCGTCTATAACGGTATATATCCTAATCTTATGCAACCTAACATCTCGGATGTAATATTTGACAACATTCCTGGCGTGTCGGACCCTACTTCTCGGTGGGAACAGTATATACGTCTGTAACGTCATATATCCTAACCTAAGGCAACCTAACATCTCGGATATAACATTTGACAACATTCCAGGCGTGTCGGACCCTACTTCTCGGTGGGAACATTATATGCGTCTATAACGTTGTATATCCTTATCTAAGGCAACCTAACATCTCGGATGCAATATTTGACAGCATTCCTGGCCTGTCGAACCCTACATCTCGGAGGGAAGATTATATACGTCTATGGCGGTATATATCCTAATCTAAGGCAACCTAACATCTCGGATGCAATATTTGATAACATTCCTGGCCTGTCGAACCCTACTTCTCGGAGGGAACAGTATACACGTCTATAACGTTATATATCTTATCCTAAGGCAAGCTGACATCTCGGATGTAATATTCTACATCATTCCAGGCGTGTCGAACCCTACTTCTCGGTGGGAACATTATATGAGTCTATAACGTTGTATATCCTAATCTAAGGCAACCTATTATCTCAGACGTAATATTTTACAATATTCCTGGCGTGTCGGTGCATACTTTTCGGTGGGAATATTATATGCGTCTATAACGGTCGATATCGTAATCTAAGGCAACCTAACATGTCGGATGCAATATTTGACAACATTCCTGGCCTGTCGAACCCTACTTCTCGGAGGGAACTGTATATACGTCTATAACGGTATATTTCCTAATCTAAGGCAACCTAACATCTCGGATGCAATATTTGACAACATTCCTGGCCTGTCGAACCCTATTTCACGGAGGGAACAGTATATTCGTCTATAACGTTATATATCCTAACCTAAGGCAACCTGACATCTCGGATGTATTATTCTACAACATTCCAGGCGTGTCGGACCCTACTTCTCAGTTGGAACATTATATGCGTCTATAACGTTGTATATCCTAATCTAAGGCAACCTAACACCTCGGATGCAATATTTGACAACATTCCTGGCCTGTCGAACCCTACATCTCGGAGGGAACAGTATATACGTCTATAGCGCTATATATCCTAATCTAAGGCAACCTAACATCTCGGATGCAATATTTGATAACATTCCTGGCCTGTCGAACCCTACTCCTCGGAGGGAACAGTATATACGTCTATACCGTTATATATCCTAACCGAAGGCAACCTGATATCTCGGATGTAATATTCTACATCATTCCAGGCGTGTCGGACCCTACTTCTCGGTGGGAACATTATATGAGTCTATAACGTTGTATATCCTAATCTAAGGCAATCTATTATCTCAGACGTAATATTTTACAATATTCCTGGCGTGTCGGTGCATACTTTTCGGTGGGAATATTATATGCGTCTATAACGGTCGATACCGTAATCTAAGGCAACCTAACATCTCGGATGCAATATTTGACAACATTCCTGGCCTGTCGAACCCTACTTCTCGGAGGGAACAGTATATACGTCTGTAACGACATATATCCTAACCTAAGACAACCTAACATCCCGGATGTAACATTTGACAACATTCCAGGCGTGTCGGTCCCTACGTCTCGGTGGTAACGTTACATGCGTCTATAACGTTACATATCCTAACCTAAGGCAACCTAACATCTCGGATGCAATATTTGACAACATTCCTGGCCTGTCGAATCCTATTTCTCGGAGGGAACAGCATATACATCTATAACGTCATATATCCTAGCCTAAGGCAACCTAACATCTCGGATATAACATTTGACAACATTCCCGGCGTGTTGGAACCCTATGTCTCGGTGGTAACATTACGTGCGTCTATAACGTTATATATGCTAACCTAAGGCAAACCTAACATCTCGGATGCAATATTTGACAACATTCCTGGCCTGTCGAACCCTACTTCTCGGAGGGAACAGCATATACATCTATAACGTCATATATCCTAGCCTAAGGCAACCTAACATCTCGGATGTAACATTTGACAACATTCCAGGCGTGTCGGTCCCTACGTCTCGGTGGTAACATTACATGCGTCTATAACGGTATATATCCTAATCTTAGGCAACCTAACATCTCGGATGTAACATTTTACCACATTCCACGCGTGTCGGTCCCTACGTCTCGGTGGTAACATTACATGCGTCTATAACGGTATATATCCTAATCTTAGGCAACCTAACATCTCGGATGTAACATTTTACCACATTCCACGCGTGTCGGTCCCTACGTCTCGGAGGTAACATTACATGCGTCTATAACGTTATATATCCTAACCTAAGGCCACCTAACATCTCGTATGTAATATTTGACAACATTCCTGGCGTGTCGAACCCTACTTCTCGGTGGGAACAGTATATACGTCTATAACGTTATATATCCTAACCTAAGGCAACCTAACATCTCGGATGCAATATTTGACAACATTCCTGGCCTGTCGAACCCTACTTCTCGGAGGGAACAGCATATACGTCTATAACGTCATATATCCTAACCTAAGGCAACCTAACATCTCGGATGTAACATTTGACAACATTCCAGGTGTGTCGGTCCCTACGTCTCGGTGGTAACGTTACATGCGTCTACAACGTTATATATCCTAACCTAAGGCAACCTAACATCTTGGATGTAACATTTGACAACATTCCAGGCATGTCGGTCCCTACGTCTCGGTGGTTACATTATATGCGTCTATAACGTCATATATCCTAACCTAAGGCAACCTAACATCTCGGATGTAACATTTGACAACATTCCAGGCGTGTCGGTCCCTACGTCTGGGTGATAACATTACATGCGTCTATAGCGGTATATATCCTAATCTTAGGCAACCTAACATCTCGGATGTAACATTTGACAACATTCCAGGCGTGTCGGTCCCTACGTCACAGTGGTAACATTACATGCGTCTATAACGTTATATATCCTAACCTAAGGCCACCTAACATCTCGGATGCAATATTTGACAACATTCCTGGCCTGTCGAACCCTACTTCTCGGAGGGAACAGCATATACGTCTATTACGACATATATCCTAACCTAAGACAACCTAACATCTCGGATATAACATTTGACAACATTCCCGGCGTGTTGGAACCCTACGTCTCGGTGGTAACATTACGTGCGTCTATAACGTTATATATGCTAACCTAAGACAACCTAACATCTCGGATGCAATATTTGACAACATTCCTGGCCTGTCGAATCCTACTTCTCGGAGGGAACAGCATATACGTCTATAACGTCATATATCCTAACCTAAGGCAACCTAACATCTCGGATGTAACATTTGACAACATTCCAGGCGTGTCGGTCCCTACGTCTCGGTGATAACATTACATGCGTCTATAGCGGTATATATCCTAATCTTAGGCAACCTAACATCTCGGATGTAACATTTTACAGCATTCCAGGCCTGTCGGTCCCTACGTCACGGTGGTAACATTACATGCGTCTATAACGTTATATATCCTAACCTTAGGCCACCTAACATCTCGTATGTAATATTTGATAACATTCCTGGCGTGTCGAACCCTACTTCTCGGAGGGAACAGCATATACGTCTATAACGTCATATATCCTAACCTAAGGCAACCTAACATCTCGGATATAACATTTGACAACATACCCGGCGTGTTGGAACCCTACGTCTCGGTGGTAACATTACGTGCGTCTATAACGTTATATATGCTAACCTAAGGCAACCTAACATCTCGGATGCAATATTTGACAACATTCCTGGTTTGTCGAACCCTACTTCTCGGAGGGAACAGCATATACATCTATAACGTCATATATCCTAGCCTAAGGCAACCTAACATCTCGGATGTAACATTTGACAACATTCCAGGCGTTTCGGTCCCTACGTCTCGGTGGTAACATTACATGCGTCTATAACGGTATATATCCTAATCTTATGCAACCTAACATCTCGGATGTAATATTTGACAACATTCCTGGCGTGTCGGACCCTACTTCTCGGTGGGAACAGTATATACGTCTGTAACGTCATATATCCTAACCTAAGGCAACCTAACATCTCGGATATAACATTTGACAACATTCCAGGCGTGTCGGACCCTACTTCTCGGTGGGAACATTATATGCGTCTATAACGTTGTATATCCTTATCTAAGGCAACCTAACATCTCGGATGCAATATTTGACAGCATTCCTGGCCTGTCGAACCCTACATCTCGGAGGGAAGATTATATACGTCTATGGCGGTATATATCCTAATCTAAGGCAACCTAACATCTCGGATGCAATATTTGATAACATTCCTGGCCTGTCGAACCCTACTTCTCGGAGGGAACAGTATACACGTCTATAACGTTATATATCTTATCCTAAGGCAAGCTGACATCTCGGATGTAATATTCTACATCATTCCAGGCGTGTCGAACCCTACTTCTCGGTGGGAACATTATATGAGTCTATAACGTTGTATATCCTAATCTAAGGCAACCTATTATCTCAGACGTAATATTTTACAATATTCCTGGCGTGTCGGTGCATACTTTTCGGTGGGAATATTATATGCGTCTATAACGGTCGATATCGTAATCTAAGGCAACCTAACATGTCGGATGCAATATTTGACAACATTCCTGGCCTGTCGAACCCTACTTCTCGGAGGGAACTGTATATACGTCTATAACGGTATATTTCCTAATCTAAGGCAACCTAACATCTCGGATGCAATATTTGACAACATTCCTGGCCTGTCGAACCCTATTTCACGGAGGGAACAGTATATTCGTCTATAACGTTATATATCCTAACCTAAGGCAACCTGACATCTCGGATGTATTATTCTACAACATTTCAGGCGTGTCGGACCCTACTTCTCAGTTGGAACATTATATGCGTCTATAACGTTGTATATCCTAATCTAAGGCAACCTAACACCTCGGATGCAATATTTGACAACATTCCTGGCCTGTCGAACCCTACATCTCGGAGGGAACAGTATATACGTCTATAGCGCTATATATCCTAATCTAAGGCAACCTAACATCTCGGATGCAATATTTGATAACATTCCTGGCCTGTCGAACCCTACTCCTCGGAGGGAACAGTATATACGTCTATACCGTTATATATCCTAACCGAAGGCAACCTGATATCTCGGATGTAATATTCTACATCATTCCAGGCGTGTCGGACCCTACTTCTCGGTGGGAACATTATATGAGTCTATAACGTTGTATATCCTAATCTAAGGCAATCTATTATCTCAGACGTAATATTTTACAATATTCCTGGCGTGTCGGTGCATACTTTTCGGTGGGAATATTATATGCGTCTATAACGGTCGATACCGTAATCTAAGGCAACCTAACATCTCGGATGCAATATTTGACAACATTCCTGGCCTGTCGAACCCTACTTCTCGGAGGGAACAGTATATACGTCTGTAACGACATATATCCTAACCTAAGACAACCTAACATCCCGGATGTAACATTTGACAACATTCCAGGCGTGTCGGTCCCTACGTCTCGGTGGTAACGTTACATGCGTCTATAACGTTACATATCCTAACCTAAGGCAACCTAACATCTCGGATGCAATATTTGACAACATTCCTGGCCTGTCGAATCCTATTTCTCGGAGGGAACAGCATATACATCTATAACGTCATATATCCTAGCCTAAGGCAACCTAACATCTCGGATGTAACATTTGACAACATTCCAGGCGTGTCGGTCCCTACGTCTCGGTGGTAACATTACATGCGTCTATAACGGTATATATCCTAATCTTAGGCAACCTAACATCTCGGATGTAATATTTGACAACATTCCTGGCGTGTCGGACCCTACTTCTCGGTGGGAATAGTATATACGTCTGTAACGTCATATATCCTAACCTAAGGCAACCTAACATCTCGGATATAACATTTGACAACATTCCAGGCGTGTTGGAACCCTACGTCTCGGTGGTAACATTCCGTGCGCCTATAACGTTATATATGCTAACCTAAGGCAACATAACATCTCGGATGCAATATTTGACAACATTCCTGGCCTGTCGAACACCACTTCTCGGAGGGAACAGTATATACGTCTATAGCGGTATATATCCTAATCTAAGGCAACCTAACATCTCGGATGCAATATTTGACAACATTCCTGGCCTGTCGAACCCTACTTCTCTGAGGGAACAGCATATACGTCTATTACGACATATATCCTAACCTAAGACAACCTAACATCTCGGATATAACATTTGACAACATTCCCGGCGTGTTGGAACCCTACGTCTCGGTGGTAACATTACGTGCGTCTATAACGTTATATATGCTAACCTAAGACAACCTAACATCTCGGATGCAATATTTGACAACATTCCTAGCCTGTCGAACCCTACTTCTCGGAGGGAACAGTATATACGTCTATAACGTTATATATCCTAACCTAAGGCAACCTGACATCTCGGATGTAATATTCTACATCATTCCAGGCGTGTCGGACCCTACTTCTCGGTGGGAACATTATATGCGTCTATAACGTTGTATATCCTTATCTAAGGCAACCTAACATCTCGGATGCAATATTTGACAGCATTCCTGGCCTGTCGAACCCTACATCTCGGAGGGAAGATTATATACGTCTATGGCGGTATATATCCTAATCTAAGGCAACCTAACATCTCGGATGCAATATTTGATAACATTCCTGGCCTGTCGAACCCTACTTCTCGGAGGGAACAGTATATACGTCTATAACGTTATATATCCTAACCTAAGGCAACCTGACTTCTCGGATGTAATGTTCTACATCATTCCAGGCGTGTCGAACCCTACTTCTCGGTGGGAACATTATATGAGTCTATAACGTTGTATATCCTAATCTAAGGCAACCTATTATCTCAGACGTAATATTTTACAATATTCCTGGCGTGTTGGTGCATACTTTTCGGTGGGAATATTATATGCGTCTATAACGGTCGATATCGTAATCTAAGGCAACCTAACATCTCGGATGCAATATTTGACAACATTCCTGGCCTGTCGAACCCTACATCTCCGAGGGAAGATTATATACGTCTATGGCGGTATATATCCTAATCTAAGGCAACCTAACATCTCGGATGTAATATTCTACATCATTCCAGGCGTGTCGGACCCTACTTCTCGGTGGGAACATTATATGCGTCTATAACGTTGTATATCCTTATCTAAGGCAACCTGACATCTCGGATGTAATATTCTACATCATTCCAGGCGTGTCGGTCCCTACGTCTCGGTGGTAATATTACATATGTCTATAACGTTATATATCCTAACCTAAGGCAACCTAACATCTCGGATATAACATTTGACAACATTCCAGGCGTGTTGGAACCCTACGTCTCGGTGGTAACATTCCGTGCGCCTATAACGTTATATATGCTAACCTAAGGCAACATAACATCTCGGATGCAATATTTGACAACATTCCTGGCCTGTCGAACCCCACTTCTCGGAGGGAACAGTATATACGTCTATAGCGGTATATATCCTAATCTAAGGCAACCTAACATCACGGATGCAATATTTGACAACATTCCTGGCCTGTCGAACCCTACTTCTCGGAGGGAACAGCATATACGTCTATTACGACATATATCCTAACCTAAGACAACCTAACATCTCGGATATAACATTTGACAACATTCCCGGCGTGTTGGAACCCTACGTCTCGGTGGTAACATGACGTGCGTCTATAACGTTATATATGCTAACCTAAGACAACCTAACATCTCGGATGCAATATTTGACAACATTCCTAGCCTGTCGAACCCTACTTCTCGGAGGGAACAGGATATACGTCTATAACGTTATATATCCTAACCTAAGGCAACCTGACATCTCGGATGTAATATTCTACATCATTCCAGGCGTGTCGGACCCTACTTCTCGGTGGGAACATTATATGCGTCTATAACGTTGTATATCCTTATCTAAGGCAACCTTACATCTCGGATGCAATATTTGACAGCATTCCTGGCCTGTCGAACCCTACATCTCGGAGGGAAGATTATATACGTCTATGGCGGTATATATCCTAATCTAAGGCAACCTAACATCTCGGATGCAATATTTGATAACATTCCTGGCCTGTCGAACCCTACTTCTCGGAGGGAACAGTATACACGTCTATAACGTTATATATCTTATCCTAAGGCAAGCTGACATCTCGGATGTAATATTCTACATCATTCCAGGCGTGTCGAACCCTACTTCTCGGTGGGAACATTATATGAGTCTATAACGTTGTATATCCTAATCTAAGGCAACCTATTATCTCAGACGTAATATTTTACAATATTCCTGGCGTGTCGGTGCATACTTTTCGGTGGGAATATTATATGCGTCTATAACGGTCGATATCGTAATCTAAGGCAACCTAACATGTCGGATGCAATATTTGACAACATTCCTGGCCTGTCGAACCCTACTTCTCGGAGGGAACTGTATATACGTCTATAACGGTATATTTCCTAATCTAAGGCAACCTAACATCTCGGATGCAATATTTGACAACATTCCTGGCCTGTCGAACCCTATTTCACGGAGGGAACAGTATATTCGTCTATAACGTTATATATCCTAACCTAAGGCAACCTGACATCTCGGATGTATTATTCTACAACATTCCAGGCGTGTCGGACCCTACTTCTCAGTGGGAACATTATGTGCGTCTATAACGTTGTATATCCTAATCTAAGGCAACCTAACACCTCGGATGCAATATTTGACAACATTCCTGGCCTGTCGAACCCTACATCTCGGAGGGAACAGTATATACGTCTATAGCGCTATATATCCTAATCTAAGGCAACCTAACATCTCGGATGCAATATTTGATAACATTCCTGGCCTGTCGAACCCTACTCCTCGGAGGGAACAGTATATACGTCTATAACGTTATATATCCTAACCGAAGGCAACCTGATATCTCGGATGTAATATTCTACATCATTCCAGGCGTGTCGGACCCTACTTCTCGGTGGGAACATTATATGAGTCTATAACGTTGTATATCCTAATCTAAGGCAATCTATTATCTCAGACGTAATATTTTACAATATTCCTGGCGTGTCGGTGCATACTTTTCGGTGGGAATATTATATGCGTCTATAACGGTCGATATCGTAATCTAAGGCAACCTAACATCTCGGATGCAATATTTGACAACATTCCTGGCCTGTCGAACCCTACTTCTCGGAGGGAACAGTATATACGTCTGTAACGACATATATCCTAACCTAAGACAACCTAACATCCCGGATGTAACATTTTACCACATTCCAGGCGTGACGGTCCCTACGTCTCGGTGGTAACATAACATGCGTCTATAACGTTATATATCCTAACCTAAGGCCAACTAACATCTCGTATGTAATATTTGACAACATTCCTGGCGTGTCGAACCCTACTTCTCGGTGGGAACAGTATATACGTCTATAACGTTATATATCCTAACCGAAGGCAACCTGACATCTCGGATGTAATATTCTACATCATTCAAGGCGTGTCGGACCCTAGTTCTCGTTGGGAACATTATATGAGTCTATAACGTTGTATATCCTAATCTAAGGCAACCTATTATCTCAGACGTAATATTTTACAATATTCCTCGCGTGTCGGTGCATACTTGTCGGTGGGAATATTATATGCGTCCACAACGGTCGATATCGTAATCTAAGGCAATCTAACATCTCGGATGCAATATTTGACAACATTCCTTGCCTGTCGAATCCTACTTCTCGGAGGGAACAGCATATACGTCTATAACGTCATATATCCTAACCTAAGGCAACCTAACGTCTCGGATGAAATATTTGACAACATTCCTGGCGTGTCGGACCCTACTTCTCGGTGGGAACAGGATATACGTCTGTAACGTCATGTATCCTAACCTAAGGCAACCTAACATCTCAGATATAACATTTGACAACATACCCGGCGTGTTGGAACCCTACGTCTCGGTGGTAACATTACGTGCGTCTATAACGTTATATATGCTAACCTAAGGCAACCTAACATCTCGGATGCAATATTTGACAACATACCTGGCCTGTCGTACCCTACTTCTCGGAGGGAACAGTATATACGTCTATAACGTTATATATCCTAACCTAAGGCAACCTGACATCTCGGATGTAATATTCTACATCATTCCAGGCGTGTCGTACCCTACTTCTCGGATGGAACTGTATATACGTCTATAACGGTATATATCCTAATCTAAGGCAACCTAACATCTCGGATGTAACATTTGACAACATTGCAGGCATGTCGGTCCCTACGTCTCGGTGGTAACATTACATGCGTCTATAACGTTATATATCCTAACCTAAGGCAACCTAACATCTCGGATGCAATATTTGACAACATTCCTGGCCTGTCGAACCCTACTTCTCGGAGGGAACAGTATATACGTCTATAACGTCATATATCCTAACCTAAGGCAACCTAACATCTCGGATGTAACATTTGACAACATTCCAGGTGTGTCGGTCCCTACGTCTCGGTGGTAACGTTACATGCGTCTACAACGTTATATA
Organism: Xylocopa violacea; assembly: GCA_963969225.1. Classification (NCBI taxonomy): domain Eukaryota; kingdom Metazoa; phylum Arthropoda; class Insecta; order Hymenoptera; family Apidae; genus Xylocopa; species Xylocopa violacea. The sequence goes on along the minus strand of CAXAJV010000014.1, from coordinate 4,309,062 downwards.
TCCTAACCTAAGGCAACCTAACATCTTGGATGTAACATTTGACAACATTCCAGGCATGTCGGTCCCTACGTCTCGGTGGTAACATTATATGCGTCTATAACGTTATATATCCTTATCTAAGGCAACCTACCATCTCGAATGCAATATTTGACAACATTCCTAGCCTGTCGAACCCTACTTCTCGGAGGGAACAGTATATACGTCTATAACGTTATATATCCTAACCTAAGGCAACCTGACATCTCGGATGTAATATTCTACATCATTCCAGGCGTGTCGTTCCCTACTTCTCGGTGGGAACATTATATGAGTCTATAACGTTGTATATCCTAATCTAAGGCAACCTATTATCTCAGACGTAATATTTTACAATATTCCTGGCGTGTTGGTGCATACTTTTCGGTGGGAATATTATATGCGTCTATAACGGTCGATATCGTAATCTAAGGCAACCTAACATCTCGGATGCAATATTTGACAACATTCCTGGCCTGTCGAACCCTACTTCTCGGAGGGAACTGTATATACGTCTATAACGGTATATATCCTAATCTAAGGCAACCTGACATCTCGGATGTAATATTCTACATCATTCCAGGCGTGTCGGACCCTACTTCTCGGTGGGAACATTATATGCGTCTATAACGTTGTATATCCTTATCTAAGGCAACCTAACATCTCGGATGCAATATTTGACAGCATTCCTGGCCTGTCGAACCCTACATCTCGGAGGGAAGATTATACACGTCTATGGCGGTATATATCCTAATCTAAGGCAACCTAACATCTCGGATGCAATATTTGATAACATTCCTGGCCTGTCGAACCCTACTTCTCGGAGGGAACAGTATATACGTCTATAACGTTATATATCCTAACCCAAGGCAACCTGACATCTCGGATGTAATATTCTACATCATTCCAGGCGTGTCGGTCCCTACGTCTCGGTGGTAATATTACATATGTCTATAACGTTATATATCCTAACCTAAGGCAACCTAACATCTCGGATATAACATTTGACAACATTCCAGGCGTGTTGGAACCCAACGTCTCGGTGGTAACATTCCGTGCGCCTATAACGTTATATATGCTAACCTAAGGCAACATAACATCTCGGATGCAATATTTGACAACATTCCTGGCCTGTCGAACCCCACTTCTCGGAGGGAACAGTATATACGTCTATAGCGGTATATATCCTAATCTAAGGCAACCTAACATCACGGATGCAATATTTGACAACATTCCTGGCCTGTCGAACCCTACTTCTCGGAGGGAACAGCATATACGTCTATTACGACATATATCCTAACCTAAGACAACCTAACATCTCGGATATAACATTTGACAACATTCCCGGCGTGTTGGAACCCTACGTCTCGGTGGTAACATTACGTGCGTCTATAACGTTATATATGCTAACCTAAGACAACCTAACATCTCGGATGCAATATTTGACAACATTCCTAGCCTGTCGAACCCTACTTCTCGGAGGGAACAGTATATACGTCTATAACGTTATATATCCTAACCTAAGGCAACCTGACATCTCGGATGTAATATTCTACATCATTCCAGGCGTGTCGGACCCTACTTCTCGGTGGGAACATTATATGCGTCTATAACGTTGTATATCCTTATCTAAGGCAACCTAACATCTCGGATGCAATATTTGACAGCATTCCTGGCCTGTCGAACCCTACATCTCGGAGGGAAGATTATATACGTCTATGGCGGTATATATCCTAATCTAAGGCAACCTAACATCTCGGATGCAATATTTGATAACATTCCTGGCCTGTCGAACCCTACTTCTCGGAGGGAACAGTATACACGTCTATAACGTTATATATCTTATCCTAAGGCAAGCTGACATCTCGGATGTAATATTCTACATCATTCCAGGCGTGTCGAACCCTACTTCTCGGTGGGAACATTATATGAGTCTATAACGTTGTATATCCTAATCTAAGGCAACCTATTATCTCAGACGTAATATTTTACAATATTCCTGGCGTGTCGGTGCATACTTTTCGGTGGGAATATTATATGCGTCTATAACGGTCGATATCGTAATCTAAGGCAACCTAACATGTCGGATGCAATATTTGACAACATTCCTGGCCTGTCGAACCCTACTTCTCGGAGGGAACTGTATATACGTCTATAACGGTATATTTCCTAATCTAAGGCAACCTAACATCTCGGATGCAATATTTGACAACATTCCTGGCCTGTCGAACCCTATTTCACGGAGGGAACAGTATATTCGTCTATAACGTTATATATCCTAACCTAAGGCAACCTGACATCTCGGATGTATTATTCTACAACATTCCAGGCGTGTCGGACCCTACTTCTCAGTGGGAACATTATATGCGTCTATAACGTTGTATATCCTAATCTAAGGCAACCTAACACCTCGGATGCAATATTTGACAACATTCCTGGCCTGTCGAACCCTACATCTCGGAGGGAACAGTATATACGTCTATAGCGCTATATATCCTAATCTAAGGCAACCTAACATCTCGGATGCAATATTTGATAACATTCCTGGCCTGTCGAACCCTACTCCTCGGAGGGAACAGTATATACGTCTATAACGTTATATATCCTAACCGAAGGCAACCTGATATCTCGGATGTAATATTCTACATCATTCCAGGCGTGTCGGACCCTACTTCTCGGTGGGAACATTATATGAGTCTATAACGTTGTATATCCTAATCTAAGGCAATCTATTATCTCAGACGTAATATTTTACAATATTCCTGGCGTGTCGGTGCATACTTTTCGGTGGGAATATTATATGCGTCTATAACGGTCGATATCGTAATCTAAGGCAACCTAACATCTCGGATGCAATATTTGACAACATTCCTGGCCTGTCGAACCCTACTTCTCGGTGGGAACAGTATATACGTCTATAACGTCATATATCCTAACCGAAGGCAACCTAACATCTCGGATGTAATATTTTACAACATTCCTGGCTTGTCGGACCCTACTTCTCGGTGGGAACAGGATATACGTCTGTAACGTCATGTATCCTAACCTAAGGCAACCTAACATCTCAGATATAACATTTGACAACATACCCGGCGTGTTGGAACCCTACGTCTCGGTGGTAACATTACGTGCGTCTATAACGTTATATATGCTAACCTAAGGCAACCTAACATCTCGGATGCAATATTTGACAACATACCTGGCCTGTCGTACCCTACTTCTCGGAGGGAACAGTATATACGTCTATAACGTTATATATCCTAACCTAAGGCAACCTGACATCTCGGATGTAATATTCTACATCATTCCAGGCGTGTCGTACCCTACTTCTCGGATGGAACTGTATATACGTCTATAACGGTATATATCCTAATCTAAGGCAACCTAACATCTCGGATGTAACATTTGACAACATTGCAGGCATGTCGGTCCCTACGTCTCGGTGGTAACATTACATGCGTCTATAACGTTATATATCCTAACCTAAGGCAACCTAACATCTCGGATGCAATATTTGACAACATTCCTGGCCTGTCGAACCCTACTTCTCGGAGGGAACAGTATATACGTCTATAACGTCATATATCCTAACCTAAGGCAACCTAACATCTCGGATGTAACATTTGACAACATTCCAGGTGTGTCGGTCCCTACGTCTCGGTGGTAACGTTACATGCGTCTACAACGTTATATATCCTAACCTAAGGCAACCTAACATCTTGGATGTAACATTTGACAACATTCCAGGCATGTCGGTCCCTACGTCTCGGTGGTAACATTATATGCGTCTATAACGTTATATATCCTTATCTAAGGCAACCTACCATCTCGAATGCAATATTTGACAACATTCCTAGCCTGTCGAACCCTACTTCTCGGAGGGAACAGTATATACGTCTATAACGTTATATATCCTAACCTAAGGCAACCTGACATCTCGGATGTAATATTCTACATCATTCCAGGCGTGTCGTTCCCTACTTCTCGGATGGAACTGTATATACGTCTATAACGGTATATATCCTAACATAAGACAACCTAACATCCCGGATGTAACATTTGACAACATTCCAGGCGTGTCGGTCCCTACGTCTCGGTGGTAACATTACATGCGTCTATAACGTTATATATCCTAACCTAAGGCAACCTAACATCTCGGATGCAATATTTGACAACATTCCTGGCCTGTCGAACCCTACTTCTCGGAGGGAACAGTATATACGTCTATAACGTTATATATCCTAACCTAAGGCAACCTGACATCTCGGATGTAATATTCTACATCATTCCAGGCGTGTCGTACCCTACTTCTCGGATGGAACTGTATATACGTCTATAACAGTATATATCCTAATCTAAGGCAACCTAACATCTCGGATGTAACATTTGACAACATTGCAGGCGTGTCGGTCCCTACGTCTCGGTGGTAACATTACATGCGTCTATAACGTTATATATCCTAACCTAAGGCAACCTAACATCTCGGATGCAATATTTGACAACATTCCTGGCCTGTCGAACCCTACTTCTCGGAGGGAACAGTATATACGTCTATAACGTCATATATCCTAACCTAAGGCAACCTAACATCTCGGATGTAACATTTGACAACATTCCAGGTGTGTCGGTCCCTACGTCTCGGTGGTAACGTTACATGCGTCTACAACGTTATATATCCTAACCTAAGGCAACATAACATCTCGGATGTAACATTTGACAACATTCCAGGCGTGTCGGTCCCTACGTCTCGGTGTTAACATTACATGCGTCTATAACGGTATATTTCTTAATCTAAGGCAACCTAACATCTCGGATGCAATATTTGACAACATTCCCGGCGTGTTGGAACCCTACGTCTCGGTGGTAACATTACGTGCGTCTATAACGTTATATATGCTAACCTAAGACAACCTAACATCTCGGATGCAATATTTGACAACATTCCTGGCCTGTCGAACCCTACTTCTCGGAGGGAACAGCATATACGTCTATAACGTTATATATCCTAACCTAATCAACCTAACATCTCGGATGTAACATTTGACAACATTCCAGGTGTGTCGGTCCCTACGTCTCGGTGGTAACGTTACATGCGTCTACAACGTTATATATCCTAACCTAAGGCAACATAACATCTCGGATGTAACATTTGACAACATTCCAGGCGTGTCGGTCCCTACGTCTCGGTGGTAACATTACATGCGTCTATAACGGTATATTTCCTAATCTAAGGCAACCTAACATCTCGGATGCAATATTTGACAACACTCCTGGCCTGTCGAACCCTACTTCTCGGAGGGAACAGTATATACGTCTGTAACGACATATATCCTAACCTAAGACAACCTAACATCCCGGATGTAACATTTTACCACATTCCAGGCGTGACGGTCCCTACGTCTCGGTGGTAACATTACATGCGTCTATAACGTTATATATCCTAACCTAAGGCAACCTAACATCTCGGATGCAATATTTGACAACATTCCTGGCCTGTCGAATCCTACTTCTCGGAGGGAACAGCATATACGTCTATAACGTCATATATCCTAACCTAAGGCAACCTAACATCTCGGATGTAATATTTTACAACATTCCTGGCGTGTCGGTCCCTACGTCTCGGTGATAACGTTACATGCGTCTACAACGTTATATATCCTAACGTAAGGCAACCTAACATCTTGGATGTAACATTTGACAACATTCCAGGCATGTCGAACCCTACTTCTCGGAGGGAACTGTATATACGTCTATAACGGTATATATCCTAATCTAAGGCAACCTAACATCTCGGATGTAACATTTGACAACATTCCAGGTGTGTCGGTCCCTACGTCTCGGTGGTAACGTTACATGCGTCTACAACGTTATATATCCTAACCTAAGGCAACATAACATCTCGGATGTAACATTTGACAACATTCCAGGCGTGTCGGTCCCTACGTCTCGGTGTTAACATTACATGCGTCTATAACGGTATATTTCCTAATCTAAGGCAACCTAACATCTCGGATGCAATATTTGACAACATTCCCGGCGTGTTGGAACCCTACGTCTCGGTGGTAACATTACGTGCGTCTATAACGTTATATATGCTAACCTAAGACAACCTAACATCTCGGATGCAATATTTGACAACATTCCTGGCCTGTCGAACCCTACTTCTCGGAGGGTACAGCATATACGTCTATAACGTCATATATCCTAACCTAATCAACCTAACATCTCGGATGTAACATTTGACAACATTGCAGGCGTGTCGGTCCCTACGTCTCGGTGGTAACATTACATGCGTCTATAACGTTATATATCCTAACCTAAGGCAACCTAACATCTCGGATGCAATATTTGACAACATTCCTGGCCTGTCGAACCCTACTTCTCGGAGGGAACAGTATATACGTCTATAACGTCATATATCCTAACCTAAGGCAACCTAACATCTCGGATGTAACATTTGACAACATTCCAGGTGTGTCGGTCCCTACGTCTCGGTGGTAACGTTACATGCGTCTACAACGTTATATATCCTAACGTAAGGCAACCTAACATCTTGGATGTAACATTTGACAACATTCCAGGCATGTCGAACCCTACTTCTCGGAGGGAACTGTATATACGTCTATAACGGTATATATCCTAATCTAAGGCAACCTAACATCTCGGATGTAACATTTGACAACATTCCAGGTGTGTCGGTCCCTACGTCTCGGTGGTAACGTTACATGCGTCTACAACGTTATATATCCTAACCTAAGGCAACATAACATCTCGGATGTAACATTTGACAACATTCCAGGCGTGTCGGTCCCTACGTCTCGGTGGTAACATTACATGCGTCTATAACGGTATATTTCCTAATCTAAGGCAACCTAACATCTCGGATGCAATATTTGACAACATTCCTGGCCTGTCGAACCCTACTTCTCGGAGGGAACAGTATATACGTCTGTAACGACATATATCCTAACCTAAGACAACCTAACATCCCGGATGTAACATTTTACCACATTCCAGGCGTGACGGTCCCTACGTCTCGGTGGTAACATTACATGCGTCTATAACGTTATATATCCTAACCTAAGGCAACCTAACATCTCGGATGCAATATTTGACAACATTCCTGGCCTGTCGAATCCTACTTCTCGGAGGGAACAGCATATACGTCTATAACGTCATATATCCTAACCTAAGGCAACCTAACATCTCGGATGTAATATTTTACAACATTCCTGGCGTGTCGGACCCTACTTCTCGGTGGGAACAGGATATACGTCTGTAACGTCATATATCCTAACCTAAGGCAACCTAACATCTCAGATATAACATTTGACAACATACCCGGCGTGTTGGAACCCTACGTCTCGGTGGTAACATTACGTGCGTCTATAACGTTATATATGCTAACCTAAGGCAACCTAACATCTCGGATGCAATATTTGACAACATTCCTGGCCTGTCGAACCCTACTTCTCGGAGGGAACAGTATATACGTCTATAACTTTATATATCCTAACCTAAGGCAACCTGACATCTCGGATGTAATATTCTACATCATTCCAGGCGTGTCGTACCCTACTTCTCGGATGGAACTGTATATACGTCTATAACGGTATATATCCTAATCTAAGGCAACCTAACATCTCGGATGTAACATTTGACAACATTGCAGGCGTGTCGGTCCCTACGTCTCGGTGGTAACATTACATGCGTCTATAACGTTATATATCCTAACCTAAGGCAACCTAACATCTCGGATGCAATATTTGACAACATTCCTGGCCTGTCGAACCCTACTTCTCGGAGGGAACAGTATATACGTCTATAACGTCATATATCCTAACCTAAGGCAACCTAACATCTCGGATGTAACATTTGACAACATTCCAGGTGTGTCGGTCCCTACGTCTCGGTGATAACGTTACATGCGTCTACAACGTTATATATCCTAACGTAAGGCAACCTAACATCTTGGATGCAATATTTGACAACATTCCTGGCCTGTCGAACCCTACTTCTCGGAGGGAACAGTATATACGTCTATAACGTCATATATCCTAACCTAAGGCAACCTAACATCTCGGATGTAACATTTGACAACATTCCAGGTGTGTCGGTCCCTACGTCTCGGTGGTAACGTTACATGCGTCTACAACGTTATATATCCTAACCTAAGGCAACATAACATCTCGGATGTAACATTTGACAACATTCCAGGCGTGTCGGTCCCTACGTCTCGGTGTTAACATTACATGCGTCTATAACGGTATATTTCCTAATCTAAGGCAACCTAACATCTCGGATGCAATATTTGACAACATTCCCGGCGTGTTGGAACCCTACGTCTCGGTGGTAACATTACGTGCGTCTATAACGTTATATATGCTAACCTAAGACAACCTAACATCTCGGATGCAATATTTGACAACATTCCTGGCCTGTCGAACCCTACTTCTCGGAGGGAACAGCATATACGTCTATAACGTCATATATCCTAACCTAATCAACCTAACATCTCGGATGTAACATTTGACAACATTGCAGGCGTGTCGGTCCCTACGTCTCGGTGGTAACATTACATGCGTCTATAACGTTATATATCCTAACCTAAGGCAACCTAACATCTCGGATGCAATATTTGACAACATTCCTGGCCTGTCGAACCCTACTTCTCGGAGGGAACAGTATATACGTCTATAACGTCATATATCCTAACCTAAGGCAACCTAACATCTCGGATGTAACATTTGACAACATTCCAGGTGTGTCGGTCCCTACGTCTCGGTGGTAACGTTACATGCGTCTACAACGTTATATATCCTAACGTAAGGCAACCTAACATCTTGGATGTAACATTTGACAACATTCCAGGCATGTCGAACCCTACTTCTCGGAGGGAACTGTATATACGTCTATAACGGTATATATCCTAATCTAAGGCAACCTAACATCTCGGATGTAACATTTGACAACATTCCAGGTGTGTCGGTCCCTACGTCTCGGTGGTAACGTTACATGCGTCTACAACGTTATATATCCTAACCTAAGGCAACATAACATCTCGGATGTAACATTTGACAACATTCCAGGCGTGTCGGTCCCTACGTCTCGGTGTTAACATTACATGCGTCTATAACGGTATATTTCCTAATCTAAGGCAACCTAACATCTCGGATGCAATATTTGACAACATTCCCGGCGTGTTGGAACCCTACGTCTCGGTGGTAACATTACGTGCGTCTATAACGTTATATATGCTAACCTAAGACAACCTAACATCTCGGATGCAATATTTGACAACATTCCTGGCCTGTCGAACCCTACTTCTCGGAGGGAACAGCATATACGTCTATAACGTTATATATCCTAACCTAATCAACCTAACATCTCGGATGTAACATTTGACAACATTCCAGGTGTGTCGGTCCCTACGTCTCGGTGGTAACGTTACATGTGTCTACAACGTTATATATCCTAACCTAAGGCAACATAACATCTCGGATGTAACATTTGACAACATTCCAGGCGTGTCGGTCCCTACGTCTCGGTGGTAACATTACATGCGTCTATAACGGTATATTTCCTAATCTAAGGCAACCTAACATCTCGGATGCAATATTTGACAACATTCCTGGCCTGTCGAACCCTACTTCTCGGAGGGAACAGTATATACGTCTATAACGTTATATATCCTAACCTAAGGCAACCTGACATCTCGGATGTATTATTCTACAACATTCCAGGCGTGTCGGACCCTACTTCTCAGTGGGAACATTATATGCGTCTATAACGTTGTATATCCTAATCTAAGGCAACCTAACATCTCGGATGCAATATTTGACAACATTCCTGGCCTGTCGAATCCTACTTCTCTGAGGGAACAGCATATACGTCTATAACGTCATATATCCTAACCTAAGGCAACCTAACATCTCGGATGTAACATTTTACAACATTCCAGGCCTGTCGGTCCCTACGTCACGGTGGTAACATTACATGCGTCTATAACGTTATATATCCAACCTAAGGCCACCTAACATCTCGTATGTAATATTTGATAACATTCCTGGCGTGTCGAACCCTACTTCTCGGAGGGAACAGCATATACGTCTATAACGTCATATATCCTAACCTAAGGCAACCTAACATCTCGGATATAACATTTGACAACATACCCGGCGTGTTGGAACCCTACGTCTCGGTGGTAACATTACGTGCGTCTATAACGTTATATATGCTAACCTAAGGCAACCTAACATCTCGGATGCAATATTTGACAACATTCCTGGCCTGTCGAACCCTACTTCTCGGAGGGAACTGTATATACGTCTATAACGGTATATATCCTAATCTAAGGCAACCTAACATCTCGGATGTAACATTTGACAACATTCCAGGTGTGTCGGTCCCTACGTCTCGGTGGTAACGTTACATGCGTCTACAACGTTATATATCCTAACCTAAGGCAACATAACATCTCGGATGTAACATTTGACAACATTCCAGGCGTGTCGGTCCCTACGTCTCGGTGGTAACATTACATGCGTCTATAACGGTATATTTCCTAATCTAAGGCAACCTAACATCTCGGATGCAATATTTGACAACATTCCTGGCCTGTCGAACCCTACTTCTCGGAGGGAACAGTATATACGTCTATAACGTTATATATCCTAACCTAAGGCAACCTGACATCTCGGATGTATTATTCTACAACATTCCAGGCGTGTCGGACCCTACTTCTCAGTGGGAACATTATATGCGTCTATAACGTTGTATATCCTAATCTAAGGCAACCTAACATCTCGGATGCAATATTTGACAACATTCCTGGCCTGTCGAATCCTACTTCTCGGAGGTAACAGCATATACGTCTATAACGTCATATATCCTAACCTAAGGCAACCTAACATCTCGGATGTAACATTTGACAACATTCCAGGCGTGTCGGTCCCTACGTCTCGGTGATAACATTACATGCGTCTATAGCGGTATATATCCTAATCTTAGGCAACCTAACATCTCGGATGTAACATTTTACAACATTCCAGGCCTGTCGGTCCCTACGTCACGGTGGTAACATTACATGCGTCTATAACGTTATATATCCAACCTAAGGCCACCTAACATCTCGTATGTTATATTTGATAACATTCCTGGCGTGTCGAACCCTACTTCTCGGAGGGAACAGCATATACGTCTATAACGTCATATATCCTAACCTAAGGCAACCTAACATCTCGGATATAACATTTGACAACATACCCGGCGTGTTGGAACCCTACGTCTTGGTGGTAACATTACGTGCGTCTATAACGTTATATATGCTAACCTAAGGCAAACTAACATCTCGGATGCAATATTTGACAACATTCCTGGCCTGTCGAACCCTACTTCTCGGAGGGAACAGTATATACGTCTATTACGTTATATATCCTAACCTAAGGCAACCTGACATCTCGGATGTAATATTCTGCATCATTCCAGGCGTGTCGAACCCTACTTCTCGGATGGAACTGTATATACGTCTATAACGGTATATATCCTAATCTAAGGCAACCTAACATCTCGGATGTGTAACATTTGACAGCATTCCCGGCGTGTCGGTCCCTACGTCTCGGTGGTAACATTACATGCGTCTATAACGTTATATATCCTAAACTAAGGCAACCTAACATCTCGGATGCAATATTTGACAACATTCCTGGCCTGTCGAATCCTACTTCTCGGAGGGAACAGCATATACGTCTATAACGTCATATATCCTAATCTTAGGCAACCTAACATCTCGGATGTAACATTTTACAGCATTCCAGGCCTGTCGGTCCCTACGTCACGGTGGTAACATTACATGCGTCTATAACGTTATATATCCTAACCTTAGGCCACCTAACATCTCGTATGTAATATTTGATAACATTCCTGGCGTGTCGAACCCTACTTCTCGGAGGGAACAGCATATACGTCTATAACGTCATATATCCTAACCTAAGGCAACCTAACATCTCGGATATAACATTTGACAACATACCCGGCGTGTTGGAACCCTACGTCTCGGTGGTAACATTACGTGCGTCTATAACGTTATATATGCTAACCTAAGGCAACCTAACATCTCGGATGCAATATTTGACAACATTCCTGGCCTGTCGAACCCTACTTCTCGGAGGGAACAGTATATACGTCTGTAACGACATATATCCTAACCTAAGACAACCTAACGTCCCGGATGTAACATTTTACCACATTCCAGGCGTGACGGTCCCTACGTCTCGGTGGTAACATTACATGCGTCTATAACGGTATATTTCCTAATCTAAGGCAACCTAACATCTCGGATGCAATATTTGACAACATTCCTGGCCTGTCGAACCCTACTTCTCGGAGGGAACAGTATATACGTCTATAACGTTATATATCCTAACCTAAGGCAACCTGACATCTCGGATGTATTATTCTACAACATTCCAGGCGTGTCGGACCCTACTTCTCAGTGGGAACATTATATGCGTCTATAACGTTGTATATCCTAATCTAAGGCAACCTAACATCTCGGATGCAATATTTGACAACATTCCTGGCCTGTCGAATCCTACTTCTCGGAGGTAACAGCATATACGTCTATAACGTCATATATCCTAACCTAAGGCAACCTAACATCTCGGATGTAACATTTGACAACATTCCAGGCGTGTCGGTCCCTACGTCTCGGTGATAACATTACATGCGTCTATAGCGGTATATATCCTAATCTTAGGCAACCTAACATCTCGGATGTAACATTTTACAACATTCCAGGCCTGTCGGTCCCTACGTCACGGTGGTAACATTACATGCGTCTATAACGTTATATATCCAACCTAAGGCCACCTAACATCTCGTATGTAATATTTGATAACATTCCTGGCGTGTCGAACCCTACTTCTCGGAGGGAACAGCATATACGTCTATAACGTCATATATCCTAACCTAAGGCAACCTAACATCTCGGATATAACATTTGACAACATACCCGGCGTGTTGGAACCCTACGTCTTGGTGGTAACATTACGTGCGTCTATAACGTTATATATGCTAACCTAAGGCAACCTAACATCTCGGATGCAATATTTGACAACATTCCTGGCCTGTCGAACCCTACTTCTCGGAGGGAACAGTATATACGTCTATTACGTTATATATCCTAACCTAAGGCAACCTGACATCTCGGATGTAATATTCTGCATCATTCCAGGCGTGTCGAACCCTACTTCTCGGATGGAACTGTATATACGTCTATAACGGTATATATCCTAATCTAAGGCAACCTAACATCTCGGATGTGTAACATTTGACAGCATTCCCGGCGTGTCGGTCCCTACGTCTCGGTGGTAACATTACATGCGTCTATAACGTTATATATCCTAAACTAAGGCAACCTAACATCTCGGATGCAATATTTGACAACATTCCTGGCCTGTCGAATCCTACTTCTCGGAGGGAACAGCATATACGTCTATAACGTCATATATCCTAATCTTAGGCAACCTAACATCTCGGATGTAACATTTTACAGCATTCCAGGCCTGTCGGTCCCTACGTCACGGTGGTAACATTACATGCGTCTATAACGTTATATATCCTAACCTTAGGCCACCTAACATCTCGTATGTAATATTTGATAACATTCCTGGCGTGTCGAACCCTACTTCTCGGAGGGAACAGCATATACGTCTATAACGTCATATATCCTAACCTAAGGCAACCTAACATCTCGGATATAACATTTGACAACATACCCGGCGTGTTGGAACCCTACGTCTCGGTGGTAACATTACGTGCGTCTATAACGTTATATATGCTAACCTAAGGCAACCTAACATCTCGGATGCAATATTTGACAACATTCCTGGCCTGTCGAACCCTACTTCTCGGAGGGAACAGTATATACGTCTGTAACGACATATATCCTAACCTAAGACAACCTAACGTCCCGGATGTAACATTTTACCACATTCCAGGCGTGACGGTCCCTACGTCTCGGTGGTAACATTACATGCGTCTATAACGTTATATATCCTAACCTAAGGCCAACTAACATCTCGTATGTAATATTTGACAACATTCCTGGCGTGTCGAACCCTACTTCTCGGTGGGAACAGTATATACGTCTATAACGTTATATATCCTAACCGAAGGCAACCTGACATCTCGGATGTAATATTCTACATCATTCAAGGCGTGTCGGACCCTACTTCTCGTTGGGAACATTATATGAGTCTATAACGTTATATATCCTAATCTAAGGCAACCTATTATCTCAGACGTAATATTTTACAATATTCCTCGCGTGTCGGTGCATACTTTTCGGTGGGAATATTATATGCGTCCACAACGGTCGATATCGTAATCTAAGGCAATCTAACATCTCGGATGCAATATTTGACAACATTCCTTGCCTGTCGAACCCTACTTCTCGGAGGGAACAGTATGTACGTCTATAACGTTATATATCCTAACCTAAGGCCACCTAACATCTCGTATGTAATATTTGACAACATTCCTGGCGTGTCGAACCCTACTTCTCGGTGGGAACAGTATATACGTCTATAACGTTATATATCCTAACGTAAGGTAACCTAACATCTCGGATGCAATATTTGACACCATTCCTGGCCTGTAGAACCCTACTCCTCGGAGGGAACAGTATATTGTCTGTAACGACATATATCCTAACCTAAGACAACCTAACATCCCGGATGTAACATTTGACAACATTCCAGGCGTGTCGGTCCCTACGTCTCGGTGGTAACATTACATGCGTCTATAACGTTATATATCCTAACCTAAGGCAACCTAACATCTCGGATGCAATATTTGACAACATTCCTGGCCTGTCGAATCCTACTTCTCGGAGGGAACAGCATATACGTCTATAACGTCATATATCCTAACCTAAGGCAACCTAACATCTCGGATGTAATATTTTACAACTTTCCTGGCGTGTCGGACCCTACTTCTCGGTGGGAACAGGATATACGTCTGTAACGTCATGTATCCTAACCTAAGGCAACCTAACATCTCAGATATAACATTTGACAACATACCCGTCGTGTTGGAACCCTACGTCTCGGTGGTAACATTACGTGCGTCTATAACGTTATATATGCTAACCTAAGGCAACCTAACATCTCGGATGCAATATTGGACAACATTCCTGGCCTGTCGAACCCTACTTCTCGGTGGGAACAGTATATACGTCTATAACGTTATATATCCTAACCTAAGGCAACCTGACATCTCGGATGTAATATTCTACATCATTCCAGGCGTGTCGTACCCTACTTCTCGGATGGAACTGTATATACGTCTATAACGGTATATATCCTAATCTAAGGCAACCTAACATCTCGGATGTAACATTTGACAACATTGCAGGCGTGTCGGTCCCTACGTCTCGGTGGTAACATTACATGCGTCTATAACGTTATATATCCTAACCTAAGGCAACCTAACATCTCGGATGCAATATTTGACAACATTCCTGGCCTGTCGAACCCTACTTCTCGGAGGGAACAGTATATACGTCTATAACGTCATATATCCTAACCTAAGGCAACCTAACATCTCGGATGTAACATTTGACAACATTCCAGGTGTGTCGGTCCCTACGTCTCGGTGGTAACGTTACATGCGTCTACAACGTTATATATCCTAACCTAAGGCAACCTAACATCTTGGATGTAACATTTGACAACATTCCAGGCATGTCGGTCCCTACGTCTCGGTGGTAACATTATATGCGTCTATAACGTTATATATCCTTATCTAAGGCAACCTACCATCTCGGATGCAATATTTGACAACATTCCTAGCCTGTCGAACCCTACTTCTCGGAGGGAACAGTATATTCGTCTATAACGTTATATATCCTAACCGAAGGCAACCTGATATCTCGGATGTAATATTCTACATCATTCCAGGCGTGTCGGACCCTACTTCTCGGTGGGAACATTATATGAGTCTATAACGTTGTATATCCTAATCTAAGGCAATCTATTATCTCAGACGTAATATTTTACAATATTCCTGGCGTGTCGGTGCATACTTTTCTGTGGGAATATTATATGCGTCTATAACGGTCGATATCGTAATCTAAGGCAACCTAACATCTCGGATGCAATATTTGACAACATTCCTGGCCTGTCGAACCCTACTTCTCGGAGGGAACAGTATATACGTCTGTAACGACATATATCCTAACCTAAGACAACCTAACGTCCCGGATGTAACATTTTACCACATTCCAGGCGTGACGGTCCCTACGTCTCGGTGGTAACATTACATGCGTCTATAACGTTATATATCCTAACCTAAGGCCAACTAACATCTCGTATGTAATATTTGACAACATTCCTGGCGTGTCGAACCCTACTTCTCGGTGGGAACTGTATATACGTCTATAACGTTATATATCCTAACCGAAGGCAACCTGACATCTCGGATGTAATATTCTACATCATTCAAGGCGTGTCGGACCCTACTTCTCGTTGGGAACATTATATGAGTCTATAACGTTGTATATCCTAATCTAAGGCAACCTATTATCTCAGACGTAATATTTTACAATATTCCTCGCGTGTCGGTGCATACTTTTCGGTGGGAATATTATATGCGTCCACAACGGTCGATATCGTAATCTAAGGCAATCTAACATCTCGGATGCAATATTTGACAACATTCCTTGCCTGTCGAACCCTACTTCTCGGAGGGAACAGTATGTACGTCTATAACGTTATATATCCTAACCTAAGGCCACCTAACATCTCGTATGTAATATTTGACAACATTCCTGGCGTGTCGAACCCTACTTCTCGGTGGGAACAGTATATACGTCTATAACGTTATATATCCTAACGTAAGGTAACCTAACATCTCGGATGTAATATTTGACAACATTCCTGGCGTGTCGGACCCTACTTCTCGGTGGGAACAGTATATACGTCTGTAACGTCATATATCCTAACCTAAGGCAACCTAACATCTCGGATATAACATTTGACAACATACCCGGCGTGTTGGAACCCTACGTCTCGTTGGTAACATTACGTGCGTCTATAACGTTATATATGCTAACCTAAGGCAACCTAACATCTCGGGTGCAATATTGGACAACATTCCTGGCCTGTCGAACCCTACTTCTCGGAGGGAACAGTATATACGTCTATAGCGGTATATATCCTAATCTAAGGCAACCTAACATCTCGGATGCAATATTTGACACCATTCCTGGCCTGTAGAACCCTACTCCTCGGAGGGAACAGTATATTGTCTGTAACGACATATATCCTAACCTAAGACAACCTAACATCCCGGATGTAACATTTGACAACATTCCAGGCGTGTCGGTCCCTACGTCTCGGTGGTAACATTACATGCGTCTATAACGTTATATATCCTAACCTAAGGCAACCTAACATCTCGGATGCAATATTTGACAACATTCCTGGCCTGTCGAATCCTACTTCTCGGAGGGAACAGCATATACGTCTATAACGTCATATATCCTAACCTAAGGCAACCTAACATCTCGGATGTAATATTTTACAACATTCCTGGCGTGTCGGACCCTACTTCTCGGTGGGAACAGGATATACGTCTGTAACGTCATGTATCCTAACCTAAGGCAACCTAACATCTCAGATATAACATTTGACAACATACCCGGCGTGTTGGAACCCTACGTCTCGGTGGTAACATTACGTGCGTCTATAACGTTATATATGCTAACCTAAGGCAACCTAACATCTCGGATGCAATATTGGACAACATTCCTGGCCTGTCGAACCCTACTTCTCGGTGGGAACAGTATATACGTCTATAACGTTATATATCCTAACCTAAGGCAACCTGACATCTCGGATGTAATATTCTACATCATTCCAGGCGTGTCGTACCCTACTTCTCGGATGGAACTGTATATACGTCTATAACGGTATATATCCTAATCTAAGGCAACCTAACATCTCGGATGTAACATTTGACAACATTGCAGGCGTGTCGGTCCCTACGTCTCGGTGGTAACATTACATGCGTCTATAACGTTATATATCCTAACCTAAGGCAACCTAACATCTCGGATGCAATATTTGACAACATTCCTGGCCTGTCGAACCCTACTTCTCGGAGGGAACAGTATATACGTCTATAACGTCATATATCCTAACCTAAGGCAACCTAACATCTCGGATGTAACATTTGACAACATTCCAGGTGTGTCGGGCCCTACTTCTCGGTGGTAACGTTACATGCGTCTACAACGTTATATATCCTAACCTAAGGCAACCTAACATCTTGGATGTAACATTTGACAACATTCCAGGCATGTCGGTCCCTACGTCTCGGTGGTAACATTATATGCGTCTATAACGTTATATATCCTTATCTAAGGCAACCTACCATCTCGGATGCAATATTTGACAACATTCCTAGCCTGTCGAACCCTACTTCTCGGAGGGAACAGTATATACGTCTATAACGTTATATATCCTAACCTAAGGCAACCTGACATCTCGGATGTAATATTCTACATCATTCCAGGCGTGTCGAACCCTACTTCTCGGCGGGAACATTATATGAGTCTATAACGTTGTATATCCTAATCTAAGGCAACCTGTTATCTCAGACGTAATATTTTACAATATTCCTGGCGTGTCGGTGCATACTTTTCGGTGGGAATATTATATGCGTCTATAACGGTCGATATCGTAATCTAAGGCAACCTAACATCTCGGATGCAATATTTGACAACATTCCTGGCCTGTCGAACCCTACTTCTCGGAGGGAACTGTATATATGTCTATAACGGTATATATCCTAATCTAAGGCAACCTAACATCTCGGATGTAACATTTGACAACATTCCAGGTGTGTCGGTCCCTACGTCTCGGTGGTAACGTTACATGCGTCTACAACGTTATATATCCTAACCTAAGGCAACATAACATCTCGGATGTAACATTTGACATCATTCCAGGCGTGTCGGTCCCTACGTCTCGGTGGTAACATTACATGCGTCTATAACGGTATATTTCCTAATCTAAGGCAACCTAACATCTCGGATGCAATATTTGACAACATTCCCGGCGTGTTGGAACCCTACGTCTCGGTGGTAACATTACGTGCGTCTATAACGTTATATATGCTAACCTAAGACAACCTAACATCTCGGATGCAATATTTGACAACATTCCTGGCCTGTCGAACCCTACTTCTCGGAGGGAACAGCATATACGTCTATAACGTCATATATCCTAACCTAAGGCAACCTAACATCTCGGATGTAACATTTGACAACATTCCAGGTGTGTCGGCCCCTACGTCTCGGTGGTAACGTTACATGCGTCTACAACGTTATATATCCTAACCTAAGGCAACATAACATCTCGGATGTAACATTTGACAACATTCCAGGCGTGTCGGTCCCTACGTCTCGGTGGTAACATTACATGCGTCTATAACGGTATATTTCCTAATCTAAGGCAACCTAACATCTCGGATGCAATATTTGACAACATTCCTGGCCTGTCGAACCCTACTTCTCGGAGGGAACAGTATATACGTCTATAACGTTATATATCCTAACCTAAGGCAACCTGACATCTCGGATGTATTATTCTACAACATTCCAGGCGTGTCGGACCCTACTTCTCAGTGGGAACATTATATGCGTCTATAACGTTGTATATCCTAATCTAAGGCAACCTAACATCTCGGATGCAATATTTGACAACATTCCTGGCCTGTCGAATCCTACTTCTCGGAGGGAACAGCATATACGTCTATAACGTCATATATCCTAACCTAAGGCAACCTAACATCTCGGATGTAACATTTGACAACATTCCAGGCGTGTCGGTCCCTACGTCTCGGTGATAACATTACATGCGTCTATAGCGGTATATATCCTAATCTTAGGCAACCTAACATCTCGGATGCAATATTTGACAACATTCCTGGCCTGTCGAACCCTACTTCTCGGAGGGAACAGTATATACGTCTATAACGTCATATATCCTAACCTAAGGCAACCTAACATCTCGGATGTAACATTTGACAACATTCCAGGTGTGTCGGTCCCTACTTCTCGGTGGTAGCGTTACATGCGTCTACAACGTTATATATCCTAACCTAAGGCAACCTAACATCTTGGATGTAACATTTGACAACATTCCAGGCATGTCGGTCCCTACGTCTCGGTGGTAACATTATATGCGTCTATAACGTTATATATCCTTATCTAAGGCAACCTACCATCTCGGATGCAATATTTGACAACATTCCTAGCCTGTCGAACCCTACTTCTCGGAGGGAACAGTATATACGTCTATAACGTTATATATCCTAACCTAAGGCAACCTGACATCTCGGATGTAATATTCTACATCATTCCAGGCGTGTCGAACCCTACTTCTCGGCGGGAACATTATATGAGTCTATAACGTTGTATATCCTAATCTAAGGCAACCTATTATCTCAGACGTAATATTTTACAATATTCCTGGCGTGTCGGTGCATACTTTTCGGTGGGAATATTATATGCGTCTATAACGGTCGATATCGTAATCTAAGGCAACCTAACATCTCGGATGCAATATTTGACAACATTCCTGGCCTGTCGAACCCTACTTCTCGGAGGGAACAGCATATACGTTTATAACGTCATATATCCTAACCTAAGGCAACCTAACATCTCGGATGTAACATTTGACAACATTCCAGGTGTGTCGGTCCCTACGTCTCGGTGGTAACGTTACATGCGTCTACAACGTTATATATCCTAACCTAAGGCAACATAACATCTCGGATGTAACATTTGACAACATTCCAGGCGTGTCGGTCCCTACGTCTCGGTGGTAACATTACATGCGTCTATAACGGTATATTTCCTAATCTAAGGCAACCTAACATCTCGGATGCAATATTTGACAACATTCCTGGCCTGTCGAACCCTACTTCTCGGAGGGAACAGTATATACGTCTATAACGTTATATATCCTAACCTAAGGCAACCTGACATCTCGGATGTATTATTCTACAACATTCCAGGCGTGTCGGACCCTACTTCTCAGTGGGAACATTATATGCGTCTATAACGTTGTATATCCTAATCTAAGGCAACCTAACATCTCGGATGCAATATTTGACAACATTCCTGGCCTGTCGAATCCTACTTCTCGGAGGGAACAGCATATACGTCTATAACGTCATATATCCTAACCTAAGGCAACCTAACATCTCGGATGTAACATTTGACAACATTCCAGGCGTGTCGGTCCCTACGTCTCGGTGATAACATTACATGCGTCTATAGCGGTATATATCCTAATCTTAGGCAACCTAACATCTCGGATGCAATATTTGACAACATTCCTGGCCTGTCGAACCCTACTTCTCGGAGGGAACAGTATATACGTCTATAACGTCATATATCCTAACCTAAGGCAACCTAACATCTCGGATGTAACATTTGACAACATTCCAGGTGTGTCGGTCCCTACTTCTCGGTGGTAACGTTACATGCGTCTACAACGTTATATATCCTAACCTAAGGCAACCTAACATCTTGGATGTAACATTTGACAACATTCCAGGCATGTCGGTCCCTACGTCTCGGTGGTAACATTATATGCGTCTATAACGTTATATATCCTTATCTAAGGCAACCTACCATCTCGGATGCAATATTTGACAACATTCCTAGCCTGTCGAACCCTACTTCTCGGAGGGAACAGTGTATACGTCTATAACGTTATATATCCTAACCTAAGGCAACCTGACATCTCGGATGTAATATTCTACATCATTCCAGGCGTGTCGAACCCTACTTCTCGGCGGGAACATTATATGAGTCTATAACGTTGTATATCCTAATCTAAGGCAACCTATTATCTCAGACGTAATATTTTACAATATTCCTGGCGTGTCGGTGCATACTTTTCGGTGGGAATATTATATGCGTCTATAACGGTCGATATCGTAATCTAAGGCAACCTAACATCTCGGATGCAATATTTGACAACATTCCTGGCCTGTCGAACCCTACTTCTCGGAGGGAACTGTATATATGTCTATAACGGTATATATCCTAATCTAAGGCAACCTAACATCTCGGATGTAACATTTGACAACATTCCAGGTGTGTCGGTCCCTACGTCTCGGTGGTAACGTTACATGCGTCTACAACGTTATATATCCTAACCTAAGGCAACATAACATCACGGATGTAACATTTGACATCATTCCAGGCGTGTCGGTCCCTACGTCTCGGTGGTAACATTACATGCGTCTATAACGGTATATTTCCTAATCTAAGGCAACCTAACATCTCGGATGCAATATTTGACAACATTCCCGGCGTGTTGGAACCCTACGTCTCGGTGGTAACATTACGTGCGTCTATAACGTTATATATGCTAACCTAAGACAACCTAACATCTCGGATGCAATATTTGACAACATTCCTGGCCTGTCGAACCCTACTTCTCGGAGGGAACAGCATATACGTCTATAACGTCATATATCCTAACCTAAGGCAACCTAACATCTCGGATGTAACATTTGACAACATTCCAGGTGTGTCGGTCCCTACGTCTCGGTGGTAACGTTACATGCGTCTACAACGTTATATATCCTAACCTAAGGCAACATAACATCTCGGATGTAACATTTGACAACATTCCAGGCGTGTCGGTCCCTACGTCTCGGTGGTAACATTACATGCGTCTATAACGGTATATTTCCTAATCTAAGGCAACCTAACATCTCGGATGCAATATTTGACAACATTCCTGGCCTGTCGAACCCTACTTCTCGGAGGGAACAGTATATACGTCTATAACGTTATATATCCTAACCTAAGGCAACCTGACATCTCGGATGTATTATTCTACAACATTCCAGGCGTGTCGGACCCTACTTCTCAGTGGGAACATTATATGCGTCTATAACGTTGTATATCCTAATCTAAGGCAACCTAACATCTCGGATGTAACATTTTACAACATTCCAGGCCTGTCGGTCCCTACGTCACGGTGGTAACATTACATGCGTCTATAACGTTATATATCCAACCTAAGGCCACCTAACATCTCGTATGTAATATTTGATAACATTCCTGGCGTGTCGAACCCTACTTCTCGGAGGGAACAGCATATACGTCTATAACGTCATATATCCTAACCTAAGGCAACCTAACATCTCGGATATAACATTTGACAACATACCCGGCGTGTTGGAACCCTACGTCTCGGTGGTAACATTACGTGCGTCTATAACGTTATATATGCTAACCTAAGGCAACCTAACATCTCGGATGCAATATTTGACAACATTCCTGGCCTGTCGAACCCTACTTCTCGGAGGGAACAGCATATACGTCTATAACGTCATATATCCTAACCTAAGGCAACCTAACATCTCGGATATAACATTTGACAACATACCCGGCGTGTTGGAACCCTACGTCTCGGTGGTAACATTACGTGCGTCTATAACGTTATATATGCTAACCTAAGGCAACCTAACATCTCGGATGCAATATTTGACAACATTCTTGGCCTGTCGAACCCTACTTCTCGGAGGGAACAGTATACACGTCTATAACGTTATATATCTTATCCTAAGGCAAGCTGACATCTCGGATGTAATATTCTACATCATTCCAGGCGTGTCGAACCCTACTTCTCGGTGGGAACATTATACGAGTCTATAACGTTGTATATCCTAATCTAAGGCAACCTATTATCTCAGACGTAATATTTTACAATATTCCTGGCGTGTCGGTGCATACTTTTCGGTGGGAATATTATATGCGTCTATAACGGTCGATATCGTAATCTAAGGCAACCTAACATGTCGGATGCAATATTTGACAACATTCCTGGCCTGTCGAACCCTACTTCTCGGAGGGAACTGTATATACGTCTATAACGGTATATTTCCTAATCTAAGGCAACCTAACATCTCGGATGCAATATTTGACAACATTCCTGGCCTGTCGAACCCTATTTCACGGAGGGAACAGTATATTCGTCTATAACGTTATATATCCTAACCTAAGGCAACCTGACATCTCGGATGTATTATTCTACAACATTCCAGGCGTGTCGGACCCTACTTCTCAGTGGGAACATTATATGCGTCTATAACGTTGTATATCCTAATCTAAGGCAACCTAACACCTCGGATGCAATATTTGACAACATTCCTGGCCTGTCGAACCCTACATCTCGGAGGGAACAGTATATACGTCTATAGCGCTATATATCCTAATCTAAGGCAACCTAACATCTCGGATGCAATATTTGATAACATTCCTGGCCTGTCGAACCCTACTTCTCGGAGGGAACAGTATATACGTCTGTAACGACATATATCCTAACCTAAGACAACCTAACATCCCGGATGTAACATTTTACCACATTCCAGGCGTGACGGTCCCTACGTCACGGTGGTAACATTACATGCGTCTATAACGTTATATATCCAACCTAAGGCCACCTAACATCTCGTATGTAATATTTGATAACATTCCTGGCGTGTCGAACCCTACTTCTCGGAGGGAACAGCATATACGTCTATAACGTCATATATCCTAACCTACGGCAACCTAACATCTCGGATATAACATTTGACAACATACCCGGCGTGTTGGAACCCTACGTCTCGGTGGTAACATTACGTGCGTCTATAACGTTATATATGCTAACCTAAGGCAACCTAACATCTCGGATGCAATATTTGACAACATTCCTGGCCTGTCGAACCCTACTTCTCGGAGGGAACAGTATACACGTCTATAACGTTATATATCCTAACCGAAGGCAACCTGACATCTCGGATGTAATATTCTACATCATTCAAGGCGTGTCGGACCCTACTTCTCGTTGGGAACATTATATGAGTCTATAACGTTGTATATCCTAATCTAAGGCAATCTATTATCTCAGACGTAATATTTTACAATATTCCTGGCGTGTCGGTGCATACTTTTCGGTGGGAATATTATATGCGTCTATAACGGTCGATATCGTAATCTAAGGCAACCTAACATCTCGGATGCAATATTTGACAACATTCCTGGCCTGTCGAACCCTACTTCTCGGAGGGAACAGTATATACGTCTGTAACGACATATATCCTAACCTAAGACAACCTAACATCCCGGATGTAACATTTTACCACATTCCAGGCGTGACGGTCCCTACGTCACGGTGGTAACATTACATGCGTCTATAACGTTATATATCCAACCTAAGGCCACCTAACATCTCGTATGTAATATTTGATAACATTCCTGGCGTGTCGAACCCTACTTCTCGGAGGGAACAGCATATACGTCTATAACGTCATATATCCTAACCTAAGGCAACCTAACATCTCGGATATAACATTTGACAACATACCCGGCGTGTTGGAACCCTACGTCTCGGTGGTAACATTACGTGCGTCTATAACGTTATATATGCTAACCTAAGGCAACCTAACATCTCGGATGCAATATTTGACAACATTCCTGGCCTGTCGAACCCTACTTCTCGGAGGGAACAGTATACACGTCTATAACGTTATATATCTTATCCTAAGGCAAGCTGACATCTCGGATGTAATATTCTACATCATTCCAGGCGTGTCGAACCCTACTTCTCGGTGGGAACATTATATGAGTCTATAACGTTGTATATCCTAATCTAAGGCAACCTATTATCTCAGACGTAATATTTTACAATATTCCTGGCGTGTCGGTGCATACTTTTCGGTGGGAATATTATATGCGTCTATAACGGTCGATATCGTAATCTAAGGCAACCTAACATGTCGGATGCAATATTTGACAACATTCCTGGCCTGTCGAACCCTACTTCTCGGAGGGAACTGTATATACGTCTATAACGGTATATTTCCTAATCTAAGGCAACCTAACATCTCGGATGCAATATTTGACAACATTCCTGGCCTGTCGAACCCTACTTCTCGGAGGGAACAGTATATTCGTCTATAACGTTATATATCCTAACCGAAGGCAACCTGATATCTCGGATGTAATATTCTACATCATTCCAGGCGTGTCGGACCCTACTTCTCGGTGGGAACATTATATGAGTCTATAACGTTGTATATCCTAATCTAAGGCAATCTATTATCTCAGACGTAATATTTTACAATATTCCTGGCGTGTCGGTGCATACTTTTCGGTGGGAATATTATATGCGTCTATAACGGTCGATATCGTAATCTAAGGCAACCTAACATCTCGGATGCAATATTTGACAACATTCCTGGCCTGTCGAACCCTACTTCTCGGAGGGAACAGTATATACGTCTGTAACGACATATATCCTAACCTAAGACAACCTAACGTCCCGGATGTAACATTTTACCACATTCCAGGCGTGACGGTACCTACGTCTCGGTGGTAACATTACATGCGTCTATAACGTTATATATCCTAACCTAAGGCCAACTAACATCTCGTATGTAATATTTGACAACATTCCTGGCGTGTCGAACCCTACTTCTCGGTGGGAACAGTATATACGTCTATAACGTTATATATCCTAACCGAAGGCAACCTGACATCTCGGATGTAATATTCTACATCATTCAAGGCGTGTCGGACCCTACTTCTCGTTGGGAACATTATATGAGTCTATAACGTTGTATATCCTAATCTAAGGCAACCTATTATCTCAGACGTAATATTTTACAATATTCCTCGCGTGTCGGTGCATACTTTTCGGTGGGAATATTATATGCGTCCACAACGGTCGATATCGTAATCTAAGGCAATCTAACATCTCGGATGCAATATTTGACAACATTCCTTGCCTGTCGAACCCTACTTCTCGGAGGGAACAGTATGTACGTCTATAACGTTATATATCCTAACCTAAGGCCACCTAACATCTCGTATGTAATATTTGACAACATTCCTGGCGTGTCGAACCCTACTTCTCGGTGGGAACAGTATATACGTCTATAACGTTATATATCCTAACGTAAGGTAACCTAACATCTCGGATGTAATATTTGACAACATTCCTGGCGTGTCGGACCCTACTTCTCGGTGGGAACAGTATATACGTCTGTAACGTCATATATCCTAACCTAAGGCAACCTAACATCTCGGATATAACATTTGACAACATACCCGGCGTGTTGGAACCCTACGTCTCGTTGGTAACATTACGTGCGTCTATAACGTTATATATGCTAACCTAAGGCAACCTAACATCTCGGGTGCAATATTGGACAACATTCCTGGCCTGTCGAACCCTACTTCTCGGAGGGAACAGTATATACGTCTATAGCGGTATATATCCTAATCTAAGGCAACCTAACATCTCGGATGCAATATTTGACACCATTCCTGGCCTGTAGAACCCTACTCCTCGGAGGGAACAGTATATTGTCTGTAACGACATATATCCTAACCTAAGACAACCTAACATCCCGGATGTAACATTTGACAACATTCCAGGCGTGTCGGTCCCTACGTCTCGGTGGTAACATTACATGCGTCTATAACGTTATATATCCTAACCTAAGGCAACCTAACATCTCGGATGCAATATTTGACAACATTCCTGGCCTGTCGAATCCTACTTCTCGGAGGGAACAGCATATACGTCTATAACGTCATATATCCTAACCTAAGGCAACCTAACATCTCGGATGTAATATTTTACAACATTCCTGGCGTGTCGGACCCTACTTCTCGGTGGGAACAGGATATACGTCTGTAACGTCATGTATCCTAACCTAAGGCAACCTAACATCTCAGATATAACATTTGACAACATACCCGGCGTGTTGGAACCCTACGTCTCGGTGGTAACATTACGTGCGTCTATAACGTTATATATGCTAACCTAAGGCAACCTAACATCTCGGATGCAATATTGGACAACATTCCTGGCCTGTCGAACCCTACTTCTCGGTGGGAACAGTATATACGTCTATAACGTTATATATCCTAACCTAAGGCAACCTGACATCTCGGATGTAATATTCTATATCATTCCAGGCGTGTCGTACCCTACTTCTCGGATGGAACTGTATATACGTCTATAACGGTATATATCCTAATCTAAGGCAACCTAACATCTCGGATGTAACATTTGACAACATTGCAGGCGTGTCGGTCCCTACGTCTCGGTGGTAACATTACATGCGTCTATAACGTTATATATCCTAACCTAAGGCAACCTAACATCTCGGATGCAATATTTGACAACATTCCTGGCCTGTCGAACCCTACTTCTCGGAGGGAACAGTATATACGTCTATAACGTCATATATCCTAACCTAAGGCAACCTAACATCTCGGATGTAACATTTGACAACATTCCAGGTGTGTCGGTCCCTACGTCTCGGTGGTAACGTTACATGCGTCTACAACGTTATATATCCTAACCTAAGGCAACCTAACATCTTGGATGTAACATTTGACAACATTCCAGGCATGTCGGTCCCTACGTCTCGGTGGTAACATTATATGCGTCTATAACGTTATATATCCTTATCTAAGGCAACCTACCATCTCGGATGCAATATTTGACAACATTCCTAGCCTGTCGAACCCTACTTCTCGGAGGGAACAGTATATACGTCTATAACGTTATATATCCTAACCTAAGGCAACCTGACATCTCGGATGTAATATTCTACATCATTCCAGGCGTGTCGAACCCTACTTCTCGGTGGGAACATTATATGAGTCTATAACGTTGTATATCCTAATCTAAGGCAACCTATTATCTCAGACGTAATATTTTACAATATTCCTGGCGTGTCGGTGCATACTTTTCGGTGGGAATATTATATGCGTCTATAACGGTCGATATCGTAATCTAAGGCAACCTAACATGTCGGATGCAATATTTGACAACATTCCTGGCCTGTCGAACCCTACTTCTCGGAGGGAACTGTATATACGTCTATAACGGTATATTTCCTAATCTAAGGCAACCTAACATCTCGGATGCAATATTTGACAACATTCCTGGCCTGTCGAACCCTACATCTCGGAGGGAACAGTATATACGTCTATAGCGCTATATATCCTAATCTAAGGCAACCTAACATCTCGGATGCAATATTTGATAACATTCCTGGCCTGTCGAACCCTACTTCTCGGAGGGAACAGTATATACGTCTATAACGTTATATATCCTAACCGAAGGCAACCTGATATCTCGGATGTAATATTCTACATCATTCCAGGCGTGTCGGACCCTACTTCTCGGTGGGAACATTATATGAGTCTATAACGTTGCATATCCTAATCTAAGGCAATCTATTATCTCAGACGTAATATTTTACAATATTCCTGGCGTGTCGGTGCATACTTTTCGGTGGGAATATTATATGCGTCTATAACGGTCGATATCGTAATCTAAGGCAACCTAACATCTCGGATGCAATATTTGACAACATTCCTGGCCTGTCGAACCCTACTTCTCGGAGGGAACAGTATATACTTCTGTAACGACATATATCCTAACCTAAGACAACCTAACATCCCGGATGTAACATTTTACCACATTCCAGGCGTGACGGTCCCTACGTCTCGGTGGTAACATTACATGCGTCTATAACGTTATATATCCTAACCTAAGGCCAACTAACATCTCGTATGTAATATTTGACAACATTCCTGGCGTGTCGAACCATACTTCTCGGTGGGAACAGTATATACGTCTATAACGTTATATATCCTAACCGAAGGCAACCTGACATCTCGGATGTAATATTCTACATCATTCAAGGCGTGTCGGACCCTACTTCTCGTTGGGAACATTATATGAGTCTATAACGTTGTATATCCTAATCTAAGGCAACCTATTATCTCAGACGTAATATTTTACAATATTCCTCGCGTGTCGGTGCATACTTTTCGGTGGGAATATTATATGCGTCCACAACGGTCGATATCGTAATCTAAGGCAATCTAACATCTCGGATGCAATATTTGATAACATTCCTGGCCTGTCGAACCCTACTTCTCGGAGGGAACTGTATATACGTCTATAACGGTATATTTCCTAATCTAAGGCTACCTAACATCTCGGATGCAATATTTGACAACATTCCCGGCGTGTTGGAACCCTACGTCTCGGTGGTAACATTACGTGCGTCTATAACGTTATATATGCTAACCTAAGACAACCTAACATCTCGGATGCAATATTTGACAACATTCCTGGCCTGTCGAACCCTACTTCTCGGAGGGAACAGCATATACGTCTATAACGTCATATATCCTAACCTAAGGCAACCTAACATCTCGGATGTAACATTTGACAACATTCCAGGTGTGTCGGTCCCTCCGTCTCGGTGGTAACGTTACATGCGTCTACAACGTTATATATCCTAACCTAAGGCAACATAACATCTCGGATGTAACATTTGACAACATTCCAGGCGTGTCGGTCCCTACGTCTCGGTGGTAACATTACACGCGTCTATAACGGTATATTTCCTAATCTAAGGCAACCTAACATCTCGGATGCAATATTTGACAACATTCCTGGCCTGTCGAACCCTACTTCTCGGAGGGAACAGTATATACGTCTATAACGTTATATATCCTAACCTAAGGCAACCTGACATCTCGGATGTATTATTCTACAACATTCCAGGCGTGTCGGACCCTACTTCTCAGTGGGAACATTATATGCGTCTATAACGTTGTATATCCTAATCTAAGGCAACCTAACATCTCGGATGCAATATTTGACAACATTCCTGGCCTGTCGAATCCTACTTCTCGGAGGGAACAGCATATACGTCTATAACGTCATATATCCTAACCTAAGGCAACCTAACATCTCGGATGTAACATTTGACAACATTCCAGGCGTGTCGGTCCCTACGTCTCGGTGATAACATTACATGCGTCTATAGCGGTATATATCCTAATCTTAGGCAACCTAACATCTCGGATGTAACATTTTACAACATTCCAGGCCTGTCGGTCCCTACGTCACGGTGGTAACATTACATGCGTCTATAACGTTATATATCCAACCTAAGGCCACCTAACTTCTCGTATGTAATATTTGATAACATTCCTGGCGTGTCGAACCCTACTTCTCGGAGGGAACAGCATATACGTCTATAACGTCATATATCCTAACCTAAGGCAACCTAACATCTCGGATATAACATTTGACAACATACCCGGCGTGTTGGAACCCTACGTCTCGGTGGTAACATTACGTGCGTCTATAACGTTATATATGCTAACCTAAGGCAACCTAACATCTCGGATGCAATATTTGACAACATTCCTGGCCTGTCGAACCCTACTTCTCGGAGGGAACAGTATACACGTCTATAACGTTATATATCTTATCCTAAGGCAAGCTGACATCTCGGATGTAATATTCTACATCATTCCAGGCGTGTCGAACCCTACTTCTCGGTGGGAACATTATATGAGTCTATAACGTTGTATATCCTAATCTAAGGCAACCTATTATCTCAGACGTAATATTTTACAATATTCCTGGCGTGTCGGTGCATACTTTTCGGTGGTAATATTATATGCGTCTATAACGGTCGATATCGTAATCTAAGGCAACCTAACATGTCGGATGCAATATTTGACAACATTCCTGGCCTGTCGAACCCTACTTCTCGGAGGGAACTGTATATACGTCTATAACGGTATATTTCCTAATCTAAGGCAACCTAACATCTCGGATGCAATATTTGACAACATTCCTGGCCTGTCGAACCCTATTTCACGGAGGGAACAGTATATTCGTCTATAACGTTATATATCCTAACCTAAGGCAACCTGACATCTCGGATGTATTATTCTACAACATTCCAGGCGTGTCGGACCCTACTTCTCAGTGGGAACATTATATGCGTCTATAACGTTGTATATCCTAATCTAAGGCAACCTAACACCTCGGATGCAATATTTGACAACATTCCTGGCCTGTCGAACCCTACATCTCGGAGGGAACAGTATATACGTCTATAGCGCTATATATCCTAATCTAAGGCAACCTAACATCTCGGATGCAATATTTGATAACATTCCTGGCCTGTCGAACCCTACTTCTCGGAGGGAACAGTATATACGTCTGTAACGACATATATCCTAACCTAAGACAACCTAACATCCCGGATGTAACATTTTACCACATTCCAGGCGTGACGGTCCCTACGTCACGGTGGTAACATTACATGCGTCTATAACGTTATATATCCAACCTAAGGCCACCTAACATCTCGTATGTAATATTTGATAACATTCCTGGCGTGTCGAACCCTACTTCTCGGAGGGAACAGCATATACGTCTATAACGTCATATATCCTAACCTACGGCAACCTAACATCTCGGATATAACATTTGACAACATACCCGGCGTGTTGGAACCCTACGTCTCGGTGGTAACATTACGTGCGTCTATAACGTTATATATGCTAACCTAAGGCAACCTAACATCTCGGATGCAATATTTGACAACATTCCTGGCCTGTCGAACCCTACTTCTCGGAGGGAACAGTATACACGTCTATAACGTTATATATCCTAACCGAAGGCAACCTGACATCTCGGATGTAATATTCTACATCATTCAAGGCGTGTCGGACCCTACTTCTCGTTGGGAACATTATATGAGTCTATAACGTTGTATATCCTAATCTAAGGCAATCTATTATCTCAGACGTAATATTTTACAATATTCCTGGCGTGTCGGTGCATACTTTTCGGTGGGAATATTATATGCGTCTATAACGGTCGATATCGTAATCTAAGGCAACCTAACATCTCGGATGCAATATTTGACAACATTCCTGGCCTGTCGAACCATACTTCTCGGTGGGAACAGTATATACGTCTATAACGTTATATATCCTAACCGAAGGCAACCTGACATCTCGGATGTAATATTCTACATCATTCAAGGCGTGTCGGACCCTACTTCTCGTTGGGAACATTATATGAGTCTATAACGTTGTATATCCTAATCTAAGGCAACCTATTATCTCAGACGTAATATTTTACAATATTCCTCGCGTGTCGGTGCATACTTTTCGGTGGGAATATTATATGCGTCCACAACGGTCGATATCGTAATCTAAGGCAATCTAACATCTCGGATGCAATATTTGATAACATTCCTGGCCTGTCGAACCCTACTTCTCGGAGGGAACTGTATATACGTCTATAACGGTATATTTCCTAATCTAAGGCTACCTAACATCTCGGATGCAATATTTGACAACATTCCCGGCGTGTTGGAACCCTACGTCTCGGTGGTAACATTACGTGCGTCTATAACGTTATATATGCTAACCTAAGACAACCTAACATCTCGGATGCAATATTTGACAACATTCCTGGCCTGTCGAACCCTACTTCTCGGAGGGAACAGCATATACGTCTATAACGTCATATATCCTAACCTAAGGCAACCTAACATCTCGGATGTAACATTTGACAACATTCCAGGTGTGTCGGTCCCTCCGTCTCGGTGGTAACGTTACATGCGTCTACAACGTTATATATCCTAACCTAAGGCAACATAACATCTCGGATGTAACATTTGACAACATTCCAGGCGTGTCGGTCCCTACGTCTCGGTGGTAACATTACACGCGTCTATAACGGTATATTTCCTAATCTAAGGCAACCTAACATCTCGGATGCAATATTTGACAACATTCCTGGCCTGTCGAACCCTACTTCTCGGAGGGAACAGTATATACGTCTATAACGTTATATATCCTAACCTAAGGCAACCTGACATCTCGGATGTATTATTCTACAACATTCCAGGCGTGTCGGACCCTACTTCTCAGTGGGAACATTATATGCGTCTATAACGTTGTATATCCTAATCTAAGGCAACCTAACATCTCGGATGCAATATTTGACAACATTCCTGGCCTGTCGAATCCTACTTCTCGGAGGGAACAGCATATACGTCTATAACGTCATATATCCTAACCTAAGGCAACCTAACATCTCGGATGTAACATTTGACAACATTCCAGGCGTGTCGGTCCCTACGTCTCGGTGATAACATTACATGCGTCTATAGCGGTATATATCCTAATCTTAGGCAACCTAACATCTCGGATGTAACATTTTACAACATTCCAGGCCTGTCGGTCCCTACGTCACGGTGGTAACATTACATGCGTCTATAACGTTATATATCCAACCTAAGGCCACCTAACTTCTCGTATGTAATATTTGATAACATTCCTGGCGTGTCGAACCCTACTTCTCGGAGGGAACAGCATATACGTCTATAACGTCATATATCCTAACCTAAGGCAACCTAACATCTCGGATATAACATTTGACAACATACCCGGCGTGTTGGAACCCTACGTCTCGGTGGTAACATTACGTGCGTCTATAACGTTATATATGCTAACCTAAGGCAACCTAACATCTCGGATGCAATATTTGACAACATTCCTGGCCTGTCGAACCCTACTTCTCGGAGGGAACAGTATACACGTCTATAACGTTATATATCTTATCCTAAGGCAAGCTGACATCTCGGATGTAATATTCTACATCATTCCAGGCGTGTCGAACCCTACTTCTCGGTGGGAACATTATATGAGTCTATAACGTTGTATATCCTAATCTAAGGCAACCTATTATCTCAGACGTAATATTTTACAATATTCCTGGCGTGTCGGTGCATACTTTTCGGTGGTAATATTATATGCGTCTATAACGGTCGATATCGTAATCTAAGGCAACCTAACATGTCGGATGCAATATTTGACAACATTCCTGGCCTGTCGAACCCTACTTCTCGGAGGGAACTGTATATACGTCTATAACGGTATATTTCCTAATCTAAGGCAACCTAACATCTCGGATGCAATATTTGACAACATTCCTGGCCTGTCGAACCCTATTTCACGGAGGGAACAGTATATTCGTCTATAACGTTATATATCCTAACCTAAGGCAACCTGACATCTCGGATGTATTATTCTACAACATTCCAGGCGTGTCGGACCCTACTTCTCAGTGGGAACATTATATGCGTCTATAACGTTGTATATCCTAATCTAAGGCAACCTAACACCTCGGATGCAATATTTGACAACATTCCTGGCCTGTCGAACCCTACATCTCGGAGGGAACAGTATATACGTCTATAGCGCTATATATCCTAATCTAAGGCAACCTAACATCTCGGATGCAATATTTGATAACATTCCTGGCCTGTCGAACCCTACTTCTCGGAGGGAACAGTATATACGTCTGTAACGACATATATCCTAACCTAAGACAACCTAACATCCCGGATGTAACATTTTACCACATTCCAGGCGTGACGGTCCCTACGTCACGGTGGTAACATTACATGCGTCTATAACGTTATATATCCAACCTAAGGCCACCTAACATCTCGTATGTAATATTTGATAACATTCCTGGCGTGTCGAACCCTACTTCTCGGAGGGAACAGCATATACGTCTATAACGTCATATATCCTAACCTACGGCAACCTAACATCTCGGATATAACATTTGACAACATACCCGGCGTGTTGGAACCCTACGTCTCGGTGGTAACATTACGTGCGTCTATAACGTTATATATGCTAACCTAAGGCAACCTAACATCTCGGATGCAATATTTGACAACATTCCTGGCCTGTCGAACCCTACTTCTCGGAGGGAACAGTATACACGTCTATAACGTTATATATCCTAACCGAAGGCAACCTGACATCTCGGATGTAATATTCTACATCATTCAAGGCGTGTCGGACCCTACTTCTCGTTGGGAACATTATATGAGTCTATAACGTTGTATATCCTAATCTAAGGCAATCTATTATCTCAGACGTAATATTTTACAATATTCCTGGCGTGTCGGTGCATACTTTTCGGTGGGAATATTATATGCGTCTATAACGGTCGATATCGTAATCTAAGGCAACCTAACATCTCGGATGCAATATTTGACAACATTCCTGGCCTGTCGAACCCTACTTCTCGGAGGGAACAGTATATACGTCTGTAACGACATATATCCTAACCTAAGACAACCTAACATCCCGGATGTAACATTTTACCACATTCCAGGCGTGACGGTCCCTACGTCACGGTGGTAACATTACATGCGTCTATAACGTTATATATCCAACCTAAGGCCACCTAACATCTCGTATGTAATATTTGATAACATTCCTGGCGTGTCGAACCCTACTTCTCGGAGGGAACAGCATATACGTCTATAACGTCATATATCCTAACCTAAGGCAACCTAACATCTCGGATATAACATTTGACAACATACCCGGCGTGTTGGAACCCTACGTCTCGGTGGTAACATTACGTGCGTCTATAACGTTATATATGCTAACCTAAGGCAACCTAACATCTCGGATGCAATATTTGACAACATTCCTGGCCTGTCGAACCCTACTTCTCGGAGGGAACAGTATACACGTCTATAACGTTATATATCTTATCCTAAGGCAAGCTGACATCTCGGATGTAATATTCTACATCATTCCAGGCGTGTCGAACCCTACTTCTCGGTGGGAACATTATATGAGTCTATAACGTTGTATATCCTAATCTAAGGCAACCTATTATCTCAGACGTAATATTTTACAATATTCCTGGCGTGTCGGTGCATACTTTTCGGTGGGAATATTATATGCGTCTATAACGGTCGATATCGTAATCTAAGGCAACCTAACATGTCGGATGCAATATTTGACAACATTCCTGGCCTGTCGAACCCTACTTCTCGGAGGGAACTGTATATACGTCTATAACGGTATATTTCCTAATCTAAGGCAACCTAACATCTCGGATGCAATATTTGACAACATTCCTGGCCTGTCGAACCCTACTTCTCGGAGGGAACAGTATATTCGTCTATAACGTTATATATCCTAACCGAAGGCAACCTGATATCTCGGATGTAATATTCTACATCATTCCAGGCGTGTCGGACCCTACTTCTCGGTGGGAACATTATATGAGTCTATAACGTTGTATATCCTAATTTAAGGCAATCTATTATCTCAGACGTAATATTTTACAATATTCCTGGCGTGTCGGTGCATACTTTTCGGTGGGAATATTATATGCGTCTATAACGGTCGATATCGTAATCTAAGGCCACCTAACATCTCGGATGCAATATTTGACAACATTCCTGGCCTGTCGAACCCTACTTCTCGGAGGGAACAGTATATACGTCTGTAACGACATATATCCTAACCTAAGACAACCTAACGTCCCGGATGTAACATTTTACCACATTCCAGGCGTGACGGTACCTACGTCTCGGTGGTAACATTACATGCGTCTATAACGTTATATATCCTAACCTAAGGCCAACTAACATCTCGTATGTAATATTTGACAACATTCCTGGCGTGTCGAACCCTACTTCTCGGTGGGAACAGTATATACGTCTATAACGTTATATATCCTAACCGAAGGCAACCTGACATCTCGGATGTAATATTCTACATCATTCAAGGCGTGTCGGACCCTACTTCTCGTTGGGAACATTATATGAGTCTATAACGTTGTATATCCTAATCTAAGGCAACCTATTATCTCAGACGTAATATTTTACAATATTCCTCGCGTGCCGGTGCATACTTTTCGGTGGGAATATTATATGCGTCCACAACGGTCGATATCGTAATCTAAGGCAATCTAACATCTCGGATGCAATATTTGACAACATTCCTTGCCTGTCGAACCCTACTTCTCGGAGGGAACAGTATGTACGTCTATAACGTTATATATCCTAACCTAAGGCCACCTAACATCTCGTATGTAATATTTGACAACATTCCTGGCGTGTCGAACCCTACTTCTCGGTGGGAACAGTATATACGTCTATAACGTTATATATCCTAACGTAAGGTAACCTAACATCTCGGATGTAATATTTGACAACATTCCTGGCGTGTCGGACCCTACTTCTCGGTGGGAACAGTATATACGTCTGTAACGTCATATATCCTAACCTAAGGCAACCTAACATCTCGGATATAACATTTGACAACATACCCGGCGTGTTGGAACCCTACGTCTCGTTGGTAACATTACGTGCGTCTATAACGTTATATATGCTAACCTAAGGCAACCTAACATCTCGGGTGCAATATTGGACAACATTCCTGGCCTGTCGAACCCTACTTCTCGGAGGGAACAGTATATACGTCTATAGCGGTATATATCCTAATCTAAGGCAACCTAACATCTCGGATGCAATATTTGACACCATTCCTGGCCTGTAGAACCCTACTCCTCGGAGGGAACAGTATATTGTCTGTAACGACATATATCCTAACCTAAGACAACCTAACATCCCGGATGTAACATTTGACAACATTCCAGGCGTGTCGGTCCCTACGTCTCGGTGGTAACATTACATGCGTCTATAACGTTATATATCCTAACCTAAGGCAACCTAACATCTCGGATGCAATATTTGACAACATTCCTGGCCTGTCGAATCCTACTTCTCGGAGGGAACAGCATATACGTCTATAACGTCATATATCCTAACCTAAGGCAACCTAACATCTCGGATGTAATATTTTACAACATTCCTGGCGTGTCGGACCCTACTTCTCGGTGGGAACAGGATATACGTCTGTAACGTCATGTATCCTAACCTAAGGCAACCTAACATCTCAGATATAACATTTGACAACATACCCGGCGTGTTGGAACCCTACGTCTCGGTGGTAACATTACGTGCGTCTATAACGTTATATATGCTAACCTAAGGCAACCTAACATCTCGGATGCAATATTGGACAACATTCCTGGCCTGTCGAACCCTACTTCTCGGTGGGAACAGTATATACGTCTATAACGTTATATATCCTAACCTAAGGCAACCTGACATCTCGGATGTAATATTCTATATCATTCCAGGCGTGTCGTACCCTACTTCTCGGATGGAACTGTATATACGTCTATAACGGTATATATCCTAATCTAAGGCAACCTAACATCTCGGATGTAACATTTGACAACATTGCAGGCGTGTCGGTCCCTACGTCTCGGTGGTAACATTACATGCGTCTATAACGTTATATATCCTAACCTAAGGCAACCTAACATCTCGGATGCAATATTTGACAACATTCCTGGCCTGTCGAACCCTACTTCTCGGAGGGAACAGTATATACGTCTATAACGTCATATATCCTAACCTAAGGCAACCTAACATCTCGGATGTAACATTTGACAACATTCCAGGTTTGTCGGTCCCTACGTCTCGGTGGTAACGTTACATGCGTCTACAACGTTATATATCCTAACCTAAGGCAACCTAACATCTTGGATGTAACATTTGACAACATTCCAGGCATGTCGGTCCCTACGTCTCGGTGGTAACATTATATGCGTCTATAACGTTATATATCCTTATCTAAGGCAACCTACCATCTCGGATGCAATATTTGACAACATTCCTAGCCTGTCGAACCCTACTTCTCGGAGGGAACAGTATATACGTCTATAACGTTATATATCCTAACCTAAGGCAACCTGACATCTCGGATGTAATATTCTACATCATTCCAGGCGTGTCGAACCCTACTTCTCGGTGGGAACATTATATGAGTCTATAACGTTGTATATCCTAATCTAAGGCAACCTATTATCTCAGACGTAATATTTTACAATATTCCTGGCGTGTCGGTGCATACTTTTCGGTGGGAATATTATATGCGTCTATAACGGTCGATATCGTAATCTAAGGCAACCTAACATGTCGGATGCAATATTTGACAACATTCCTGGCCTGTCGAACCCTACTTCTCGGAGGGAACTGTATATACGTCTATAACGGTATATTTCCTAATCTAAGGCAACCTAACATCTCGGATGCAATATTTGACAACATTCCTGGCCTGTCGAACCCTACATCTCGGAGGGAACAGTATATACGTCTATAGCGCTATATATCCTAATCTAAGGCAACCTAACATCTCGGATGCAATATTTGATAACATTCCTGGCCTGTCGAACCCTACTTCTCGGAGGGAACAGTATATACGTCTATAACGTTATATATCCTAACCGAAGGCAACCTGATATCTCGGATGTAATATTCTACATCATTCCAGGCGTGTCGGACCCTACTTCTCGGTGGGAACATTATATGAGTCTATAACGTTGCATATCCTAATCTAAGGCAATCTATTATCTCAGACGTAATATTTTACAATATTCCTGGCGTGTCGGTGCATACTTTTCGGTGGGAATATTATATGCGTCTATAACGGTCGATATCGTAATCTAAGGCAACCTAACATCTCGGATGCAATATTTGACAACATTCCTGGCCTGTCAAACCCTACTTCTCGGAGGGAACAGTATATACTTCTGTAACGACATATATCCTAACCTAAGACAACCTAACATCCCGGATGTAACATTTTACCACATTCCAGGCGTGACGGTCCCTACGTCTCGGTGGTAACATTACATGCGTCTATAACGTTATATATCCTAACCTAAGGCCAACTAACATCTCGTATGTAATATTTGACAACATTCCTGGCGTGTCGAACCATACTTCTCGGTGGGAACAGTATATACGTCTATAACGTTATATATCCTAACCGAAGGCAACCTGACATCTCGGATGTAATATTCTACATCATTCAAGGCGTGTCGGACCCTACTTCTCGTTGGGAACATTATATGAGTCTATAACGTTGTATATCCTAATCTAAGGCAACCTATTATCTCAGACGTAATATTTTACAATATTCCTCGCGTGTCGGTGCATACTTTTCGGTGGGAATATTATATGCGTCCACAACGGTCGATATCGTAATCTAAGGCAATCTAACATCTCGGATGCAATATTTGACAACATTCCTTGCCTGTCGAACCCTACTTCTCGGAGGGAACAGTATGTACGTCTATAACGTTATATATCCTAACCTAAGGCCACCTAACATCTCGTATGTAATATTTGACAACATTCCTGGCGTGTCGAACCCTACTTCTCGGTGGGAACAGTATATACGTCTATAACGTTATATATCCTAACGTAAGGTAACCTAACATCTCGGATGTAATATTTGACAACATTCCTGGCGTGTCGGACCCTACTTCTCGGTGGGAACAGTATATACGTCTGTAACGTCATATATCCTAACCTAAGGCAACCTAACATCTCGGATATAACATTTGACAACATACCCGGCGTGTTGGAACCCTACGTCTCGTTGGTAACATTACGTGCGTCTATAACGTTATATATGCTAACCTAAGGCAACCTAACATCTCGGGTGCAATATTGGACAACATTCCTGGCCTGTCGAACCCTACTTCTCGGAGGGAACAGTATATACGTCTATAGCGGTATATATCCTAATCTAAGGCAACCTAACATCTCGGATGCAATATTTGACATCATTCCTGGCCTGTAGAACCCTACTCCTCGGAGGGAACAGTATATTGTCTGTAACGACATATATCCTAACCTAAGACAACCTAACATCCCGGATGTAACATTTGACAACATTCCAGGCATGTCGGTCCCTACGTCTCGGTGGTAACATTATATGCGTCTATAACGTTATATATCCTTATCTAAGGCAACCTACCATCTCGGATGCAATATTTGACAACATTCCTAGCCTGTCGAACCCTACTTCTCGGAGGGAACAGTATATACGTCTATAACGTTATATATCCTAACCTAAGGCAACCTGACATCTCGGATGTATTATTCTACAACATTCCAGGCGTGTCGGACCCTACTTCTCAGTGGGAACATTATATGCGTCTATAACGTTGTATATCCTAATCTAAGGCAACCTAACATATCGGATGCAATATTTGACAACATTCCTGGCCTGTCGAATCCTACTTCTCGGAGGGAACAGCATATACGTCTATAACGTCATATATCCTAACCTAAGGCAACCTAACATCTCGGATGTAACATTTGACAACATTCCAGGCGTGTCGGTCCCTACGTCTCGGTGATAACATTACATGCGTCTATAACGTTATATATCCTAACCTAACCCAACTAACATCTCGTATGTAATATTTGACAACATTCCTGGCGTGTCGAACCCTACTTCTCGGTGGGAACAGTATATACGTCTATAACATTATATATCCTAACCGAAGGCAACCTGACATCTCGGATGTAATATTCTACATCATTCAAGGCGTGTCGGACCCTACTTCTCGTTGGGAACATTATATGAGTCTATAACGTTGTATATCCTAATCTAAGGCAACCTATTATCTCAGACGTAATATTTTACAATATTCCTCGCGTGTCGGTGCATACTTTTCGGTGGGAATATTATATGCGTCCACAACGGTCGATATCGTAATCTAAGGCAATCTAACATCTCGGATGCAATATTTGACAACATTCCTTGCTTGTCGAACCCTACTTCTCGGAGGGAACAGTATGTACGTCTATAACGTTATATATCCTAACCTAAGGCCACCTAACATCTCGTATGTAATATTTGACAACATTCCTGGCGTGTCGAACCCTACTTCTCGGTGGGAACAGTATATACGTCTATAACGTTATATATCCTAACGTAAGGTAACCTAACATCTCGGATGTAATATTTGACAACATTCCTGGCGTGTCGGACCCTACTTCTCGGTGGGAACAGTATATACGTCTGTAACGTCATATATCCTAACCTAAGGCAACCTAACATCTCGGATATAACATTTGACAACATACCCGGCGTGTTGGAACCCTACGTCTCGTTGGTAACATTACGTGCGTCTATAACGTTATATATGCTAACCTAAGGCAACCTAACATCTCGGGTGCAATATTGGACAACATTCCTGGCCTGTCGAACCCTACTTCTCGGAGGGAACAGTATATACGTCTATAGCGGTATATATCCTAATCTAAGGCAACCTAACATCTCGGATGCAATATTTGACACCATTCCTGGCCTGTAGAACCCTACTCCTCGGAGGGAACAGTATATTGTCTGTAACGACATATATCCTAACCTAAGACAACCTAACATCCCGGATGTAACATTTGACAACATTCCAGGCGTGTCGGTCCCTACGTCTCGGTGGTAACATTACATGCGTCTATGACGTTATATATCCTAACCTAAGGCAACCTAACATCTCGGATGCAATATTTGACAACATTCCTGGCCTGTCGAATCCTACTTCTCGGAGGGAACAGCATATACGTCTATAACGTCATATATCCTAACCTAAGGCAACCTAACATCTCGGATGTAATATTTTACAACATTCCTGGCGTGTCGGACCCTACTTCTCGGTGGGAACAGGATATACGTCTGTAACGTCATGTATCCTAACCTAAGGCAACCTAACATCTCAGATATAACATTTGACAACATACCCGGCGTGTTGGAACCCTACGTCTCGGTGGTAACATTACGTGCGTCTATAACGTTATATATGCTAACCTAAGGCAACCTAACATCTCGGATGCAATATTGGACAACATTCCTGGCCTGTCGAACCCTACTTCTCGGTGGGAACAGTATATACGTCTATAACGTTATATATCCTAACCTAAG
Organism: Xylocopa violacea; assembly: GCA_963969225.1. Classification (NCBI taxonomy): domain Eukaryota; kingdom Metazoa; phylum Arthropoda; class Insecta; order Hymenoptera; family Apidae; genus Xylocopa; species Xylocopa violacea. Next base: position 4,265,432 of record CAXAJV010000014.1, on the reverse strand, counting down.
GCAACCTGACATCTCGGATGTAATATTCTATATCATTCCAGGCGTGTCGTACCCTACTTCTCGGATGGAACTGTATATACGTCTATAACGGTATATATCCTAATCTAAGGCAACCTAACATCTCGGATGTAACATTTGACAACATTGCAGGCGTGTCGGTCCCTACGTCTCGGTGGTAACATTACATGCGTCTATAACGTTATATATCCTAACCTAAGGCAACCTAACATCTCGGATGCAATATTTGACAACATTCCTGGCCTGTCGAACCCTACTTCTCGGAGGGAACAGTATATACGTCTATAACGTCATATATCCTAACCTAAGGCAACCTAACATCTCGGATGTAACATTTGACAACATTCCAGGTGTGTCGGTCCCTACGTCTCGGTGGTAACGTTACATGCGTCTACAACGTTATATATCCTAACCTAAGGCAACCTAACATCTTGGATGTAACATTTGACAACATTCCAGGCATGTCGGTCCCTACGTCTCGGTGGTAACATTATATGCGTCTATAACGTTATATATCCTTATCTAAGGCAACCTACCATCTCGGATGCAATATTTGACAACATTCCTAGCCTGTCGAACCCTACTTCTCGGAGGGAACAGTATATACGTCTATAACGTTATATATCCTAACCTAAGGCAACCTGACATCTCGGATGTAATATTCTACATCATTCCAGGCGTGTCGAACCCTACTTCTCGGCGGGAACATTATATGAGTCTATAACGTTGTATATCCTAATCTAAGGCAACCTATTATCTCAGACGTAATATTTTACAATATTCCTGGCGTGTCGGTGCATACTTTTCGGTGGGAATATTATATGCGTCTATAACGGTCGATATCGTAATCTAAGGCAACCTAACATCTCGGATGCAATATTTGACAACATTCCTGGCCTGTCGAACCCTACTTCTCGGAGGGAACTGTATATATGTCTATAACGGTATATTTGCTAATCTAAGGCAACCTAACATCTCGGATGCAATATTTGACAACATTCCCGGCGTGTTGGAACCCTACGTCTCGGTGGTAACATTACGTGCGTCTATAACGTTATATATGCTAACCTAAGACAACCTAACATCTCGGATGCAATATTTGACAACATTCCTGGCCTGTCGAACCCTACTTCTCGGAGGGAACAGCATATACGTCTATAACGTCATATATCCTAACCTAAGGCAACCTAACATCTCGGATGTAACATTTGACAACATTCCAGGTGTGTCGGTCCCTACGTCTCGGTGGTAACGTTACATGCGTCTACAACGTTATATATCCTAACCTAAGGCAACATAACATCTCGGATGTAACATTTGACAACATTCCAGGCGTGTCGGTCCCTACGTCTCGGTGGTAACATTACATGCGTCTATAACGGTATATTTCCTAATCTAAGGCAACCTAACATCTCGGATGCAATATTTGACAACATTCCTGACCTGTCGAACCCTACTTCTCGGAGGGAACAGTATATACGTCTATAACGTTATATATCCTAACCTAAGGCAACCTGACATCTCGGATGTATTATTCTACAACATTCCAGGCGTGTCGGACCCTACTTCTCAGTGGGAACATTATATGCGTCTATAACGTTGTATATCCTAATCTAAGGCAACCTAACATCTCGGATGCAATATTTGACAACATTCCTGGCCTGTCGAATCCTACTTCTCGGAGGGAACAGCATATACGTCTATAACGTCATATATCCTAACCTAAGGCAACCTAACATCTCGGATGTAACATTTGACAACATTCCAGGCGTGTCGGTCCCTACGTCTCGGTGATAACATTACATGCGTCTATAGCGGTATATATCCTAATCTTAGGCAACCTAACATCTCGGATGTAACATTTTACAACATTCCAGGCCTGTCGGTCCCTACGTCACGGTGGTAACATTACATGCGTCTATAACGTTATATATCCAACCTAAGGCCACCTAACATCTCGTATGTAATATTTGATAACATTCCTGGCGTGTCGAACCCTACTTCTCGGAGGGAACAGCATATACGTCTATAACGTCATATATCCTAACCTAAGGCAACCTAACATCTCGGATGTAACATTTGACAACATACCCGGCGTGTTGGAACCCTACGTCTCGGTGGTAACATTACGTGCGTCTATAACGTTATATATGCTAACCTAAGGCAACCTAACATCTCGGATGCAATATTTGACAACATTCCTGGCCTGTCGAACCCTACTTCTCGGAGGGAACAGTATACACGTCTATAACGTTATATATCTTATCCTAAGGCAAGCTGACATCTCGGATGTAATATTCTACATCATTCCAGGCGTGTCGAACCCTACTTCTCGGTGGGAACATTATATGAGTCTATAACGTTGTATATCCTAATCTAAGGCAACCTATTATCTCAGACGTAATATTTTACAATATTCCTGGCGTGTCGGTGCATACTTTTCGGTGGGAATATTATATGCGTCTATAACGGTCGATATCGTAATCTAAGGCAACCTAACATGTCGGATGCAATATTTGACAACATTCCTGGCCTGTCGAACCCTACTTCTCGGAGGGAACTGTATATACGTCTATAACGGTATATTTCCTAATCTAAGGCAACCTAACATCTCGGATGCAATATTTGACAACATTCCTGGCCTGTCGAACCCTACATCTCGGAGGGAACAGTATATACGTCTATAGCGCTATATATCCTAATCTAAGGCAACCTAACATCTCGGATGCAATATTTGATAACATTCCTGGCCTGTCGAACCCTACTTCTCGGAGGGAACAGTATATACGTCTATAACGTTATATATCCTAACCGAAGGCAACCTGATATCTCGGATGTAATATTCTACATCATTCCAGGCGTGTCGGACCCTACTTCTCGGTGGGAACATTATATGAGTCTATAACGTTGCATATCCCAATCTAAGGCAATCTATTATCTCAGACGTAATATTTTACAATATTCCTGGCGTGTCGGTGCATACTTTTCGGTGGGAATATTATATGCGTCTATAACGGTCGATATCGTAATCTAAGGCAACCTAACATCTCGGATGCAATATTTGACAACATTCCTGGCCTGTCGAACCCTACTTCTCGGAGGGAACAGTATATACTTCTGTAACGACATATATCCTAACCTAAGACAACCTAACATCCCGGATGTAACATTTTACCACATTCCAGGCGTGACGGTCCCTACGTCTCGGTGGTAACATTACATGCGTCTATAACGTTATATATCCTAACCTAAGGCCAACTAACATCTCGTATGTAATATTTGACAACATTCCTGGCGTGTCGAACCATACTTCTCGGTGGGAACAGTATATACGTCTATAACGTTATATATCCTAACCGAAGGCAACCTGACATCTCGGATGTAATATTCTACATCATTCAAGGCGTGTCGGACCCTACTTCTCGTTGGGAACATTATATGAGTCTATAACGTTGTATATCCTAATCTAAGGCAACCTATTATCTCAGACGTAATATTTTACAATATTCCTCGCGTGTCGGTGCATACTTTTCGGTGGGAATATTATATGCGTCCACAACGGTCGATATCGTAATCTAAGGCAATCTAACATCTCGGATGCAATATTTGACAACATTCCTTGCCTGTCGAACCCTACTTCTCGGAGGGAACAGTATGTACGTCTATAACGTTATATATCCTAACCTAAGGCCACCTAACATCTCGTATGTAATATTTGACAACATTCCTGGCGTGTCGGACCCTACTTCTCGGTGGGAACAGGATATACGTCTGTAACGTCATGTATCCTAACCTAAGGCAACCTAACATCTCAGATATAACATTTGACAACATACCCGGCGTGTTGGAACCCTACGTCTCGGTGGTAACATTACGTGCGTCTATAACGTTATATATGCTAACCTAAGGCAACCTAACATCTCGGATGCAATATTGGACAACATTCCTGGCCTGTCGAACCCTACTTCTCGGTGGGAACAGTATATACGTCTATAACGTTATATATCCTAACCTAAGGCAACCTGACATCTCGGATGTAATATTCTATATCATTCCAGGCGTGTCGTACCCTACTTCTCGGATGGAACTGTATATACGTCTATAACGGTATATATCCTAATCTAAGGCAACCTAACATCTCGGATGTAACATTTGACAACATTGCAGGCGTGTCGGTCCCTACGTCTCGGTGGTAACATTACATGCGTCTATAACGTTATATATCCTAACCTAAGGCAACCTAACATCTCGGATGCAATATTTGACAACATTCCTGGCCTGTCGAACCCTACTTCTCGGAGGGAACAGTATATACGTCTATAACGTCATATATCCTAACCTAAGGCAACCTAACATCTCGGATGTAACATTTGACAACATTCCAGGTGTGTCGGTCCCTACGTCTCGGTGGTAACGTTACATGCGTCTACAACGTTATATATCCTAACCTAAGGCAACCTAACATCTTGGATGTAACATTTGACAACATTCCAGGCATGTCGGTCCCTACGTCTCGGTGGTAACATTATATGCGTCTATAACGTTATATATCCTTATCTAAGGCAACCTACCATCTCGGATGCAATATTTGACAACATTCCTAGCCTGTCGAACCCTACTTCTCGGAGGGAACAGTATATACGTCTATAACGTTATATATCCTAACCTAAGGCAACCTGACATCTCGGATGTAATATTCTACATCATTCCAGGCGTGTCGAACCCTACTTCTCGTTGGGAACATTATATGAGTCTATAACGTTGTATATCCTAATCTAAGGCAACCTATTATCTCAGACGTAATATTTTACAATATTCCTCGCGTGTCGGTGCATACTTTTCGGTGGGAATATTATATGCGTCCACAACGGTCGATATCGTAATCTAAGGCAATCTAACATCTCGGATGCAATATTTGACAACATTCCTTGCCTGTCGAACCCTACTTCTCGGAGGGAACAGTATGTACGTCTATAACGTTATATATCCTAACCTAAGGCCACCTAACATCTCGTATGTAATATTTGACAACATTCCTGGCGTGTCGAACCCTACTTCTCGGTGGGAACAGTATATACGTCTATAACGTTATATATCCTAACGTAAGGTAACCTAACATCTCGGATGTAATATTTGACAACATTCCTGGCGTGTTGGAACCCTACGTCTCGTTGGTAACATTACGTGCGTCTATAACGTTATATATGCTAACCTAAGGCAACCTAACATCTCGGATGCAATATTGGACAACATTCCTGGCCTGTCGAACCCTACTTCTCGGTGGGAACAGTATATACGTCTATAACGTTATATATCCTAACCTAAGGCAACCTGACATCTCGGATGTAATATTCTATATCATTCCAGGCGTGTCGTACCCTACTTCTCGGATGGAACTGTATATACGTCTATAACGGTATATATCCTAATCTAAGGCAACCTAACATCTCGGATGTAACATTTGACAACATTGCAGGCGTGTCGGTCCCTACGTCTCGGTGGTAACATTACATGCGTCTATAACGTTATATATCCTAACCTAAGGCAACCTAACATCTCGGATGCAATATTTGACAACATTCCTGGCCTGTCGAACCCTACTTCTCGGAGGGAACAGTATATACGTCTATAACGTCATATATCCTAACCTAAGGCAACCTAACATCTCGGATGTAACATTTGACAACATTCCAGGTGTGTCGGTCCCTACGTCTCGGTGGTAACGTTACATGCGTCTACAACGTTATATATCCTAACCTAAGGCAACCTAACATCTTGGATGTAACATTTGACAACATTCCAGGCATGTCGGTCCCTACGTCTCGGTGGTAACATTATATGCGTCTATAACGTTATATATCCTTATCTAAGGCAACCTACCATCTCGGATGCAATATTTGACAACATTCCTAGCCTGTCGAACCCTACTTCTCGGAGGGAACAGTATATACGTCTATAACGTTATATATCCTAACCTAAGGCAACCTGACATCTCGGATGTAATATTCTACATCATTCCAGGCGTGTCGAACCCTACTTCTCGGCGGGAACATTATATGAGTCTATAACGTTGTATATCCTAATCTAAGGCAACCTATTATCTCAGACGTAATATTTTACAATATTCCTGGCGTGTCGGTGCATACTTTTCGGTGGGAATATTATATGCGTCTATAACGGTCGATATCGTAATCTAAGGCAACCTAACATCTCGGATGCAATATTTGACAACATTCCTGGCCTGTCGAACCCTACTTCTCGGAGGGAACTGTATATATGTCTATAACGGTATATTTGCTAATCTAAGGCAACCTAACATCTCGGATGCAATATTTGACAACATTCCCGGCGTGTTGGAACCCTACGTCTCGGTGGTAACATTACGTGCGTCTATAACGTTATATATGCTAACCTAAGACAACCTAACATCTCGGATGCAATATTTGACAACATTCCTGGCCTGTCGAACCCTACTTCTCGGAGGGAACAGCATATACGTCTATAACGTCATATATCCTAACCTAAGGCAACCTAACATCTCGGATGTAACATTTGACAACATTCCAGGTGTGTCGGTCCCTACGTCTCGGTGGTAACGTTACATGCGTCTACAACGTTATATATCCTAACCTAAGGCAACATAACATCTCGGATGTAACATTTGACAACATTCCAGGCGTGTCGGTCCCTACGTCTCGGTGGTAACATTACATGCGTCTATAACGGTATATTTCCTAATCTAAGGCAACCTAACATCTCGGATGCAATATTTGACAACATTCCTGACCTGTCGAACCCTACTTCTCGGAGGGAACAGTATATACGTCTATAACGTTATATATCCTAACCTAAGGCAACCTGACATCTCGGATGTATTATTCTACAACATTCCAGGCGTGTCGGACCCTACTTCTCAGTGGGAACATTATATGCGTCTATAACGTTGTATATCCTAATCTAAGGCAACCTAACATCTCGGATGCAATATTTGACAACATTCCTGGCCTGTCGAATCCTACTTCTCGGAGGGAACAGCATATACGTCTATAACGTCATATATCCTAACCTAAGGCAACCTAACATCTCGGATGTAACATTTGACAACATTCCAGGCGTGTCGGTCCCTACGTCTCGGTGATAACATTACATGCGTCTATAGCGGTATATATCCTAATCTTAGGCAACCTAACATCTCGGATGTAACATTTTACAACATTCCAGGCCTGTCGGTCCCTACGTCACGGTGGTAACATTACATGCGTCTATAACGTTATATATCCAACCTAAGGCCACCTAACATCTCGTATGTAATATTTGATAACATTCCTGGCGTGTCGAACCCTACTTCTCGGAGGGAACAGCATATACGTCTATAACGTCATATATCCTAACCTAAGGCAACCTAACATCTCGGATATAACATTTGACAACATACCCGGCGTGTTGGAACCCTACGTCTCGGTGGTAACATTACGTGCGTCTATAACGTTATATATGCTAACCTAAGGCAACCTAACATCTCGGATGCAATATTTGACAACATTCCTGGCCTGTCGAACCCTACTTCTCGGAGGGAACAGTATACACGTCTATAACGTTATATATCTTATCCTAAGGCAAGCTGACATCTCGGATGTAATATTCTACATCATTCCAGGCGTGTCGAACCCTACTTCTCGGTGGGAACATTATATGAGTCTATAACGTTGTATATCCTAATCTAAGGCAACCTATTATCTCAGACGTAATATTTTACAATATTCCTGGCGTGTCGGTGCATACTTTTCGGTGGGAATATTATATGCGTCTATAACGGTCGATATCGTAATCTAAGGCAACCTAACATGTCGGATGCAATATTTGACAACATTCCTGGCCTGTCGAACCCTACTTCTCGGAGGGAACTGTATATACGTCTATAACGGTATATTTCCTAATCTAAGGCAACCTAACATCTCGGATGCAATATTTGACAACATTCCTGGCCTGTCGAACCCTACATCTCGGAGGGAACAGTATATACGTCTATAGCGCTATATATCCTAATCTAAGGCAACCTAACATCTCGGATGCAATATTTGATAACATTCCTGGCCTGTCGAACCCTACTTTTCGGAGGGAACAGTATATACGTCTATAACGTTATATATCCTAACCGAAGGCAACCTGATATCTCGGATGTAATATTCTACATCATTCCAGGCGTGTCGGACCCTACTTCTCGGTGGGAACATTATATGAGTCTATAACGTTGCATATCCTAATCTAAGGCAATCTATTATCTCAGACGTAATATTTTACAATATTCCTGGCGTGTCGGTGCATACTTTTCGGTGGGAATATTATATGCGTCTATAACGGTCGATATCGTAATCTAAGGCAACCTAACATCTCGGATGCAATATTTGACAACATTCCTGGCCTGTCGAACCCTACTTCTCGGAGGGAACAGTATATACGTCTGTAACGACATATATCCTAACCTAAGACAACCTAACATCCCGGATGTAACATTTTACCACATTCCAGGCGTGACGGTCCCTACGTCTCGGTGGTAACATTACATGCGTCTATAACGTTATATATCCTAACCTAAGGCCAACTAACATCTCGTATGTAATATTTGACAACATTCCTGGCGTGTCGAACCATACTTCTCGGTGGGAACAGTATATACGTCTATAACGTTATATATCCTAACCGAAGGCAACCTGACATCTCGGATGTAATATTCTACATCATTCAAGGCGTGTCGGACCCTACTTCTCGTTGGGAACATTATATGAGTCTATAACGTTGTATATCCTAATCTAAGGCAACCTATTATCTCAGACGTAATATTTTACAATATTCCTCGCGTGTCGGTGCATACTTTTCGGTGGGAATATTATATGCGTCCACAACGGTCGATATCGTAATCTAAGGCAATCTAACATCTCGGATGCAATATTTGACAACATTCCTTGCCTGTCGAACCCTACTTCTCGGAGGGAACAGTATGTACGTCTATAACGTTATATATCCTAACCTAAGGCCACCTAACATCTCGTATGTAATATTTGACAACATTCCTGGCGTGTCGAACCCTACTTCTCGGTGGGAACAGTATATACGTCTATAACGTTATATATCCTAACGTAAGGTAACCTAACATCTCGGATGTAATATTTGACAACATTCCTGGCGTGTCGGACCCTACTTCTCGGTGGGAACAGTATATACGTCTGTAACGTCATATATCCTAACCTAAGGCAACCTAACATCTCGGATATAACATTTGACAACATACCCGGCGTGTTGGAACCCTACGTCTCGTTGGTAACATTACGTGCGTCTATAACGTTATATATGCTAACCTAAGGCAACCTAACATCTCGGGTGCAATATTGGACAACATTCCTGGCCTGTCGAACCCTACTTCTCGGAGGGAACAGTATATACGTCTATAGCGGTATATATCCTAATCTAAGGCAACCTAACATCTCGGATGCAATATTTGACATCATTCCTGGCCTGTAGAACCCTACTCCTCGGAGGGAACAGTATATTGTCTGTAACGACATATATCCTAACCTAAGACAACCTAACATCCCGGATGTAACATTTGACAACATTCCAGGCATGTCGGTCCCTACGTCTCGGTGGTAACATTATATGCGTCTATAACGTTATATATCCTTATCTAAGGCAACCTACCATCTCGGATGCAATTTTTGACAACATTCCTAGCCTGTCGAACCCTACTTCTCGGAGGGAACAGTATATACGTCTATAACGTTATATATCCTAACCTAAGGCAACCTGACATCTCGGATGTATTATTCTACAACATTCCAGGCGTGTCGGACCCTACTTCTCAGTGGGAACATTATATGCGTCTATAACGTTGTATATCCTAATCTAAGGCAACCTAACATATCGGATGCAATATTTGACAACATTCCTGGCCTGTCGAATCCTACTTCTCGGAGGGAACAGCATATACGTCTATAACGTCATATATCCTAACCTAAGGCAACCTAACATCTCGGATGTAACATTTGACAACATTCCAGGCGTGTCGGTCCCTACGTCTCGGTGATAACATTACATGCGTCTATAGCGGTATATATCCTAATCTTAGGCAACCTAACATCTCGGATGTAACATTTTACAACATTCCAGGCCTGTCGGTCCCTACGTCACGGTGGTAACATTACATGCGTCTATAACGTTATATATCCAACCTAAGGCCACCTAACATCTCGTATGTAATATTTGATAACATTCCTGGCGTGTCGAACCCTACTTCTCGGAGGGAACAGCATATACGTCTATAACGTCATATATCCTAACCTAAGGCAACCTAACATCTCGGATATAACATTTGACAACATACCCGGCGTGTTGGAACCCTACGTCTCGGTGGTAACATTACGTGCGTCTATAACGTTATATATGCTAACCTAAGGCAAACTAACATCTCGGATGCAATATTTGACAACATTCCTGGCCTGTCGAACCCTACTTCTCGGAGGGAACAGTATACACGTCTATAACGTTATATATCTTATCCTAAGGCAAGCTGACATCTCGGATGTAATATTCTACATCATTCCAGACGTGTCGAACCCTACTTCTCGGTGGGAACATTATATGAGTCTATAACGTTGTATATCCTAATCTAAGGCAACCTATTATCTCAGACGTAATATTTTACAATATTCCTGGCGTGTCGGTGCATACTTTTCGGTGGGAATATTATATGCGTCCACAACGGTCGATATCGTAATCTAAGGCAATCTAACATCTCGGATGCAATATTTGACAACATTCCTTGCCTGTCGAACCCTACTTCTCGGAGGGAACAGTATGTACGTCTATAACGTTATATATCCTAACCTAAGGCCACCTAACATCTCGTATGTAATATTTGACAACATTCCTGGCGTGTCGAACCCTACTTCTCGGTGGGAACAGTATATACGTCTATAACGTTATATATCCTAACGTAAGGTAACCTAACATCTCGGATGTAATATTTGACAACATTCCTGGCGTGTCGGACCCTACTTCTCGGTGGGAACAGTATATACGTCTGTAACGTCATATATCCTAACCTAAGGCAACCTAACATCTCGGATATAACATTTGACAACATACCCGGCGTGTTGGAACCCTACGTCTCGTTGGTAACATTACGTGCGTCTATAACGTTATATATGCTAGCCTAAGGCAACCTAACATCTCGGGTGCAATATTGGACAACATTCCTGGCCTGTCGTACCCTACTTCTCGGATGGAACTGTATATACGTCTATAACGGTATATATCCTAATCTAAGGCAACCTAACATCTCGGATGTAACATTTGACAACATTGCAGGCGTGTCGGTCCCTACGTCTCGGTGGTAACATTACATGCGTCTATAACGTTATATATCCTAACCTAAGGCAACCTAACATCTCGGATGCAATATTTGACAACATTCCTGGCCTGTCGAACCCTACTTCTCGGAGGGAATAGTATATACGTCTATAACGTCATATATCCTAACCTAAGGCAACCTAACATCTCGGATGTAACATTTGATAACATTCCAGGTGTGTCGGTCCCTACGTCTCGGTGGTAACGTTACATGCGTCTACAACGTTATATATCCTAACCTAAGGCAACCTAACATCTTGGATGTAACATTTGACAACATTCCAGGCATGTCGGTCCCTACGTCTCGGTGGTAACATTATATGCGTCTATAACGTTATATATCCTTATCTAAGGCAACCTACCATCTCGGATGCAATATTTGACAACATTCCTAGCCTGTCGAACCCTACTTCTCGGAGGGAACAGTATATACGTCTATAACGTTATATATCCTAACCTAAGGCAACCTGACATCTCGGATGTAATATTCTACATCATTCCAGGCGTGTCGAACCCTACTTCTCGGCGGGAACATTATATGAGTCTATAACGTTGTATATCCTAATCTAAGGCAACTTATTATCTCAGACGTAATATTTTACAATATTCCTGGCGTGTCGGTGCATACTTTTCGGTGGGAATATTATATGCGTCTATAACTGTCGATATCGTAATCTAAGGCAACCTAACATCTCGGATGCAATATTTGACAACATTCCTGGCCTGTCGAACCCTACTTCTCGGAGGGAACTGTATATATGTCTATAACGGTATATATCCTAATCTAAGGCAACCTAACATCTCGGATGTAACATTTGACAACATTCCAGGTGTGTCGGTCCCTTCGTCTCGGTGGTAACGTTACATGCGTCTATAACGGTATATTTCCTAATCTAAGGCAACCTAACATCTCGGATGCAATATTTGACAACATTCCCGGCGTGTTGGAACCCTACGTCTCGGTGGTAACATTACGTGCGTCTATAACGTTATATATGCTAACCTAAGACAACCTAACATCTCGGATGCAATATTTGACAACATTCCTGGCCTGTCGAACCCTACTTCTCGGAGGGAACAGCATATACGTCTATAACGTCATATATCCTAACCTAAGGCAACCTAACATCTCGGATGTAACATTTGACAACATTCCAGGTGTGTCGGTCCCTACGTCTCGGTGGTAACGTTACATGCGTCTACAACGTTATATATCCTAACCTAAGGCAACATAACATCTCGGATGTAACATTTGACAACATTCCAGGCGTGTCGGTCCCTACGTCTCGGTGGTAACATTACATGCGTCTATAACGGTATATTTCCTAATCTAAGGCAACCTAACATCTCGGATGCAATATTTGACAACATTCCTGGCCTGTCGAACCCTACTTCTCGGAGGGAACAGTATATACGTCTATAACGTTATATATCCTAACCTAAGGCAACCTGACATCTCGGATGTATTATTCTACAACATTCCAGGCGTGTCGGACCCTACTTCTCAGTGGGAACATTATATGCGTCTATAACGTTGTATATCCTAATCTAAGGCAACCTAACATCTCGGATGCAATATTTGACAACATTCCTGGCCTGTCGAATCCTACTTCTCGGAGGGAACAGCATATACGTCTATAACGTCATATATCCTAACCTAAGGCAACCTAACATCTCGGATGTAACATTTGACAACATTCCAGGCGTGTCGGTCCCTACGTCTCGGTGATAACATTACATGCGTCTATAGCGGTATATATCCTAATCTTAGGCAACCTAACATCTCGGATGTAACATTTTACAACATTCCAGGCCTGTCGGTCCCTACGTCACGGTGGTAACATTACATGCGTCTATAACGTTATATATCCAACCTAAGGCAACCTAACATCTCGGATGCAATATTTGACAACATTCCTGGCCTGTCGAACCCTACATCTCGGAGGGAACAGTATATACGTCTATAGCGCTATATATCCTAATCTAAGGCAACCTAACATCTCGGATGCAATATTTGATAACATTCCTGGCCTGTCGAACCCTACTTCTCGGAGGGAACAGTATATACGTCTATAACGTTATATATCCTAACCGAAGGCAACCTGATATCTCGGATGTAATATTCTACATCATTCCAGGCGTGTCGGACCCTACTTCTCGGTGGGAACATTATATGAGTCTATAACGTTGTATATCCTAATCTAAGGCAATCTATTATCTCAGACGTAATATTTTACAATATTCCTGGCGTGTCGGTGCATACTTTTCGGTGGGAATATTATATGCGTCTATAACGGTCGATATCGTAATCTAAGGCAACCTAACATCTCGGATGCAATATTTGACAACATTCCTGGCCTGTCGAACCCTACTTCTCGGAGGGAACAGTATATACGTCTGTAACGACATATATCCTAACCTAAGACAACCTAACATCCCGGATGTAACATTTTACCACATTCCAGGCGTGACGGTCCCTACGTCTCGGTGGTAACATTACATGCGTCTATAACGTTATATATCCTAACCTAAGGCCAACTAACATCTCGTATGTAATATTTGACAACATTCCTGGCGTGTCGAACCCTACTTCTCGGTGGGAACAGTATATACGTCTATAACGTTATATATCCTAACCGAAGGCAACCTGACATCTCGGATGTAATATTCTACATCATTCAAGGCGTGTCGGACCCTACTTCTCGTTGGGAACATTATATGAGTCTATAACGTTGTATATCCTAATCTAAGGCAACCTATTATCTCAGACGTAATATTTTACAATATTCCTCGCGTGTCGGTGCATACTTTTCGGTGGGAATATTATATGCGTCCACAACGGTCGATATCGTAATCTAAGGCAATCTAACATCTCGGATGCAATATTTGACAACATTCCTTGCCTGTCGAACCCTACTTCTCGGAGGGAACAGTATGTACGTCTATAACGTTATATATCCTAACCTAAGGCCACCTAACATCTCGTATGTAATATTTGACAACATTCCTGGCGTGTCGAACCCTACTTCTCGGTGGGAACAGTATATACGTCTATAACGTTATATATCCTAACGTAAGGTAACCTAACATCTCGGATGTAATATTTGACAACATTCCTGGCGTGTCGGACCCTACTTCTCGGTGGGAACAGTATATACGTCTGTAACGTCATATATCCTAACCTAAGGCAACCTAACATCTCGGATATAACATTTGACAACATACCCGGCGTGTTGGAACCCTACGTCTCGTTGGTAACATTACGTGCGTCTATAACGTTATATATGCTAACCTAAGGCAACCTAACATCTCGGGTGCAATATTGGACAACATTCCTGGCCTGTCGAACCCTACTTCTCGGAGGGAACAGTATATACGTCTATAGCGGTATATATCCTAATCTAAGGCAACCTAACATCTCGGATGCAATATTTGACATCATTCCTGGCCTGTAGAACCCTACTCCTCGGAGGGAACAGTATATTGTCTGTAACGACATATATCCTAACCTAAGACAACCTAACATCCCGGATGTAACATTTGACAACATTCCAGGCATGTCGGTCCCTACGTCTCGGTGGTAACATTATATGCGTCTATAACGTTATATATCCTTATCTAAGGCAACCTACCATCTCGGATGCAATATTTGACAACATTCCTAGCCTGTCGAACCCTACTTCTCGGAGGGAACAGTATATACGTCTATAACGTTATATATCCTAACCTAAGGCAACCTGACATCTCGGATGTATTATTCTACAACATTCCAGGCGTGTCGGACCCTACTTCTCAGTGGGAACATTATATGCGTCTATAACGTTGTATATCCTAATCTAAGGCAACCTAACATATCGGATGCAATATTTGACAACATTCCTGGCCTGTCGAATCCTACTTCTCGGAGGGAACAGCATATACGTCTATAACGTCATATATCCTAACCTAAGGCAACCTAACATCTCGGATGTAACATTTGACAACATTCCAGGCGTGTCGGTCCCTACGTCTCGGTGATAACATTACATGCGTCTATAGCGGTATATATCCTAATCTTAGGCAACCTAACATCTCGGATGTAACATTTTACAACATTCCAGGCCTGTCGGTCCCTACGTCACGGTGGTAACATTACATGCGTCTATAACGTTATATATCCAACCTAAGGCCACCTAACATCTCGTATGTAATATTTGATAACATTCCTGGCGTGTCGAACCCTACTTCTCGGAGGGAACAGCATATACGTCTATAACGTCATATATCCTAACCTAAGGCAACCTAACATCTCGGATATAACATTTGACAACATACCCGGCGTGTTGGAACCCTACGTCTCGGTGGTAACATTACGTGCGTCTATAACGTTATATATGCTAACCTAAGGCAACCTAACATCTCGGATGCAATATTTGACAACATTCCTGGCCTGTCGAACCCTACTTCTCGGAGGGAACAGTATATACGTCTATAACGTTATATATCTTATCCTAAGGCAAGCTGACATCTCGGATGTAATATTCTACATCATTCCAGGCGTGTCGAACCCTACTTCTCGGTGGGAACATTATATGAGTCTATAACGTTGTATATCCTAATCTAAGGCAACCTATTATCTCAGACGTAATATTTTACAATATTCCTGGCGTGTCGGTGCATACTTTTCGGTGGGAATATTATATGCGTCTATAACGGTCGATATCGTAATCTAAGGCAACCTAACATGTCGGATGCAATATTTGACAACATTCCTGGCCTGTCGAACCCTACTTCTCGGAGGGAACTGTATATACGTCTATAACGGTATATTTCCTAATCTAAGGCAACCTAACATCTCGGATGCAATATTTGACAACATTCCTGGCCTGTCGAACCCTATTTCACGGAGGGAACAGTATATTCGTCTATAACGTTATATATCCTAACCTAAGGCAACCTGACATCTCGGATGTATTATTCTACAACATTCCAGGCGTGTCGGACCCTACTTCTCAGTGGGAACATTATATGCGTCTATAACGTTGTATATCCTAATCTAAGGCAACCTAACACCTCGGATGCAATATTTGACAACATTCCTGGCCTGTCGAACCCTACATCTCGGAGGGAACAGTATATACGTCTATAGCGCTATATATCCTAATCTAAGGCAACCTAACATCTCGGATGCAATATTTGATAACATTCCTGGCCTGTCGAAACCTACTTCTCGGAGGGAACAGTATATACGTCTATAACGTTATATATCCTAACCGAAGGCAACCTGATATCTCGGATGTAATATTCTACATCATTCCAGGCGTGTCGGACCCTACTTCTCGGTGGGAACATTATATGAGTCTATAACGTTGTATATCCTAATCTAAGGCAATCTATTATCTCAGACGTAATATTTTACAATATTCCTGGCGTGTCGGTGCATACTTTTCGGTGGGAATATTATATGCGTCTATAACGGTCGATATCGTAATCTAAGGCAACCTAACATCTCGGATGCAATATTTGACAACATTCCTGGCCTGTCGAACCCTACTTCTCGGAGGGAACAGTATATACGTCTGTAACGACATATATCCTAACCTAAGACAACCTAACATCCCGGATGTAACATTTTACCACATTCCAGGCGTGACGGTCCCTACGTCTCGGTGGTAACATTACATGCGTCTATAACGTTGTATATCCTAATCTAAGGCAACCTATTATCTCAGACGTAATATTTTACAATATTCCTGGCGTGTCGGTGCATACTTTTCGGTGGGAATATTATATGCGTCTATAATGGTCGATATCGTAATCTAAGGCAACCTAACATCTCGGATGCAATATTTGACAACATTCCTGGCCTGTCGAACCCTACTTCTCGGAGGGAACAGTATATACGTCTGTAACGACATCTATCCTAACCTAAGACAACCTAACATCCCGGATGTAACATTTTACCACATTCCAGGCCTGTCGGTCCCTACGTCTCGGTGGTAACATTATATGCGTCTATAACGTTATATATCCTTATCTAAGGCAACTTGACATCTCGGATGCAATATTTGACAACATTCCTAGCCTGCCGAACCCTACTTCTCGGCGGGAACAGTATATACGTCTATAACGTTATATATCCTAACCTAAGGCCACCTAACATCTCGTATGTAATATTTGACAACATTCCTGGCGTGTCGGTCCCTACGTCTCGGTGGTAACATTACATGCGTCTATAGCGGTATATATCCTAATCTTAGGCAACCTAACATCTCGTATGTAATATTTGACAACATTCCTGGCCTGTCGAACCCTACTTCTCGGTGGGAACAGTATATACGTCTATAACGTTATATATCCTAACCTAAGGCAACCTAACATCTCGGATGCAATATTTGACAACATTCCTGGCCTGTCGAATCCTACTTCTCGGAGGGAACAGCATATACGTCTATAACGTCATATATCCTAACCTAAGGCAACCTAACATCTCGGATATAACATTTGACAACATACCCGGCGTGTTGGAACCCTACGTCTCGGTGGTAACATTACGTGCGTCTATAACGTTATATATGCTAACCTAAGGCAACCTAACATCTCGGATGCAATATTTGACAACATTCCTGGCCTGTCGAACCCTACTTCTCGGAGGGAACAGTATATACGTCTATAACGTTATATATCCTAACCTAAGGCAACCTGACATCTCGGATGTAACATTTGACAACATTCCAGGTGTGTCGGTCCCTACGTCTCGGTGGTAACGTTACATGCGTCTACAACGTTATATATCCTAACCTAAGGCAACCTAACATCTTGGATGTAACATTTGACAACATTCCAGGCATGTCGGTCCCTACGTCTCGGTGGTAACATTATATGCGTCTATAACGTTATATATCCTTATCTAAGGCAACCTACCATCTCGGATGCAATATTTGACAACATTCCTAGCCTGTCGAACCCTACTTCTCGGAGGGAACAGTATATACGTCTATAACGTTATATATCCTATCCTAAGGCAACCTGACATCTCGGATGTAATATTCTACATCATTCCAGGCGTGTCGAACCCTACTTCTCGGTGGGAACATTATATGAGTCTATAACGTTGTATATCCTAATCTAAGGCAACCTATTATCTCAGACGTAATATTTTACAATATTCCTGGCGTGTCGGTGCATACTTTTCGGTGGGAATATTATATGCGTCTATAACGGTCGATATCGTAATCTAAGGCAACCTAACATCTCGGATGCAATATTTGACAACATTCCTGGCCTGTCGAACCCTACTTCTCGGAGGGAACTGTATATACGTCTATAACGGTATATATCCTAATCTAAGGCAACCTAACATCTCGGATGTAACATTTGACAACATTCCAGGTGTGTCGGTCCCTACGTTTCGGTGGTAACGTTACATGCGTCTACAACGTTATATATCCTAACCTAAGGCAACATAACATCTCGGATGTAACATTTGACAACATTCCAGGCGTGTCGGTCCCTACGTCTAGGTGGTAACATTACATGCGTCTATAACGGTATATTTCCTAATCTAAGGCAACCTAACATCTCGGATGCAATATTTGACAACATTCCCGGCGTGTTGGAACCCTACGTCTCGGTGGTAACATTACGTGCGTCTATAACGTTATATATGCTAACCTAAGACAACCTAACATCTCGGATGCAATATTTGACAACATTCCTGGCCTGTCGAACCCTACTTCTCGGAGGGAACAGCATATACGTCTATAACGTCATATATCCTAACCTAAGGCAACCTAACATCTCGGATGTAACATTTGACAACATTCCAGGTGTGTCGGTCCCTACGTCTCGGTGGTAACGTTACATGCGTCTACAACGTTATATATCCTAACCTAAGGCAACATAACATCTCGGATGTAACATTTGACAACATTCCAGGCGTGTCGGTCCCTACGTCTCGGTGGTAACATTACATGCGTCTATAACGGTATATTTCCTAATCTAAGGCAACCTAACATCTCGGATGCAATATTTGACAACATTCCTGGCCTGTCGAACCCTACTTCTCGGAGGGAACAGTATATACGTCTATAACGTTATATATCCTAACCTAAGGCAACCTGACATCTCGGATGTATTATTCTACAACATTCCAGGCGTGTCGGACTCTACTTCTCAGTGGGAACATTATATGCGTCTATAACGTTATATATCCTAACCTAAGGCAAGCTGACATCTCGGATGTAATATTCTACATCATTCCAGGCGTGTCGAACCCTACTTCTCGGTGGGAACATTATATGAGTCTATAACGTTGTATATCCTAATCTAAGGCAACCTATTATCTCAGACGTAATATTTTACAATATTCCTGGCGTGTCGGTGCATACTTTTCGGTGGGAATATTATATGCGTCTATAATGGTCGATATCGTAATCTAAGGCAACCTAACATCTCGGATGCAATATTTGACAACATTCCTGGCCTGTCGAACCCTACTTCTCGGAGGGAACAGTATATACGTCTGTAACGACATCTATCCTAACCTAAGACAACCTAACATCCCGGATGTAACATTTTACCACATTCCAGGCATGTCGGTCCCTACGTCTCGGTGGTAACATTATATGCGTCTATAACGTTATATATCCTTATCTAAGGCAACTTGACATCTCGGATGCAATATTTGACAACATTCCTAGCCTGCCGAACCCTACTTCTCGGCGGGAACAGTATATACGTCTATAACGTTATATATCCTAACCTAAGGCCACCTAACATCTCGTATGTAATATTTGACAACATTCCTGGCGTGTCGGTCCCTACGTCTCGGTGGTAACATTACATGCGTCTATAGCGGTATATATCCTAATCTTAGGCAACCTAACATCTCGTATGTAATATTTGACAACATTCCTGGCCTGTCGAACCCTACTTCTCGGTGGGAACAGTATATACGTCTATAACGTTATATATCCTAACGTAAGGTAACCTAACATCTCGGATGTAATATTTGACAACATTCCTGGCCTGTCGAACCCTACTTCTCGGAGGGAACTGTATATACGTCTATAACGGTATATATCCTAACCTAAGGTAACCTAACATCTCGGATGTAACATTTGACAACATTCCAGGCATGTCGGTCCCTACGTCTCGGTATTAACATTATATGCGTCTATAACGTTATATATCCTTATCTAAGGCAACTTGACATCTCGGATGCAATATTTGACAACATTCCTAGCCTGCCGAACCCTACTTCTCGGCGGGAACAGTATATACGTCAATAACGTTATATATCCTAACCCAAGGCCACCTAACATCTCGTATGTAATATTTGACAACATTCCTGGCGTGTCGGTCCCTACGTCTCGGTGGTAACATTACATGCGTCTATAGCGGTATATATCCTAATCTTAGGCAACCTAACATCTCGTATGTAATATTTGACAACATTCCTGGCCTGTCGAACCCTACCTCTCGGAGGGAACAGCATATACATCTATAACGTCATATATCCTAGCCTAAGGCAACCTAGCATCTCGGATGCAATATTTGACAACATTCCTGGCGTGTCGAACCCTACTTCTCGGTGGGAACAGTATATACGTCTATATCGTTATATATCCTAACCTAAGGCAACCTAACATCTCGGATGTAATATTCGACAACATTCCTGGCGTGTCGGACCCTACATCTCGGTGGGAACAGCATATACGTCTGTAACGTCATATATCCTAACCTAAGACAACCTAACATCTCGGATGTAACATTTGACAACATTCCAGGCGTGTCGGTCCCCACGTCTCGGTGGTAACATTACATGCGTCTATAACGTTATATATCCTAACCTAAGGCAACCTAACATCTCGGATGCAATATTTGACAACATTCCTGGCCTGTCGAATCCTACTTCTCGGAGGGAACAGCATATACGTCTATAACGTCATATATCCTAACCTAAGGCAACCTAACATCTCGGATATAACATTTGACAACATAGCCGGCGTGTTGGAACCCTACGTCTCGGTGGTAACATTACGTGCGTCTATAACGTTATATATGCTAACCTAAGGCAACCTAACATCTCGGATGCAATATTTGACAACATTCCTGGCCTGTCGAACCCTACTTCTCGGAGGGAACAGTATATACGTCTATAACGTTATATATCCTAACCTAAGGCAACCTGACATCTCGGATGTAACATTTGACAACATTCCAGGTGTGTCGGTCCCTACGTCTCGGTGGTAACGTTACATGCGTCTACAACGTTATATATCCTAACCTAAGGCAACCTAACATCTTGGATGTAACATTTGACAACATTCCAGGCATGTCGGTCCCTACGTCTCGGTGGTAACATTATATGCGTCTATAACGTTATATATCCTTATCTAAGGCAACCTACCATCTCGGATGCAATATTTGACAACGTTCCTAGCCTGTCGAACCCTACTTCTCGGTGGGAACAGCATATACGTCTGTAACGTCATATATCCTAACCTAAGACAACCTAACATCTCGGATGTAACATTTGACAACATTCCAGGCGTGTCGGTGCCCACGTCTCGGTGGTAACATTACATGCGTCTATAACGTTATATATCCTAACCTAAGGCAACCTAACATCTCGGATGCAATATTTGACAACATTCCTGGCCTGTCGAATCCTACTTCTCGGAGGGAACAGCATATACGTCTATAACGTCATATATCCTAACCTAAGGCAACCTAACATCTCGGATATAACATTTGACAACATACCCGGCGTGTTGGAACCCTACGTCTCGGTGGTAACATTACGTGCGTCTATAACGTTATATATGCTAACCTAAGGCAACCTAACATCTCGGATGCAATATTTGACAACATTCCTGGCCTGTCGAACCCTACTTCTCGGAGGGAACAGTATATACGTCTATAACGTTATATATCCTAACCTAAGGCAACCTGACATCTCGGATGTAACATTTGACAACATTCCAGGTGTGTCGGTCCCTACGTCTCGGTGGTAACGTTACATGCGTCTACAACGTTATATATCCTAACCTAAGGCAACCTAACATCTTGGATGTAACATTTGACAACATTCCAGGCATGTCGGTCCCTACGTCTCGGTGGTAAGATTATATGCGTCTATAACGTTATATATCCTTATCTAAGGCAACCTACCATCTCGGATGCAATATTTGACAACATTCCTGGCCTGTCGAACCCTACTTCTCGGAGGGAACAGTATATACGTCTATAACGTTATATATCCTAACCTAAGGCAACCTGACATCTCGGATGTATTATTCTACAACATTCCAGGCGTGTCGGACTCTACTTCTCAGTGGGAACATTATATGCGTCTATAACGTTGTATATCCTAATCTAAGGCAACCTAACATCTCGGATGCAATATTTGACAACATTCCTGGCCTGTCGAATCCTACTTCTCGGAGGGAACAGCATATACGTCTATAACGTCATATATCCTAACCTAAGGCAACCTAACATCTCGGATGTAACATTTTACCACATTCCAGGCATGTCGGTCCCTACGTCTCGGTGGTAACATTATATGCGTCTATAACGTTATATATCCTTATCTAAGGCAACTTGACATCTCGGATGCAATATTTGACAACATTCCTAGCCTGCCGAACCCTACTTCTCGGCGGGAACAGTATATACGTCTATAACGTTATATATCCTAACCTAAGGCCACCTAACATCTCGTATGTAATATTTGACAACATTCCTGGCGTGTCGGTCCCTACGTCTCGGTGGTAACATTACATGCGTCTATAGCGGTATATATCCTAATCTTAGGCAACCTAACATCTCGTATGTAATATTTGACAACATTCCTGGCCTGTCGAACCCTACTTCTCGGTGGGAACAGTATATACGTCTATAACGTTATATATCCTAACGTAAGGTAACCTAACATCTCGGATGTAATATTTGACAACATTCCTGGCCTGTCGAACCCTACTTCTCGGAGGGAACTGTATATACGTCTATAACGGTATATATCCTAACCTAAGGTAACCTAACATCTCGGATGTAACATTTGACAACATTCCAGGCATGTCGGTCCCTACGTCTCGGTATTAACATTATATGCGTCTATAACGTTATATATCCTTATCTAAGGCAACTTGACATCTCGGATGCAATATTTGACAACATTCCTAGCCTGCCGAACCCTACTTCTCGGCGGGAACAGTATATACGTCTATAACGTTATATATCCTAACCTAAGGCCACCTAACATCTCGTATGTAATATTTGACAACATTCCTGGCGTGTCGGTCCCTACGTCTCGGTGGTAACATTACATGCGTCTATAGCGGTATATATCCTAATCTTAGGCAACCTAACATCTCGTATGTAATATTTGACAACATTCCTGGCCTGTCGAACCCTACCTCTCGGAGGGAACAGCATATACATCTATAACGTCATATATCCTAGCCTAAGGCAACCTAGCATCTCGGATGCAATATTTGACAACATTCCTGGCGTGTCGAACCCTACTTCTCGGTGGGAACAGTATATACGTCTATAACGTTATATATCCTAACCTAAGGCAACCTAACATCTCGGATGTAATATTCGACAACATTCCTGGCGTGTCGGACCCTACGTCTCGGTGGTAACATTACATGCATCTATAACGTTATATATCCTAACCTAAGGCCACCTAACATCTCGGATGTAACATTTTACCACATTCCAGGCGTGTCGGTCCCTACGTCTCGGTGGTAACATTACATGCGCCTATAGCGGTATATATCCTAATCTTAGGCAACCTAACATCTCGTATGTAATATTTGACAACATTCCTGGCCTGTCGAACCCTACCTCTCGGTGGTAACATTACATGCGTCTATAACGGTATATATCCTAATCTTAGGCAACCTAACATCTCGGATGTAACATTTGACAACATTCCATGCCTGTCGGTCCCTACGTCTCGGTGGTAACATTACATGCGTCTATAACGTTATATATCCAACCTAAGGCCACCTAACATCTCGTATGTAATATTTGATAACATTCCTGGCGTGTCGAACCCTACTTCTCGGAGGGAACAGCATATACGTCTATAACGTCATATATCCTAACCTAAGGCAACCTAACATCTCGGATATAACATTTGACAACATACCCGGCGTGTTGGAACCCTACGTCTCGGTGGTAACATTACGTGCGTCTATAACGTTATATATGCTAACCTAAGGCAACCTAACATCTCGGATGCAATATTTGACAACATTCCTGGCGTGTCGGACCCTACTTCTCGGTGGGAACAGTGTATACGTCTGTAACGTCATATATCCTAACCTAAGGCAACCTAACATCTCGGATATAACATTTGACAACATACCCGGCGTGTTGGAACCCTACGTCTCGTTGGTAACATTACGTGCGTCTATAACGTTATATATGCTAACCTAAGGCAACCTAACATCTCGGATGCAATATTGGACAACATTCCTGGCCTGTCGAACCCTACTTCTCGGAGGGAACAGTATATACGTCTATAACGTTATATATCCTAACCTAAGGCAACCTAACATCTCGGATGCAATATTGGACAACATTCCTGGCCTGTCGAACCCTACTTCTCGGAGGGAACAGTATATACGTCTATAACGTTATATATCCTAACCTAAGGCAAGCTGACATCTCGGATGTAATATTCTACATCATTCCAGGCGTGTCGAACCCTACTTCTCGGTGGGAACATTATATGAGTCTATAACGTTGTATATCCTAATCTAAGGCAACCTATTATCTCAGACGTAATATTTTACAATATTCCTGGCGTGTCGGTGCATACTTTTCGGTGGGAATATTATATGCGTCTATAACGGTCGATATCGTAATCTAAGGCAACCTAACATCTCGGATGCAATATTTGACAACATTCCTGGCCTGTCGAACCCTACTTCTCGGAGGGAACTGTATATACGTCTATAACGTTATATATCCTAACGTAAGGCAACCTAACATCTCGGATGTAATATTTGACAACATTCCTGGCCTGTCGAACCCTACTTCTCGGAGGGAACAGTATATACGTCTGTAACGACATATATCCTAACCTAAGACAAGCTAACATCCCGGATGTAACATTTTACCACATTCCAGGCATGTCGGTCCCTACGTCTCGGTGGTAACATTATATGCGTCTATAACGTTATATATCCTTATCTAAGGCAACTTGACATCTCGGATGCAATATTTGACAACATTCCTAGCCTGCCGAACCCTACTTCTCGGCGGGAACAGTATATACGTCTATAACGTTATATATCCTAACCTAAGGCCACCTAACATCTCGTATGTAATATTTGACAACATTCCTGGCGTGTCGGTCCCTACGTCTCGGTGGTAACATTACATGCGTCTATAGCGGTATATATCCTAATCTTAGGCAACCTAACATCTCGTATGTAATATTTGACAACATTCCTGGCCTGTCGAACCCTACTTCTCGGTGGGAACAGTATATACGTCTATAACGTTATATATCCTAACGTAAGGTAACCTAACATCTCGGATGTAATATTTGACAACATTCCTGGCCTGTCGAACCCTACTTCTCGGAGGGAACTGTATATACGTCTATAACGGTATATATCCTAACCTAAAGTAACCTAACATCTCGGATGTAACATTTGACAACATTCCTGGCATGTCGGTCCCTACGTCTCGGTATTAACATTATATGCGTCTATAACGTTATATATCCTTATCTAAGGCAACTTGACATCTCGGATGCAATATTTGACAACATTCCTAGCCTGCCGAACCCTACTTCTCGGCGGGAACAGTATATACGTCTATAACGTTATATATCCTAACCTAAGGCCACCTAACATCTCGTATGTAATATTTGACAACATTCCTGGCGTGTCGGTCCCTACGTCTCGGTGGTAACATTACATGCGTCTATAGCGGTATATATCCTAATCTTAGGCAACCTAACATCTCGTATGTAATATTTGACAACATTCCTGGCCTGTCGAACCCTACCTCTCGGAGGGAACAGCATATACATCTATAACGTCATATATCCTAGCCTAAGGCAACCTAGCATCTCGGATGCAATATTTGACAACATTCCTGGCGTGTCGAACCCTACTTCTCGGTGGGAACAGTATATACGTCTATAACGTTATATATCCTAACCTAAGGCAACCTAACATCTCGGATGTAATATTTGACAACATTCCTGGCGTGTCGAACCCTACGTCTCGGTGGGAACAGTATATACGTCTGTAACGTCATATATCCTAACCTAAGGCAACCTAACATCTCGGATATAACATTTGACAACATTACAGGCGTGTTGGAACCCTACGTCTCGGTGGTAACATTACGTGCGTCTATAACGTTATATATGCTAACCTAAGGCAACCTAACATCTCGGATGCAATATTTGACAACATTCCTGGCCTGTCGAACCCTACTTCGCGGAGGGAACAGCATATACGTCTATAACGTCATATATCCTAACCTAAGGCAACCTAACATCTCGGATGTAACATTTGACAACATTCCATGCGTGTCGGTCCCTACGTCTCGGTGGTAACATTACATGCGTCTATAACGGTATATTTCCTAATCTAAGGCAACCTAACATCTCGGATGCAATATTTGACAACATTCCTGGCCTGTCGTACCCTACTTCTCGGAAGGAACAGTATGTACGTCTATAACGTTATATATCCTAGCCTAAGGCAACCTAACATCTCGGATGTAACATTTGACAACATTCCAGGCGTGTCGAACCCTACTTCTCAGTGGGAACAGTATATACGTCTATAACGTTATATATCCTAACCTAAGGCAACCTAACATCTCGGATGTAATATTTGACAACATTCCTGGCGTGTCGGACCCTACTTCTCGGTGGGAACAGTATATACGTCTGTAACGTCATATATCCTAACCTAAGGCAACCTAACATCTCGGATATAACATTTGACAACATTACAGGCGTGTTGGAACACTACGTCTCGGTGGTAATATTACGTGCGTCTATAACGTTATATATGCTAACCTAAGGCAACCTAACATCTCGGATGCAATATTTGACAACATTCCTGGCCTGTCGAACCCTACTTCTCGGAGGGAACAGCATATACATCTATAACGTCATATATCCTAGCCTAAGGCAACCTAACATCTCGGATGTAATATTCTACATCATTCAAGGCGTGTCGGACCCTACTTCTCGGTGGGAACATTATATGAGTCTATAACGTTGTATATCCTAATCTAAGGCAACCTAACATCTCGGATGCAATATTTGACAACATTCGTGGCCTGTCGAACCCTACTTCTCGGAGGGAACAGTATATACGTCTATAACGTCATTATCCTAACCTAAGGCAACCTAACATCTCGGATGTAACATTTGACAACATTCCAGGCATGTCGGTCCCTACGTCTCGGTGGTAATATTATATGCGTCTATAACGTTATATATCCTTATCTAAGGCAACCTAACATCTCGGATGCAATATTTGACAACATTCCTAGCCTGTCAAACCCTACTTCTCGGAGGGAGCAGTATATACGTCTATAACGTCATATATCCTAACCTAAGGCCACCTAACATCTCGGATGTAATATTCTACAACCATCCAGGCGTGTCAGACCCTACTTCTCGGTGGGATCATTATATGCGTCTATAACGTTGTATATCCTTATCTAAGGCAACCTAACATCTCGGATGCAATATTTGACAACATTCCTGGCCTGTCGAACCCTACCTCTCGGAGGGAACAGCATATACATCTATAACGTCATATATCCTAGCCTAAGGCAACCTAGCATCTCGGATGCAATATTTGACAACATTCCTGGCGTGTCGAACCCTACTTCTCGGTGGGAACAGTATATACGTCTATAACGTTATATATCCTAACCTAAGGCAACCTAACATCTCGGATGTAATATTCGACAACATTCCTGGCGTGTCGGACTCTACTTCTCGGTGGTAACATTATATGCGTCTATAACGTTGCATATCCTAATCTAAGGCAACCTAACATCTCGGATGCAACATTTGACAACATTCCTGGCCTGTCGAACCCTACCTCTCGGAGGGAACAGTATATACGTCTATAGCGCTATATATATATATCCTAATCTAAGGCAACCTAACATCTCGGATGCAATATTTGACTACATTCCTGGCCTGTCGAACCCTACTTCTCGGAGGGAACAGTATATACGTCTATAACGTTATATATCCTAACCGAAGGCAACCTGACATCTCGGATGTAATATTTGACAACATTCCAGGCGTGTCGGACCCTACGTCTCGGTGGTAACATTATATGCGTCTATAACGTTATATATCCTTATCTAAGGCAGCCTAACATCTCGGATGCAACATTTGACAACATTCCTAGCCTGTCGAACCCTACGTCTCGGTGGTAACATTACATGCGTCTATAACGTTATATATCCTAACCTAAGGCAACCTGACATCTCGGATATATTATTCTACAACATTCCAGGCGTGTCGGACCCTACTTCTCGGTGGGAACATTATATGCGTCTATAACGTTGTATATCCTAATCTAAGGCAACCTAACATCTCGGATGCAATATTTGACAACATTCCTGGCCTGTCGAACCCTACTTCTCGGGGGGAACAGTATATACGTCTGTAACGTCATACATCCTAACCTAAGGCAACCTAGCATCTCGGATATAACATTTGACAACATTCCCGTCGTGTTGGAACCCTACGTCTCGGTGGTACCATTACGTGCGTCTATAACGTTATATATGCTAACCTAAGGCAACCTAACATCTCGGATGCAATATTTGACAACATTCCTGGCCTGTCGAACCCTACTTCTCGGAGGGAACAGTATATACGTCTATAACGTTATATATCTTAACCGAAGGCAACCTGACATCTCGGATGTAATATTCTACATCACTCAAGGCGTGTCGGACCCTACTTCTCGGTGGGAACATTATATGAGTCTATAACGTTGTATATCCTAATCTAAGGCAACCTATTATCTCAGACGTAATATTGTACAATATTCCTCGCGTGTCGGTGCATACTTTTCGGTGGGAATATTATATGTGTCCATAACGGTCGATATCGTAATCTAAGGCAATCTATCATCTCGGATGCAATATTTGACAACATTCCTGGAATGTCGAACCCTACATCTCGGAGGGAACAGTATATACGTCTGTAACGTCATATATCCTAACCTAAGACAACCTAACATCTCGGATGTAACATTTGACAACATTCCAGGCGTGTCGGTCCCTACGTCTAGGTGGTAACATTACATGCGTCTATAAGGTTATGTATCCTAACCTAAGACACCCTAACATCTCGGATGCAATATTTGACATCATTCCTGGCCTGTCGAACCCTACATCTCGGAGGGAACAGTATATACGCCTATAACGTTGTATATCCTAATCTAAGGCAACCTACTATCTCAGACGTAATATTTTACTATATTCCTCGCGTGTCGGTGCATACTTTTCGGTGGGAATATTATATGCGTCCACAACCGTCGATATCGTAATCTAAGGCAATCTAACATCTCGGATGCAATACTTGACAACATTCCTTGACTGTCGAACCCTACTTCTCGGAGGGAACAGTATGTACGTCTATAACGTTATATATCCTAACCTAAGGCAACCTAACATCTCGGATGTAACATTTGACAACATTCCAGGCGTGTCGGTCCCTACGTCTAGGTGGTAACATTACATGCGTCTATAAGGTTATATATCCTAACCTAAGGCACCCTAACATCTCGGATGCAATATTTGACATCATTCCTGGCCTGTCGAACCCTACATCTCGGAGGGAACAGTATATACGCCTATAACGTTGTATATCCTAATCTAAGGCAACCTACTATCTCAGACGTAATATTTTACTATATTCCTCGCGTGTCGGTGCATACTTTTCGGTGGGAATATTATATGTGTCCATAACGGTCGATATCGTAATCTAAGGCAATCTATCATCTCGGATGCAATATTTGACAACATTCCTGGAATGTCGAACCCTACATCTCGGAGGGAACAGTATATACGTCTGTAACGTCATATATCCTAACCTAAGACAACCTAACATCTCGGATGTAACATTTGACAACATTCCAGGCGTGTCGGTCCCTACGTCTAGGTGGTAACATTACATGCGTCTATAAGGTTATATATCCTAACCTAAGGCACCCTAACATCTCGGATGCAATATTTGACATCATTCCTGGCCTGTCGAACCCTACTTCTCGGAGGGCACAGCATATACATCTATAACGTCATATATCCTAGCCTAAGGCAACCTAACATCTCGGATGTAATATTCTACAACCATCCAGGCGTGTCAGACCCTACTTCTCGGTAGGATCATTATATGCGTCTATAACGTTGTATATCCTTATCTAAGGCAACCTAACATCTCGGATGCAATATTTGACAACATTCGTGGCCTGTCGAACCCTACTTCTCGGAGGGAACAGTATATACGTCTATAACGTTGTATATCCTAGCCTAAGGCAACATAACATCTCGGATGTAACATTTGACAACATTCCAGGCGTGTCGGTCCCTACGTCTCGGTGGTAACATTACATGCGTCTATAACGGTATATATCCTAATCTTAGGCAACCTAACATCTCGGATGTAACATTTGACAACATTCCAGGCGTGTCGGTCCCTACGTCTCGGTGGTAACATTACATGCTTCTATAACGTTATATATCCTAACCGAAGGCAACCTGACATCTCGGATGTAATATTCTACATCATTCCAGGCGTGTCGGACCCTACTTCTCGGTGGGAACATTATATGAGTCTATAACGTGTATATCCTAATCTAAGGCAACCTATTATCTCAGACGTAATATTTTACAATATTCCTGGCGTGTCGGTGCATACTTTTCGGTGGGAATATTATATGTGTCCATAACGGTCGATATCGTAATCTAAGGCAATCTATCATCTCGGATGCAATATTTGACAACATTCCTGGAATGTCGAACCCTACATCTCGGAGGGAACAGTATATACGTCTGTAACGTCATATATCCTAACCTAACACAACCTAACATCTCGGATGTAACATTTGACAACATTCCAGGCGTGTCGGTCCCTACGTCTAGGTGGTAACATTACATGCGTCTATAAGGTTATATATCCTAACCTAAGGCACCCTAACATCTCGGATGCAATATTTGACATCATTCCTGGCCTGTCGAACCCTACTTCTCGGAGGGCACAGCATATACATCTATAACGTCATATATCCTAGCCTAAGGCAACCTAACATCTCGGATGTAATATTCTACATCATTCAAGGCGTGTCGGACCCTACTTCTCGGTGGTAACATTATATGCGTCTATAACGTTGCATATCATAATCTAAGGCAACCTAACATCTCGGATGCAATATTTGACAACATTCCTGGCCTGTCGAACCCTACATCTCGGAGGGAACAGTATATACGTCTATAGCGGTATATATCCTAATCTAAGGCAACCTAACATCTCGGATGCAATATTTGACAACATTCCTGGCCTGTCGAACCCTACTTCTCGGAGGGAACAGTATATACGTCTATAACGTTATATATCCTAACCGAAGGCAACCTGACATCTCGGATGTAATATTCTAGATCATTCAAGGCGTGTCGGACCCTACTTCTCGGTGGGAACATTATATGAGTCTATAACGTTGTATATCCTAATCTAAGGCAACCTATTATCTCAGACGTAATATTGTACAATATTCCTCTCGCCACGGTGCATACTTTTCGGTGGGAATATTATATGCGTCCATAACGGTCGATATCGTAATCTAAGGCAATCTAACATCTCGGATGCAATATTTGACAACATTCCTTGCCTGTCGAACCCTACTTCTCGGAGGGAACAGAATGTACGTCTATAACTTTATATATCCTAACCTAAGGCAACCTAACATCTCGGATGTAATATTCTACAACCTTCCAGGCGTGTCGGACCCTACTTCTCGGTGGTAACATTATATGCGTCTATAACGTTGCATATCCTAATCTAAGGCAACCTAACATCTCGGATGCAATATTTGACAACATTCCTGGCCTGTCGAACCCTACTGCTCAGAGGGAACTGTATATACGTCTATAACGGTATATATCCTAATCAAAGGCAACCTAACATCTCGGATGAAATATGTGACAACATTCCTGGCCTGTCGAACCCTACATCTCGGAGGGAACAGTATATACGCCTATAACGTTATATATCCTAACCTAAGGCAACATAACGTCTCGGATGTAACATTTGACAACATTCCAGGCGTGTCGGTCCCTACGTCTCGGTGGTAACATTACATGCGTCTATAACGGTATATTTCCTAATCTAAGGCAACCTAACATCTCGGATGCAATATATGACAACATTCCTGGCCTGTCGAACCCTACTGCTCGGAGGGAACAGTATATACATCTATAACGGTATATATCCTAATCTAAGGCAACCTAACATCTCGGATGAAATATGTGACAACATTCCTGGCCTGTCGAGCCCTACATCTCGGAGGGAACAGTATATACGTCTGTAACGTCATATATCCTAACCTAAGGCAACCTAACATC
This sequence comes from Xylocopa violacea, assembly GCA_963969225.1. Taxonomy (NCBI): domain Eukaryota; kingdom Metazoa; phylum Arthropoda; class Insecta; order Hymenoptera; family Apidae; genus Xylocopa; species Xylocopa violacea. The sequence goes on along the minus strand of CAXAJV010000014.1, from coordinate 4,232,375 downwards.
TCGGATGTAATATTCTACAATCTTCCGGGCGTGTCGGACTCTACTTCTCGGTGGTAACATTATATGCGTCTATAACGTTGCATATCCTAATCTAAGGCAACCTAACATCTCGGATGCAATATTTGACAACATTCCTGGCCTGTCGAACCCTACATCTCGGAGGGAACAGTATATACGTCTATAGCGCTATATATATATCCTAATCTAAGGCAACCTAACATCTCGGATGCAATATTTGACTACATTCCTGGCCTGTCGAACCCTACTTCTCGGAGGGAACAGTATATACGTCTATAACGTTATATATCCTAACCGAAGGCAACCGGACATCTCGGATGTAATATTTGACAACATTCCAGGCGTGTCGGACCCTACGTCTCGGTGGTAACATTATATGCGTCTATAACGTTATATATCCTTATCTAAGGCAGCCTAACATCTCGGATGCAACATTTGACAACATTCCTAGCCTGTCGAACCCTACGTCTCGGTGGTAACATTACATGCGTCTATAACGGTATATTTCCTAATCTAAGGCAACCTAACATCTCGGATGCAACATTTGACAACATTCCTGGCCTGTCGAACCCTACTTCTCGGAGGGAACAGTATATATGTCTATAACGTCATATATCCTAACCTAAGGCAACCTAACATCTCGGATGTAACATTTGACAACATTCCAGGCATGTCGGTCCCTACGTCTCGGTGGTAACATTATATGCGTCTATAACGTTATATATCCTTATCTAAGGCAACCTAACATCTCGGATGCAATATTTGACAACATTCCTGGCCTGTCGAACCCTACTTCTCGGGGGGAACAGTATATACGTCTGTAACGTCATATATCCTAACCTAAGGCAACCTAGCATCTCGGATGGAACATTTGACAACATTCCAGGTGTGTCGGTCCCTACGTCTCGATGGGAAGGTTACATGCGTCTATAACGTTATATATCCTAACCTAAGGCAACCTAACATCTGGGATGTAACATTTGACAACATTCCAGGCAAGTCGGTCCGTACGTCTCGGTGATAACATTATATGCGTCTATAACGTTATATATCCTTATCTAAGGCAACCTAACATCTCGGATGCCATATTTGACAACATTCCTGGCCTGTCGAACCCTACTTCTCGGAGGGAACAGTATATACGTCTATAACGTTATATATCTTAACCGAAGGCAACCTGACATCTCGGATGTAATATTCTACATCACTCAAGGCGTGTCGGACCCTACTTCTCGGTGGGAACATTATATGAGTCTATAACGTTGTATATCCTAATCTAAGGCAACCTATTATCTCAGACGTAATATTGTACAATATTCCTCGCGTGTCGGTGCATACTTTTCGGTGGGAATATTATATGTGTCCATAACGGTCGATATCGTAATCTAAGGCAATCTATCATCTCGGATGCAATATTTGACAGCATTCCTGGAATGTCGAACCCTACATCTCGGAGGGAACAGTATATACGTCTGTAACGTCATATATCCTAACCTAAGACAACCTAACATCTCGGATGTAACATTTGACAACATTCCAGGCGTGTCGGTCCCTACGTATAGGTGGTAACATTACATGCGTCTATAATGTTATATATCCTAACCTAAGGCACCCTAACATCTCGGATGCAATATTTGACATCATTCCTGGCCTGTCGAACCCTACATCTCGGAGGGAACAGTATATACGCCTATAACGTTATATATCCTAACCTAAGGCAACCTAACGTCTCGGATGTAACATTTGACAACATTCCAGGCGTGTCGGTCCCTACGTCTCGGTGGTAACATTACATGCGTCTATAACGGTATATTTCCTAATCTAAGGCAACCTAACATCTCGGATGCAATATATGACAACATGCCTGGCCTGTCGAACCCTACTGCTCGGAGGGAACAGTATATACATCTATAACGGTATATATCCTAATCTAAGGCAACCTAACATCTCGGATGAAATATGTGACAACAATCCTGGCCTGTCGAGCCCTACATCTCGGAGGGAACAGTATATACGTCTGTAACGTCATATATCCTAACCTAAGACAACCTCACATCTCGGATGTAACATTTGACAACATTCCAGGCGTGTCGGTCCCTACGTCTCGGTGATAACATTACATGCGTCTATAACGTTATATATTCTTATCTGAGGCAGCCTAACATCTCGAATGCAACATTTGACAACATTCCTAGCCTGTCGAACCCTACGTCTCGGTGGTAACATTACATGCGTCTATAACGGTATATTTCCTAATCTAAGGCAACCTAACATCTCGGATGCAACATTAGACAACATTCCTGGCCTGTCGAACCCTACTTCTCGGAGGGAACAGTATATATGTCTATAACGTCATATATCCTAACCTAAGGCAACCTAACATCTCGGATGTAACATTTGACAACATTCCAGGCATGTCGGTCCCTACGTCTCGGTGGTAACATTATATGCGTCTATAACGTTATATATCCTTATCTAAGGCAACCTAACATCTCGGATGCAATATTTGACAACATTCCTGGCCTGTCGAACCCTACTTCTCGGAGGGAACAGTATATACGTCTATAACGTTATATATCCTAACCTAAGGCAACCTGACATCTCGTATATATTATTCTACAACATTCCAGGCGTGTCGGACCCTACTTCTCGGTGGGAACATTATATGCGTCTATAACGTTGTATATCCTAATCTAAGGCAACCTAACATCTCGGATGCAATATTTGACAACATTCCTGGCCTGTCGAACCCTACTTCTCGGGGGGAACAGTATATACGTCTGTAACGTCATATATCCTAACCTAAGGCAACCTAGCATCTCGGATATAACATTTGACAACATTCCCGGCGTATTGGAACCCTACGTCTCGGTGGTACCATTACGTGCGTCTATAACGTTATATATGCTAACCTAAGGCAACCTAACATCTCGGATGCAATATTTGACAACATTCCTGGCCTGTCGAACCCTACTTCTCGGAGGGAACAGCATATACGTCTATAACGTCATATATCCTAACCTAAGGCAACCTAACACCTCGGATGGAACATTTGACAACATTCCAGGTGTGTCGGTCCCTACGTCTCGATGGGAAGGTTACATGCGTCTATAACGTTATATATCCTAACCTAAGGCAACCTAACATCTGGGATGTAACATTTGACAACATTCCAGGCATGTCGGTCCGTACGTCTCGGTGGTAACATTATATGCGTCTATAGCGTTATATATCCTTATCTAAGGCAACCTAACATCTCGGATGCCATATTTGACAACATTCCTGGCCTGTCGAACCCTACTTCTCGGAGGGAACAGTATATACGTCTATAACGTTATATATCTTAACCGAAGGCAACCTGACATCTCGGATGTAATATTCTACATCACTCAAGGCGTGTCGGACCCTACTTCTCGGTGGGAACATTATATGAGTCTATAACGTTGTATATCCTAATCTAAGGCAACCTATTATCTCAGCCGTAATATTGTACAATATTCCTCGCGTGTCGGTGCATACTTTTCGGTGGGAATATTATATGTGTCCATAACGGTCGATATCGTAATCTAAGGCAATCTATCATCTCGGATGCAATATTTGACAACATTCCTGGAATGTCGAACCCTACATCTCGGAGGGAACAGTATATACGTCTGTAACGTCATATATCCTAACCTAAGACAACCTCACATCTCGGATGTAACATTTGACAACATTCCAGGCGTGTCGGTCCCTACGTCTCGGTGGTAACATTACATGCGTCTATAACGTTATATATTCTTATCTGAGGCAACCTAACATCTTGGATGCAATATTTGACAACATTCCTAGCCTGTCGAACCCTATGTCTCGGTGGTAACATTACATGCGTCTATAACGGTATATTTCCTAATCTAAGGCAACCTAACATCTCGGATGCAATATTTGACAACATTCCTGGCCTGTCGAACCCTACTTCTTGGAGGGAACAGTATATACGTCTATAACGTCATATATCCTATCCCAAGGCAACCTAACATCTCGGATGTAACATTTGACAACATTCCAGGCATGCCGGTACCTACGTCTCGGTGGTAACATTATATGCGTCTATAACGTTATATATCCTTATCTAATGCAACCTAACATCTCGGATGCAATATTTGACAACATTCCTGGCCTGTCGAACCCTACTTCTCGGAGGGAACAGTATATACGTCTATAACGTTATATATCCTAACCTAAGGCAACCTAACATCTCGGATGTAATATTCTACAATCTTCCAGGCGTGTCGGACTCTACTTCTCGGTGGTAACATTATGTGCGTCTATAACGTTGCATATCCTAATCTAAGCCAACCTAACATCTCGGATGCAATATTTGACAACATTCCTGGCCTGCCGAACCCTACATCTCGGAGGGAACAGTATATACGTCTATAGCGCTATATATATATCCTAATCTAAGGCAACCTAACATCTCGGATGCAATATTTGACTACATTCCTGGCCTGTCGAACCCTACTTCTCGGAGGGAACAGTATATACGTCTATAACGTTATATATCCTAACCGAAGGCAACCTGACATCTCGGATGTAATATTTGACAACATTCCAGGCGTGTCGGACCCTACGTCTCGGTGGTAACATTATATGCGTCTATAACGTTATATATCCTTATCTAAGGCAGACTAACATCTCGGATGCAACATTTGACAACATTCCTAGCCTGTCGAACCCTACGTCTCGGTGGTAACATTACATGCGTCTATAACGGTATATTTCCTAATCTAAGGCAACCTAACATCTCGGATGCAACATTTGACAACATTCCTGCCCTGTCGAACCCTACTTCTCGGAGGGAACAGTATATATGTCTATAACGTCATATATCCTAACCTAAGGCAACCTAACATCTCGGATGTAACATTTGACAACATTCCAGGCATGTCGGTCCCTACGTCTCGGTGGTAACATTATATGCGTCTATAACGTTATATATCCTTATCTAAGGCAACCTAACATCTCGGATGCAATATTTGACAACATTCCTGGCCTGTCGAACCCTACTTCTCGGGGGGAACAGTATATACGTCTGTAACGTCATATATCCTAACCTAAGGCAACCTAGCATCTCGGATATAACATTTGACAACATTCCCGGCGTGTTGGAACCCTACGTCTCGGTGGTACCATTACGTGCGTCTATAACGTTATATATGCTAACCTAAGGCAACCTAACATCTCGGATGCAATATTTGACAACATTCCTGGCCTGTCGAACCCTACTTCTCGGAGGGAACAGCATATACGTCTATAACGTCATATATCCTAACCTAAGGCAACCTAACACCTCGGATGGAACATTTGACAACATTCCAGGTGTGACGGTCCCTACGTCTCGATGGGAAGGTTACATGCGTCTATAACGTTATATATCCTAACCTAAGGCAACCTAACATCTGGGATGTAACATTTGACAACATTCCAGGCATGTCGGTCCGTACGTCTCGGTGATAACATTATATGCGTCTATAACGTTATATATCCTTATCTAAGGCAACCTAACATCTCGGATGCCATATTTGACAACATTCCTGGCCTGTCGAACCCTACTTCTCGGAGGGAACAGTATATACGTCTATAACGTTATATATCTTAACCGAAGGCAACCTGACATCTCGGATGTAATATTCTACATCACTCAAGGCGTGTCGGACCCTACTTCTCGGTGGGAACATTATATGAGTCTATAACGTTGTATATCCTAATCTAAGGCAACCTATTATCTCAGACGTAATATTGTACAATATTCCTCGCGTGTCGGTGCATACTTTTCGGTGGGAATATTATATGTGTCCATAACGGTCGATATCGTAATCTAAGGCAATCTATCATCTCGGATGCAATATTTGACAGCATTCCTGGAATGTCGAACCCTACATCTCGGAGGGAACAGTATATACGTCTGTAACGTCATATATCATAACCTAAGACAACCTAACATCTCGGATGTAACATTTGACAACATTCCAGGCGTGTCGGTCCCTACGTATAGGTGGTAACATTACATGCGTCTATAATGTTATATATCCTAACCTAAGGCACCCTAACATCTCGGATGCAATATTTGACATCATTCCTGGCCTGTCGAACCCTACATCTCGGAGGGAACAGTATATACGCCTATAACGTTATATATCCTAACCTAAGGCAACCTAACGTCTCGGATGTAACATTTGACAACATTCCAGGCGTGTCGGTCCCTACGTCTCGGTGGTAACATTACATGCGTCTATAACGGTATATTTCCTAATCTAAGGCAACCTAACATCTCGGATGCAATATATGACAACATTCCTGGCCTGTCGAACCCTACTTCTCGGAGGGAACAGTATATACGTCTATAACGTTATATATCCTAACCTAAGGCAACCTGACATCTCGTATATATTATTCTACAACATTCCAGGCGTGTCGGACCCTACTTCTCGGTGGGAACATTATATGCGTCTATAACGTTGTATATCCTAATCTAAGGCAACCTAACATCTCGGATGCAATATTTGACAACATTCCTGGCCTGTCGAACCCTACTTCTCGGGGGGAACAGTATATACGTCTGTAACGTCATATATCCTAACCTAAGGCAACCTAGCATCTCGGATATAACATTTGACAACATTCCCGGCGTATTGGAACCCTACGTCTCGGTGGTACCATTACGTGCGTCTATAACGTTATATATGCTAACCTAAGGCAACCTAACATCTCGGATGCAATATTTGACAACATTCCTGGCCTGTCGAACCCTACTTCTCGGAGGGAACAGCATATACGTCTATAACGTCATATATCCTAACCTAAGGCAACCTAACACCTCGGATGGAACATTTGACAACATTCCAGGTGTGTCGGTCCCTACGTCTCGATGGGAAGGTTACATGCGTCTATAACGTTATATATCCTAACCTAAGGCAACCTAACATCTGGGATGTAACATTTGACAACATTCCAGGCATGTCGGTCCGTACGTCTCGGTGGTAACATTATATGCGTCTATAGCGTTATATATCCTTATCTAAGGCAACCTAACATCTCGGATGCCATATTTGACAACATTCCTGGCCTGTCGAACCCTACTTCTCGGAGGGAACAGTATATACGTCTATAACGTTATATATCTTAACCGAAGGCAACCTGACATCTCGGATGTAATATTCTACATCACTCAAGGCGTGTCGGACCCTACTTCTCGGTGGGAACATTATATGAGTCTATAACGTTGTATATCCTAATCTAAGGCAACCTATTATCTCAGACGTAATATTGTACAATATTCCTCGCGTGTCGGTGCATACTTTTCGGTGGGAATATTATATGTGTCCATAACGGTCGATATCGTAATCTAAGGCAATCTATCATCTCGGATGCAATATTTGACAACATTCCTGGAATGTCGAACCCTACATCTCGGAGGGAACAGTATATACGTCTGTAACGTCATATATCCTAACCTAAGACAACCTCACATCTCGGATGTAACATTTGACAACATTCCAGGCGTGTCGGTCCCTACGTCTCGGTGGTAACATTACATGCGTCTATAACGTTATATATTCTTATCTGAGGCAACCTAACATCTTGGATGCAATATTTGACAACATTCCTAGCCTGTCGAACCCTATGTCTCGGTGGTAACATTACATGCGTCTATAACGGTATATTTCCTAATCTAAGGCAACCTAACATCTCGGATGCAATATTTGACAACATTCCTGGCCTGTCGAACCCTACTTCTTGGAGGGAACAGTATATACGTCTATAACGTCATATATCCTATCCCAAGGCAACCTAACATCTCGGATGTAACATTTGACAACATTCCAGGCATGTCGGTACCTACGTCTCGGTGGTAACATTATACGCGTCTATAACGTTATATATCCTTATCTAATGCAACCTAACATCTCGGATGCAATATTTGACAACATTCCTGGCCTGTCGAACCCTACTTCTCGGAGGGAACAGTATATACGTCTATAACGTTATATATCCTAACCTAAGGCAACCTAACATCTCGGATGTAATATTCTACAATCTTCCAGGCGTGTCGGACTCTACTTCTCGGTGGTAACATTATATGCGTCTATAACGTTGCATATCCTAATCTAAGGCAACCAAACATCTCGGATGCAATATTTGACAACATTCCTGGCCTGCCGAACCCTACATCTCGGAGGGAACAGTATATACGTCTATAGCGCTATATATATATCCTAATCTAAGGCAACCTAACATCTCGGATGCAATATTTGACTACATTCCTGGCCTGTCGAACCCTACTTCTCGGAGGGAACAGTATATACGTCTATAACGTTATATATCCTAACCGAAGGCAACCTGACATCTCGGATGTAATATTTGACAACATTCCAGGCGTGTCGGACCCTACGTCTCGGTGGTAACATTATATGCGTCTATAACGTTATATATCCTTATCTAAGGCAGACTAACATCTCGGATGCAACATTTGACAACATTCCTAGCCTGTCGAACCCTACGTCTCGGTGGTAACATTACATGCGTCTATAACGGTGTATTTCCTAATCTAAGGCAACCTAACATCTCGGATGCAACATTTGACAACATTCCTGGCCTGTCGAACCCTACTTCTCGGAGGGAACAGTATATATGTCTATAACGTCATATATCCTAACCTAAGGCAACCTAACATCTCGGATGTAACATTTGACAACATTCCAGGCATGTCGGTCCCTACGTCTCGGTGGTAACATTATATGCGTCTATAACGTTATATATCCTTATCTAAGGCAACCTAACATCTCGGATGCAATATTTGACAACATTCCTGGCCTGTCGAACCCTACTTCTCGGAGGGAACAGTATATACGTCTATAACGTTATATATCCTAACCTAAGGCAACCTGACATCTCGGATATATTATTCTACAACATTCCAGGCGTGTCGGACCCTACTTCTCGGTGGGAACATTATATGCGTCTATAACGTTGTATATCCTAATCTAAGGCAACCTAACATCTCGGATGCAATATTTGACAACATTCCTGGCCTGTCGAACCCTACATCTCGGAGGGAACAGTATATACGCCTATAACGTTATATATCCTAACCTAAGGCAACCTAACGTCTCGGATGTAACATTTGACAACATTCCAGGCGTGTCGGTCCCTACGTCTCGGTGGTAACATTACATGCGTCTATAACGGTATATTTCCTAATCTAAGGCAACCTAACATCTCGGATGCAATATATGACAACATTCCTGGCCTGTCGAACCCTACTTCTCGGAGGGAACAGTATATACGTCTATAACGTTATATATCCTAACCTAAGGCAACCTGACATCTCGTATATATTATTCTACAACATTCCAGGCGTGTCGGACCCTACTTCTCGGTGGGAACATTATATGCGTCTATAACGTTGTATATCCTAATCTAAGGCAACCTAACATCTCGGATGCAATATTTGACAACATTCCTGGCCTGTCGAACCCTACTTCTCGGGGGGAACAGTATATACGTCTGTAACGTCATATATCCTAACCTAAGGCAACCTAGCATCTCGGATATAACATTTGACAACATTCCCGGCGTATTGGAACCCTACGTCTCGGTGGTACCATTACGTGCGTCTATAACGTTATATATGCTAACCTAAGGCAACCTAACATCTCGGATGCAATATTTGACAACATTCCTGGCCTGTCGAACCCTACTTCTCGGAGGGAACAGCATATACGTCTATAACGTCATATATCCTAACCTAAGGCAACCTAACATCTCGGATGTAACATTTGACAACATTCCAGGCATGTCGGTACCTACGTCTCGGTGGTAACATTACATGCGTCTATAACGGTATATTTCCTAATCTAAGGCAACCTAACATCTCGGATGCAATATATGACAACATTCCTGGCCTGTCGAACCCTACTGCTCGGAGGGAACAGTATATACATCTATAACGGTATATATCCTAATCTAAGGCAACCTAACATCTCGGATGTAACATTTGACAACATTCCAGGCATGTCGGTCCCTACGTCTCGGTGGTAACATTATATGCGTCTATAACGTTATATATCCTTATCTAAGGCAACCTAACATCTCGGATGTAATATTTGACAACATTCCTGGCCTATCGAACCCTACTTCTCGGAGGGAACAGTATATACGTCTATAACGTTATATATCCTAACCTAAGGCAACCTGACATCTCGGATATATTATTCTACAACATTCCAGGCGTGTCGGACCCTACTTCTCGGTGGGAACATTATATGCGTCTATAACGTTGTATATCCTAATCTAAGGCAACCTAACATCTCGGATGCAATATTTGACAACATTCCTGGCCTGTCGAACCCTACTTCTCGGGGGGAACAGTATATACGTCTGTAACGTCATATATCCTAACCTAAGGCAACCTAGCATCTCGGATATAACATTTGACAACATTCCCGGCGTGTTGGAACCCTACGTCTCGGTGGTACCATTACGTGCGTCTATAACGTTATATATGCTAACCTAAGGCAACCTAACATCTCGGATGCAATATTTGACAACATTCCTGGCCTGTCGAACCCTACTTCTCGGAGGGAACAGTATATACGTCTATAACGTCATATATCCTAACCTAAGGCAACCTAACACCTCGGATGGAACATTTGACAACATTCCAGGTGTGTCGGTCCCTACGTCTCGATGGGAAAGTTACATGCGTCTATAACGTTATATATCCTAACCTAAGGCGACCTAACATCTGGGATGTAACATTTGACAACATTCCAGGCATGTCGGTCCGTACGTCTCGGTGGTAACATTATATGCGTCTATAACGTTATATATCCTTATCTAAGGCAACCTAACATCTCGGATGCCATATTTGACAACATTCCTGGCCTGTCGAACCCTACTTCTCGGAGGGAACAGTATATACGTCTATAACGTTATATATCTTAACCGAAGGCAACCTGACATCTCGGATGTAATATTCTACATCACTCAAGGCGTGTCGGACCCTACTTCTCGGTGGGAACATTATATGAGTCTATAACGTTGTATATCCTAATCTAAGGCAACCTATTATCTCAGACGTAATATTCTACAATATTCCTCGCGTGTCGGTGCATACCTTTCGGTGGGAATATTATATGCGTCCATAACGGTCGATATCGTAATCTAAGGCAATCTAACATCTCGGATGCAATATTTGACAACATTCCTTGCCTGTCGAACCCTACTTCTCGGAGGAAACAGTATGTACGTCTATAAGGTTATATATCCTAACCTAAGGCAACCTAACATCTCGGATGCAATATTTGACAACATTCCTGGCCTGTCGAACCCTACTTCTCGGAGGGAACAGTATATACGTCTATAACGTTATATATCCTAACCTAAGGCAACCTGACATCTCGGATATATTATTCTACAACCTTCCAGGCGTGTCGGACCCTACTTCTCGGTGGTAACATTACATGCGTCTATAACGTTGCATATCCTAATCTAAGGCAACCTAACATCTCGGATGCAATATTTGACAACATTCCTGGCCTGTCGAACCCTACTTCTCGGAGGGAACAGTATATACGTCTATAACGTCATATATCCTAACCTAAGGCAACCTAACATCTCGGATGTAACATTTGACAACATTCCAGGCTTGTCGGTCCCTACGTCTGGGTGGTAACATTATATGCGTCTATAACGTTATATATCCTTATCTAATGCAACCTAACATCTCGGATGCAATATTTGACAACATTCCTGGCCTGTCGAACCCTACTTCTCGGAGGGAACAGTATATACGTCTATAACGGTATATTTTCTAATCTAAGGCAACCTAACCTCTCGGATGCAATATTTGACAACATTCCTTGCCTGTCGAACCCTACTTCTCGGAGGGAACAGTATGTACGTCTATTACTTTATATATCCTAACCTAATGCAACCTAACATCTCGGATGTAATATTCTACAACCTTCCAGGCGTGTCGGACCCTACTTCTCGGTGGTAACATTATATGCGTCTATAACGTTGCATATCCTAATCTAAGGCAACCTAACATCTCGGATGCAATATTTGACTACATTCCTGGCCTGTCGAACCCTACTTCTCGGAGGGAACAGTATATACGTCTATAACGTTATATATCCTAACCGAAGGCAACCTGACATCTCGGATGTAATATTTGACAACATTCCAGGCGTGTCGGACCCTACGTCTCGGTGGTAACATTATATGCGTCTATAACGTTATATATCCTTATCTAAGGCAGCCTAACATCTCGGATGCAATATTTGACAACATTCCTGGCCTGTCGAACCCTACTTCTCGGAGGGAACACTATATACGTCTATAACGTTATATATCCTAACCTAAGGCAACCTGACATCTCGGATATATTATTTTACAACATTCCAGGCGTGTTGCACCCTACTTCTCGGTGGGAACATTATATGCGTCTATAACGTTGTATATCCTAATCTAAGGCAACCTAATATCTCGGATGCAATATTTGACAACATTCCTGGCCTGTCGAACCCTACTTCTCGGGGGGAAAAGTATATACGTCTGTAACGTCATATATCCTAACCTAAGGCAACCTAGCATCTCGGATATAACATTTGACAACATTCCCGGCGTGTTGGAACCCTACGTCTCGGTGGTACCATTACGTGCGTCTATAACGTTATATATGCTAACCTAAGGCAACCTAACATCTCGGATGCAATATTTGACAACATTCCTGGCCTGTCGAACCCTACTACTCGGAGGGAACAGCATATACGTCTATAACGTCATATATCCTAACCTAAGGCAACCTAACACCTCGGATGGAACATTTGACAACATTCCAGGTGTGTCGGTCCCTACGTCTCGGTGGGAAGGTTACATGCGTCTATAACGTTATATATCCTAACCTAAGGCAACCTAACATCTCGGATGTAACATTTGACAACATTCCAGGCATGTCGGTCCGTACGTCTCGGTGGTAACATTATATGCGTCTATAACGTTATATATCCTTATCTAAGGCAACCTAACATCTCGGATGCAATATTTGACAACATTCCTAGCCTGTCGAACCCTACGTCTCGGTGGTAACATTACATGCGTCTATAACGGTATATTTCCTAATCTAAGGCAACCTAACATCTCGGATGCAATATTTGACAACATTCCAGGCGTGTCGGTCCCTACGTCTCGGTGGTAACATTACATGCGTCTATAACGTTATATATCCTAACCTAAGGCCAACTAACATCTCGTATGTAATATTTGACAACATTCCTGGCGTGTCGAACCCTACTTCTCGGTGGGAACAGTATATACGTCTATAACGTTATATACCCTAACCTAAGGCAACCTAACATCTCGGATATAACGTTTGACAACATTCCAGGCGTGTTGGAACCCTACGTCTCGCTGGTAACATTACGTGCGTCTATAACGTTATATATGCTAACCTAAGGCAACCTAATATCTCGGATGCAATATTTGACAACATTCCTGGCCTGTCGAACCCTACTTCTCGGAGGTAACAGCATATACGTCTATAACGTCATAAATCCTAACCTAAGGCAACCTAACATCTCGGATGTAGCATTTGACAACATTCCAGGCGTGTGGGTCCCTACGTCTCGGTGGTAACGTTACATGCGTCTATAACGTTATATATCCTAACCTAAGGCAACCTAACATCTCGGATGCAATATTTGACAACATTCCTGGCCTGTCGAACAATACTTCTCGGAGGGAACAGTATATACGTCTATAACGTTATATATCCTAACCTAAGGCAACCTAGCATCTCGGATGTAACATTTGACAACATTCCAGGCATGTCGGTCCCTACGTCTCGGTGGTAACATTATATGCGTCTATAACGTTATATATCCTTATCTAAGGCAACCTAACATCTCGGATGCAATATTTGACAACATTCCTAGCCTGTCGAACCCTACGTCTCGGTGGTAACATTACATGCGTCTATAACGGTATATTTCCTAATCTAAGGCAACCTAACATCTCGGATGCAATATTTGACAACATTCCTGGCGTGTCGAACCCTACTTCTCGGAGGAAACAGTATATACGTCTATAACGTCATATATCCTAACCTAAGGCAACCTAACATCTCGGATGTAACATTTGACAACATTCCAGGCATGTCGGTCCCTACGTCTCGGTGGTAACATTATATGCGTCTATAACGTTATATATCCTTATCTAAGGCAACCTAACATCTCGGATGCAATATTTGACAACATTCCTGGCCTGTCGAACCCTACTTCTCGGAGGGAACAGTATATACGTCTATAACGTTATATATCCTAACGTAAGGTAACCTGACATCTCGGATATATTATTCTACAACATTCCAGGCGTGTCGGACCCTACTTCTCGGTGGGAACATTATATGCGTCTATAACGTTGTATATCCTAATCTAAGGCAACCTAACATCTCGGATGCAATATTTGACAACATTCCTGGCCTGTCGAACCCTACATCTCGGAGGGAAGGGTATATACGTCTGTAACGTCATATATCCTAACCTAAGACAATCTAACATCTCGGATGTAACATTTGACAACATTCCAGGCGTGTCGGAACCTACGTCTCCGTGGTAACATTACATGCGTCTATAACGTTATATATCCTAACCTAAGGCAACCTAACGTCTCGGATGCAATATTTGACAACATTCCTGGCCTGTCGAACCCTACTTCTCAGAGGGAACAGCATATACCTCTACAACGTCATATATCCTAGCCTAAGGCAACCTAACATCTCGGATGTAACATTTGACAACATTCCAGGCGTGTCGGTCCCTACGTCTCGGTGGTAACGTTACATGCGTCTATAACGTTATATATCCTAGCCTAAGGCAACCTAACATCTCGGATGCAATATTTGACAACATTCCTGGCCTGTCGAACAATACTTCTCGGAGGGAACAGTATATACGTCTATAACGTTATATATCCTAACCTAAGACAACCTAGCATCTCGGATGTAACATTTGACAACATTCCAGGCATGTCGGTCCCTACGTCTCGGTGGTAACATTATATGCGTCTATAACGTTATATATCCTTATCTAAGGCAACCTAACATCTCGGATGCAATATTTGGCAACATTCCTAGCCTGTCGAACCCTACGTCTCGGTGGTAACATTACATGCGTCTATAACGGTATATTTCCTAATCTAAGGCAACCTAACATCTCGGATGCAATATTTGACAACATTCCAGGCGTGTCGGTCCCTACGTCTCGGTGGTAACATTACATGCGTCTATAACGTTATATATCCTAACCTAAGGCCAACTAACATCTCGTATGTAATATTTGACAACATTCCTGGCGTGTCGAACCCTACTTCTCGGTGGGAACAGTATATACGTCTA
Organism: Xylocopa violacea; assembly: GCA_963969225.1. Lineage (NCBI taxonomy): Eukaryota > Metazoa > Arthropoda > Insecta > Hymenoptera > Apidae > Xylocopa > Xylocopa violacea. The sequence continues at coordinate 4,216,915 of CAXAJV010000014.1, read as the reverse complement.
TAACGTTATATATCCTAACCTAAGGCAACCTAACATCTCGGATATAACGTTTGACAACATTCCAGGCGTGTTGGAACCCTACGTCTCGCTGGTAACATTACGTGCGTCTATAACGGTATATTTCCTAATCTAAGGCAACCTAACATCTCGGATGCAATATTTGACAACATTCCTAGCGTGTCGAAACCTACTTCTCGGAGGAAACAGTATATACGTCTATAACGTCATAAATCCTAACCTAAGGCAACCTAACATCTCGGATGTAGCATTTGACAACATTCCAGGCGTGTGGGTCCCTACGTTTCGGTGGTAACGTTACATGCGTCTGTAACGTTATATATCCTAACCTAAGGCAACCTAACATCTCGGATGCAATATTTGACAACATTCCTGGCCTGTCGAACAATACTTCTCGGAGGGAACAGTATATACGTCTATAACGTTATATATCCTAACCTAAGGCAACCTAGCATCTCGGATGTAACATTTTACAACATTCCAGGCATGTCGGTCCCTACGTCTCGGTGGTAACATTATATGCGTCTATAACGTTATATATCCTTATCTAAGGCAACCTAACATCTCGGATGCAATATTTGACAACATTCCTAGCCTGTCGAACCCTACGTCTGGGTGGTAACATTACATGCGTCTATAACGGTATATTTCCTAATCTAAGGCAACCTAACATCTCGGATGCAATATTTGACAACATTCCTGGCGTGTCGAACCCTACTTCTCGGAGGGAACAGTATATACGTCTATAACGTCATATATCCTAACCTAAGGCAACCTAACATCTCGGATGTAACATTTGACAACATTCCAGGCATGTCGGTCCCTACGTCTCGGTGGTAACATTATATGCGTCTATAACGTTATATATCCTTATCTAAGGCAACCTAACATCTCGGATGCAATATTTGACAACATTCCTGGCCTGTCGAACCCTACTTCTCGGAGGGAACAGTATATACGTCTATAACGTTATATATCCTAACCTAAGGTAACCTGACATCTCGGATATATTATTCTACAACATTCCAGGCGTGTCGGACCCTACTTCTCGGTGGGAACATTATATGCGTCTATAACGTTGTATATCCTAATCTAAGGCAACCTAACATCTCGGATGCAATATTTGACAACATTCCTGGCCTGTCGAACCCTACATCTCGGAGGGAAGAGTATATACGTCTGTAACGTCATATATCCTAACCTAAGACAACCTAACATCTCGGATGTAACATTTGACAACATTCCAGGCGTGTCGGGCCCTACGTCTCCGTGGTAACATTACATGCGTCTATAACGTTATATATCCTAACCTAAGGCAACCTAACGTCTCGGATGCAATATTTGACAACATTCCTGGCCTGTCGAACACTACTTCTCGGTGGGAACAGTATATACGTCTATAACGTTATATACCCTAACCTAAGGCAACCTAACATCTCGGATATAACGTTTGACAACATTCCAGGCGTGTTGGAACCCTACGTCTCGCTGGTAACATTACGTGCGTCTATAACGTTATATATGCTAACCTAAGGCAACCTAATATCTCGGATACAATATTTGACAACATTCCTGGCCTGTCGAACCCTACTTCTCGGAGGGAACAGCATATACGTCTATAACGTCATAAATCTTAACCTAAGGCAACCTAACATCTCGGATGTAGCATTTGACAACATTCCAGGCGTGTGGCTCCCTACGTCTCGGTGGTAACGTTACATGCGTCTATAACGTTATATATCCTAACCTAAGGCAACCTAACATCTCGGATGCAATATTTGACAACATTCCTGGCCTGTCGAACAATACTTCTCGGAGGGAACAGTATATACATCTATAACGTTATATATCCTAACCTAAGGCAACCTAGCATCTCGGATGTAACATTTGACAACATTCCAGGCATGTCGGTCCCTACGTCTCGGTGGTAACATTACATGCGTCTATAACGGTATATTTCCTAATCTAAGGCAACCTAACATCTCGGATGCAATATTTGACAACATTCCTGGCGTGTCGAACCCTACGTCTCGGAGGGAACAGTATATACGTCTATAACATCATATATCCTAACCTAAGGCAACCTAACATCTCGGATGTAACATTTGACAACATTCCAGGCATGTCGGTCCCTACGTCTCGGTGGTAACATTATATGCGTCTATAACGTTATATATCCATATCTAAGGCAACCTAACATCTCGGATGCAATATTTGACAACATTCCTGGCCTGTCGAACCCTACTTCTCGGAGGGAACAGTATATACGTCTATAACGTTATATATCCTAACCTAAGGCAACCTAGCATCTCGGATGTAACATTTGACAACATTCCAGGCGTGTCGGGCCCTACGTCTCCGTGGTAACATTACATGCGTCTATAACGTTATATATCCTAACCTAAGGCAACCTAACGTCTCGGATGCAATATTTGACAACATTCCTGGCCTGTCGAACCCTACTTCTCGGAGGGAACAGCATATACCTCTACAACGTCATATATCCTAGCCTAAGGCAACCTAACATCTCGGATGTAACATTTGACAACATTCCAGGCGTGTCGGTCCCTACGTCTCGGTGGTAACGTTACATGCGTCTATAACGGTATATATCCTAATCTTAGGCAACATGACATCTCGGATGTAACATTTTACCACATTCCAGGCGTGTCGGTCCCTACGTCTCGGTGGTAACATTACATGCGTCTATAACGTTATATATCCTAACCTAAGGCCAACTAACATCTGGTATGTAACATTTGACAACATTCCAGGCGTGTCGGGCCCTACGTCTCCGTGGTAACATTACATGCGTCTATAACGTTATATATCCTAACCTAAGGCAACCTAACGTCTCGGATGCAATATTTGACAACATTCCTGGCCTGTCGAACCCTACTTCTCGGTGGGAACAGTATATACGTATATAACGTTATATACCCTAACCTAAGGCAACCTAACATCTCGGATATAACGTTTGACAACATTCCAGGCGTGTTGGAACCCTACGTCTCGCTGGTAACATTACGTGCGTCTATAACGTTATATATGCTAACCTAAGGCAACCTAATATCTCGGATGCAATATTTGACAACATTCCTGGCCTGTCGAACCCTACTTCTCGGAGGGAACAGCATATACGTCTATAACGTCATAAATCCTAACCTAAGGCAACCTAACATCTCGGATGTAGCATTTGACAACATTCCAGGCGTGTGGGTCCCTACGTCTCGGTGGTAACGTTACTTGCGTCTATAACGTTATATATCCTAACCTAAGGCAACCTAACATCTCGGATGCAATATTTGACAACATTCCTGGCCTGTCGAACAATACTTCTCGGAGGGAACAGTATATACGTCTATAACGTTATATATCCTAACCTAAGGCAAACTAGCATCTCGGATGTAACATTTGACAACATTCCAGGCATGTCGGTCCCTACGTCTCGGTGGTAACATTATATGCGTCTATAACGTTATATATCCTTATCTAAGGCAACCTAACATCTCGGATGCAATATTTGACAGCATTCCTAGCCTGTCGAACCCTACGTCTCGGTGGTAACATTACATGCGTCTATAACGGTATATTTCCTAATCTAAGGCAACCTAACATCTCGAATGCAATATTTGACAACATTCCTGGCGTGTCGAACCCTACTTCTCGGAGGGAACAGTATATACGTCTATAACATCATATATCCTAACCTAAGGCAACCTAACATCTCGGATGTAACATTTGACAACATTCCAGGCATGTCGGTCCCTACGTCTCGGTGGTAACATTATATGCGTCTATAACGTTATATATCCTTATCTAAGGCAACCTAACATCTCGGATGGAATATTTGACAACATTCCTGGCCTGTCGAACCCTACTTCTCGGAGGGAACAGTATATACGTCTATAACGTTATATATCCTAACCTTAGGTAACCTGACATCTCGGATATATTATTCTACAACATTCCAGGCGTGTCGGACCCTACTTCTCGGTGGGAACATTATATGCGTCTATAACGTTGTATATCCTAATCTAAGGCAACCTAACATCTCGATTGCAATATTTGACAACATTCCTGGCCTGTCGAACCCTACATCTCGGAGGGAATGGTATATACGTCTGTAACGTCATATATCCTAACCTAAGACAACCTAACATCTCGGATGTAACATTTGACAACATTCCAGGCGTGTCGGAACCTACGTCTCGGTGGTAACATTATATGCGTCTATAACGTTATATATCCTTATCTAAGGCAACCTAACATCTCGGATGCAATATTTGACAGCATTCCTAGCCTGTCGAACCCTACGTCTCGGTGGTAACATTACATGCGTCTATAACGGTATATTTCCTAATCTAAGGCAACCTAACATCTCGGATGCAATATTTGACAACATTCCAGGCGTGTCGGTCCCTACGTCTCGGTGGTAACGTTACATGCGTCTATAACGTTATATATCCTAGCCTAAGGCAACCTAACATCTCGGATGCAATATTTGACAACATTCCTGGCCTGTCGAACAATACTTCTCGGAGGGAACAGTATATACGTCTATAACGTTATATATCCTAACCTAAGACAACCTAGCATCTCGGATGTAACATTTGACAACATTCCAGGCATGTCGGTCCCTACGTCTCGGTGGTAACATTATATGCGTCTATAACGTTATATATCCTTATCTAAGGCAACCTAACATCTCGGATGCAATATTTGGCAACATTCCTAGCCTGTCGAACCCTACGTCTCGGTGGTAACATTACATGCGTCTATAACGGTATATTTCCTAATCTAAGGCAACCTAACATCTCGGATGCAATATTTGACAACATTCCAGGCGTGTCGGTCCCTACGTCTCGGTGGTAACATTACATGCGTCTATAACGTTATATATCCTAACCTAAGGCCAACTAACATCTCGTATGTAATATTTGACAACATTCCTGGCGTGTCGAACCCTACTTCTCGGTGGGAACAGTATATACGTCTATAACGTTATATATCCTAACCTAAGGCAACCTAACATCTCGGATATAACGTTTGACAACATTCCAGGCGTGTTGGAACCCTACGTCTCGCTGGTAACATTACGTGCGTCTATGACGTTATATATGCTAACCTACGGCAACCTAATATCTCGGATGCAATATTTGACAACATTCCTGGCCTGTCGAACCCTACTTCTCGAAGGGAACAGCATATACGTCTATAACGTCATAAATCCTAACCTAAGGCAACCTAACATCTCGGATGTAGCATTTGACAACATTCCAGGCGTGTGGGTCCCTACGTTTCGGTGGTAACGTTACATGCGTCTGTAACGTTATATATCCTAACCTAAGGCAACCTAACATCTCGGATGCAATATTTGACAACATTCCTGGCCTGTCGAACAATACTTCTCGGAGGGAACAGTATATACGTCTATAACGTTATATATCCTAACCTAAGGCAACCTAGCATCTCGGATGTAACATTTTACAACATTCCAGGCATGTCGGTCCCTACGTCTCGGTGGTAACATTATATGCGTCTATAACGTTATATATCCTTATCTAAGGCAACCTAACATCTCGGATGCAATATTTGACAACATTCCTAGCCTGTCGAACCCTACGTCTGGGTGGTAACATTACATGCGTCTATAACGGTATATTTCCTAATCTAAGGCAACCTAACATCTCGGATGCAATATTTGACAACATTCCTGGCGTGTCGAACCCTACTTCTCGGAGGGAACAGTATATACGTCTATAACGTCATATATCCTAACCTAAGGCAACCTAACATCTCGGATGTAACATTTGACAACATTCCAGGCATGTCGGTCCCTACGTCTCGGAGGGAACAGTATATACGTCTATAACATCATATATCCTAACCTAAGGCAACCTAACATCTCGGATGTAACATTTGACAACATTCCAGGCATGTCGGTTCCTACGTCTCGGTGGTAACATTATATGCGTCTATAACGTTATATATCCTTATCTAAGGCAACCTAACATCTCGGATGCAATATTTGACAACATTCCTGGCCTGTCGAACCCTACTTCTCGGAGGGAACAGTATATACGTCTATAACGTTATATATCCTAACCTAAGGCAACCTAGCATCTCGGATGTAACATTTGACAACATTCCAGGCGTGTCGGGCCCTACGTCTCCGTGGTAACATTACATGCGTCTATAACGTTATATATGCTAACCTAAGGCAACCTAACGTCTCGGATGCAATATTTGACAACATTCCTGGCCTGTCGAACCCTACTTCTCGGAGGGAACAGCATATACCTCTACAACGTCATATATCCTAGCCTAAGGCAACCTAACATCTCGGATGTAACATTTGACAACATTCCAGGCGTGTCGGTCCCTACGTCTCGGTGGTAACGTTACATGCGTCTATAACGGTATATATCCTAATCTTAGGCAACATGACATCTCGGATGTAACATTTTACCACATTCCAGGCGTGTCGGTCCCTACGTCTCGGTGGTAACATTACATGCGTCTATAACGTTATATATCCTAACCTAAGGCCAACTAACATCTGGTATGTAACATTTGACAACATTCCAGGCGTGTCGGGCCCTACGTCTCCGTGGTAACATTACATGCGTCTATAACGTTATATATCCTAACCTAAGGCAACCTAACGTCTCGGATGCAATATTTGACAACATTCCTGGCCTGTCGAACCCTACTTCTCGGTGGGAACAGTATATACGTATATAACGTTATATACCCTAACCTAAGGCAACCTAACATCTCGGATATAACGTTTGACAACATTCCAGGCGTGTTGGAACCCTACGTCTCGCTGGTAACATTACGTGCGTCTATAACGTTATATATGCTAACCTAAGGCAACCTAATATCTCGGATGCAATATTTGACAACATTCCTGGCCTGTCGAACCCTACTTCTCGGAGGGAACAGCATATACGTCTATAACGTCATAAATCCTAACCTAAGGCAACCTAACATCTCGGATGTAGCATTTGACAACATTCCAGGCGTGTGGGTCCCTACGACTCGGTGGTAACGTTACTTGCGTCTATAACGTTATATATCCTAACCTAAGGCAACCTAACATCTCGGATGCAATATTTGACAACATTCCTGGCCTGTCGAACAATACTTCTCGGAGGGAACAGTATATACGTCTATAACGTTATATATCCTAACCTAAGGCAAACTAGCATCTCGGATGTAACATTTGACAACATTCCAGGCATGTCGGTCCCTACGTCTCGGTGGTAACATTATATGCGTCTATAACGTTATATATCCTTATCTAAGGCAACCTAACATCTCGGATGCAATATTTGACAGCATTCCTAGCCTGTCGAACCCTACGTCTCGGTGGTAACATTACATGCGTCTATAACGGTATATTTCCTAATCTAAGGCAACCTAACATCTCGAATGCAATATTTGACAACATTCCTGGCGTGTCGAACCCTACTTCTCGGAGGGAACAGTATATACGTCTATAACATCATATATCCTAACCTAAGGCAACCTAACATCTCGGATGTAACATTTGACAACATTCCAGGCATGTCGGTCCCTACGTCTCGGTGGTAACATTATATGCGTCTATAACGTTATATATCCTTATCTAAGGCAACCTAACATCTCGGATGGAATATTTGACAACATTCCTGGCCTGTCGAACCCTACTTCTCGGAGGGAACAGTATATACGTCTATAACGTTATATATCCTAACCTTAGGTAACCTGACATCTCGGATATATTATTCTACAACATTCCAGGCGTGTCGGACCCTACTTCTCGGTGGGAATATTATATGCGTCTATAACGTTGTATATCCTAATCTAAGGCAACCTAACATCTCGATTGCAATATTTGACAACATTCCTGGCCTGTCGAACCCTACATCTCGGAGGGAATGGTATATACGTCTGTAACGTCATATATCCTAACCTAAGACAACCTAACATCTCGGATGTAACATTTGACAACATTCCAGGCGTGTCGGAACCTACGTCTCGGTGGTAACATTATATGCGTCTATAACGTTATATATCCTTATCTAAGGCAACCTAACATCTCGGATGCAATATTTGACAGCATTCCTAGCCTGTCGAACCCTACGTCTCGGTGGTAACATTACATGCGTCTATAACGGTATATTTCCTAATCTAAGGCAACCTAACATCTCGGATGCAATATTTGACAACATTCCTGGCGTGTCGAACCCTACTTCTCGGAGGGAACAGTATATACGTCTATAACATCATATATCCTAACCTAAGGCAACCTAACATCTCGGATGTAACATTTGACAACATTCCAGGCATGTCGGTCCCTACGTCTCGGTGGTAACATTATATGCGTCTATAACGTTATATATCCTTATCTAAGGCAACCTAACATCTCGGATGCAATATTTGACAACATTCCTGGCCTGTCGAACCCTACTTCTCGGAGGGAACAGTATATACGTCTATAACGTTATATATCCTAACCTTAGGTAACCTGACATCTCGGATATATTATTCTACAACATTCCAGGCGTGTCGGACCCTACTTCTCGGTGGGAACATTATATGCGTCTATAACGTTGTATATCCTAATCTAAGGCAACCTAACATCTCGATTGCAATATTTGACAACATTCCTGGCCTGTCGAACCCTACATCTCGGAGGGAAGGGTATATACGTCTGTAACGTCATATATCCTAACCTAAGACAACCTAACATCTCGGATGTAACATTTGACAACATTCCAGGCGTGTCGGAACCTACGTCTCCGTGGTAACATTACATGCGTCTATAACGTTATATATCCTAACCTAAGGCAACCTAACGTCTCGGATGCAATATTTGACAACATTCCTGGCCTGTCGAACAATACTTCTCGGAGGGAACAGTACATACGTCTATAACGTTATATATCCTAACCTAAGGCAACCTAGCATCTCGGATGTAACATTTTACAACATTCCAGGCATGTCGGTCCCTACGTCTCGGTGGTAACATTACATGCGTCTATAACGTTATATATCCTAACCTAAGGCCAACTAACATCTGGTATGTAATATTTGACAACATTCCTGGCGTGTCGAACCCTACTTCTCGGTGGGAACAGTATATACGTCTATAACGTTATATATCCTAACCTAAGGCCAACTAACATCTCGTATGTAATATTTGACTACATTCCTGGCGTGTCGAACCCTACTTCTCGGTGGGAACAGTATATACGTCTATAACGTTATATACCCTAACCTAAGGCAACCTAACATCTCGGATATAACGTTTGACAACATTCCAGGCGTGTTGGAACCCTACGTCTCGCTGGTAACATTACGTGCGTCTATAACGTTATATATGCTAACCTAAGGCAACCTAATATCTCGGATGCAATATTTGACAATATTCCTGGCCTGTCGAACCCTACTTCTCGGAGGGAACAGTATATACGTCTATAACGTCATATATCCTAACCTAAGACAACCTAACATCTCGGATGTAACATTTGACAACATTCCAGGCGTGTCGGGCCCTACGTCTCCGTGGTAACATTACATGCGTCTATAACGTTATATATCCTAACCTAAGGCAACCTAACGTCTCGGATGCAATATTTGACAACATTCCTGGCCTGTCGAACCCTACTTCTCGGTGGGAACAGTATATACGTATATAACGTTATATACCCTAACCTAAGGCAACCTAACATCTCGGATATAACGTTTGACAACATTCCAGGCGTGTTGGAACCCTACGTCTCGCTGGTAACATTACGTGCGTCTATAACGTTATATATGCTAACCTAAGGCAACCTAATATCTCGGATGCAATATTTGACAACATTCCTGGAATGTCGAACCCTACATCTCGGAGGGAACAGTATATACGTCTGTAACGTCATATATCCTAACCTAACACAACCTAACATCTCGGATGTAGCATTTGACAACATTCCAGGCGTGTGGGTCCCTACGTCTAGGTGGTAACATTACATGCGTCTATAAGGTTATATATCCTAACCTAAGGCACCCTAACATCTCGGATGCAATATTTGACATCATTCCTGGCCTGTCGAACCCTACTTCTCGGAGGGCACAGCATATACATCTATAACGTCATATATCCTAGCCTAAGGCAACCTAACATCTCGGATGTAATATTCTACATCATTCAAGGCGTGTCGGACCCTACTTCTCGGTGGTAACATTATATGCGTCTATAACGTTGCATATCATAATCTAAGGCAACCTAACATCTCGGATGCAATATTTGACAACATTCCTGGCCTGTCGAACCCTACATCTCGGAGGGAACAGTATATACGTCTATAGCGGTATATATCCTAATCTAAGGCAACCTAACATCTCGGATGCAATATTTGACAACATTCCTGGCCTGTCGAACCCTACTTCTCGGAGGGAACAGTATATACGTCTATAACGTTATATATCCTAACCGAAGGCAACCTGACATCTCGGATGTAATATTCTAGATCATTCAAGGCGTGTCGGACCCTACTTCTCGGTGGGAACATTATATGAGTCTATAACGTTGTATATCCTAATCTAAGGCAACCTATTATCTCAGACGTAATATTGTACAATATTCCTCTCGTGTCGGTGCATACTTTTCGGTGGGAATATTATATGCGTCCATAACGGTCGATATCGTAATCTAAGGCAATCTAACATCTCGGATGCAATATTTGACAACATTCCTTGCCTGTCGAACCCTACTTCTCGGAGGGAACAGAATGTACGTCTATAACTTTATATATCCTAACCTAAGGCAACCTAACATCTCGGATGTAATATTCTACAACCTTCCAGGCGTGTCGGACCCTACTTCTCGGTGGTAACATTATATGCGTCTATAACGTTGCATATCCTAATCTAAGGCAACCTAACATCTCGGATGCAATATTTGACAACATTCCTGGCCTGTCGAACCCTACTGCTCAGAGGGAACTGTATATACGTCTATAACGGTATATATCCTAATCAAAGGCAACCTAACATCTCGGATGAAATATGTGACAACATTCCTGGCCTGTCGAACCCTACATCTCGGAGGGAACAGTATATACGCCTATAACGTTATATATCCTAACCTAAGGCAACCTAACGCTCGGATGTAACATTTGACAACATTCCAGGCGTGTCGGTCCCTACGTCTCGGTGGTAACATTACATGCGTCTATAACGGTATATTTCCTAATCTAAGGCAACCTAACATCTCGGATGCAATATATGACAACATTCCTGGCCTGTCGAACCCTACTGCTCGGAGGGAACAGTATATACATCTATAACGGTATATATCCTAATCTAAGGCAACCTAACATCTCGGATGAAATATGTGACAACATTCCTGGCCTGTCGAGCCCTACATCTCGGAGGGAACAGTATATACGTCTGTAACGTCATATATCCTAACCTAAGGCAACCTAACATCTCGGATGTAATATTCTACAATCTTCCGGGCGTGTCGGACTCTACTTCTCGGTGGTAACATTATATGCGTCTATAACGTTGCATATCGTAATCTAAGGCAACCTAACATCTCGGATGCAATATTTGACAACATTCCTGGCCTGTCGAACCCTACATCTCGGAGGGAACAGTATATACGTCTATAGCGCTATATATATATCCTAATCTAAGGCAACCTAACATCTCGGATGCAATATTTGACTACATTCCTGGCCTATCGAACCCTACTTCTCGGAGGGAACAGTATATACGTCTATAACGTTATATATCCTAACCGAAGGCAACCGGACATCTCGGATGTAATATTTGACAACATTCCAGGCGTGTCGGACCCTACGTCTCGGTGGTAACATTATATGCGTCTATAACGTTATATATCCTTATCTAAGGCAGCCTAACATCTCGGATGCAACATTTGACAACATTCCTAGCCTGTCGAACCCTACGTCTCGGTGGTAACATTACATGCGTCTATAACGGTATATTTCCTAATCTAAGGCAACCTAACATCTCGGATGCAACATTTGACAACATTCCTGGCCTGTCGAACCCTACTTCTCGGAGGGAACAGTATATATGTCTATAACGTCATATATCCTAACCTAAGGCAACCTAACATCTCGGATGTAACATTTGACAACATTCCAGGCATGTCGGTCCCTACGTCTCGGTGGTAACATTATATGCGTCTATAACGTTATATATCCTTATCTAAGGCAACCTAACATCTCGGATGCAATATTTGACAACATTCCTGGCCTGTCGAACCCTACTTCTCGGAGGGAACAGTATATACGTCTATAACGTTATATATCCTAACCTAAGGCAACCTGACATCTCGGATATATTATTCTACAACATTCCAGGCGTGTCGGACCCTACTTCTCGGTGGGAACATTATATGCGTCTATAACGTTGTATTTCCTAATCTAAGGCAACCTAACATCTCGGATGCAATATTTGACAACATTCCTGGCCTGTCGAACCCTACTTCTCGGGGGGAACAGTATATACGTCTGTAACGTCATATATCCTAACCTAAGGCAACCTAGCATCTCGGATATAACATTTGACAACATTCCCGGCGTGTTGGAACCCTACGTCTCGGTGGTACCATTACGTGCGTCTATAACGTTATATATGCTAACCTAAGGCAACCTAACATCTCGGATGCAATATTTGACAACATTCCTGGCCTGTCGAACCCTACTTCTCGGAGGGAACAGCATATACGTCTATAACGTCATATATCCTAACCTAAGGCAACCTAACACCTCGGATGGAACATTTGACAACATTCCAGGTGTGTCGGTCCCTACGTCTCGATGGGAAGGTTACATGCGTCTATAACGTTATATATCCTAACCTAAGGCAACCTAACATCTGGGATGTAACATTTGACAACATTCCAGGCATGTCGGTCCGTACGTCTCGGTGATAACATTATATGCGTCTATAACGTTGTATATCCTTATCTAAGGCAACCTAACATCTCGGATGCAATATTTGACAACATTCGTGGCCTGTCGAACCCTACTTCTCGGAGGGAACAGTATATACGTCTATAACGTTGTATATCCTAGCCTAAGGCAACATAACATCTCGGATGTAACATTTGACAACATTCCAGGCGTGTCGGTCCCTACGTCTCGGTGGTAACATTACATGCGTCTATAACGGTATATATCCTAATCTTAGGCAACCTAACATCTCGGATGTAACATTTGACAACATTCCATGCCTGTCTGTCCCTACGTCTCGGTGGTAACATACATGCTTCTATAACGTTATATATCCTAACCGAAGGCAACCTGACATCTCGGATGTAATATTCTACATCATTCCAGGCGTGTCGGACCCTACTTCTCGGTGGGAACATTATATGAGTCTATAACGTTGTATATCCTAATCTAAGGCAACCTATTATCTCAGACGTAATATTTTACAATATTCCTGGCGTGTCGGTGCATACTTTTCGGTGGGAATATTATATGTGTCCATAACGGTCGATATCGTAATCTAAGGCAATCTATCATCTCGGATGCAATATTTGACAACATTCCTGGAATGTCGAACCCTACATCTCGGAGGGTACAGTATATACGTCTGTAACGTCATATATCCTAACCTAAGACAACCTAACATCTCGGATGTAACATTTGACAACATTCCAGGCGTGTCGGTCCCTACGTCTAGGTGGTAACATTACATGCGTCTATAAGGTTATATATCCTAACCTAAGGCACCCTAACATCTCGGATGCAATATTTGACATCATTCCTGGCCTGTCGAACCCTACTTCTCGGAGGGCACAGCATATACATCTATAACGTCATATATCCTAGCCTAAGGCAACCTAACATCTCGGATGTAATATTCTACAACCATCCAGGCGTGTCAGACCCTACTTCTCGGTGGGATCATTATATGCGTCTATAACGTTGTATATCCTTATCTAAGGCAACCTAACATCTCGGATGCAATATTTGACAACATTCGTGGCCTGTCGAACCCTACTTCTCGGAGGGAACAGTATATACGTCTATAACGTTGTATATCCTAGCCTAAGGCAACATAACATCTCGGATGTAACATTTGACAACATTCCAGGCGTGTCGGTCCCTACGTCTCGGTGGTAACATTACATGCGTCTATAACGGTATATATCCTAATCTTAGGCAACCTAACATCTCGGATGTAACATTTGACAACATTCCATGCCTGTCTGTCCCTACGTCTCGGTGGTATCATACATGCTTCTATAACGTTATATATCCTAACCGAAGGCAACCTGACATCTCGGATGTAATATTCTACATCATTCCAGGCGTGTCGGACCCTACTTCTCGGTGGGAACATTATATGAGTCTATAACGTGTATATCCTAATCTAAGGCAACCTATTATCTCAGACGTAATATTTTACAATATTCCTGGCGTGTCGGTGCATACTTTTCGGTGGGAATATTATATGTGTCCATAACGGTCGATATCGTAATCTAAGGCAATCTATCATCTCGGATGCAATATTTGACAACATTCCTGGAATGTCGAACCCTACATCTCGGAGGGAACAGTATATACGTCTGTAACGTCATATATCCTAACCTAACACAACCTAACATCTCGGATGTAACATTTGACAACATTCCAGGCGTGTCGGTCCCTACGTCTAGGTGGTAACATTACATGCGTCTATAAGGTTATATATCCTAACCTAAGGCACCCTAACATCTCGGATGCAATATTTGACATCATTCCTGGCCTGTCGAACCCTACTTCTCGGAGGGCACAGCATATACATCTATAACGTCATATATCCTAGCCTAAGGCAACCTAACATCTCGGATGTAATATTCTACATCATTCAAGGCGTGTCGGACCCTACTTCTCGGTGGTAACATTATATGCGTCTATAACGTTGCATATCATAATCTAAGGCAACCTAACATCTCGGATGCAATATTTGACAACATTCCTGGCCTGTCGAACCCTACATCTCGGAGGGAACAGTATATACGTCTATAGCGGTATATATCCTAATCTAAGGCAACCTAACATCTCGGATGCAATATTTGACAACATTCCTGGCCTGTCGAACCCTACTTCTCGGAGGGAACAGTATATACGTCTATAACGTTATATATCCTAACCGAAGGCAACCTGACATCTCGGATGTAATATTCTAGATCATTCAAGGCGTGTCGGACCCTACTTCTCGGTGGGAACATTATATGAGTCTATAACGTTGTATATCCTAATCTAAGGCAACCTATTATCTCAGACGTAATATTGTACAATATTCCTCTCGCGTCGGTGCATACTTTTCGGTGGGAATATTATATGCGTCCATAACGGTCGATATCGTAATCTAAGGCAATCTAACATCTCGGATGCAATATTTGACAACATTCCTTGCCTGTCGAACCCTACTTCTCGGAGGGAACAGAATGTACGTCTATAACTTTATATATCCTAACCTAAGGCAACCTAACATCTCGGATGTAATATTCTACAACCTTCCAGGCGTGTCGGACCCTACTTCTCGGTGGTAACATTATATGCGTCTATAACGTTGCATATCCTAATCTAAGGCAACCTAACATCTCGGATGCAATATTTGACAACATTCCTTGCCTGTCGAACCCTACTGCTCAGAGGGAACTGTATATACGTCTATAACGGTATATATCCTAATCAAAGGCAACCTAACATCTCGGATGAAATATGTGACAACATTCCTGGCCTGTCGAACCCTACATCTCGGAGGGAACAGTATATACGCCTATAACGTTATATATCCTAACCTAAGGCAACCTAACGTCTCGGATGTAACATTTGACAACATTCCAGGCGTGTCGGTCCCTACGTCTCGGTGGTAACATTACATGCGTCTATAACGGTATATTTCCTAATCTAAGGCAACCTAACATCTCGGATGCAATATATGACAACATTCCTGGCCTGTCGAACCCTACTGCTCGGAGGGAACAGTATATACATCTATAACGGTATATATCCTAATCTAAGGCAACCTAACATCTCGGATGAAATATGTGACAACATTCCTGGCCTGTCGAGCCCTACATCTCGGAGGGAACAGTATATACGTCTGTAACGTCATATATCCTAACCTAAGGCAACCTAACATCTCGGATGTAATATTCTACAATCTTCCGGGCGTGTCGGACTCTACTTCTCGGTGGTAACATTATATGCGTCTATAACGTTGCATATCCTAATCTAAGGCAACCTAACATCTCGGATGCAATATTTGACAACATTCCTGGCCTGTCGAACCCTACATCTCGGAGGGAACAGTATATACGTCTATAGCGCTATATATATATCCTAATCTAAGGCAACCTAACATCTCGGATGCAATATTTGACTACATTCCTGGCCTGTCGAACCCTACTTCTCGGAGGGAACAGTATATACGTCTATAACGTTATATATCCTAACCGAAGGCAACCGGACATCTCGGATGTAATATTTGACAACATTCCAGGCGTGTCGGACCCTACGTCTCGGTGGTAACATTATATGCGTCTATAACGTTATATATCCTTATCTAAGGCAGCCTAACATCTCGGATGCAACATTTGACAACATTCCTAGCCTGTCGAACCCTACGTCTCGGTGGTAACATTACATGCGTCTATAACGGTATATTTCCTAATCTAAGGCAACCTAACATCTCGGATGCAACATTTGACAACATTCCTGGCCTGTCGAACCCTACTTCTCGGAGGGAACAGTATATATGTCTATAACGTCATATATCCTAACCTAAGGCAACCTAACATCTCGGATGTAACATTTGACAACATTCCAGGCATGTCGGTCCCTACGTCTCGGTGGTAACATTATATGCGTCTATAACGTTATATATCCTTATCTAAGGCAACCTAACATCTCGGATGCAATATTTGACAACATTCCTGGCCTGTCGAACCCTACTTCTCGGGGGGAACAGTATATACGTCTGTAACGTCATATATCCTAACCTAAGGCAACCTAGCATCTCGGATATAACATTTGACAACATTCCCGGCGTGTTGGAACCCTACGTCTCGGTGGTACCATTACGTGCGTCTATAACGTTATATATGCTAACCTAAGGCAACCTAACATCTCGGATGCAATATTTGACAACATTCCTGGCCTGTCGAACCCTACTTCTCGGAGGGAACAGCATATACGTCTATAACGTCATATATCCTAACCTAAGGCAACCTAACACCTCGGATGGAACATTTGACAACATTCCAGGTGTGTCGGTCCCTACGTCTCGATGGGAAGGTTACATGCGTCTATAACGTTATATATCCTAACCTAAGGCAACCTAACATCTGGGATGTAACATTTGACAACATTCCAGGCATGTCGGTCCGTACGTCTCGGTGGTAACATTATATGTGTCTATAGCGTTATATATCCTTATCTAAGGCAACCTAACATCTCGGATGCCATATTTGACAACATTCCTGGCCTGTCGAACCCTACTTCTCGGAGGGAACAGTATATACGTCTATAACGTTATATATCTTAACCGAAGGCAACCTGACATCTCGGATGTAATATTCTACATCACTCAATGCGTGTCGGACCCTACTTCTCGGTGGGAACATTATATGAGTCTATAACGTTGTATATCCTAATCTAAGGCAACCTATTATCTCAGACGTAATATTGTACAATATTCCTCGCGTGTCGGTGCATACTTTTCGGTGGGAATATTATATGTGTCCATAACGGTCGATATCGTAATCTAAGGCAATCTATCATCTCGGATGCAATATTTGACAACATTCCTGGAATGTCGAACCCTACATCTCGGAGGGAACAGTATATACGTCTGTAACGTCATATATCCTAACCTAAGACAACCTCACATCTCGGATGTAACATTTGACAACATTCCAGGCGTGTCGGTCCCTACGTCTCGGTGGTAACATTACATGCGTCTATAACGTTATATATTCTTATCTGAGGCAACCTAACATCTTGGATGCAATATTTGACAACATTCCTAGCCTGTCGAACCCTATGTCTCGGTGGTAACATTACATGCGTCTATAACGGTATATTTCCTAATCTAAGGCAACCTAACATCTCGGATGCAATATTTGACAACATTCCTGGCCTGTCGAACCCTACTTCTTGGAGGGAACAGTATATACGTCTATAACGTCATATATCCTATCCCAAGGCAACCTAACATCTCGGATGTTACATTTGACAACATTCCAGGCATGTCGGTACCTACGTCTCGGTGGTAACATTATATGCGTCTATAACGTTATATATCCTTATCTAATGCAACCTAACATCTCGGATGCAATATTTGACAACATTCCTGGCCTGTCGAACCCTACTTCTCGGAGGGAACAGTATATACGTCTATAACGTTATATATCCTAACCTAAGGCAACCTAACATCTCGGATGTAATATTCTACAACCTTCCAGGCGTGTCGGACCCTACTTCTCGGTGGTAACATTATATGCGTCTATAACGTTGCATATCCTAATCTAAGGCAACCTAACATCTCGGATGCAATATTTGACAACATTCCTGGTCTGTCGAACCCTACTGCTCGGAGGGAACTGTATATACGTCTATAACGTTATATATCCTAATCAAAGGCAACCTAACATCTCGGATGAAATATGTGACAACATTCCTGGCCTGTCGAACCCTACATCTCGGAGGGAACAGTATATACGCCTATAACGTTATATATCCTAACCTAAGGCAACCTAACGTCTCCGATGTAACATTTGACAACATTCCAGGCGTGTCGGTCCCTACGTCTCGGTGGTAACATTACATGCGTCTATAACGGTATATTTCCTAATCTAAGGCAACATAACATCTCGGATGCAATATATGACAACATTCCTGTCCTGTCGAACCCTACTGCTCGGAGGGAACAGTATATACATCTATAACGGTATATATCCTAATCTAAGGCAACCTAACATCTCGGATGAAATATGTGACAACATTCCTGGCCTGTCGAGCCCTACATCTCGGAGGGAACAGTATATACGTCTGTAACGTCATATATCCTAACCTAAGACAACCTCACATCTCGGATGTAACATTTGACAACATTCCAGGCGTGTCGGTCCCTACGTCTCGGTGGTAACATTACATGCGTCTATAACGTTATATATTCTTATCTGAGGCAACCTAACATCTTGGATGCAATATTTGACAACATTCCTAGCCTGTCGAACCCTATGTCTCGGTGGTAACATTACATGCGTCTATAACGGTATATTTCCTAATCTAAGGCAACCTAACATCTCGGATGCAATATTTGACAACATTCCTGGCCTGTCGAACCCTACTTCTTGGAGGGAACAGTATATACGTCTATAACGTCATATATCCTATCCCAAGGCAACCTAACATCTCGGATATAACATTTGACAACATTCCCGGCGTGTTGGAACCCTACGTCTCGGTGGTACCATTACGTGCGTCTATAACGTTTTATATGCTAACCTAAGGCAACCTAACATCTCGGATGCAATATTTGACAACATTCCTGGCCTGTCGAACCCTACTTCTCGGAGGGAACAGTATATACGTCTATAACGTCATATATCCTAACCTAAGGCAACCTAACACCTCGGATGGAACATTTGACAACATTCCAGGTGTGTCGGTCCCTACGTCTCGATGGGAAAGTTACATGCGTCTATAACGTTATATATCCTAACCTAAGGCAACCTAACATCTGGGATGTAACATTTGACAACATTCCAGGCATGTCGGTCCGTACGTCTCGGTGGTAACATTATATGCGTCTATAACGTTATATATCCTTATCTAAGGCTACCTAACATCTCGGATGCCATATTTGACAACATTCCTGGCCTGTCGAACCCTACTTCTCGGAGGGAACAGTATATACGTCTATAACGTTATATATCTTAACCGAAGGCAACCTGACATCTCGGATGTAATATTCTACATCACTCAAGGCGTGTCGGACCCTACTTCTCGGTGGGAACATTATATGAGTCTATAACGTTGTATATCCTAATCTAAGGCAACCTATTATCTCAGACGTAATATTGTACAATATTCCTCGCGTGTCGGTGCATACCTTTCGGTGGGAATATTATATGCGTCCATAACGGTCGATATCGTAATCTAAGGCAATCTAACATCTCGGATGCAATATTTGACAACATTCCTTGCCTGTCGAACCCTACTTCTCGGAGGAAACAGTATGTACGTCTATAAGGTTATATATCCTAACCTAAGGCAACCTAACATCTCGGATGCAATATTTGACAACATTCCTGGCCTGTCGAACCCTACTTCTCGGAGGGAACAGTATATACGTCTATAACGTTATATATCCTAACCTAAGGCAACCTGACATCTCGGATATATTATTCTACAACCTTCCAGGCGTGTCGGACCCTACTTCTCGGTGGTAACATTACATGCGTCTATAACGTTGCATATCCTAATCTAAGGCAACCTAACATCTCGGATGCAATATTTGACAACATTCCTGGCCTGTCGAACCCTACTTCTCGGAGGGAACAGTATATACGTCTATAACGGTATATTTTCTAATCTAAGGCAACCTAACCTCTCGGATGCAATATTTGACAACATTCCTTGCCTGTCGAACCCTACTTCTCGGAGGGAACAGTATGTACGTCTATTACTTTATATATCCTAACCTAATGCAACCTAACATCTCGGATGTAATATTCTACAACCTTCCAGGCGTGTCGGACCCTACTTCTCGGTGGTAACATTATATGCGTCTATAACGTTGCATATCCTAATCTAAGGCAACCTAACATCTCGGATGCAATATTTGACTACATTCCTGGCCTGTCGAACCCTACTTCTCGGAGGGAACAGTATATACGTCTATAACGTTATATATCCTAACCGAAGGCAACCTGACATCTCGGATGTAATATTTGACAACATTCCAGGCGTGTCGGACCCTACGTCTCGGTGGTAACGTTATATGCGTCTATAACGTTATATATCCTTATCTAAGGCAACCTAACATCTCGGATGCAATATTTGACAACATTCCTGGCCTATCGAACCCTACTTCTCGGAGGGAACAGTATATACGTCTATAACGTTATATATCCTAACCTAAGGCAACCTGACATCTCGGATATATTATTCTACAACATTCCAGGCGTGTCGGACCCTACTTCTCGGTGGGAACATTATATGCGTCTATAACGTTGTATATCCTAATCTAAGGCAACCTAACATCTCGGATGCAATATTTGACAACATTCCTGGCCTGTCGAACCCTACTTCTCGGGGGGAACAGTATATACGTCTGTAACGTCATATATCCTAACCTAAGGCAACCTAGCATCTCGGATATAACATTTGACAACATTCCCGGCGTGTTGGAACCCTACGTCTCGGTGGTACCATTACGTGCGTCTATAACGTTATATATGCTAACCTAAGGCAACCTAACATCTCGGATGCAATATTTGACAACATTCCTGGCCTGTCGAACCCTACTTCTCGGAGGGAACAGTATATACGTCTATAACGTCATATATCCTAACCTAAGGCAACCTAACACCTCGGATGGAACATTTGACAACATTCCAGGTGTGTCGGTCCCTACGTCTCGATGGGAAAGTTACATGCGTCTATAACGTTATATATCCTAACCTAAGGCAACCTAACATCTCGGATGTAACATTTGACAACATTCCAGGCATGTCGGTCCGTACGTCTCGGTGGTAACATTATATGCGTCTATAACGTTATATATCCTTATCTAAGGCAACCTAACATCTCGGATGCAATATTTGACAACATTCCTAGCCTGTCGAACCCTACGTCTCGGTGGTAACATTACATGCGTCTATAACGGTATATTTCCTAATCTAAGGCAACCTAACATCTCGGATGCAATATTTGACAACATTCCAGGCGTGTCGGTCCCTACGTCTCGGTGGTAACATTACATGCGTCTATAACGTTATATATCCTAACCTAAGGCCAACTAACATCTCGTATGTAATATTTGACAACATTCCTGGCGTGTCGAACCCTACTTCTCGGTGGGAACAGTATATACGTCTATAACGTTATATACCCTAACCTAAGGCAACCTAACTACTCGGATATAACGTTTGACAACATTCCAGGCGTGTTGGAACCCTACGTCTCGCTGGTAACAATACGTGCGTCTATAACGTTATATATGCTAACCTAAGGCAACCTAATATCTCGGATGCAATATTTGACAACATTCCTGGCCTGTCGAACCCTACTTCTCGGAGGTAACAGCATATACGTCTATAACGTCATAAATCCTAACCTAAGGCAACCTAACATCTCGGATGTAGCATTTGACAACATTCCAGGCGTGTGGGTCCCTACGTCTCGGTGGTAACGTTACATGCGTCTATAACGTTATATATCCTAACCTAAGGCAACCTAACATCTCGGATGCAATATTTGACAACATTCCTGGCCTGTCGAACAATACTTCTCGGAGGGAACAGTATATACGTCTATAACGTTATATATCCTAACCTAAGGCAACCTAGCATCTCGGATGTAACATTTGACAACATTCCAGGCATGTCGGTCCCTACGTCTCGGTGGTAACACTATATGCGTCTATAACGTTATATATCCTTATCTAAGGCAACCTAACATCTCGGATGCAATATTTGACAACATTCCTAGCCTGTCGAACCCTACGTCTCGGTGGTAACATTACATGCGTCTATAACGGTATATTTCCTAATCTAAGGCAACCTAACATCTCGGATGCAATATTTGACAACATTCCTGGCGTGTCGAACCCTACTTCTCGGAGGGAACAGTATATACGTCTATAACGTTATATATCCTAACCTAAGGTAACCTGACATCTCGGATATATTATTCTACAACATTCCAGGCGTGTCGGACCCTACTTCTCGGTGGGAACATTATATGCGTCTATAACGTTGTATATCCTAATCTAAGGCAACCTAACATCTCGGATGCAATATTTGACAACATTCCTGGCCTGTCGAACCCTACATCTCGGAGGGAAGGGTATATACGTCTGTAACGTCATATATCCTAACCTAAGACAATCTAACATCTCGGATGTAACATTTGACAACATTCCAGGCGTGTCGGAACCTACGTCTCCGTGGTAACATTACATGCGTCTATAACGTTATATATCCTAACCTAAGGCAACCTAACGTCTCGGATGCAATATTTGACAACATTCCTGGCCTGTCGAACCCTACTTCTCAGAGGGAACAGCATATACCTCTACAACGTCATATATCCTAGCCTAAGGCAACCTAACATCTCGGATGTAACATTTGACAACATTCCAGGCGTGTCGGTCCCTACGTCTCGGTGGTAACGTTACATGCGTCTATAACGTTATATATCCTAGCCTAAGGCAACCTAACATCTCGGATGCAATATTTGACAACATTCCTGGCCTGTCGAACAATACTTCTCGGAGGGAACAGTATATACGTCTATAACGTTATATATCCTAACCTAAGACAACCTAGCATCTCGGATGTAACATTTGACAACATTCCAGGCATGTCGGTCCCTACGTCTCGGTGGTAACATTACATGCGTCTATAACGGTATATTTCCTAATCTAAGGCAACCTAACATCTCGGATGCAATATTTGACAACATTCCTGGCGTGTCGAACCCTACGTCTCGGAGGGAACAGTATATACGTCTATAACATCATATATCCTAACCTAAGGCAACCTAACATCTCGGATGTAACATTTGACAACATTCCAGGCATGTCGGTCCCTACGTCTCGGTGGTAACATTATATGCGTCTATAACGTTATATATCCTTATCTAAGGCAACCTAACATCTCGGATGCAATATTTGACAACATTCCTGGCCTGTCGAACCCTACTTCTCGGAGGGAACAGTATATACGTCTATAACGTTATATATCCTAACCTAAGGCAACCTAGCATCTCGGATGTAACATTTGACAACATTCCAGGCGTGTCGGGCCCTACGTCTCCGTGGTAACATTACATGCGTCTATAACGTTATATATCCTAACCTAAGGCAACCTAACGTCTCGGATGCAATATTTGACAACATTCCTGGCCTGTCGAACCCTACTTCTCGGAGGGAACAGCATATACCTCTACAACGTCATATATCCTAGCCAAAGGCAACCTAACATCTCGGATGTAGCATTTGACAACATTCCAGGCGTGTGGGTCCCTACGTCTCGGTGGTAACGTTACATGCGTCTATAACGTTATATATCCTAACCTAAGGCAACCTAACATCTCGGATGCAATATTTGACAACATTCCTGGCCTGTCGAACAATACTTCTCGGAGGGAACAGTATATACGTCTATAACGTTATATATCCTAACCTAAGGCAAACTAGCATCTCGGATGTAACATTTGACAACATTCCAGGCATGTCGGTCCCTACGTCTCGGTGGTAACATTATATGCGTCTATAACGTTATATATCCGTATCTAAGGCAACCTAACATCTCGGATGCAATATTTGACAGCATTCCTAGCCTGTCGAACCATACGTCTCGGTGGTAACATTACATGCGTCTATAACGGTATATTTCCTAATCTAAGGCAACCTAACATCTCGGATGCAATATTTGACAACATTCCTGGCGTGTCGAACCCTACTTCTCGGAGGGAACAGTATATACGTCTATAACATCATATATCCTAACCTAAGGCAACCTAACATCTCGGATGTAACATTTGACAACATTCCAGGCATGTCGGTCCCTACGTCTCGGTGGTAACATTATATGCGTCTATAACGTTATATATCCTTATCTAAGGCAACCTAACATCTCGGATGCAATATTTGACAACATTCCTGGCCTGTCGAACCCGACTTCTCGGAGGGAACAGTATATACGTCTATAACGTTATATATCCTAACCTTAGGTAACCTGACATCTCGGACATATTATTCTACAACATTCCAGGCGTGTCGGACCCTACTTCTCGGTGGGAACATTATATGCGTCTATAACGTTGTATATCCTAATCTAAGGCAACCTAACATCTCGATTGCAATATTTGACAACATTCCTGGCCTGTCGAACCCTACATCTCGGAGGGAAGGGTATATACGTCTGTAACGTCATATATCCTAACCTAAGACAACCTAACATCTCGGATGTAACATTTGACAACATTCCAGGCGTGTCGGAACCTACGTCTCCGTGGTAACATTACATGCGTCTATAACGTTATATATCCTAACCTAAGGCAACCTAACGTCTCGGATGCAATATTTGACAACATTCCTGGCCTGTCGAACAATACTTCTCGGAGGGAACAGTACATACGTCTATAACGTTATATATCCTAACCTAAGGCAACCTAGCATCTCGGATGTAACATTTTACAACATTCCAGGCATGTCGGTCCCTACGTCTCGGTGGTAACATTACATGCGTCTATAACGTTATATATCCTAACCTAAGGCCAACTAACATCTGGTATGTAATATTTGACAACATTCCTGGCGTGTCGAACCCTACTTCTCGGTGGGAACAGTATATACGTCTATAACGTTATATATCCTAACCTAAGGCCAACTAACATCTCGTATGTAATATTTGACTACATTCCTGGCGTGTCGAACCCTACTTCTCGGTGGGAACAGTATATACGTCTATAACGTTATATACCCTAACCTAAGGCAACCTAACATCTCGAATATAACGTTTGACAACATTCCAGGCGTGTTGGAACCCTACGTCTCGCTGGTAACATTACGTGCGTCTATAACGTTATATATGCTAACCTAAGGCAACCTAATATCTCGGATGCAATATTTGACAATATTCCTGGCCTGTCGAACCCTACTTCTCGGAGGGAACAGTATATACGTCTATAACGTCATATATCCTAACCTAAGACAACCTAACATCTCGGATGTAACATTTGACAACATTCCAGGCGTGTCGGGCCCTACGTCTCCGTGGTAACATTACATGCGTCTATAACGTTATATATCCTAACCTAAGGCAACCTAACGTCTCGGATGCAATATATGACAACATTCCTGGCCTGTCGAACCCTACTTCTCGTTGGGAACAGTATATACGTATATAACGTTATATACCCTAACCTAAGGCAACCTAACATCTCGGATATAACGTTTGACAACATTCCAGGCGTGTTGGAACCCTACGTCTCGCTGGTAACATTACGTGCGTCTATAACGTTATATATGCTAACCTAAGGCAACCTAATATCTCGGATGCAATATTTGACAACATTCCTGGCCTGTCGAACCCTACTTCTCGGAGGGAACAGCATATACGTCTATAACGTCATAAATCCTAACCTAAGGCAACCTAACATCTCGGATGTAGCATTTGACAACATTCCAGGCGTGTGGGTCCCTACGTCTCGGTCGTAACGTTACATGCGTCTATAACGTTATATATCCTAACCTAAGGCAACCTAACATCTCGGATGCAATATTTGACAACATTCCTGGCCTGTCGAACAATACTTCTCGGAGGGAACAGTATATACGTCTATAACGTTATATATCCTAACCTAAGGCAAACTAGCATCTCGGATGTAACATTTGACAACATTCCAGGCATGTCGGTCCCTACGTCTCGGTGGTAACATTATATGCGTCTATAACGTTATATATCCTTATCTAAGGCAACCTAACATCTCGGATGCAATATTTGACAGCATTCCTAGCCTGTCGAACCCTACGTCTCGGTGGTAACATTACATGCGTCTATAACGGTATATTTCCTAATCTAAGGCAACCTAACATCTCGGATGCAATATTTGACAACATTCCTGGCGTGTCGAACCCTACTTCTCGGAGGGAACAGTATATACGTCTATAACATCATATATCCTAACCTAAGGCAACCTAACATCTCGGATGTAACATTTGACAACATTCCAGGCATGTCGGTCCCTACGTCTCGGTGGTAACATTATATGCGTCTATAACGTTATATATCCTTATCT
This sequence comes from Xylocopa violacea, assembly GCA_963969225.1. Classification (NCBI taxonomy): domain Eukaryota; kingdom Metazoa; phylum Arthropoda; class Insecta; order Hymenoptera; family Apidae; genus Xylocopa; species Xylocopa violacea. The sequence continues at coordinate 4,189,844 of CAXAJV010000014.1, read as the reverse complement.
AAGGCAACCTAACATCTCGGATGCAATATTTGACAACATTCCTGGCCTGTCGAACCCTACTTCTCGGAGGGAACAGTATATACGTCTATAACGTTATATATCCTAACCTTAGGTAACCTGACATCTCGGATATATTATTCTACAACATTCCAGGCGTGTCGGACCCTACTTCTCGGTGGGAACATTATATGCGTCTATAACGTTGTATATCCTAATCTAAGGCAACCTAACATCTCGGATGCAATATTTGACAACATTCCTGGCCTGTCGAACCCTACATCTCGGAGGGAAGGGTATATACGTCTGTAACGTCATATATCCTAACCTAAGACAATCTAACATCTCGGATGTAACATTTGACAACATTCCAGGCGTGTCGGAACCTACGTCTCCGTGGTAACATTACATGCGTCTATAACGTTATATATCCTAACCTAAGGCAACCTAACGTCTCGGATGCAATATTTGACAACATTCCTGGCCTGTCGAACCCTACTTCTCAGAGGGAACAGCATATACCTCTACAACGTCATATATCCTAGCCTAAGGCAACCTAACATCTCGGATGTAACATTTGACAACATTCCAGGCGTGTCGGTCCCTACGTCTCGGTGGTAACGTTACATGCGTCTATAACGTTATATATCCTAGCCTAAGGCAACCTAACATCTCGGATGCAATATTTGACAACATTCCTGGCCTGTCGAACAATACTTCTCGGAGGGAACAGTATATACGTCTATAACGTTATATATCCTAACCTAAGACAACCTAGCATCTCGGATGTAACATTTGACAACATTCCAGGCATGTCGGTCCCTACGTCTCGGTGGTAACATTACATGCGTCTATAACGGTATATTTCCTAATCTAAGGCAACCTAACATCTCGGATGCAATATTTGACAACATTCCTGGCGTGTCGAACCCTACGTCTCGGAGGGAACAGTATATACGTCTATAACATCATATATCCTAACCTAAGGCAACCTAACATCTCGGATGTAACATTTGACAACATTCCAGGCATGTCGGTCCCTACGTCTCGGTGGTAACATTATATGCGTCTATAACGTTATATATCCTTATCTAAGGCAACCTAACATCTCGGATGCAATATTTGACAACATTCCTGGCCTGTCGAACCCTACTTCTCGGAGGGAACAGTATATACGTCTATAACGTTATATATCCTAACCTAAGGCAACCTAGCATCTCGGATGTAACATTTGACAACATTCCAGGCGTGTCGGGCCCTACGTCTCCGTGGTAACATTACATGCGTCTATAACGTTATATATCCTAACCTAAGGCAACCTAACGTCTCGGATGCAATATTTGACAACATTCCTGGCCTGTCGAACCCTACTTCTCGGAGGGAACAGCATATACCTCTACAACGTCATATATCCTAGCCAAAGGCAACCTAACATCTCGGATGTAGCATTTGACAACATTCCAGGCGTGTGGGTCCCTACGTCTCGGTGGTAACGTTACATGCGTCTATAACGTTATATATCCTAACCTAAGGCAACCTAACATCTCGGATGCAATATTTGACAACATTCCTGGCCTGTCGAACAATACTTCTCGGAGGGAACAGTATATACGTCTATAACGTTATATATCCTAACCTAAGGCAAACTAGCATCTCGGATGTAACATTTGACAACATTCCAGGCATGTCGGTCCCTACGTCTCGGTGGTAACATTATATGCGTCTATAACGTTATATATCCGTATCTAAGGCAACCTAACATCTCGGATGCAATATTTGACAGCATTCCTAGCCTGTCGAACCATACGTCTCGGTGGTAACATTACATGCGTCTATAACGGTATATTTCCTAATCTAAGGCAACCTAACATCTCGGATGCAATATTTGACAACATTCCTGGCGTGTCGAACCCTACTTCTCGGAGGGAACAGTATATACGTCTATAACATCATATATCCTAACCTAAGGCAACCTAACATCTCGGATGTAACATTTGACAACATTCCAGGCATGTCGGTCCCTACGTCTCGGTGGTAACATTATATGCGTCTATAACGTTATATATCCTTATCTAAGGCAACCTAACATCTCGGATGCAATATTTGACAACATTCCTGGCCTGTCGAACCCGACTTCTCGGAGGGAACAGTATATACGTCTATAACGTTATATATCCTAACCTTAGGTAACCTGACATCTCGGACATATTATTCTACAACATTCCAGGCGTGTCGGACCCTACTTCTCGGTGGGAACATTATATGCGTCTATAACGTTGTATATCCTAATCTAAGGCAACCTAACATCTCGATTGCAATATTTGACAACATTCCTGGCCTGTCGAACCCTACATCTCGGAGGGAAGGGTATATACGTCTGTAACGTCATATATCCTAACCTAAGACAACCTAACATCTCGGATGTAACATTTGACAACATTCCAGGCGTGTCGGAACCTACGTCTCCGTGGTAACATTACATGCGTCTATAACGTTATATATCCTAACCTAAGGCAACCTAACGTCTCGGATGCAATATTTGACAACATTCCTGGCCTGTCGAACAATACTTCTCGGAGGGAACAGTACATACGTCTATAACGTTATATATCCTAACCTAAGGCAACCTAGCATCTCGGATGTAACATTTTACAACATTCCAGGCATGTCGGTCCCTACGTCTCGGTGGTAACATTACATGCGTCTATAACGTTATATATCCTAACCTAAGGCCAACTAACATCTGGTATGTAATATTTGACAACATTCCTGGCGTGTCGAACCCTACTTCTCGGTGGGAACAGTATATACGTCTATAACGTTATATATCCTAACCTAAGGCCAACTAACATCTCGTATGTAATATTTGACTACATTCCTGGCGTGTCGAACCCTACTTCTCGGTGGGAACAGTATATACGTCTATAACGTTATATACCCTAACCTAAGGCAACCTAACATCTCGAATATAACGTTTGACAACATTCCAGGCGTGTTGGAACCCTACGTCTCGCTGGTAACATTACGTGCGTCTATAACGTTATATATGCTAACCTAAGGCAACCTAATATCTCGGATGCAATATTTGACAATATTCCTGGCCTGTCGAACCCTACTTCTCGGAGGGAACAGTATATACGTCTATAACGTCATATATCCTAACCTAAGACAACCTAACATCTCGGATGTAACATTTGACAACATTCCAGGCGTGTCGGGCCCTACGTCTCCGTGGTAACATTACATGCGTCTATAACGTTATATATCCTAACCTAAGGCAACCTAACGTCTCGGATGCAATATATGACAACATTCCTGGCCTGTCGAACCCTACTTCTCGTTGGGAACAGTATATACGTATATAACGTTATATACCCTAACCTAAGGCAACCTAACATCTCGGATATAACGTTTGACAACATTCCAGGCGTGTTGGAACCCTACGTCTCGCTGGTAACATTACGTGCGTCTATAACGTTATATATGCTAACCTAAGGCAACCTAATATCTCGGATGCAATATTTGACAACATTCCTGGCCTGTCGAACCCTACTTCTCGGAGGGAACAGCATATACGTCTATAACGTCATAAATCCTAACCTAAGGCAACCTAACATCTCGGATGTAGCATTTGACAACATTCCAGGCGTGTGGGTCCCTACGTCTCGGTCGTAACGTTACATGCGTCTATAACGTTATATATCCTAACCTAAGGCAACCTAACATCTCGGATGCAATATTTGACAACATTCCTGGCCTGTCGAACAATACTTCTCGGAGGGAACAGTATATACGTCTATAACGTTATATATCCTAACCTAAGGCAAACTAGCATCTCGGATGTAACATTTGACAACATTCCAGGCATGTCGGTCCCTACGTCTCGGTGGTAACATTATATGCGTCTATAACGTTATATATCCTTATCTAAGGCAACCTAACATCTCGGATGCAATATTTGACAGCATTCCTAGCCTGTCGAACCCTACGTCTCGGTGGTAACATTACATGCGTCTATAACGGTATATTTCCTAATCTAAGGCAACCTAACATCTCGGATGCAATATTTGACAACATTCCTGGCGTGTCGAACCCTACTTCTCGGAGGGAACAGTATATACGTCTATAACATCATATATCCTAACCTAAGGCAACCTAACATCTCGGATGTAACATTTGACAACATTCCAGGCATGTCGGTCCCTACGTCTCGGTGGTAACATTATATGCGTCTATAACGTTATATATCCTTATCTAAGGCAACCTAACATCTCGGATGCAATATTTGACAACATTCCTGGCCTGTCGAACCCTACTTCTCGGAGGGAACAGTATATACGTCTATAACGTTATATATCCTAACCTTAGGTAACCTGACATCTCGGATATATTATTCTACAACATTCCAGGCGTGTCGGACCCTACTTCTCGGTGGGAACATTATATGCGTCTATAACGTTGTATATCCTAATCTAAGGCAACCTAACATCTCGATTGCAATATTTGACAACATTCCTGGCCTGTCGAACCCTACATCTCGGAGGGAATGGTATATACGTCTGTAACGTCATATATCCTAACCTAAGACAACCTAACATCTCGGATGTAACATTTGACAACATTCCAGGCGTGTCGGAACCTACGTCTCGGTGGTAACATTATATGCGTCTATAACGTTATATATCCTTATCTAAGGCAACCTAACATCTCGGATGCAATATTTGACAGCATTCCTAGCCTGTCGAACCCTACGTCTCGGTGGTAACATTACATGCGTCTATAACGGTATATTTCCTAATCTAAGGCAACCTAACATCTCGGATGCAATATTTGACAACATTCCTGGCGTGTCGAACCCTACTTCTCGGAGGGAACAGTATATACGTCTATAACATCATATATCCTAACCTAAGGCAACCTAACATCTCGGATGTAACATTTGACAACATTCCAGGCATGTCGGTCCCTACGTCTCGGTGGTAACATTATATGCGTCTATAACGTTATATATCCTTATCTAAGGCAACCTAACATCTCGGATGCAATATTTGACAACATTCCTGGCCTGTCGAACCCGACTTCTCGGAGGGAACAGTATATACGTCTATAACGTTATATATCCTAACCTTAGGTAACCTGACATCTCGGACATATTATTCTACAACATTCCAGGCGTGTCGGACCCTACTTCTCGGTGGGAACATTATATGCGTCTATAACGTTGTATATCCTAATCTAAGGCAACCTAACATCTCGATTGCAATATTTGACAACATTCCTGGCCTGTCGAACCCTACATCTCGGAGGGAAGGGTATATACGTCTGTAACGTCATATATCCTAACCTAAGACAACCTAACATCTCGGATGTAACATTTGACAACATTCCAGGCGTGTCGGAACCTACGTCTCCGTGGTAACATTACATGCGTCTATAACGTTATATATCCTAACCTAAGGCAACCTAACGTCTCGGATGCAATATTTGACAACATTCCTGGCCTGTCGAACAATACTTCTCGGAGGGAACAGTACATACGTCTATAACGTTATATATCCTAACCTAAGGCAACCTAGCATCTCGGATGTAACATTTTACAACATTCCAGGCATGTCGGTCCCTACGTCTCGGTGGTAACATTACATGCGTCTATAACGTTATATATCCTAACCTAAGGCCAACTAACATCTGGTATGTAATATTTGACAACATTCCTGGCGTGTCGAACCCTACTTCTCGGTGGGAACAGTATATACGTCTATAACGTTATATATCCTAACCTAAGGCCAACTAACATCTCGTATGTAATATTTGACTACATTCCTGGCGTGTCGAACCCTACTTCTCGGTGGGAACAGTATATACGTCTATAACGTTATATACCCTAACCTAAGGCAACCTAACATCTCGAATATAACGTTTGACAACATTCCAGGCGTGTTGGAACCCTACGTCTCGCTGGTAACATTACGTGCGTCTATAACGTTATATATGCTAACCTAAGGCAACCTAATATCTCGGATGCAATATTTGACAATATTCCTGGCCTGTCGAACCCTACTTCTCGGAGGGAACAGTATATACGTCTATAACGTCATATATCCTAACCTAAGACAACCTAACATCTCGGATGTAACATTTGACAACATTCCAGGCGTGTCGGGCCCTACGTCTCCGTGGTAACATTACATGCGTCTATAACGTTATATATCCTAACCTAAGGCAACCTAACGTCTCGGATGCAATATATGACAACATTCCTGGCCTGTCGAACCCTACTTCTCGGTGGGAACAGTATATACGTATATAACGTTATATACCCTAACCTAAGGCAACCTAACATCTCGGATATAACGTTTGACAACATTCCAGGCGTGTTGGAACCCTACGTCTCGCTGGTAACATTACGTGCGTCTATAACGTTATATATGCTAACCTAAGGCAACCTAATATCTCGGATGCAATATTTGACAACATTCCTGGCCTGTCGAACCCTACTTCTCGGAGGGAACAGCATATACGTCTATAACGTCATAAATCCTAACCTAAGGCAACCTAACATCTCGGATGTAGCATTTGACAACATTCCAGGCGTGTGGGTCCCTACGTCTCGGTGGTAACGTTACATGCGTCTATAACGTTATATATCCTAACCTAAGGCAACCTAACATCTCGGATGCAATATTTGACAACATTCCTGGCCTGTCGAACAATACTTCTCGGAGGGAACAGTATATACGTCTATAACGTTATATATCCTAACCTAAGGCAAACTAGCATCTCGGATGTAACATTTGACAACATTCCAGGCATGTCGGTCCCTACGTCTCGGTGGTAACATTATATGCGTCTATAACGTTATATATCCTTATCTAAGGCAACCTAACATCTCGGATGCAATATTTGACAGCATTCCTAGCCTGTCGAACCCTACGTCTCGGTGGTAACATTACATGCGTCTATAACGGTATATTTCCTAATCTAAGGCAACCTAACATCTCGGATGCAATATTTGACAACATTCCTGGCGTGTCGAACCCTACTTCTCGGAGGGAACAGTATATACGTCTATAACATCATATATCCTAACCTAAGGCAACCTAACATCTCGGATGTAACATTTGACAACATTCCAGGCATGTCGGTCCCTACGTCTCGGTGGTAACATTATATGCGTCTATAACGTTATATATCCTTATCTAAGGCAACCTAACATCTCGGATGCAATATTTGACAACATTCCTGGCCTGTCGAACCCTACTTCTCGGAGGGAACAGTATATACGTCTATAACGTTATATATCCTAACCTTAGGTAACCTGACATCTCGGATATATTATTCTACAACATTCCAGGCGTGTCGGACCCTACTTCTCGGTGGGAACATTATATGCGTCTATAACGTTGTATATCCTAATCTAAGGCAACCTAACATCTCGATTGCAATATTTGACAACATTCCTGGCCTGTCGAACCCTACATCTCGGAGGGAAGGGTATATACGTCTGTAACGTCATATATCCTAACCTAAGACAACCTAACATCTCGGATGTAACATTTGACAACATTCCAGGCGTGTCGGAACCTACGTCTCCGTGGTAACATTACATGCGTCTATAACGTTATATATCCTAACCTAAGGCAACCTAACGTCTCGGATGCAATATTTGACAACATTCCTGGCCTGTCGAACAATACTTCTCGGAGGGAACAGTACATACGTCTATAACGTTATATATCCTAACCTAAGGCAACCTAGCATCTCGGATGTAACATTTTACAACATTCCAGGCATGTCGGTCCCTACGTCTCGGTGGTAACATTATATGCGTCTATAACGTTATATATCCTTATCTAAGGCAACCTAACATCTCGGATGCAATATTTGACAACATTCCTAGCCTGTCGAACCCTACGTCTCGGTGGTAACATTACATGCGTCTATAACGGTATATTTCCTAATCTAAGGCAACCTAACATCTCGGATGCAATATCTGACAACATTCCTGGCCTGTCGAACCCTACTTCTCGGAGGGAACAGTATATACGTCTATAACGTTATATATCCTAACCTAAGGTAACCTGACATCTCGGATATATTATTCTACAACATTCCAGGCGTGTCGGACCCTACTTCTCGGTGGGAACATTATATGCGTCTATAACGTTGTATATCCTAATCTAAGGCAACCTAACATCTCGGATGCAATATTTGACAACATTCCTGGCCTGTCGAACCCTACATCTCGGAGGGAAGAGTATATACGTCTGTAACGTCATATATCCTAACCTAAGACAACCTAACATCTCGGATGTAACATTTGACAACATTCCAGGCGTGTCGGGCCCTACGTCTCCGTGGTAACATTACATGCGTCTATAACGTTATATATCCTAACCTAAGGCAACCTAACGTCTCGGATGCAATATTTGACAACATTCCTGGCCTGTCGAACCCTACTTCTCGGTGGGAACAGTATATACGTCTATAACGTTATATACCCTAACCTAAGGCAACCTAACATCTCGGATATAACGTTTGACAACATTCCAGGCGTGTTGGAACCCTACGTCTCGCTGGTAACATTACGTGCGTCTATAACGTTATATATGCTAACCTAAGGCAACCTAATATCTCGGATGCAATATTTGACAACATTCCTGGCCTGTCGAACCCTACTTCTCGGAGGGAACAGCATATACGTCTATAACGTCATAAATCCTAACCTAAGGCAACCTAACATCTCGGATGTAGCATTTGACAACATTCCAGGCGTGTGGGTCCCTACGTCTCGGTGGTAACGTTACATGCGTCTATAACGTTATATATCCTAACCTAAGGCAACCTAACATCTCGGATGCAATATTTGACAACATTCCTGGCCTGTCGAACAATACTTCTCGGAGGGAACAGTATATACGTCTATAACGTTATATATCCTAACCTAAGGCAACCTAGCATCTCGGATGTAACATTTGACAACATTCCAGGCATGTCGGTCCCTACGTCTCGGTGGTAACATTATATGCGTCTATAACGTTATATATCCTTATCTAAGGCAACCTAACATCTCGGATGCAATATTTGACAGCATTCCTAGCCTGTCGAACCCTACGTCTCGGTGGTAACATTACATGCGTCTATAACGGTATATTTCCTAATCTAAGGCAACCTAACATCTCGGATGCAATATTTGACAATATTCCTGGCGTGTCGAACCCTACTTCTCGGAGGGAACAGTATATACGTCTATAACATCATATATCCTAACCTAAGGCAACCTAACATCTCGGATGTAACATTTGACAACATTCCAGGCATGTCGGTCCCTACGTCTCGGTGGTAACATTATATGCGTCTATAACGTTATATATCCTTATCTAAGGCAACCTAACATCTCGGATGCAATATTTGACAACATTCCTGGCCTGTCGAACCCTACATCTCGGAGGGAAGGATATATACGTCTGTAACGTCATATATCCTAACCTAAGACAACCTAACATCTCGGATGTAACATTTGACAACATTCCAGGCGTGTCGGAACCTACGTCTCCGTGGTAACATTACATGCGTTTATAACGTTATATATCCTAACCTAAGGCAACCTAACGTCTCGGATGCAATATTTGACAACATTCCTGGCCTGTCGAACCCTACTTCTCGTAGGGAACAGCATATACCTCTACAACGTCATATATCCTAGCCTAAGGCAACCTAACATCTCGGATGTAACATTTGACAACATTCCAGGCGTGTCGGTCCCTACGTCTCGGTGGTAACATTACATGCGTCTATAACGGTATATATCCTAATCTTAGGCAACCTGACATCTCGGATGTAACATTTTACCACATTCCAGGCGTGTCGGTCCCTACGTCTCGGTGGTAACATTACATGCGTCTATAACGTTATATATCCTAACCTAAGGCCAACTAACATCTGGTATGTAATATTTGACAACATTCCTGGCGTGTCGAACCCTACTTCTCGGTGGGAACAGTATATACGTCTATAACGTTATATATCCTAACCTAAGGCAACCTAACATCTCGGATGTAACATTTGACAACATTCCAGGCGTGTCGGTCCCTACGTCTCGGTGGTAACGTTACATGCGTCTATAACGTTATATATCCTAACCTAAGGCAACCTAACATCTCGGATGCAATATTTGACAACATTCCTGGCCTGTCGAACCCTACTTCTCGGAGGGAACAGTATATACATCTATAACGTTATATATCCTAACCTAAGGCAACCTGACATCTCGGATATTTTATTCTACAACATTCCAGGCGTGTCGGACCCTACTTCTCGGTGGGAACATTATATGCGTCTATAACGTTGTATATCCTAATCTAAGGCAACCTAACATCTCGGATGCAATATTTGACAGCATTCCTAGCCTGTCGAACCCTACGTCTCGGTGGTAACATTACATGCGTCTATAACGGTATATTTCCTAATCTAAGGCAACCTAACATCTCGGATGCAATATTTGACAACATTCCTGGCGTGTCGAACCCTACTTCTCGGAGGGAACAGTATATACGTCTATAGCGGTATATATCCTAATCTAAGGCAACCTAACATCTCGTATGCAATATTTGACAACATTCCTGGCCTGTCGAACCCTACTTCTCGGAGGGAACAGTATATATGTCTATAACGTTATATATCCTAACCGAAGGCAACCTGACATCTCGGATGTAATATTCTACATCATTCCAGGCGTGTCGGACCCTACTTCTCGGTGGGAACATTATATGAGTCTATAACGTTGTATATCATAATCTAAGGCAACCTAACATCTCGGATGCAATATTTGACAACATTCCTGGCCTGTCGAACCCTACTTCTCGGAGGGAACAGTATATACGTCTATAACGTTATATATCCTAACCTAAGGTAACCTGACATCTCGGATATATTATTCTACAACATTCCAGGCGTGTCGGACCCTACTTCTCGGTGGGAACATTATATGCGTCTATAACGTTGTATATCCTAATCTAAGGCAACCTAACATCTCGGATGCAATATTTGACAACATTCCTGGCCTGTCGAACCCTACATCTCGGAGGGAAGAGTATATACGTCTGTAACGTCATATATCCTAACCTAAGACAACCTAACATCTCGGATGTAACATTTGACAACATTCCAGGCGTGTCGGGCCCTACGTCTCCGTGGTAACATTACATGCGTCTATAACGTTATATATCCTAACCTAAGGCAACCTAACGTCTCGGATGCAATATTTGACAACATTCCTGGCCTGTCGAACCCTACTTCTCGGTGGGAACAGTATATACGTCTATAACGTTATATACCCTAACCTAAGGCAACCTAACATCTCGGATATAACGTTTGACAACATTCCAGGCGTGTTGGAACCCTACGTCTCGCTGGTAACATTACGTGCGTCTATAACGTTATATATGCTAACCTAAGGCAACCTAATATCTCGGATGCAATATTTGACAACATTCCTGGCCTGTCGAACCCTACTTCTCGGAGGGAACAGCATATACGTCTATAACGTCATAAATCCTAACCTAAGGCAACCTAACATCTCGGATGTAGCATTTGACAACATTCCATGCGTGTGGGTCCCTACGTCTCGGTGGTAACGTTACATGCGTCTATAACGTTATATATCCTAACCTAAGGCAACCTAACGTCTCGGATGCAATATTTGACAACATTCCTGGCCTGTCGAACCCTACATCTCGGAGGGAAGAGTATATACGTCTGTAACGTCATATATCCTAACCTAAGACAACCTAACATCTCGGATGTAACATTTGACAACATTCCAGGCGTGTCGGGCCCTACGTCTCCGTGGTAACATTACATGCGTCTATAACGTTATATATCCTAACCTAAGGCAACCTAACGTCTCGGATGCAATATTTGACAACATTCCTGGCCTGTCGAACCCTACTTCTCGGTGGGAACAGTATATACGTCTATAACGTTATATACCCTAACCTAAGGCAACCTAACATCTCGGATATAACGTTTGACAACATTCCAGGCGTGTTGGAACCCTACGTCTCGCTGGTAACATTACGTGCGTCTATAACGTTATATATGCTAACCTAAGGCAACCTAATATCTCGGATGCAATATTTGACAACATTCCTGGCCTGTCGAACCCTACTTCTCGGAGGGAACAGCATATACGTCTATAACGTCATAAATCCTAACCTAAGGCAACCTAACATCTCGGATGTAGCATTTGACAACATTCCAGGCGTGTGGGTCCCTACGTCTCGGTGGTAACGTTACATGCGTCTATAACGTTATATATCCTAACCTAAGGCAACCTAACATCTCGGATGCAATATTTGACAACATTCCTGGCCTGTCGAACAATACTTCTCGGAGGGAACAGTATATACGTCTATAACGTTATATATCCTAACCTAAGGCAACCTAGCATCTCGGATGTAACATTTGACAACATTCCAGGCATGTCGGTCCCTACGTCTCGGTGGTAACATTATATGCGTCTATAACGTTATATATCCTTATCTAAGGCAACCTAACATCTCGGATGCAATATTTGACAGCATTCCTAGCCTGTCGAACCCTACGTCTCGGTGGTAACATTACATGCGTCTATAACGGTATATTTCCTAATCTAAGGCAACCTAACATCTCGGATGCAATATTTGACAACATTCCTGGCGTGTCGAACCCTACTTCTCGGAGGGAACAGTATATACGTCTATAACATCATATATCCTAACCTAAGGCAACCTAAAATCTCGGATGTAACATTTGACAACATTCCAGGCATGTCGGTCCCTACGTCTCGGTGGTAACATTATATGCGTCTATAACGTTATATATCCTTATCTAAGGCAACCTAACATCTCGGATGCAATATTTGACAACATTCCTGGCCTGTCGAACCCTACATCTCGGAGGGAAGGGTATATACGTCTGTAACGTCATATATCCTAACCTAAGACAACCTAACATCTCGGATGTAACATTTGACAACATTCCAGGCGTGTCGGAACCTACGTCTCCGTGGTAACATTACATGCGTCTATAACGTTATATATCCTAACCTAAGGCAACCTAACGTCTCGGATGCAATATTTGACAACATTCCTGGCCTGTCGAACCCTACTTCTCGTAGGGAACAGCATATACCTCTACAACGTCATATATCCTAGCCTAAGGCAACCTAACATCTCGGATGTAACATTTGACAAGATTCCAGGCGTGTCGGTCCCTACGTCTCGGTGGTAACATTACATGCGTCTATAACGGTATATATCCTAATCTTAGGCAACCTGACATCTCGGATGTAACATTTTACCACATTCCAGGCGTGTCGGTCCCTACGTCTCGGTGGTAACATTACATGCGTCTATAACGTTATATATCCTAACCTAAGGCCAACTAACATCTGGTATGTAATATTTGACAACATTCCTGGCGTGTCGAACCCTACTTCTCGGTGGGAACAGTATATACGTCTATAACGTTATATATCCTAACCTAAGGCAACCTAACATCTCGGATGTAACATTTGACAACATTCCAGGCGTGTCGGTCCCTACGTCTCGGTGGTAACGTTACATGCGTCTATAACGTTATATATCCTAACCTAAGGCAACCTAACATCTCGGATGCAATATTTGACAACATTCCTGGCCTGTCGAACCCTACTTCTCGGAGGGAACAGTATATACGTCTATAACGTTATATATCCTAACCTAAGGCAACCTGACATCTCGGATATTTTATTCTACAACATTCCAGGCGTGTCGGACCCTACTTCTCGGTGGGAACATTATATGCGTCTATAACGTTGTATATCCTAATCTAAGGCAACCTAACATCTCGGATGCAATATTTGACAGCATTCCTAGCCTGTCGAACCCTACGTCTCGGTGGTAACATTACATGCGTCTATAACGGTATATTTCCTAATCTAAGGCAACCTAACATCTCGGATGCAATATTTGACAACATTCGTGGCGTGTCGAACCCTACTTCTCGGAGGGAACAGTATATACGTCTATAACATCATATATCCTAACCTAAGGCAACCTAACATCTCGGATGTAACATTTGACAACATTCCAGGCATGTCGGTCCCTACGTCTCGGTGGTAACATTATATGCGTCTATAACGTTATATATCCTTATCTAAGGCAACCTAACATCTCGGATGCAATATCTGACAACATTCCTGGCGTGTCGAACCCTACTTCTCGGAGGGAACAGTATATACGTCTATAACGTTATATATCCTAACCTAAGGTAACCTGACATCTCGGATATATTATTCTACAACATTCCAGGCGTGTCGGACCCTACTTCTCGGTGGGAACATTATATGCGTCTATAACGTTGTATATCCTAATCTAAGGCAACCTAACATCTCGGATGCAATATTTGACAACATTCCTGGCCTGTCGAACCCTACTTCTCGGAGGGAACAGTATATACGTCTATAACGTTATATATCCTAACCTAAGGTAACCTGACATCTCGGATATATTATTCTACAACATTCCAGGCGTGTCGGACCCTACTTCTCGGTGGGAACATTATATGCGTCTATAACGTTGTATATCCTAATCTAAGGCAACCTAACATCTCGGATGCAATATTTGACAACATTCCTGGCCTGTCGAACCCTACATCTCGGAGGGAAGAGTATATACGTCTGTAACGTCATATATCCTAACCTAAGACAACCTAACATCTCGGATGTAACATTTGACAACATTCCAGGCGTGTCGGGCCCTACGTCTCCGTGGTAACATTACATGCGTCTATAACGTTATATATCCTAACCTAAGGCAACCTAACGTCTCGGATGCAATATTTGACAACATTCCTGGCCTGTCGAACCCTACTTCTCGGTGGGAACAGTATATACGTCTATAACGTTATATACCCTAACCTAAGGCAACCTAACATCTCGGATATAACGTTTGACAACATTCCAGGCGTGTTGGAACCCTACGTCTCGCTGGTAACATTACGTGCGTCTATAACGTTATATATGCTAACCTAAGGCAACCTAATATCTCGGATGCAATATTTGACAACATTCCTGGCCTGTCGAACCCTACTTCTCGGAGGGAACAGCATATACGTCTATAACGTCATAAATCCTAACCTAAGGCAACCTAACATCTCGGATGTAGCATTTGACAACATTCCAGGCGTGTGGGTCCCTACGTCTCGGTGGTAACGTTACATGCGTCTATAACGTTATATATCCTAACCTAAGGCAACCTAATGTCTCGGATGCAATATTTGACAACATTCCTGGCCTGTCGAACAATACTTCTCGGAGGGAACAGTATATACGTCTATAACGTTATATATCCTAACCTAAGGCAACCTAGCATCTCGGATGTAACATTTGACAACATTCCAGGCATGTCGGTCCCTACGTCTCGGTGGTAACATTATATGCGTCTATAACGTTATATATCCTTATCTAAGGCAACCTAACATCTCGGATGCAATATTTGGCAGCATTCCTAGCCTGTCGAACCCTACGTCTCGGTGGTAACATTACATGCGTCTATAACGGTATATTTCCTAATCTAAGGCAACCTAACATCTCGGATGCAATATTTGACAACATTCCTGGCGTGTCGAACCCTACTTCTCGGAGGGAACAGTATATACGTCTATAACATCATATATCCTAACCTAAGGCAACCTAACATCTCGGATGTAACATTTGACAACATTCCAGGCATGTCGGTCCCTACGTCTCGGTGGTAACATTATATGCGTCTATAACGTTATATATCCTTATCTAAGGCAACCTAACATCTCGGATGCAATATTTGACAACATTCCTGGCCTGTCGAACCCTACATCTCGGAGGGAAGGGTATATACGTCTGTAACGTCATATATCCTAACCTAAGACAACCTAACATCTCGGATGTAACATTTGACAACATTCCAGGCGTGTCGGAACCTACGTCTCCGTGGTAACATTACATGCGTCTATAACGTTATATATCCTAACCTAAGGCAACCTAACGTCTCGGATGCAATATTTGACAACATTCCTGGCCTGTCGAACCCTACTTCTCGTAGGGAACAGCATATACCTCTACAACGTCATATATCCTAGCCTAAGGCAACCTAACATCTCGGATGTAACATTTGACAACATTCCAGGCGTGTCGGTCCCTACGTCTCGGTGGTAACATTACATGCGTCTATAACGGTATATATCCTAATCTTAGGCAACCTGACATCTCGGATGTAACATTTTACCACATTCCAGGCGTGTCGGTCCCTACGTCTCGGTGGTAACATTACATGCGTCTATAACGTTATATATCCTAACCTAAGGCCAACTAACATCTGGTATGTAATATTTGACAACATTCCTGGCGTGTCGAACCCTACTTCTCGGTGGGAACAGTATATACGTCTATAACGTTATATATCCTAACCTAAGGCAACCTAACATCTCGGATGTAACATTTGACAACATTCCAGGCGTGTCGGTCCCTACGTCTCGGTGGTAACGTTACATGCGTCTATAACGTTATATATCCTAACCTAAGGCAACCTAACATCTCGGATGCAATATTTGACAACATTCCTGGCCTGTCGAACCCTACTTCTCGGAGGGAACAGTATATACGTCTATAACGTTATATATCCTAACCTAAGGCAACCTGACATCTCGGATATTTTATTCTACAACATTCCAGGCGTGTCGGACCCTACTTCTCGGTGGGAACATTATATGCGTCTATAACGTTGTATATCCTAATCTAAGGCAACCTAACATCTCGGATGCAATATTTGACAGCATTCCTAGCCTGTCGAACCCTACGTCTCGGTGGTAACATTACATGCGTCTATAACGGTATATTTCCTAATCTAAGGCAACCTAACATCTCGGATGCAATATTTGACAACATTCCTGGCGTGTCGAACCCTACTTCTCGGAGGGAACAGTATATACGTCTATAACATCATATATCCTAACCTAAGGCAACCTAACATCTCGGATGTAACATTTGACAACATTCCAGGCATGTCGGTCCCTACGTCTCGGTGGTAACATTATATGCGTCTATAACGTTATATATCCTTATCTAAGGCAACCTAACATCTGGGATGCAATATCTGACAACATTCCTGGCGTGTCGAACCCTACTTCTCGGAGGGAACAGTATGTACGTCTATAACGTTATATATCCTAACCTAAGGTAACCTGACATCTCGGATATATTATTCTACAACATTCCAGGCGTGTCGGACCCTACTTCTCGGTGGGAACATTATATGCGTCTATAACGTTGTATATCCTAATCTAAGGCAACCTAACATCTCGGATGCAATATTTGACAACATTCCTGGCCTGTCGAACCCTACTTCTCGGAGGGAACAGTATATACGTCTATAACGTTATATATCCTAACCTAAGGTAACCTGACATCTCGGATATATTATTCTACAACATTCCAGGCGTGTCGGACCCTACTTCTCGGTGGGAACATTATATGCGTCTATAACGTTGTATATCCTAATCTAAGGCAACCTAACATCTCGGATGCAATATTTGACAACATTCCTGGCCTGTCGAACCCTACATCTCGGAGGGAAGAGTATATACGTCTGTAACGTCATATATCCTAACCTAAGACAACCTAACATCTCGGATGTAACATTTGACAACATTCCAGGCGTGTCGGGCCCTACGTCTCCGTGGTAACATTACATGCGTCTATAACGTTATATATCCTAACCTAAGGCAACCTAACGTCTCGGATGCAATATTTGACAACATTCCTGGCCTGTCGAACCCTACTTCTCGGTGGGAACAGTATATACGTCTATAACGTTATATACCCTAACCTAAGGCAACCTAACATCTCGGATATAACGTTTGACAACATTCCAGGCGTGTTGGAACCCTACGTCTCGCTGGTAACATTACGTGCGTCTATAACGTTATATATGCTAACCTAAGGCCAACTAACATCTCGTATGTAATATTTGAAAACATTCCTGGCGTGTCGAACCCTACTTCTCGGTGGGAACAGTATATACGTCTATAACGTTATATATCCTAACCTAAGGCAACCTAACATCTCGGATATAACGTTTGACAACATTCCAGGCGTGTTGGAACCCTACGTCTCGCTGGTAACATTACGTGCGTCTATAACGTTATATATCCTAACCTAAGGCCAACTAACATCTCGTATGTAATATTTGACAACATTCCTGGCGTGTCGAACCCTACTTCTCGGTGGGAACAGTATATACGTCTATAACGTTATATATCCTAACCTAAGGCAACCTAACATCTCGGGTATAACGTTTGACAACATTCCAGGCGTGTTGGAACCCTACGTCTCGCTGGTAACATTACGTGCGTCTATAACGTTATATATGCTAACCTAAGGCAACCTAATATCTCGGATGCAATATTTGACAACATTCCTGGCCTGTCGAAACCTACTTCTCGGAGGGAACAGCATATACGTCTATAACGTCATAAATCCTAACCTAAGGCAACCTAACATCTCGGATGTAGCATTTGACAACATTCCAGGCGTGTGGGTCCCTACGTTTCGGTGGTAACGTTACATGCGTCTATAACGTTATATATCCTAACCTAAGGCAACCTAACGTCTCGGATGCAATATTTGACAACATTCCTGGCCTGTCGAACCCTACTTCTCGTAGGGAACAGCATATACCTCTACAACGTCATATATCCTAGCCTAAGGCAACCTAACATCTCGGATGTAACATTTGACAACATTCCAGGCGTGTCGGTCCCTACGTCTCGGTGGTAACATTACATGCGTCTATAACGGTATATATCCTAATCTTAGGCAACCTGACATCTCGGATGTAACATTTTACCACATTCCAGGCGTGTCGGTCCCTACGTCTCGGTGGTAACATTACATGCGTCTATAACGTTATATATCCTAACCTAAGGCCAACTAACATCTGGTATGTAATATTTGACAACATTCCTGGCGTGTCGAACCCTACTTCTCGGTGGGAACAGTATATACGTCTATAACGTTATATATCCTAACCTAAGGCAACCTAACATCTCGGATGTAACATTTGACAACATTCCAGGCGTGTCGGTCCCTACGTCTCGGTGGTAACGTTACATGCGTCTATAACGTTATATATCCTAACCTAAGGCAACCTAACATCTCGGATGCAATATTTGACAACATTCCTGGCCTGTCGAACCCTACTTCTCGGAGGGAACAGTATATACGTCTATAACGTTATATATCCTAACCTAAGGCAACCTGACATCTCGGATATTTTATTCTACAACATTCCAGGCGTGTCGGACCCTACTTCTCGGTGGGAACATTATATGCGTCTATAACGTTGTATATCCTAATCTAAGGCAACCTAACATCTCGGATGCAATATTTGACAGCATTCCTAGCCTGTCGAACCCTACGTCTCGGTGGTAACATTACATGCGTCTATAACGGTATATTTCCTAATCTAAGGCAACCTAACATCTCGGATGCAATATTTGACAACATTCCTGGCGTGTCGAACCCTACTTCTCGGAGGGAACAGTATATACGTCTATAACATCATATATCCTAACCTAAGGCAACCTAACATCTCGGATGTAACATTTGACAACATTCCAGGCATGTCGGTCCCTACGTCTCGGTGGTAACATTATATGCGTCTATAACGTTATATATCCTTATCTAAGGCAACCTAACATCTGGGATGCAATATCTGACAACATTCCTGGCGTGTCGAACCCTACTTCTCGGAGGGAACAGTATGTACGTCTATAACGTTATATATCCTAACCTAAGGTAACCTGACATCTCGGATATATTATTCTACAACATTCCAGGCGTGTCGGACCCTACTTCTCGGTGGGAACATTATATGCGTCTATAACGTTGTATATCCTAATCTAAGGCAACCTAACATCTCGGATGCAATATTTGACAACATTCCTGGCCTGTCGAACCCTACTTCTCGGAGGGAACAGTATATACGTCTATAACGTTATATATCCTAACCTAAGGTAACCTGACATCTCGGATATATTATTCTACAACATTCCAGGCGTGTCGGACCCTACTTCTCGGTGGGAACATTATATGCGTCTATAACGTTGTATATCCTAATCTAAGGCAACCTAACATCTCGGATGCAATATTTGACAACATTCCTGGCCTGTCGAACCCTACATCTCGGAGGGAAGAGTATATACGTCTGTAACGTCATATATCCTAACCTAAGACAACCTAACATCTCGGATGTAACATTTGACAACATTCCAGGCGTGTCGGGCCCTACGTCTCCGTGGTAACATTACATGCGTCTATAACGTTATATATCCTAACCTAAGGCAACCTAACGTCTCGGATGCAATATTTGACAACATTCCTGGCCTGTCGAACCCTACTTCTCGGTGGGAACAGTATATACGTCTATAACGTTATATACCCTAACCTAAGGCAACCTAACATCTCGGATATAACGTTTGACAACATTCCAGGCGTGTTGGAACCCTACGTCTCGCTGGTAACATTACGTGCGTCTATAACGTTATATATGCTAACCTAAGGCCAACTAACATCTCGTATGTAATATTTGAAAACATTCCTGGCGTGTCGAACCCTACTTCTCGGTGGGAACAGTATATACGTCTATAACGTTATATATCCTAACCTAAGGCAACCTAACATCTCGGATATAACGTTTGACAACATTCCAGGCGTGTTGGAACCCTACGTCTCGCTGGTAACATTACGTGCGTCTATAACGTTATATATCCTAACCTAAGGCCAACTAACATCTCGTATGTAATATTTGACAACATTCCTGGCGTGTCGAACCCTACTTCTCGGTGGGAACAGTATATACGTCTATAACGTTATATATCCTAACCTAAGGCAACCTAACATCTCGGGTATAACGTTTGACAACATTCCAGGCGTGTTGGAACCCTACGTCTCGCTGGTAACATTACGTGCGTCTATAACGTTATATATGCTAACCTAAGGCAACCTAATATCTCGGATGCAATATTTGACAACATTCCTGGCCTGTCGAAACCTACTTCTCGGAGGGAACAGCATATACGTCTATAACGTCATAAATCCTAACCTAAGGCAACCTAACATCTCGGATGTAGCATTTGACAACATTCCAGGCGTGTGGGTCCCTACGTTTCGGTGGTAACGTTACATGCGTCTATAACGTTATATATCCTAACCTAAGGCAACCTAACGTCTCGGATGCAATATTTGACAACATTCCTGGCCTGTCGAACCCTACTTCTCGTAGGGAACAGCATATACCTCTACAACGTCATATATCCTAGCCTAAGGCAACCTAACATCTCGGATGTAACATTTGACAACATTCCAGGCGTGTCGGTCCCTACGTCTCGGTGGTAACATTACATGCGTCTATAACGGTATATATCCTAATCTTAGGCAACCTGACATCTCGGATGTAACATTTTACCACATTCCAGGCGTGTCGGTCCCTACGTCTCGGTGGTAACATTACATGCGTCTATAACGTTATATATCCTAACCTAAGGCCAACTAACATCTGGTATGTAATATTTGACAACATTCCTGGCGTGTCGAACCCTACTTCTCGGTGGGAACAGTATATACGTCTATAACGTTATATATCCTAACCTAAGGCAACCTAACATCTCGGATGTAACATTTGACAACATTCCAGGCGTGTCGGTCCCTACGTCTCGGTGGTAACGTTACATGCGTCTATAACGTTATATATCCTAACCTAAGGCAACCTAACATCTCGGATGCAATATTTGACAACATTCCTGGCCTGTCGAACCCTACTTCTCGGAGGGAACAGTATATACGTCTATAACGTTATATATCCTAACCTAAGGCAACCTGACATCTCGGATATTTTATTCTACAACATTCCAGGCGTGTCGGACCCTACTTCTCGGTGGGAACATTATATGCGTCTATAACGTTGTATATCCTAATCTAAGGCAACCTAACATCTCGGATGCAATATTTGACAGCATTCCTAGCCTGTCGAACCCTACGTCTCGGTGGTAACATTACATGCGTCTATAACGGTATATTTCCTAATCTAAGGCAACCTAACATCTCGGATGCAATATTTGACAACATTCCTGGCGTGTCGAACCCTACTTCTCGGAGGGAACAGTATATACGTCTATAACATCATATATCCTAACCTAAGGCAACCTAACATCTCGGATGTAACATTTGACAACATTCCAGGCATGTCGGTCCCTACGTCTCGGTGGTAACATTATATGCGTCTATAACGTTATATATCCTTATCTAAGGCAACCTAACATCTCGGATGCAATATCTGACAACATTCCTGGCGTGTCGAACCCTACTTCTCGGAGGGAACAGTATGTACGTCTATAACGTTATATATCCTAACCTAAGGTAACCTGACATCTCGGATATATTATTCTACAACATTCCAGGCGTGTCGGACCCTACTTCTCGGTGGGAACATTATATGCGTCTATAACGTTGTATATCCTAATCTAAGGCAACCTAACATCTCGGATGCAATATTTGACAACATTCCTGGCCTGTCGAACCCTACTTCTCGGAGGGAACAGTATATACGTCTATAACGTTATATATCCTAACCTAAGGTAACCTGACATCTCGGATATATTATTCTACAACATTCCAGGCGTGTCGGACCCTACTTCTCGGTGGGAACATTATATGCGTCTATAACGTTATATATCCTAATCTAAGGCAACCTAACATCTCGGATGCAATATTTGACAACATTCCTGGCCTGTCGAACCCTACATCTCGGAGGGAAGAGTATATACGTCTGTAACGTCATATATCCTAACCTAAGACAACCTAACATCTCGGATGTAACATTTGACAACATTCCAGGCGTGTCGGGCCCTACGTCTCCGTGGTAACATTACATGCGTCTATAACGTTATATATCCTAACCTAAGGCAACCTAACGTCTCGGATGCAATATTTGACAACATTCCTGGCCTGTCGAACCCTACTTCTCGGTGGGAACAGTATATACGTCTATAACGTTATATACCCTAACCTAAGGCAACCTAACATCTCGGATATAACGTTTGACAACATTCCAGGCGTGTTGGAACCCTACGTCTCGCTGGTAACATTACGTGCGTCTATAACGTTATATATGCTAACCTAAGGCCAACTAACATCTCGTATGTAATATTTGAAAACATTCCTGGCGTGTCGAACCCTACTTCTCGGTGGGAACAGTATATACGTCTATAACGTTATATATCCTAACCTAAGGCAACCTAACATCTCGGATATAACGTTTGACAACATTCCAGGCGTGTTGGAACCCTACGTCTCGCTGGTAACATTACGTGCGTCTATAACGTTATATATCCTAACCTAAGGCCAACTAACATCTCGTATGTAATATTTGACAACATTCCTGGCGTGTCGAACCCTACTTCTCGGTGGGAACAGTATATACGTCTATAACGTTATATATCCTAACCTAAGGCAACCTAACATCTCGGATATAACGTTTGACAACATTCCAGGCGTGTTGGAACCCTACGTCTCGCTGGTAACATTACGTGCGTCTATAACGTTATATATGCTAACCTAAGGCAACCTAATATCTCGGATGCAATATTTGACAACATTCCTGGCCTGTCGAACCCTACTTCTCGGAGGGAACAGCATATACGTCTATAACGTCATAAATCCTAACCTAAGGCAACCTAACATCTCGGATGTAGCATTTGACAACATTCCAGGCGTGTGGGTCCCTACGTTTCGGTGGTAACGTTACATGCGTCTATAACGTTATATATCCTAACCTAAGGCAACCTAACGTCTCGGATGCAATATTTGACAACATTCCTGGCCTGTCGAACCCTACTTCTCGTAGGGAACAGCATATACCTCTACAACGTCATATATCCTAGCCTAAGGCAACCTAACATCTCGGATGTAACATTTGACAACATTCCAGGCGTGTCGGTCCCTACGTCTCGGTGGTAACATTACATGCGTCTATAACGGTATATATCCTAATCTTAGGCAACCTGACATCTCGGATGTAACATTTTACCACATTCCAGGCGTGTCGGTCCCTACGTCTCGGTGGTAACATTACATGCGTCTATAACGTTATATATCCTAACCTAAGGCCAACTAACATCTGGTATGTAATATTTGACAACATTCCTGGCGTGTCGAACCCTACTTCTCGGTGGGAACAGTATATACGTCTATAACGTTATATATCCTAACCTAAGGCAACCTAACATCTCGGATGTAACATTTGACAACATTCCAGGCGTGTCGGTCCCTACGTCTCGGTGGTAACGTTACATGCGTCTATAACGTTATATATCCTAACCTAAGGCAACCTAACATCTCGGATGCAATATTTGACAACATTCCTGGCCTGTCGAACCCTACTTCTCGGAGGGAACAGTATATACGTCTATAACGTTATATATCCTAACCTAAGGCAACCTGACATCTCGGATATTTTATTCTACAACATTCCAGGCGTGTCGGACCCTACTTCTCGGTGGGAACATTATATGCGTCTATAACGTTGTATATCCTAATCTAAGGCAACCTAACATCTCGGATGCAATATTTGACAGCATTCCTAGCCTGTCGAACCCTACGTCTCGGTGGTAACATTACATGCGTCTATAACGGTATATTTCCTAATCTAAGGCAACCTAACATCTCGGATGCAATATTTGACAACATTCCTGGCGTGTCGAACCCTACTTCTCGGAGGGAACAGTATATACGTCTATAACATCATATATCCTAACCTAAGGCAACCTAACATCTCGGATGTAACATTTGACAACATTCCAGGCATGTCGGTCCCTACGTCTCGGTGGTAACATTATATGCGTCTATAACGTTATATATCCTTATCTAAGGCAACCTAACATCTCGGATGCAATATCTGACAACATTCCTGGCGTGTCGAACCCTACTTCTCGGAGGGAACAGTATGTACGTCTATAACGTTATATATCCTAACCTAAGGTAACCTGACATCTCGGATATATTATTCTACAACATTCCAGGCGTGTCGGACCCTACTTCTCGGTGGGAACATTATATGCGTCTATAACGTTGTATATCCTAATCTAAGGCAACCTAACATCTCGGATGCAATATTTGACAACATTCCTGGCCTGTCGAACCCTACTTCTCGGAGGGAACAGTATATACGTCTATAACGTTATATATCCTAACCTAAGGTAACCTGACATCTCGGATATATTATTCTACAACATTCCAGGCGTGTCGGACCCTACTTCTCGGTGGGAACATTATATGCGTCTATAACGTTGTATATCCTAATCTAAGGCAACCTAACATCTCGGATGCAATATTTGACAACATTCCTGGCCTGTCGAACCCTACATCTCGGAGGGAAGAGTATATACGTCTGTAACGTCATATATCCTAACCTAAGACAACCTAACATCTCGGATGTAACATTTGACAACATTCCAGGCGTGTCGGGCCCTACGTCTCCGTGGTAACATTACATGCGTCTATAACGTTATATATCCTAACCTAAGGCAACCTAACGTCTCGGATGCAATATTTGACAACATTCCTGGCCTGTCGAACCCTACTTCTCGGTGGGAACAGTATATACGTCTATAACGTTATATACCCTAACCTAAGGCAACCTAACATCTCGGATATAACGTTTGACAACATTCCAGGCGTGTTGGAACCCTACGTCTCGCTGGTAACATTACGTGCGTCTATAACGTTATATATGCTAACCTAAGGCCAACTAACATCTCGTATGTAATATTTGAAAACATTCCTGGCGTGTCGAACCCTACTTCTCGGTGGGAACAGTATATACGTCTATAACGTTATATATCCTAACCTAAGGCAACCTAACATCTCGGATATAACGTTTGACAACATTCCAGGCGTGTTGGAACCCTACGTCTCGCTGGTAACATTACGTGCGTCTATAACGTTATATATCCTAACCTAAGGCCAACTAACATCTCGTATGTAATATTTGACAACATTCCTGGCGTGTCGAACCCTACTTCTCGGTGGGAACAGTATATACGTCTATAACGTTATATATCCTAACCTAAGGCAACCTAACATCTCGGATATAACGTTTGACAACATTCCAGGCGTGTTGGAACCCTACGTCTCGCTGGTAACATTACGTGCGTCTATAACGTTATATATGCTAACCTAAGGCAACCTAATATCTCGGATGCAATATTTGACAACATTCCTGGCCTGTCGAACCCTACTTCTCGGAGGGAACAGCATATACGTCTATAACGTCATAAATCCTAACCTAAGGCAACCTAACATCTCGGATGTAGCATTTGACAACATTCCAGGCGTGTGGGTCCCTACGTTTCGGTGGTAACGTTACATGCGTCTATAACGTTATATATCCTAACCTAAGGCAACCTAACATCTCGGATGCAATATTTGACAACATTCCTGGCCTGTCGAACAATACTTCTCGGAGGGAACAGTATATACGTCTATAACGTTATATATCCTAACCTAAGGCAACCTAGCATCTCGGATGTAACATTTTACAACATTCCAGGCATGTCGGTCCCTACGTCTCGGTGGTAACATTATATGCGTCTATAACGTTATATATCCTTATCTAAGGCAACCTAACATCTCGGATGCAATATTTGACATCATTCCTAGCCTGTCGAACCCTACGTCTCGGTGGTAACATTACATGCGTCCATAACGGTATATTTCCTAATCTAAGGCAACCTAACATCTCGGATGCAATATTTGACAACATTCCTGGCGTGTCGAACCCTACTTCTCGGAGGGAACAGTATATACGTCTATAACGTCATATATCTTAACCTAAGGCAACCTAACATCTCGGATGTAACATTTGACAACATTCCAGGCATGTCGGTCCCTACGTCTCGGTGGTAACATTATATGCGTCTATAACGTTATATATCCTTATCTAAGGCAACCTAACATCTCGGATGCAATATTTGACAACATTCCTGGCCTGTCGAACCCTACTTCTCGGAGGGAACAGTATATACGTCTATAACGTTATATATCCTAACCTAAGGTAACCTGACATCTCGGATATATTATTCTACAACATTCCAGGCGTGTCGGACCCTACTTCTCGGTTGGAACATTATATGCGTCTATAACGTTGTATATCCTAATCTAAGACAACCTAACATCTCGGATGCAATATTTGACAACATTCCTGGCCTGTCGAACCCTACATCTCGGAGGGAAGAGTATATACGTCTGTAACGTCATATATCCTAACCTAAGACAACCTAACATCTCGGATGTAACATTTGACAACATTCCAGGCGTGTCGGGCCCTACGTCTCCGTGGTAACATTACATGCGTCTATAACGTTATATATCCTAACCTAAGGCAACCTAACGTCTCGGATGCAATATTTGACAACATTCCTGGCCTGTCGAACCCTACTTCTCGGAGGGAACAGCATATACCTCTACAACGTCATATATCCTAGCCTAAGGCAACCTAACATCTCGGATGTAACATTTGACAACATTCCAGGCGTGTCGGTCCCTACGTCTCGGTGGTAACATTACATGCGTCTATAACGGTATATATCCTAATCTTAGGCAACATGACATCTCGGATGTAACATTTTACCACATTCCAGGCGTGTCGGTCCCTACGTCTGGGTGGTAACATTACATGCGTCTATAACGTTATATATCCTAACCTAAGGCCAACTAACATCTGGTATGTAATATTTGACAACATTCCTGGCGTGTCGAACCCTACTTCTCGGTGGGAACAGTATATACGTCTATAACGTTATATATCCTAACCTAAGGCAACCTAACATCTCGGATGTAACATTTGACAACATTCCAGGCGTGTCGGTCCCTACGTCTCGGTGGTAACGTTACATGCGTCTATAACGTTATATATCCTAACCTAAGGCAACCTAACATATCGGATGCAATATTTGACAACATTCCTGGCCTGTCGAACCCTACTTCTCGGAGGGAACAGTATATACGTCTATAACGTCATATATCCTAACCTAAGGCAACCTAACATCTCGGATGTAACATTTGACAACATTCCAGGCATGTCGGTCCCTACGTCTCGGTGGTAACATTATATGCGTCTATAACGTTGCATATCTTAATCTAAGGCAACCTAACATCTCGGATGCAATATTTGACAACATTCCTGGCCTGTCGAACCCTACTTCTCGGGGGGAACAGTATATACGTCTATAACGTCATATATCCTAACCTAAGGCAACCGAACATCTCGGATGTAACATTTGACAACATTCCAGGCATGTCGGTCCCTACGTCTCGGTGGTAACATTATATGCGTCTATAACGTTATATATCCTTATCTAAGGCAACTTGACATCCCGGATGCAATATTTGACAACATTCCTAGCCTGTCGAACCCTACTTCTCGGAGGGAACAGTATATACGTCTATAACGTTATATATCCTAACGTAAGGCAACCTGACATCTCGGATGTAATATTCTGCACCATTCCAGGCGTGTCGGACCCTACTTCTCGGAGGGAACAGTATATACGTCTATAACGTTATATATCCTAACCTAAGGTAACCTGACATCTCGGATATATTATTCTACAACATTCCAGGCGTTTCGGACCCTACTTCTCGGTGGGAACATTATATGCGTCTATAACGTTGTATATCCTAATCTAAGGCAACCTAACATCTCGGATGCAATATTTGACAACATTCCTGGCCTGTCGAACCCTACTTCTCGGAGGGAACAGTATATACGTCTATAACGTTATATATCCTAACCTAAGGCAACCTAACATCTCGGATGTAATATTCTACAACCTTCCAGGCTTGTCGGACCCTACTTCTCGGTGGGAACATTATATGCGTCTATAACGTTGTATATCCTTATCTAAGGCAACCTAACATCTCGGATGTAACATTTTACCACATTCCAGGCGTGTCGGTCCCTACGTCTCGGTGGTAACATTACATGCGTCTATAACGTTATATATCCTAACCTAAGGCCACCTAACATCTCGTATGTAATATTTGACAACATTCCTGGCGTGTCGGTCCCTACGTCTCGGTGGTAACATTACATGCGTCTATAGCGATATATATCCTAATCTTAGGCAACCTAACATCTCGGATGTAACATTTTACAACATTCCAGGCCTGTCGGTCCCTACGTCTCGGTGGTAACATTACATGCTTCTATAACGTTATATATCCTAACCTAAGGCCACCGGAACATCTCGTTTGTAATATTTCACAACATTCCTGGCGTGTCGAGCCCTACTTCTCGGTGGGAACAGTATATACGTCAATAACGTTATATATCGTAACCTAAAGCAACCTAACATCTCGGATGTAATATTTGACAACATTCCTGGCGTGTCGGACCCTACTTCTCGGTGGGA
This sequence comes from Xylocopa violacea, assembly GCA_963969225.1. Lineage (NCBI taxonomy): Eukaryota > Metazoa > Arthropoda > Insecta > Hymenoptera > Apidae > Xylocopa > Xylocopa violacea. The sequence goes on along the minus strand of CAXAJV010000014.1, from coordinate 4,160,321 downwards.
ACAGTATATACGTCTATAACGTCATGTATCCTAACCTAAGGCAACCTAACATCTCGGATGTAACATTTGACAACATTCCAGGTGTGTCGGTCCCTACGTCTCGGTGGTAACGTTACATGCGTCTATAACGTTATATATCCTAACTTAAGGCAACCTAACATCTCGGATGTAACATTTGACAACATTCCAGGCATGTCGGTCCCTACGTCTCGGTGGTAACATTATATGTGTCTATAACGTTATATATCCTTATCTAAGGCAACCTAACATCTCGGATGCAATATTTGACAACACTCCTAGCCTGTCGAACCCTACTTCTCGGAGGGAACAGTATATACGTCTATAACGTTATATATCCTAACCTAAGGCAACCTGACATCTCGGATGTAATATTCTACATCATTCCAGGCGTGTCGGACCCTACTTCTCGGTGGGAACATTATATGAGTCTATAACGTTGTATATCCTAATCTAAGGCAACCTATTATCTCAGACATAATATTTTACAATATTCCTGGCGTGTCGGTGCATACTTTTCGGTGGGAATATTATATGCGTCTATAACGGTCGATATCGTAATCTAAGGCAATCTAACATCTCGGATGCAATATTTGACCACATTCCTGGCCTGTCGAACCCTACTTCTCGGAGGGAACAGTATATACGTCTATAACGTTATATATCCTAACCTAGGGCAACCTAACATCTCCGATGTAATATTCTACAACCTTCCAGGCGTGTCGGACCCTACTTCTCGGTGGTAACATTATATGCGTCTATAACGTTGCATATCCTAATCTAAGGCAACCTAACATCTCGGATGCAATATTTGATAACATTCCTGGCCTGTCGAACCCTACTTCTCGGAGGGAACAGTATATACGTCTATAACGTTATATATCCTAACCTAGGGCAACCTAACATCTCCGATGTAATATTCTACAACCTTCCAGGCGTGTCGGGCCCTACTTCTCGGTGGTAACATTATATGCGTCTATAACGTTGCATATCCTAATCTAAGGCAACCTAACATCTCGGATGCAATATTTGATAACATTCCTGGCCTGTCGAACCCTACTTCTCGGAGGGAACAGTATATACGTCTATAACGTCATATATCCTAACCTAAGGCAACCTAACATCTCGGATGTAACATTTGACAACATTCCAGGCGTGTCGGTCCCTGCGTGTCGGTGGTAACATTACATGCGTCTATAACGGTATATTTCCTAATCTAAGGCAACCTAACATCTCGGATGCAATATTTGACAACATTCCTGGCCTGTCGAACCCTACTTCTCGGGGGGAACAGTATATACGTCTATAACGTCATATATCCTAACCTAAGGCAACCTAACATCTCGGATGTAACATTTGACAACATTCCAGGCATGTCGGTCCCTACGTCTCGGTGGTAACATTATATGCGTCTATAACGTTATATATCCTTATCTAAGGCAACTTGACATCCCGGATGCAATATTTGACAACATTCCTAGCCTGTCGAACCCTACTTCTAGGAGGGAACAGTATATACGTCTATAACGTTATATATCCTAACGTAAGGCAACCTGACATCTCGGATGTAATATTCTGCACCATTCCAGGCGTGTCGGACCCTACTTCTCGGTGGGAACATTATATGCGCCTATAACGTAGTATATCCTAATCTAAGGCAACCTATTATCTCAGACGTAATATTTTACAATATTCCTCGCGTGTCGGTGCATACTTTTTGGTGGGAATATTATATGCGTCCATAACGGTCGATATCGTAATCTATGGCAATCTAACATCTCGGATGCAATATTTGACAACAGTCCTTGCCTGTCGAACCCTACTTCTCGGAGGGAACAGTATGTACGTCTGTAACGTTATATATCCTAACCTAAGGCAACCTAACATCTCGGATGTAATATTCTACAACCTTACAGGCGTGTCGGACCCTACTTCTCGGTGGTAACATTATATGCGTCTATAACGTTGCATATCCTAATCTAAGGCAACCTAACATCTCGGATGTAACATTTGACAACATTCCAGGCATGTCGGTCCCTACGTCTCGGTGGTAACATTATATGCGTCTGTAACGTTATATATCCTTATCTAAGGCAACCTAACATCTCGGATGCAATATTTGACAACATTCCTGGCCTGTCGAACCCTACTTCTCGGAGGGAACAGTATATACGTCTATAACGTTATATATCCTAACCTAAGGTAACCTGACATCTCGGATATATTATTCTACAACATTCCAGGCGTTTCGGACCCTACTTCTCGGTGGGAACATTATATGCGTCTATAACGTTGTATATCCTAATCTAAGGCAACCTAACATCTCGGATGCAATATTTGACAACATTCCTGGCCTGTCGAACCCTACATCTCGGAGGGAAGAGTATATACGTCTGTAACGTCATATATCCTAACCTAAGACAACCTAACATCTCGGATGAAATATGTGACAACATTCCTGGCCTGTCGAACCCTACTTCTCGGGGGGAACAGTATATACGTCTATAACGTCATATATCCTAACCTAAGGCAACCTAACATCTCGGATGTAACATTTGACAACATTCCAGGCATGTCGGTCCCTACGTCTCGGTGGTAACATTATATGCGTCTATAACGTTATATATCCTTATCTAAGGCAACTTGACATCCCGGATGCAATATTTGACAACATTCCTAGCCTGTCGAACCCTACTTCTCGGAGGGAACAGTATATACGTCTATAACGTTATATATCCTAACGTAAGGCAACCTGACATCTCGGATGTAATATTCTGCACCATTCCAGGCGTGTCGGACCCTACTTCTCGGTGGGAACATTATATGCGTCTATAACGTTGTATATCCTAATCTAAGGCAACCTATTATCTCAGACGTAATATTTTACAATATTCCTCGCGTGTCGGTGCATACTTTTCGGTGGGAATATTATATGCGTCCATAACGGTCGATATCGTAATCTATGGCAATCTAACATCTCGGATGCAATATTTGACAACAGTCCTTGCCTGTCGAACCCTACTTCTCGGAGGGAACAGTATGTACGTCTGTAACGTTATATATCCTAACCTAAGGCAACCTAACATCTCGGATGTAACATTTGACAACATTCCAGGCTAGTCGGTCCCTACGTCTCGGTGGTAACATTATATGCGTCTATAACGGTATATATCCTAACCTAAGGCAACCTAACATCTCGGATGCAATATTTGACAACATTCCTGGCCTGTCGAACCCTACTTCTCGGAGGGAACAGTATATACGTCTATAACGTTATATATCCTAACCTAAGGCAACCTAACATCTCGGATGTAATATTCTACAACCTTCCAGGCTTGTCGGACCCTACTTCTCGGTGGGAACATTATATGCGTCTATAACGTTGTATATCCTTATCTAAGGCAACCTAACATCTCGGATGTAACATTTTACCACATTCCAGGCGTGTCGGTCCCTACGTCTCGGTGGTAACATTACATGCGTCTATAACGTTATATATCCTAACCTAAGGCCACCTAACATCTCGTATGTAATATTTGACAACATTCCTGGCGTGTCGGTCCCTACGTCTCGGTGGTAACATTACATGCGTCTATAGCGGTATATATCCTAATCTTAGGCAACCTAACATCTCGGATGTAACATTTTACAACATTCCAGGCCTGTCGGTCCCTACGTCTCGGTGGTAACATTACATGCTTCTATAACGTTATATATCCTAACCTAAGGCCACCGGAACATCTCGTTTGTAATATTTCACAACATTCCTGGCGTGTCGAGCCCTACTTCTCGGTGGGAACAGTATATACGTCAATAACGTTATATATCGTAACCTAAAGCAACCTAACATCTCGGATGTAATATTTGACAACATTCCTGGCGTGTCGGACCCTACTTCTCGGTGGGAACAGTATATACGTCTATAACGTCATGTATCCTAACCTAAGGCAACCTAACATCTCGGATGTAACATTTGACAACATTCCAGGTGTGTCGGTCCCTACGTCTCGGTGGTAACGTTACATGCGTCTATAACGTTATATATCCTAACTTAAGGCAACCTAACATCTCGGATGTAACATTTGACAACATTCCAGGCATGTCGGTCCCTACGTCTCGGTGGTAACATTATATGTGTCTATAACGTTATATATCCTTATCTAAGGCAACCTAACATCTCGGATGCAATATTTGACAACACTCCTAGCCTGTCGAACCCTACTTCTCGGAGGGAACAGTATATACGTCTATAACGTTATATATCCTAACCTAAGGCAACCTGACATCTCGGATGTAATATTCTACATCATTCCAGGCGTGTCGGACCCTACTTCTCGGTGGGAACATTATATGAGTCTATAACGTTGTATATCCTAATCTAAGGCAACCTATTATCTCAGACATAATATTTTACAATATTCCTGGCGTGTCGGTGCATACTTTTCGGTGGGAATATTATATGCGTCTATAACGGTCGATATCGTAATCTAAGGCAATCCAACATCTCGGATGCAATATTTGACCACATTCCTGGCCTGTCGAACCCTACTTCTCGGAGGGAACAGTATATACGTCTATAACGTTATATATCCTAACCTAGGGCAACCTAACATCTCCGATGTAATATTCTACAACCTTCCAGGCGTGTCGGACCCTACTTCTCGGTGGGAACATTATATGCGTCTATAACGTAGTATATCCTAATCTAAGGCAACCTATTATCTCAGACGTAATATTTTAAAATATTCCTCGCGTGTCGGTGCATACTTTTTGGTGGGAATATTATATGCGTCCATAACGGTCGATATCGTAATCTATGGCAATCTAACATCTCGGATGCAATATTGGACAACAGTCCTTGCCTGTCGAACCCTACTTCTCGGAGGGAACAGTATGTACGTCTGTAACGTTATATATCCTAACCTAAGGCAACCTAACATCTCGGATGTAATATTCTACAACCTTCCAGGCGTGTCGGACCCTACTTCTCGGTGGTAACATTATATGCGTCTATAACGTTGCATATCCTAATCTAAGGCAACCTAACATCTCGGATGCAATATTTGACAACATTCCTGGCCTGTCGAACCCTACTGCTCGGAGGGAAGAGTATATACGTCTATAGCGGTATATATCCTAATCTAAGGCAACCTAACATCTCGGATGCAATATTTGATAACATTCCTGGCGTGTCGAACCCTACTTCTCGGTGGGAACAGTATATACGTCTATAACGTTATATATCCTAACGTAAGGCAACCTAACGTCTCGGATGTAACATTTGACAACATTCCAGTCGTGTCGGTCCCTACGTCTCGGTGGTAACATTACATGCGTCTATAAAGGTATATTTCCTAATCTAAGGCAACCTAACATCTCAGATGCAATATTTGACAACATTCCTGGCCTGTCGAACCCTACTGATCGGAGGGAACAGTATATACATCTATAACGGTATATATCCTAATCTAAGGCAACCTAACATCTCGGATGAAATATGTGACAACATTCCTGGCCTGTCGAACCCTACTTCTCGGAGGGAACAGCATATACCTCTATAACGTCATATATCCTAGCCTAAGGCAACCTAACATCTCGGATGTAACATTCGACAACATTCCGGGCGTGTCGGTCCCTACGTCTCGGTGGTAACATTACATGCGTCTATAACGGTATATATCCTAATCTTAGGCAACCTGACATCTCGGATGTAACATTTTACCACATTCCAGGGGTGTCGGTCCCTACGTCTCGGTGGTAACATTACATGCGTCTCTAACGTTATATATCCTAACCAAAGGCCAACTAACATCTCGTATGTAATATTTGACAACATTCCTGGCGTGTCGAACCCTACTTCTCGGTGGGAACAGTATATACGTCTATAACGTTATATATCCTAACCTAAGATACCTAACATCTCGGATGTAACATTTGACAACATTCCAGGCGTGTCGGTCCCTACGTCTCGGTGGTAACGTTACATGCGTCTATAACGTTATATATCCTAACCTAAGGCAACCTAACATCTCGGATGCAATATTTGACAACATTCCTGGCCTGTCGAACAATACTTCTCGGAGGGAACAGTATATACGTCTATAACGTTATATATCCAAACCTAAGGCAACCTAACATCTCGGATGTAACATTTGACAACATTCCAGGCATGTCGGTCCCTACGTCTCGGTGGTAACATTATATGCGTCTATAACGTTACATATCCTTATCTAAGGCAACCTAACATCTCGGATGCAATATTTGACAACATTCCTAGCCTGTCGAACCCTACGTCTCGGTGGTAACATTACATGCGTCTATAACGGTATATTTCCTAATCTAAGGCAACGTAACATCTCGGATGCAATATTTGACAACATTCCTGGCCTGTCGAACCCTACTTCTCGGAGGGAACAGTATATACGTCTATAACGTCATATATCCTAACCTAAGGCAACCTAACATCTCGGATGTAACATTTGACAACATTCCAGGCGTGTCGGTCCCTACGTCTCGGTGGTAACATTACATGCGTCTATAACGGTATATATCCTAACCTAAGGCAACCTAACATCTCGGATGCAATATTTGACAACATTCCTGGCCTGTCGAACCCTACATCTCGGAGGGAACAGTATATACGTCTATAACGTTATATATCCTAACCTAATGCAACCTGACATCTCGGATATATTATTCTACAACATTCCAAGCGTGTCGGACCCTACTTCTCGGTGGAAACATTATATGTGTCTATAACGTTGTATATCCTAATCTAAGGCAACCTAACATCTCGGATGCAATATTTGACAACATTCCTGGCCTGTCGAACCCTACATCTCGGAGGGAACAGTATATACGTCTATAGCGGTATATATCCTAATCTAAGGCAACCTAACATCTCGGATGCAATATTTGACAACATTCCTGGCCTGTCGAACCCTACTTCTCGGAGGGAACAGTATATACGTCTATAACGTTATATATCCTAACGTAAGGCAACCTGACATCTCGGATGTAATATTCTGCACCATTCCAGGCGTGTCGGACCCTACTTCTCGGTGGGAACATTATATGCGTCTATAACGTTGTATATCCTAATCTAAGGCAACCTAACATCTCGGATGCAATATTTGATAACATTCCTGGCGTGTCGAACCCTACTTCTCGGTGGGAACAGTATATACGTCTATAACGTTATATATCCTAACGTAAGGCAACCTAACGTCTCGGATGTAACATTTGACAACATTCCAGTCGTGTCGGTCCCTACGTCTCGGTGGTAACATTACATGCGTCTATAAAGGTATATTTCCTAATCTAAGGCAACCTAACATCTCAGATGCAATATTTGACAACATTCCTGGCCTGTCGAACCCTACTGATCGGAGGGAACAGTATATACATCTATAACGGTATATATCCTAATCTAAGGCAACCTAACATCTCGGATGAAATATGTGACAACATTCCTGGCCTGTCGAACCCTACTTCTCGGAGGGAACAGCATATACCTCTATAACGTCATATATCCTAGCCTAAGGCAACCTAACATCTCGGATGTAACATTCGACAACATTCCGGGCGTGTCGGTACCTACGTCTCGGTGGTAACATTACATGCGTCTATAACGGTATATATCCTAATCTTAGGCAACCTGACATCTCGGATGTAACATTTTACCACATTCCAGGGGTGTCGGTCCCTACGTCTCGGTGGTAACATTACATGCGTCTCTAACGTTATATATCCTAACCAAAGGCCAACTAACATCTCGTATGTAATATTTGACAACATTCCTGGCGTGTCGAACCCTACTTCTCGGTGGGAACAGTATATACGTCTATAACGTTATATATCCTAACCTAAGATACCTAACACCTCGGATGTAACATTTGACAACATTCCAGGCGTGTCGGTCCCTACGTCTCGGTGGTAACGTTACATGCGTCTATAACGTTATATATCCTAACCTAAGGCAACCTAACATCTCGGATGCAATATTTGACAACATTCCTGGCCTGTCGAACAATACTTCTCGGAGGGAACAGTATATACGTCTATAACGTTATATATCCAAACCTAAGGCAACCTAACATCTCGGATGTAACATTTGACAACATTCCAGGCATGTCGGTCCCTACGTCTCGGTGGTAACATTATATGCGTCTATAACGTTACATATCCTTATCTAAGGCAACCTAACATCTCGGATGCAATATTTGACAACATTCCTAGCCTGTCGAACCCTACGTCTCGGTGGTAACAGTATATACGTCTATAACGTTATATATCCTAACCTAATGCAACCTGACATCTCGGATATATTATTCTATAACATTCCAAGCGTGTCGGACCCTACTTCTCGGTGGAAACATTATATGTGTCTATAACGTTGTATATCCTAATCTAAGGCAACCTAACATCTCGGATGCAATATTTGACAACATTCCTGGCCTGTCGAACCCTACATCTCGGAGGGAACAGTATATACGTCTATAGCGGTATATATCCTAATCTAAGGCAACCTAACATCTCGGATGCAATATTTGACAACATTCCTGGCCTGTCGAACCCTACTTCTCGGAGGGAACAGTATATACGTCTATAACGTTATATATCCTAACCGAAGGCAACCTAACATCTCGGATGTAATATTCTACATCATTCAAGGCGTGTCGGACCCTACTTCTCGGTGGGAACATTATATGAGTCTATAACGTTGTATATCCTAATCTAAGGCAACCTATTATCTCAGACGTAATATTTTACAATATTCCTCGCGTGTCGGTGCATACTTTTCGGTGGGAATATTATATGCGTCCATAACGGTCGATATCGTAATCTATGGCAATCTAACATCTCGGATGCAATATTTGACAACATTCCTGGCCTGTCGAATCCTACATCTCGGAGGGAACAGTATATACGTCTATAACGTTATATATCCTAACCTAAGGCAACCTGACATCTCGGATATATTATTCTACAACATTCCAAGCGTGTCGGACCCTACTTCTCGGTGGAAACATTATATGTGTCTATAACGTTGTATATCCTAATCTAAGGCAACCTAACATCTCGGATGCAATATTTGACAACATTCCTGGCCTGTCGAACCCTACATCTCGGAGGGAACAGTATATACGTCTATAGCGGTATATATCCTAATCTAAGGCAACCTAACATCTCGGATGCAATATTTGACAACATTCCTGGCCCGTCGTACCCTACTTCTCGGAGGGAACAGTATATACGTCTATAACGTTATATATCCTAACCGAAGGCAACCTAACATCTCGGATGTAATATTCTACATCATTCAAGGCGTGTCGGACCCTACTTCTCGGTGGGAACATTATATGAGTCTATAACGTTGTATATCCTTATCTAAGGCAACTTGACATCCCGGATGCAATATTTGACAACATTCCTGGCCCGTCGTACCCTACTTCTCGGAGGGAACAGTATATACGTCTATAACGTTATATATCCTAACCGAAGGCAACCTAACATCTCGGATGTAATATTCTACATCATTCAAGGCGTGTCGGACCCTACTTCTCGGTGGGAACATTATATGAGTCTATAACGTTGTATATCCTTATCTAAGGCAACTTGACATCCCGGATGCAATATTTGACAACATTCCTAGCCTGTCGAACCCTACTTCTCGGAGGGAACAGTATATACGTCTATAACGTTATATATCCTAACGTAAGGCAACCTGACATCTCGGATGTAATATTCTGCACCATTCCAGGCGTGTCGGACCCTACTTCTCGGTGGGAACATTATATGCGTCTATAACGTTGTATATCCTAATGTAAGGCAACCTATTATCTCAGACGTAATATTTTACAATATTCCTGGCGTGTCGGTGCATAGTTTTCGGTGGGAATATTATATGCGTCTATAACGGTCGATATCGTAATCTAAGGCAATCTAACATCTCGGATGCAATATTTGACAAGATTCCTGGCCTGTCGAACCCTACATCTCGGAGGGAACAGTATATACGTCTATAACGTTATATATCCTAACCTAGGGCAGCCTAACATCTCGGATGTAATATTCTACAACCTTCCAGGCTTGTCGGACCCTACGTCTCCGTGGAAACATTACAGGCGTCTATAACGTTATATATCCTAACCTAAGGCAACCTAACATCTCGGATGCAATATTTGACAACATTCCTGGCGTGTCGAACCCTACTTCTCGGTGGGAACAGTATATACGTCTATAACGTTATATATCCTAACCTAAGATACCTAACATCTCGGATGTAACATTTGACAACATTCCAGGCGTGTCGGTCCCTACGTCTCGGTGGTAACGTTACATGCGTCTATAACGTTATATATCCTAACCTAAGGCAACCTAACATCTCGGATGCAATATTTGACAACATTCCTGGCCTGTCGAACAATACTTCTCGGAGGGAACAGTATATACGTCTATAACGTTATATATCCAAACCTAAGGCAACCTAACATCTCGGATGTAACATTTGACAACATTCCAGGCATGTCGGTCCCTACGTCTCGGTGGTAACATTATATGCGTCTATAACGTTACATATCCTTATCTAAGGCAACCTAACATCTCGGATGCAATATTTGACAACATTCCTAGCCTGTCGAACCCTACGTCTCGGTGGTAACATTACATGCGTCTATAACGGTATATTTCCTAATCTAAGGCAACGTAACATCTCGGATGCAATATTTGACAACATTCCTGGCCTGTCGAACCCTACTTCTCGGAGGGAACAGTATATACGTCTATAACGTCATATATCCTAACCTAAGGCAACCTAACATCTCGGATGTAACATTTGACAACATTCCAGGCGTGTCGGTCCCTACGTCTCGGTGGTAACATTACATGCGTCTATAACGGTATATATCCTAACCTAAGGCAACCTAACATCTCGGATGCAATATTTGACAACATTCCTGGCCTGTCGAACCCTACATCTCGGAGGGAACAGTATATACGTCTATAACGTTATATATCCTAACCTAATGCAACCTGACATCTCGGATATATTATTCTACAACATTCCAAGCGTGTCGGACCCTACTTCTCGGTGGAAACATTATATGTGTCTATAACGTTGTATATCCTAATCTAAGGCAACCTAACATCTCGGATGCAATATTTGACAACATTCCTGGCCTGTCGAACCCTACATCTCGGAGGGAACAGTATATACGTCTATAGCGGTATATATCCTAATCTAAGGCAACCTAACATCTCGGATGCAATATTTGACAACATTCCTGGCCTGTCGAACCCTACTTCTCGGAGGGAACAGTATATACGTCTATAACGTTATATATCCTAACCGAAGGCAACCTAACATCTCGGATGTAATATTCTACATCATTCAAGGCGTGTCGGACCCTACTTCTCGGTGGGAACATTATATGAGTCTATAACGTTGTATATCCTAATCTAAGGCAACCTATTATCTCAGACGTAATATTTTACAATATTCCTCGCGTGTCGGTGCATACTTTTCGGTGGGAATATTATATGCGTCCATAACGGTCGATATCGTAATCTATGGCAATCTAACATCTCGGATGCAATATTTGACAACATTCCTGGCCTGTCGAATCCTACATCTCGGAGGGAACAGTATATACGTCTATAACGTTATATATCCTAACCTAAGGCAACCTGACATCTCGGATATATTATTCTACAACATTCCAAGCGTGTCGGACCCTACTTCTCGGTGGAAACATTATATGTGTCTATAACGTTGTATATCCTAATCTAAGGCAACCTAACATCTCGGATGCAATATTTGACAACATTCCTGGCCTGTCGAACCCTACATCTCGGAGGGAACAGTATATACGTCTATAGCGGTATATATCCTAATCTAAGGCAACCTAACATCTCGGATGCAATATTTGACAACATTCCTGGCCCGTCGTACCCTACTTCTCGGAGGGAACAGTATATACGTCTATAACGTTATATATCCTAACCGAAGGCAACCTAACATCTCGGATGTAATATTCTACATCATTCAAGGCGTGTCGGACCCTACTTCTCGGTGGGAACATTATATGAGTCTATAACGTTGTATATCCTTATCTAAGGCAACTTGACATCCCGGATGCAATATTTGACAACATTCCTGGCCCGTCGTACCCTACTTCTCGGAGGGAACAGTATATACGTCTATAACGTTATATATCCTAACCGAAGGCAACCTAACATCTCGGATGTAATATTCTACATCATTCAAGGCGTGTCGGACCCTACTTCTCGGTGGGAACATTATATGAGTCTATAACGTTGTATATCCTTATCTAAGGCAACTTGACATCCCGGATGCAATATTTGACAACATTCCTAGCCTGTCGAACCCTACTTCTCGGAGGGAACAGTATATACGTCTATAACGTTATATATCCTAACGTAAGGCAACCTGACATCTCGGATGTAATATTCTGCACCATTCCAGGCGTGTCGGACCCTACTTCTCGGTGGGAACATTATATGCGTCTATAACGTTGTATATCCTAATGTAAGGCAACCTATTATCTCAGACGTAATATTTTACAATATTCCTGGCGTGTCGGTGCATAGTTTTCGGTGGGAATATTATATGCGTCTATAACGGTCGATATCGTAATCTAAGGCAATCTAACATCTCGGATGCAATATTTGACAAGATTCCTGGCCTGTCGAACCCTACATCTCGGAGGGAACAGTATATACGTCTATAACGTTATATATCCTAACCTAGGGCAGCCTAACATCTCGGATGTAATATTCTACAACCTTCCAGGCTTGTCGGACCCTACTTCTCGGTGGGAACATTATATGCGTCTATAACGTTGTATATCCTTATCTAAGGCAACCTAACATCTCGGATGTAACATTTTACCACATTCCAGGCGTGTCTGTCCCTACGTCTCGGTGGTAACATTACATGCGTCTATAACGTTATATATCCTAACCTAAGGCCACCTAACATCTCGTATGTAATATTCTACATCATTCCAGGCGTGTCGGACCCTACTTCTCGGTGGGAACATTATATGCGTCTATAACGTTGTATATCCTTATCTAAGGCAACCTAACATCTCGGATGTAACATTTTACCACATTCCAGGCGTGTCGGTCCCTACGTCTCGGTGGTAACATTACATGCGTCTATAACGTTATATATCCTAACCTAAGGCCACCTAACATCTCGTATGTAATATTCTACATCATTCCAGGCGTGTCGGACCCTACTTCTCGGTGGGAACATTATATGAGTCTATAACGTTGTATATCCTAATCTAAGGCAGCCTATTATCTCAGACGTAATATTTTACAATATTCCTGGCGTGTCGGTGCATACTTTTCGGTGGGAATATTATATGCGTCTATAACGGTCGATATCGTAATCTAAGGCAATCTAACATCTCGGATGCAATATTTGACCACATTCCTGGCCTGTCGAACCCTACTTCTCGGAGGGAACAGTATATACGTCTATAACGTTATATATCCTAACCTAGGGCAACCTAACATCTCGGATGTAACATTTGACAACATTCCAGGCGTGTCGGTCCCTACGTCTCGGTGGTAACATTACATGCGTCTATAACGTTATATATCCTAACCTAAGGCAACCTAACATCTCGGATGCAATATTTGACAACATTCGTGGCCTGTCGAACCCTACTTCTCGGAGGGAACAGTATATACGTCTATAACGTTATATATCCTAACCGAAGGCCACCTGACATCTCGGATATAATATTCTACATCATTCAAGGCGTGTCGGACCCTACTTCTCGGTGGGAACATTATATGAGTCTATAACGTTGTATATCCTAATCTAAGGCAACCTATTATCTCAGACGTAATATTTTACAATATTCCTCGCGTGTCGGTGCATACTTTTCGGTGGGAATATTATATGCGTCCACAACGGTCGATATCGTAATCTAAGGCAATCTAACATCTCGGATTCAATATTTGACAACATTCCTTGCCTGTCGAACCCTACTTCTCGGAGGGAACAGTATGTACGTCTATAACGTTATATATCCTAACCTAAGGCAACCTAACATCTCCGATGTAATATTCTACAACCTTCCAGGCGTGTCGGACCCTACTTCTCGGTGGTAACATTATATGCGTCTATAACGTTGTATATCCTTATCTAAGGCAACCTAACATCTCGGATGCAATATTTGACAACATTCGTGGCCTGTCGAACCCTACTTCTCGGAGGGAACAGTATATACGTCTATAACGTCATATATCCTAACCTAAGGCAACCTAACATCTCGGATGTAACATTTGACAACATTCCAGGCGTGTCGGTCCCTACGTCTCGGTGGTAACATTACATGCGTCTATAACGTTATATATCCTAACCTAAGGCAACCTAACATCTCGGATGCAATATTTGACAACATTCCTGGCCTGTCGAACCCTACTTCTCGGAGGGAACAGTATATACGTCTATAACGTTATATATCCTAACCGAAGGCAACCTGACATCTCGGATATAATATTCTACATCATTCAAGGTGTGTCGGACCCTACTTCTCGGTGGGAACATTATATGAGTCTATAACGTTGTATATCCTAATCTAAGGCAACCTATTATCTCAGACGTAATATTTTACAATATTCCTCGCGTGTCGGTGCATACTTTTCGGTGGGAATATTATATGCGTCCACAACGGTCGATATCGTAATCTAAGGCAATCTAACATCTCGGGTGCAATATTTGACAACATTCCTTGCCTGTCGAACCCTACTTCTCGGAGGGAACAGTATGTACGTCTATAAAGTTATATATCCTAACCTAAGGCAACCTAACATCTCGGATGTAACATTTGACAACATTCCAGGCGTGTCGGTCCCTACGTCTCGGTGGTAACATTACATGCGTCTATAACGTTATATATCCTAACCAAAGGCAACCTAACATCTCGGATGCAGTATTTGACAACATTCCTGGCCTGTCGAACCCTACTTCTCGGAGGGAACAGCATATACATCTATAACGTCATATATCCTAGCCTAAGGCAACCTAACATCTCGGATGTAACATTTGACAACATTCCAGGTGTGTCGGTCGCTACGTCTCGGTGGTAACGTTACATGCGTCTATAACGTTATATATCCTAACCTAAGGCAACCTAACATCTCGGATGTAACATTTGACAACATTCCAGGCATGTCGGTCCCTACGTCTCGGTGGTAACATTATATGCGTCTATAACGTTATATATCCTTATCTAGGGCAACCTAACATCTCGGATGCAATATTTGACAACATTCCTGGCCTGTCGAACCCTACTTCTCGGTGGGAACATTATATGCGTCTATAACGTTGTATATCCTTATCTAAGGCAACCTAACACCTCGGATGAAATATGTGACAACATTCCTGGCCTGTCGAACCCTACATCTCGGAGGGAACAGTATATACGTCTGTAACGTCATATATCCTAACCTAAGACAACCTAACATCTCGGATGTAACATTTGACAACATTCCAGGCGTGTCGGTCCCTACGTCTCGGTGGTAACATTACATGCGTCTATAACGTTATATATCCTAACCTACGGCAACCTAGCATCTCGGATGCAATATTTGACAACATTCCTGGCCTGTCGAACCCTACTTCTCGGAGGGAACAGCATATACATCTATAACGACATATATCCTAGCCTAAGGCAACCTAACATCTCGGATGTAACATTTGACAACATTCCAGGTGTGTCGGTCCCTACGTCTCGGTGGTAACATTCTATGCGTCTATAACGTTATATATCCTTATCTAAGGCAACTTGACATCCCGGATGCAATATTTGACAACATTCCTAGCCTGTCGAACCCTACTTCTCGGAGGGAACAGTATATACGTCTATAACGTTATATATCCTAACGTAAGGCAACCTGACATCTCGGATGTAATATTCTGCACCATTCCAGGCGTGTCGGACCCTACTTCTCGGTGGGAACATTATATGCGTCTATAACGTTGTATATACTAATCTAAGGCAACCTATTATCTCAGACGTAATATTTTACAATATTCCTGGCGTGTCGGTGCATAGTTTTCGGTGGGAATATTATATGCGTCTATAACGGTCGATATCGTAATCTAAGGCAATCTAACATCTCGGATGCAATATTTGACAAGATTCCTGGCCTGTCGAACCCTACTTCTCGGAGGGAACAGCATATACGTCTATAACGTTATATATCCTAACCTAAGGCAACCTAGCATCTCGGATGTAACATTTGACAACATTCCAGGCATGTCGGTCCCTACGTCTCGGTCGTAACATTATATGCGTCTATAACGGTATATTTCCTAATCTAAGGCAACCTAACATCTTGGATGCAATATTTGACAACATTCCAGGCATGTCGGTCCCTACGTCTCGGTCGTAACATTATATGCGTCTATAACGGTATATTTCCTAATCTAAGGCAACCTAACATCTTGGATGCAATATTTGACAACATTCCAGGCATGTCGGTCCCTACGTCTCGGTGGTAACATTATATGCGTCTATAACGTTATATATCCTAACCTAAGACAACCTAACATCTCGGATGTAACATTTGACAACATTCCAGGCGTGTCGGTCCCTACGTCTCCGTGGAAACATTACAGGCGTCTATAACGTTATATATCCTAACCTAAGGCAACCTAACATCTCGGATGCAATATTTGACAACATTCCTGGCCTGTCGAACCCTACTTCTCGGTGGGAACAGTATATACGTCTATAACGTTACATATCCTAACCTAAGGCAACCTAACATCTCGGATGTAACATTTGACAACATTCCAGGCGTGTCGGTCCCTACGCCTCGGTGGTAACGTTACATGCGTCTATAACGTTATATATCCTAACCTAAGGCAACCTAACATATCGGATGCAATATTTGACAACATGCCTGGCCTGTCGAACCCTACTTCTCGGAGGGAACAGTATATACGTCTATAACGTCATATATCCTAACCTAAGGCAACCTAACATCTCGGATGTAACATTTGACAACATTCCAGGCATGTCGGTCCCTACGTCTCGGTGGTAACATTATATGCGTCTATAACGTTATATATCCTTATCTAAGGCAACCTAACATCTCGGATGCAATATTTGACAACATTCCTGGCCTGTCGAACCCTACTTCTCGGAGGGAACAGTATATACGTCTATAACGTTATATATCCTAACCTAAGGCAACCTGACATCTCGGATATATTATTCTACAACATTCCAAGCGTGTCGGACCCTACTTCTCGGTGGAAACATTATATGTGTCTATAACGTTGTATATCCTAATCTAAGGCAACCTAACATCTCGGATGCAATATTTGACAACATTCCTGGCCTGTCGAACCCTACATCTCGGAGGGAACAGTATATACGTCTATAGCGGTATATATCCTAATCTAAGGCAACCTAACATCTCGGATGCAATATTTGACAACATTCCTGGCCTGTCGAACCCTACTTCTCGGAGGGAACAGTATATACGTCTATAACGTTATATATCCTAACCGAAGGCAACCTAACATCTCGGATGTAATATTCTACATCATTCCAGGCGTGTCGGACCCTACTTCTCGGTGGGAACATTATATGAGTCTATAACGTTGTATATCCTAATCTAAGGCAACCTATTATCTCAGACGTAATATTTTACAATATTCCTGGCGTGTCGGTGCATACTTTTCGGTGGGAATATTATATGCGTCTATAAAGGTCGATATCGTAATCTAAGGCAATCTAACATCTCGGATGCAATATTTGACCACATTCCTGGCCTGTCGAACCCTACTTCTCGGAGGGAACAGTATATACGTCTGTAACGTTATATATCCTAACCTAGGGCAACCTAACATATCCGATGTAATATTCTACAACCTTCCAGGCGTGTCGGACCCTACTTCTCGGTGGTAACATTATATGCGTCTATAACGTTGCATATCCTAATCTAAGGCAACCTAACATCTCGGATGCAATATTTGACAACATTCCTGGCCTGTCGAACCCTACTGCTCGGAGGGAAGAGTATATACGTCTATAGCGGCATATATCCTAATCTAAGGCAACCTAACATCTCGGATGCAATATTTGATAACATTCCTGGCATGTCGAACCCTACTTCTCGGTGGGAACAGTATATACGTCTATAACGTTATATATCCTAACGTAAGGCAACCTAACGTCTCGGATGTAACATTTGACAACATTCCAGGCGTGTCGGTCCCTACGTCTCGGTGGTAACATTACATGCGTCTATAAAGGTATATTTCCTAATCTAAGGCAACTTAACATCTCGGATGCAATATTTGACAACATTCCTGGCCTGTCGAACCCTACTGATCGGAGGGAACAGTATATACATCTATAACGGTATATATCCTAATCTAAGGCAACCTAACATCTCGGATGAAATATGTGACAACATTCCTGGCCTGTCGAACCCTACTTCTCGGAGGGAACAGCGTATACCTCTATAACGTCATATATCCTAGCCTAAGGCAACCTAACATCTCGGATGTAACATTTGACAACATTCCGGGCGTGTCGGTCCCTACGTCTCGGTGGTAACATTACATGCGTCTATAACGGTATATATCCTAATCTTAGGCAACCTGACATCTCGGATGTAACATTTTACCACATTCCAGGGGTGTCGGTCCCTACGTCTCGGTGGTAACATTACATGCGTCTATAACGTTATATATCCTAACCAAAGGCCAACTAACATCTCGTATGTAATATTTGACAACATTCCGGCCTGTCGAACCCTACTTCTCGGTGGGAACAGTATATACGTCTATAACGTTATATATCCTAACCTAAGATACCTAACATCTCGGATGTAACATTTGACAACATTCCAGGCGTGTCGGTCCCTACGTCTCGGTGGTAACATTACATGCGTCTATAGCGGTATATATCCTAACCTAAGGCCACCGGAACATCTCGTATGTAATATTTCACAACATTCCTGGCGTGTCGAGCCCTACTTCTCGGTGGGAACAGTATATACGTCTATAACGTTATATATCGTAACCTAAAGCAACCTAACATCTCGGATGTAATATTTGACAACATTCCTGGCGTGTCGGACCCTACTTCTCGGTGGTAACATTACATGCTTCTATAACGTTATACATCCTAACCTAAGGCCACCGGAACATCTCGTATGTAATATTTCACAACATTCCTGGCGTGTCGAGCCCTACTTCTCGGTGGGAACAGTATATACGTCTATAACGTTATATATCCTAATCTAAGGCAACCTAACATCTCCGATGAAATATGTGACAACATTCCTGGCCTGTCGAACCCTACATCTCGGAGGGAACAGTATATATGTCTGTAACGTCATATATCCTAACCTAAGACAACCTAACATCTCGGATGTAACATTTGACAACTTTCCAGGCGTGTCGGTCCCTACGTCTCGGTGGTAACATTACATGCGTCTATAACGTTATATATCCTAACCAAAGGCAACCTAACATCTCGGATGCAGTATTTGACAACATTCCTGGCCTGTCGAACCCTACTTCTCGGAGGGAACAGTATATACGTCTATAACGTTATATATCCTAACCGAAGGCAACCTGACATCTCGGATATAATATTCTACATCATTCAAGGTGTGTCGGACCCTACTTCTCGGTGGGAACATTATATGAGTCTATAACGTTGTATATCCTAATCTAAGGCAACCTATTATCTCAGACGTAATATTTTACAATATTCCTCGCGTGTCGGTGCATACTTTTCGGTGGGAATATTATATGCGTCCACAACGGTCGATATCGTAATCTAAGGCAATCTCACATCTCGGGTGCAATATTTGACAACATTCCTTGCCTGTCGAACCCTGCTTCTCGGAGGGAACAGTATATACGTCTATAACGTTATATATCCTAACCGAAGGCAACCTAACATCTCGGATGTAATATTCTACATCATTCCAGGCGTGTCGGACCCTACTTCTCGGAGGGAACAGTATATACGTCTATAACGTCATATATCCTAACCTAAGGCAACCTAACATCTCGGATGTAACATTTGACAACATTCCAGGCGTGTCGGTCCCTACGTCTCGGTGGTAACATTACATGCGTCTATAACGTTATATATCCTAACCTAAGGCAACCTAACATCTCGGATGCAATATTTGACAACATTCCTGGCCTGTCGAACCCTACTTCTCGGAGGGAACAGTATATACGTCTATAACGTTATATATCCTAACCGAAGGCAACCTGACATCTCGGATATAATATTCTACATCATTCAAGGTGTGTCGGACCCTACTTCTCGGTGGGAACATTATATGAGTCTATAACGTTGTATATCCTAATCTAAGGCAACCTATTATCTCAGACGTAATATTTTACAATATTCCTCGCGTGTCGGTGCATACTTTTCGGTGGGAATATTATATGCGTCCACAACGGTCGATATCGTAATCTAAGGCAATCTAACATCTCGGGTGCAATATTTGACAACATTCCTTGCCTGTCGAACCCTACTTCTCGGAGGGAACAGTATGTACGTCTATAAAGTTATATATCCTAACCTAAGGCAACCTAACATCTCCGATGTAATATTCTACAACCTTCCAGGCGTGTCGGGCCCTACTTCTCTTATGGTAACATTATATGCGTCTATAACGTTGCATATCCTATTCTAAGGCAACCTAACATCTCGGATGCAATATTTGACAACATTCCTGGCCTGTCGAACCTTACTGCTCGGAGGGAACAGTATATACGTCTATAACGGTATATATCCTAATCTAAGGCAACCTAACATCTCCGATGAAATATGTGACAACATTCCTGGCCTGTCGAACCCTACATCTCGGAGGGAACAGTATATATGTCTGTAACGTCATATATCCTAACCTAAGACAACCTAACATCTCGGATGTAACATTTGACAACATTCCAGGCGTGTCGGTCCCTACGTCTCGGTGGTAACATTACATGCGTCTATAACGTTATATATCCTAACCAAAGGCAACCTAACATCTCGGATGCAGTATTTGACAACATTCCTGGCCTGTCGAACCCTACTTCTCGGAGGGAACAGCATATACATCTATAACGTCATATATCCTAGCCTAAGGCAACCTAACATCTCGGATGTAACATTTGACAACATTCCAGGTGTGTCGGTCGCTACGTCTCGGTGGTAACGTTACATGCGTCTATAACGTTATATATCCTAACCTAAGGCAACCTAACATCTCGGATGTAACATTTGACAACATTCCAGGCATGTCGGTCCCTACGTCTCGGTGGTAACATAATATGCGTCTATAACGTTATATATCCTTATCTAGGTCAACCTAACATCTCGGATGTAATATTTGACAACATTCCTAGCCTGTCGAACCCTACTTCTCGGAGGGAACAGTATATACGTCTATAACGTTATATATCCTAACCTAGGGCAACCTAACATCTCGGATGTAATATTCTACAACCTTCCAGGCGTGTCGGACCCTACTTCTCGGTGGGAACATTATATGCGTCTATAATGTTGTATATACTTATCTAAGGCAACCTAACATCTCGGATGCAATATTTGACAACATTCATGGCCTGTCGAACCCTACTTCTCGGAGGGAACAGTATATACGTCTATAACGTCATATATCCTACCCTAAGGCAACCTAACATCTCGGATGTAACATTTGACAACATTCCAGGCGTGTCGGTCCCTACGTCTCGGTGGTAACATTACATGCGTCTATAACGTTATATATCCTAACCTAAGGCAACCTAACAGCTCGGATGCAATATTTGACAACACTCCTGACCTGTCGAACCCTACTTCTCGGAGGGAACAGCATATACATCTATAACGTCATATATCCTAGCCTAAGGCAACCTAACATCTCGGATGTAACATTTGACAACATTCCAGGCATGTCGGTCCCTACGTCTCGGTGGTAACATTACATGCGTCTATAACGGTCGATATCGTAATCTAAGGCAACCTAACATCTCGGATGCAATATTTGACAACATTCCTGGCCTGTCGAACCCTACTTCTCGGAGGGAACAGTATATACGGCTATAACGTTATATATCCTAACCTAGGGCAACCTAACATCTCGGATGTATTATTCTACAACCTTCCAGGCGTGTCGGACCCTACTTCTCGGTGGGAACATTATTTGCGTCTATAACGTTGTATATCCTTATCTAAGGCAACCTAACATCTCGGATGCAATATTTGACAACATTCCTGGCCTGTCGAACCCTACTTCTCGGTGGGAACATTATATGCGTCTATAACGTTGTATATCCTTATCTAAGGCAACCTAACACCTCGGATGAAATATGTGACAACATTCCTGGCCTGTCGAACCCTACATCTCGGAGGGAACAGTATATACGTCTGTAACGTCATATATCCTAACCTAAGACAACCTAACATCTCGGATGTAACATTTGACAACATTCCAGGCGTGTCGGTCCCTACGTCTCGGTGGTAACATTACATGCGTCTATAACGTTATATATCCTAACCTACGGCAACCTAGCATCTCGGATGCAATATTTGACAACATTCCTGGCCTGTCGAACCCTACTTCTCGGAGGGAACAGCATATACATCTATAACGTCATATATCCTAGCCTAAGGCAACCTAACATCTCGGATGTAACATTTGACAACATTCCAGGTGTGTCGGTCCCTACGTCTCGGTGGTAACGTTACATGCGTCTATAACGTTATATATCCTAACCTAAGGCAACCTAACATCTCGGATGTAACATTTGACAACATTCCAGGCATGTCGGTCCCTACGTCTCGGTGGTAACATTATATGCGTCTATAACGTTATATATCCTTATCTAAGGCAACTTGACATCCCGGATGCAATATTTGACAACATTCCTAGCCTGTCGAACCCTACTTCTCGGAGGGAACAGTATATACGTCTATAACGTTATATATCCTAACGTAAGGCAACCTGACATCTCGGATGTAATATTCTGCACCATTCCAGGCGTGTCGGACCCTACTTCTCGGTGGGAACATTATATGCGTCTATAACGTTGTATATACTAATCTAAGGCAACCTATTATCTCAGACGTAATATTTTACAATATTCCTGGCGTGTCGGTGCATAGTTTTCGGTGGGAATATTATATGCGTCTATAACGGTCGATATCGTAATCTAAGGCAATCTAACATCTCGGATGCAATATTTGACAAGATTCCTGGCCTGTCGAACCCTACTTCTCGGAGGGAACAGCATATACGTCTATAACGTTATATATCCTAACCTAAGGCAACCTAGCATCTCGGATGTAACATTTGACAACATTCCAGGCATGTCGGTCCCTACGTCTCGGTCGTAACATTATATGCGTCTATAACGGTATATTTCCTAATCTAAGGCAACCTAACATCTTGGATGCAATATTTGACAACATTCCAGGCATGTCGGTCCCTACGTCTCGGTCGTAACATTATATGCGTCTATAACGGTATATTTCCTAATCTAAGGCAACCTAACATCTTGGATGCAATATTTGACAACATTCCAGGCATGTCGGTCCCTACGTCTCGGTGGTAACATTATATGCGTCTATAACGTTATATATCCTAACCTAAGACAACCTAACATCTCGGATGTAACATTTGACAACATTCCAGGCGTGTCGGTCCCTACGTCTCCGTGGAAACATTACAGGCGTCTATAACGTTATATATCCTAACCTAAGGCAACCTAACATCTCGGATGCAATATTTGACAACATTCCTGGCCTGTCGAACCCTACTTCTCGGTGGGAACAGTATATACGTCTATAACGTTATATATCCTAACCTAAGGCAACCTAACATCTCGGATGTAACATTTGACAACATTCCAGGCGTGTCGGTCCCTACGTCTCGGTGGTAACGTTACATGCGTCTATAACGTTATATATCCTAACCTAAGGCAACCTAACATATCGGATGCAATATTTGACAACATGCCTGGCCTGTCGAACCCTACTTCTCGGAGGGAGCAGTATATACGTCTATAACGTCATATATCCTAACCTAAGGCAACCTAACATCTCGGATGTAACATTTGACAACATTCCAGGCATGTCGGTCCCTACGTCTCGGTGGTAACATTATATGCGTCTATAACGTTATATATCCTTATCTAAGGCAACCTAACATCTCGGATGCAATATTTGACAACATTCCTGGCCTGTCGAACCCTACTTCTCGGAGGGAACAGTATATACGTCTATAACGTTATATATCCTAACCTAAGGCAACCTGACATCTCGGATATATTATTCTACAACATTCCAAGCGTGTCGGACCCTACTTCTCGGTGGAAACATTATATGTGTCTATAACGTTGTATATCCTAATCTAAGGCAACCTAACATCTCGGATGCAATATTTGACAACATTCCTGGCCTGTCGAACCCTACATCTCGGAGGGAACAGTATATACGTCTATAGCGGTATATATCCTAATCTAAGGCAACCTAACATCTCGGATGCAATATTTGACAACATTCCTGGCCTGTCGAACCCTACTTCTCGGAGGGAACAGTATATACGTCTATAACGTTATATATCCTAACCGAAGGCAACCTAACATCTCGGATGTAATATTCTACATCATTCCAGGCGTGTCGGACCCTACTTCTCGGTGGGAACATTATATGAGTCTATAACGTTGTATATCCTAATCTAAGGCAACCTATTATCTCAGACGTAATATTTTACAATATTCCTGGCGTGTCGGTGCATACTTTTCGGTGGGAATATTATATGCGTCTATAAAGGTCGATATCGTAATCTAAGGCAATCTAACATCTCGGATGCAATATTTGACCACATTCCTGGCCTGTCGAACCCTACTTCTCGGAGGGAACAGTATATACGTCTATAACGTTATATATCCTAACCTAGGGCAACCTAACATATCCGATGTAATATTCTACAACCTTCCAGGCGTGTCGGACCCTACTTCTCGGTGGTAACATTATATGCGTCTATAACGTTGCATATCCTAATCTAAGGCAACCTAACATCTCGGATGCAATATTTGACAACATTCCTGGCCTGTCGAACCCTACTGCTCGGAGGGAAGAGTATATACGTCTATAGCGGCATATATCCTAATCTAAGGCAACCTAACATCTCGGATGCAATATTTGATAACATTCCTGGCATGTCGAACCCTACTTCTCGGTGGGAACAGTATATACGTCTATAACGTTATATATCCTAACGTAAGGCAACCTAACGTCTCGGATGTAACATTTGACAACATTCCAGGCGTGTCGGTCCCTACGTCTCGGTGGTAACATTACATGCGTCTATAAAGGTATATTTCCTAATCTAAGGCAACTTAACATCTCGGATGCAATATTTGACAACATTCCTGGCCTGTCGAACCCTACTGATCGGAGGGAACAGTATATACATCTATAACGGTATATATCCTAATCTAAGGCAACCTAACATCTCGGATGAAATATGTGACAACATTCCTGGCCTGTCGAACCCTACTTCTCGGAGGGAACAGCGTATACCTCTATAACGTCATATATCCTAGCCTAAGGCAACCTAACATCTCGGATGTAACATTTGACAACATTCCGGGCGTGTCGGTCCCTACGTCTCGGTGGTAACATTACATGCGTCTATAACGGTATATATCCTAATCTTAGGCAACCTGACATCTCGGATGTAACATTTTACCACATTCCAGGGGTGTCGGTCCCTACGTCTCGGTGGTAACATTACATGCGTCTATAACGTTATATATCCTAACCAAAGGCCAACTAACATCTCGTATGTAATATTTGACAACATTCCGGCCTGTCGAACCCTACTTCTCGGTGGGAACAGTATATACGTCTATAACGTTATATATCCTAACCTAAGATACCTAACATCTCGGATGTAGCATTTGACAACATTCCAGGCGTGTCGGTCCCTACGTCTCGGTGGTAACATTACATGCGTCTATAGCGGTATATATCCTAACCTAAGGCCACCGGAACATCTCGTATGTAATATTTCACAACATTCCTGGCGTGTCGAGCCCTACTTCTCGGTGGGAACAGTATATACGTCTATAACGTTATATATCGTAACCTAAAGCAACCTAACATCTCGGATGTAATATTTGACAACATTCCTGGCGTGTCGGACCCTACTTCTCGGTGGGAACAGTAGATACGTCTATAACGTCATGTATCCTAACCTAAGGCAACCTAACATCTCGGATGTAACATTTGACAACATTCCAGGTGTGTCGGTCCCTACGTCTCGGTGGTAACGTTACATGCGTCTATAACGTTATATATCCTAACCTAAGGCAACCTAACATCTCGGATGTAACATTTGACAACATTCCAGGCATGTCGGTCCCTACGTCTCGGTGGTAACATTATATGTGTCTATAACGTTATATATCCTTATCTAAGGCAACCTAACATCTCGGATGCAATATTTGACAACATTCCTAGCCTGTCGAACCCTACTTCTCGGAGGGAACATTATATACGTCTATAACGTTATATATCCTAACCTAAGGCAACCTGACATCACGGATGTAATATTCTACATCATTCCAGGCGTGTCGGACCCTACTTCTCGGTGGGAACATTATATGAGTCTATAACGTTGTATATCCTAATCTAAGGCAACCTATTATCTCAGACGTAATATTTTACAATATTCCTGGCGTGTCGGTGCATACTTTTCGGTGGGAATATTATATGCGTCTATAACGGTCGATATCGTAATCTAAGGCAATCTAACATCTCGGATGCAATATTTGACCACATTCCTGGCCTGTCGAACCCTACTTCTCGGAGGGAAAAGTATATACGTCTATAACGTTATATATCCTAACCTAGGGCAACCTAACATCTCCGATGTAATATTCTACAACCTTCCAGGCGTGTCGGACCCTACTTCTCGGTGGTAACATTATATGCGTCTATAACGTTGCATATCCTAATCTAAGGCAACCTAACATCTCGGATGCAATATTTGACAGCATTCCTGGCCTGTCGAACCCTACTTCTGGGAGGGATCAGTATATACGTCTATAACGTCATATATCCTAACCTAAGGCAACCTAACATCTCGGATGTAACATTTGACAACATTCCAGGCGTGTCGGTCCCTACGTGTCGGTGGTAACATTACATGCGTCTATAACGGTATATTTCCTAATCTGAGGCAACCTAACATCTCGGATGCAATATTTGACAACATTCCTGGCCTGTCGAACCCTACATCTCGGAGGGAACAGTATATACGTCTATAGCGGTATATATCCTAATCTAAGGCAACCTAACATCTCGGATGCAATATTTGACAACATTCCTGGCCTGTCGAACCCTACTTCTCGGAGGGAACAGTATATACGTCTATAACGTTATATATCCTAACCGAAGGCAACCTAACATCTCGGATGTAATATTCTACATCATTCCAGGCGTGTCGGACCCTACTTCTCGGTGGGAACATTATATGAGTCTATAACGTTGTATATCCTAATCTAAGGCAACCTATTATCTCAGACGTAATATTTTACAATATTCCTGGCGTGTCGGTGCATACTTTTCGGTGGGAATATTATATGCGTCTATAAAGGTCGATATCGTAATCTAAGGCAATCTAACATCTCGGATGCAATATTTGACCACATTCCTGGCCTGTCGAACCCTACTTCTCGGAGGGAACAGTATATACGTCTATAACGTTATATATCCTAACCTAGGGCAACCTAACATATCCGATGTAATATTCTACAACCTTCCAGGCGTGTCGGACCCTACTTCTCGGTGGTAACATTATATGCGTCTATAACGTTGCATATCCTAATCTAAGGCAACCTAACATCTCGGATGCAATATTTGACAACATTCCTGGCCTGTCGAACCCTACTGCTCGGAGGGAAGAGTATATACGTCTATAGCGGCATATATCCTAATCTAAGGCAACCTAACATCTCGGATGCAATATTTGATAACATTCCTGGCATGTCGAACCCTACTTCTCGGTGGGAACAGTATATACGTCTATAACGTTATATATCCTAACGTAAGGCAACCTAACGTCTCGGATGTAACATTTGACAACATTCCAGGCGTGTCGGTCCCTACGTCTCGGTGGTAACATTACATGCGTCTATAAAGGTATATTTCCTAATCTAAGGCAACTTAACATCTCGGATGCAATATTTGACAACATTCCTGGCCTGTCGAACCCTACTGATCGGAGGGAACAGTATATACATCTATAACGGTATATATCCTAATCTAAGGCAACCTAACATCTCGGATGAAATATGTGACAACATTCCTGGCCTGTCGAACCCTACTTCTCGGAGGGAACAGCGTATACCTCTATAACGTCATATATCCTAGCCTAAGGCAACCTAACATCTCGGATGTAACATTTGACAACATTCCGGGCGTGTCGGTCCCTACGTCTCGGTGGTAACATTACATGCGTCTATAACGGTATATATCCTAATCTTAGGCAACCTGACATCTCGGATGTAACATTTTACCACATTCCAGGGGTGTCGGTCCCTACGTCTCGGTGGTAACATTACATGCGTCTATAGCGGTATATATCCTAACCTAAGGCCACCGGAACATCTCGTATGTAATATTTCACAACATTCCTGGCGTGTCGAGCCCTACTTCTCGGTGGGAACAGTATATACGTCTATAACGTTATATATCGTAACCTAAAGCAACCTAACATCTCGGATGTAATATTTGACAACATTCCTGGCGTGTCGGACCCTACTTCTCGGTGGGAACAGTAGATACGTCTATAACGTCATGTATCCTAACCTAAGGCAACCTAACATCTCGGATGTAACATTTGACAACATTCCAGGTGTGTCGGTCCCTACGTCTCGGTGGTAACGTTACATGCGTCTATAACGTTATATATCCTAACCTAAGGCAACCTAACATCTCGGATGTAACATTTGACAACATTCCAGGCATGTCGGTCCCTACGTCTCGGTGGTAACATTATATGTGTCTATAACGTTATATATCCTTATCTAAGGCAACCTAACATCTCGGATGCAATATTTGACAACATTCCTAGCCTGTCGAACCCTACTTCTCGGAGGGAACATTATATACGTCTATAACGTTATATATCCTAACCTAAGGCAACCTGACATCACGGATGTAATATTCTACATCATTCCAGGCGTGTCGGACCCTACTTCTCGGTGGGAACATTATATGAGTCTATAACGTTGTATATCCTAATCTAAGGCAACCTATTATCTCAGACGTAATATTTTACAATATTCCTGGCGTGTCGGTGCATACTTTTCGGTGGGAATATTATATGCGTCTATAACGGTCGATATCGTAATCTAAGGCAATCTAACATCTCGGATGCAATATTTGACCACATTCCTGGCCTGTCGAACCCTACTTCTCGGAGGGAAAAGTATATACGTCTATAACGTTATATATCCTAACCTAGGGCAACCTAACATCTCCGATGTAATATTCTACAACCTTCCAGGCGTGTCGGACCCTACTTCTCGGTGGTAACATTATATGCGTCTATAACGTTGCATATCCTAATCTAAGGCAACCTAACATCTCGGATGCAATATTTGACAACATTCCTGGCCTGTCGAACCCTACTTCTGGGAGGGATCAGTATATACGTCTATAACGTCATATATCCTAACCTAAGGCAACCTAACATCTCGGATGTAACATTTGACAACATTCCAGGCGTGTCGGTCCCTACGTGTCGGTGGTAACATTACATGCGTCTATAACGGTATATTTCCTAATCTGAGGCAACCTAACATCTCGGATGCAATATTTGACAACATTCCTGGCCTGTCGAACCCTACTTCTCGGGGGGAACAGTATATACGTCTATAACGTCATATATCCTAACCTAAGGCAACCTAACATCTCGGATGTAACATTTGACAACATTCCAGGCATGTCGGTCCCTACGTCTCGGTGGTAACATTATATGCGTCTATAACGTTATATATCCTTATCTAAGGCAACTTGACATCCCGGATGCAATATTTGACAACATTCCTAGCCTGTCGAACCCTACTTCTCGGAGGGAACAGTATATACGTCTATAACGTTATATATCCTAACGTAAGGCAACCTGACATCTCGGATGTAATATTCTGCACCATTCCAGGCGTGTCGGACCCTACTTCTCGGTGGGAACATTATATGCGTCTATAACGTTGTATATCCTAATGTAAGGCAACCTATTATCTCAGACGTAATATTTTACCACATTCCAGGCGTGTCGGTCCCTACGTCTCGGTGGTAACATTACATGCGTCTATAACGTTATATATCCTAACCTAAGGCCACCTAACATCTCGTATGTAATATTTGACAACATTCCTGGCGTGTCGGTCCCTACGTCTCGGTGGTAACATTACATGCGTCTATAGCGGTATATATCCTATCCTAAGGCAACCTAACATCTCGGATGTAACATTTGACAACATTCCAGGCATGTCGGTCCCTACGTCTCGGTGGTAACATTATATGCGTCTATAACGTTATATATCCTTATCTAAGGCAACCTAACATCTCGGATGCAATATTTGACAACATTCCTGGCCTGTCGAACCCTACTTCTCGGAGGGAACAGTATATACGTCTATAACGTTATATATCCTAACCTAAGGCAAAGTGACATCTCGGATATATTATTCTACAACATTCCAGGCGTGTCGGACCCTACTCTCGGTGGGAACATTATATGCGTCTATAACGTTGTATATCCTAATCTAAGGCAACCTAACATCTCGGATGCAATATTTGACAACATTCCTGGCCTGTCGAACTCTACATCTCGGAGGGAAGAGTATATACGTCTGTAACGTCATATATCCTAACCTAAGACAACCTAACATCTCGGATGTAACATTTGACAACATTCCAGGCGTGTCGGTCCCTACGTCTCCGTGGTAACATTACAGGCGTCTATAACGTTATATATCCTAACCTAAGGCAACCTAACATCTCGGATGCAATATTTGACAACATTCCTAGCCTGTCGAACCCTACTTCTCGGAGGGAACAGTATATACGTCTATAACGTTATATATCCTAACGTAAGGCAACCTGACATCTCGGATGTAATATTCTGCACCATTCCAGGCGTGTCGGACCCTACTTCTTGGTGGGAACATTATATGCGTCTATAACGTTGTATATCCTAATCTAAGGCAACCTATTATCTCAGACGTAATATTTTACAATATTCCTCGCGTGTCGGTGCATACTTTTCGGTGGGAATATTATATGCGTCCATAACGGTCGATATCGTAATCTATGGCAATCTAACATCTCGGATGCAATATTTGACAACAGTCCTTGCCTGTCGAACCCTACTTCTCGGAGGGAACAGTATGTACGTCTGTAACGTTATATATCCTAACCTAAGGCAACCTAACATCTCGGATGTAATATTCTACAACCTTCCAGGCGTGTCGGACCCTACTTCTCGGTGGTAACATTATATGCGTCTATAACGTTGCATATCCTAATCTAAGGCAACCTAACATCTCGGATGCAATATTTGACAACATTCCTGGCCTGTCGAACCCTACTGCTCGGAGGGAACAGTATATACGTCAATAGCGGTATATATCCTAATCTAAGGCAACCTAACATCTCGGATGTAACATTCGAAAACATTCCGGGCGTGTCGGTCCCTACGTCTCGGTGGTAACATTACATGCGTCTATAACGGTATATATCCTAATCTTAGGCAACCTGACATCTCGGATGTAACATTTTACCACATTCCAGGGGTGTCGGTCCCTACGTCTCGGTGGTAACATTACATGCGTCTATAACGTTATATATCCTAACCAAAGGCCAACTAACATCTCGTATGTAATATTTGACAACATTCCTGGCGTGTCGAACCCTACTTCTCGGTGGGAACAGTATATACGTCTATAACGTTATATATCCTAACCTAAGATACCTAACATCTCGGATGTAACATTTGACAACATTCCAGGCGTGTCGGTCCCTACGTCTCGGTGGTAACGTTACATGCGTCTATAACGTTATATATCCTAACCTAAGGCAACCTAACATCTCGGATGCAATATTTGACAACATTCCTGGCCTGTCGAACCCTACTTCTCGGAGGGAACAGTATATACGTCTATAACGTTATATATCCTAACCGAAGGCAACCTAACATCTCGGATGTAATATTCTACATCATTCAAGGCGTGTCGGACCCTACTTCTCGGTGGGAACATTATATGAGTCTATAACGTTATATATCCTAACCGAAGGCAACCTAACATCTCGGATGTAATATTCTACATCATTCCAGGCGTGTCGGACCCTACTTCTCGGTGGGAACATTATATGAATCTATAACGTTGTATATCCTAATCTAAGGCAACCTATTATCTCAGACGTAATATTTTACAATATTCCTGGCGTGTCGGTGCATACTTTTAGGTGGGAATATTATATGCGTCTATAACGGTCGATATCGTAATCTAAGGCAATCTAACATCTCGGATGCAATGTTTGACCACATTCCTGGCCTGTCGAACCCTACTTCTCGGAGGGAACAGTATATACGTCTATAACGTTATATATCCTAACCTAGGGCAACCTAACATATCCGATGTAATATTCTACAACCTTCCAGGCGTGTCGGACCCTACTTCTCGGTGGTAACATTATATGCGTCTATAACGTTGCATATCCTAATCTAAGGCAACCTAACATCTCGGATGCAATATTTGACAACATTCCTGGCCTGTCGAACCCTACTGCTCGGAGGGAAGAGTATATACGTCTATAGCGGTATATATCCTAATCTAAGGCAACCTAACATCTCGGATGCAATATTTGATAACATTCCTGGCATGTCGAACCCTACTTCTCGGTGGGAACAGTATATACGTCTATAACGTTATATATCCTAACGTAAGGCAACCTAACGTCTCGGATGTAACATTTGACAACATTCCAGGCGTGTCGGTCCCTACGTCTCGGTGGTAACATTACATGCGTCTATAAAGGTATATTTCCTAATCTAAGGCAACTTAACATCTCGGATGCAATATTTGACAACATTCCTGGCCTGTCGAACCCTACTGATCGGAGGGAACAGTATATACATCTATAACGGTATATATCCTAATCTAAGGCAACCTAACATCTCGGATGAAATATGTGACAACATTCCTGGCCTGTCGAACCCTACTTCTCGGAGGGAACAGCGTATACCTCTATAACGTCATATATCCTAGCCTAAGGCAACCTAACATCTCGGATGTAACATTTGACAACATTCCGGGCGTGTCGGTCCCGACGTCTCGGTGGTAACATTACATGCGTCTATAACGGTATATATCCTAATCTTAGGCAGCCTGACATCTCGGATGTAACATTTTACCACATTCCAGGGGTGTCGGTCCCTACGTCTCGGTGGTAACATTACATGCGTCTATAACGTTATATATCCTAACCAAAGGCCAACTAACATCTCGTATGTAATATTTGACAACATTCCTGGCGTGTCGAACCCTACTTCTCGGTGGGAACAGTATATACGTCTATAACGTTATATATCCTAACCTAAGATACCTAACATCTCGGATGTAACATTTGACAACATTCCAGGCGTGTCGGTCCCTACGTCTCGGTGGTAACGTTACATGCGTCTATAACGTTATATATCCTAACCTAAGGCAACCTAACATCTCGGATGCAATATTTGACAACATTCCTGGCCTGTCGAACAATACTTCTCGGAGGGAACAGTATATACGTCTATAACGTTATATATCCTAACCTAAGGCAACCTAACATCTCGGATGTAACATTTGACAACATTCCAGGCATGTCGGTCCCTACGTCTCGGTGGTAACATTATATGCGTCTATAACGTTATATATCCTTATCTAAGGCAACCTAACATCTCGGATGCAATATTTGACAGCATTCCTAGCCTGTCGAACCCTACGTCTCGGTGGTAACATTACATGCGTCTATAACGGTATATTTCCTAATCTAAGGCAACCTAACATCTCGGATGCAATATTTGACAACATTCCTGGCCTGTCGAACCCTACTTCTCGGAGGGAACAGTATATACGTCTATAACGTCATATATCCTAACCTAAGGCAACCTAACATCTCGGATGTAACACTTGACAACATTCCAGGCGTGTCGGTCCCTACGTCTCGGTGGTAACATTACATGCGTCTATAACGGTATATATCCTAACCTAAGGCAACCTAACATCTCGGATGTAACATTTTACCACATTCCAGGGGTGTCGGTCCCTACGTCTCGGTGGTAACATTACATGCGTCTATAACGTTATATATCCTAACCAAAGGCCAACTAACATCTCGTATGTAATATTTGACAACATTCCTGGCGTGTCGAACCCTACTTCTCGGTGGGAACAGTATATACGTCTATAACGTTATATATCCTAACCTAAGATACCTAACATCTCGGATGTAACATTTGACAACATTCCAGGCGTGTCGGTCCCTACGTCTCGGTGGTAACATTACATGCGTCTGTAGCGGTATATATCCTAACCTAAGGCCACCGGAACATCTCGTATGTAATATTTCACAACATTCCTGGCGTGTCGAGCCCTACTTCTCGGTGGGAACAGTATATACGTCTATAACGTTATATATCGTAACCTAAAGCAACCTAACATCTCGGATGTAATATTTGACAACATTCCTGGCGTGTCGGACCCTATTTCTCGGTGGTAACATTACATGCTTCTATAACGTGATATATCCTAACCTAAGGCCACCGGAACATCTCGTATGTAATATTTCACAACATTCCTGGCGTGTCGAGCCCTACTTCTCGGTGGGAACAGTATAAACGTCTA
The DNA here is from genome assembly GCA_963969225.1 of Xylocopa violacea. Classification (NCBI taxonomy): domain Eukaryota; kingdom Metazoa; phylum Arthropoda; class Insecta; order Hymenoptera; family Apidae; genus Xylocopa; species Xylocopa violacea. The sequence goes on along the minus strand of CAXAJV010000014.1, from coordinate 4,125,319 downwards.
TAACGTTATATATCGTAACCTAAAGCAATCTAACATCTCGGATGTAATATTTGACAACATTCCTGGCGTGTCGGACCCTACTTCTCGGTGGGAACAGTAGATACGTCTATAACGTCATGTATCCTAACCTAAGGCAACCTAACATCTCGGATGTAACATTTGACAACATTCCAGGTGTGTCGGTCCCTACGTCTCGGTGGTAACGTTACATGCGTCTATAACGTTATATATCCTAACCTAAGGCAACCTAACATCTCGGATGTAACATTTGACAACATTCCAGGCATGTCGGTCCCTACGTCTCGGTGGTAACATTATATGTGTCTATAACGTTATATATCCTTATCTAAGGCAACCTAACATCTCGGATGCAATATTTGACAACATTCCTAGCCTGTCGAACCCTACTTCTCGGAGGGAACATTATATACGTCTATAACGTTATATATCCTAACCTAAGGCAACCTGACATCACGGATGTAATATTCTACATCATTCCAGGCGTGTCGGACCCTACTTCTCGGTGGGAACATTATATGAGTCTATAACGTTGTATATCCTAATCTAAGGCAACCTATTATCTCAGACGTAATATTTTACAATATTCCTGGCGTGTCGGTGCATACTTTTCGGTGGGAATATTATATGCGTCTATAACGGTCGATATCGTAATCTAAGGCAATCTAACATCTCGGATGCAATATTTGACCACATTCCTGGCCTGTCGAACCCTACTTCTCGGAGGGAAAAGTATATACGTCTATAACGTTATATATCCTAACCTAGGGCAACCTAACATCTCCGATGTAATATTCTACAACCTTCCAGGCGTGTCGGACCCTACTTCTCGGTGGTAACATTATATGCGTCTATAACGTTGCATATCCTAATCTAAGGCAACCTAACATCTCGGATGCAATATTTGACAACATTCCTGGCCTGTCGAACCCTACTTCTGGGAGGGATCAGTATATACGTCTATAACGTCATATATCCTAACCTAAGGCAACCTAACATCTCGGATGTAACATTTGACAACTTTCCAGGCGTGTCGGTCCCTACGTGTCGGTGGTAACATTACATGCGTCTATAACGGTATATTTCCTAATCTGAGGCAACCTAACATCTCGGATGCAATATTTGACAACATTCCTGGCCTGTCGAACCCTACTTCTCGGGGGGAACAGTATATACGTCTATAACGTCATATATCCTAACCTAAGGCAACCTAACATCTCGGATGTAACATTTGACAACATTCCAGGCATGTCGGTCCCTACGTCTCGGTGGTAACATTATATGCGTCTATAACGTTATATATCCTTATCTAAGGCAACTTGACATCCCGGATGCAATATTTGACAACATTCCTAGCCTGTCGAACCCTACTTCTCGGAGGGAACAGTATATACGTCTATAACGTTATATATCCTAACGTAAGGCAACCTGACATCTCGGATGTAATATTCTGCACCATTCCAGGCGTGTCGGACGCTACTTCTCGGTGGGAACATTATATGCGTCTATAACGTTGTATATCCTAATGTAAGGCAACCTATTATCTCAGACGTAATATTTTACAATATTCCTGGCGTGTCGGTGCATAGTTTTCGGTGGGAATATTATATGCGTCTATAACGGTCGATATCGTAATCTAAGGCAATCTAACATCTCGGATGCAATATTTGACAAGATTCCTGGCCTGTCGAACCCTACATCTCGGAGGGAACAGTATATACGTCTATAACGTTATATATCCTAACCTAGGGCAGCCTAACATCTCGGATGTAATATTCTACAACCTTCCAGGCTTGTCGGACCCTACTTCTCGGTGGGAACATTATATGCGTCTATAACGTTGTATATCATTATCTAAGGCAAACTAACATCTCGGATGTAACATTTTACCACATTCCAGGCGTGTCGGTCCCTACGTCTCGGTGGTAACATTACATGCGTCTATAACGTTATATATCCTAACCTAAGGCCACCTAACATCTCGTATGTAATATTTGACAACATTCCTGGCGTGTCGGTCCCTACGTCTCGGTGGTAACATTACATGCGTCTATAGCGGTATATATCCTATCCTAAGGCAACCTAACATCTCGGATGTAACATTTGACAACATTCCAGGCATGTCGGTCCCTACGTCTCGGTGGTAACATTATATGCGTCTATAACGTTATATATCCTTATCTAAGGCAACCTAACATCTCGGATGCAATATTTGACAACATTCCTGGCCTGTCGAACCCTACTTCTCGGAGGGAACAGTATATACGTCTATAACGTTATATATCCTAACCTAAGGCAAAGTGACATCTCGGATATATTATTCTACAACATTCCAGGCGTGTCGGACCCTACTCTCGGTGGGAACATTATATGCGTCTATAACGTTGTATATCCTAATCTAAGGCAACCTAACATCTCGGATGCAATATTTGACAACATTCCTGGCCTGTCGAACTCTACATCTCGGAGGGAAGAGTATATACGTCTGTAACGTCATATATCCTAACCTAAGACAACCTAACATCTCGGATGTAACATTTGACAACATTCCAGGCGTGTCGGTCCCTACGTCTCCGTGGTAACATTACAGGCGTCTATAACGTTATATATCCTAACCTAAGGCAACCTAACATCTCCGATGCAATATTTGACAACATTCCTAGCCTGTCGAACCCTACTTCTCGGAGGGAACAGTATATACGTCTATAACGTTATATATCCTAACGTAAGGCAACCTGACATCTCGGATGTAATATTCTGCACCATTCCAGGCGTGTCGGACCCTACTTCTCGGTGGGAACATTATATGCGTCTATAACGTTGTATATCCTAATCTAAGGCAACCTATTATCTCAGACGTAATATTTTACAATATTCCTCGCGTGTCGGTGCATACTTTTCGGTGGGAATATTATATGCGTCCATAACGGTCGATATCGTAATCTATGGCAATCTAACATCTCGGATGCAATATTTGACAACAGTCCTTGCCTGTCGAACCCTACTTCTCGGAGGGAACAGTATGTACGTCTGTAACGTTATATATCCTAACCTAAGGCAACCTAACATCTCGGATGTAATATTCTACAACCTTCCAGGCGTGTCGGACCCTACTTCTCGGTGGTAACATTATATGCGTCTATAACGTTGCATATCCTAATCTAAGGCAACCTAACATCTCGGATGCAATATTTGACAACATTCCTGGCCTGTCGAACCCTACTGCTCGGAGGGAACAGTATATACGTCAATAGCGGTATATATCCTAATCTAAGGCAACCTAACATCTCGGATGTAACATTCGAAAACATTCCGGGCGTGTCGGTCCCTACGTCTCGGTGGTAACATTACATGCGTCTATAACGGTATATATCCTAATCTTAGGCAACCTGACATCTCGGATGTAACATTTTACCACATTCCAGGGGTGTCGGTCCCTACGTCTCGGTGGTAACATTACATGCGTCTATAACGTTATATATCCTAACCAAAGGCCAACTAACATCTCGTATGTAATATTTGACAACATTCCTGGCGTGTCGAACCCTACTTCTCGGTGGGAACAGTATATACGTCTATAACGTTATATATCCTAACCTAAGATACCTAACATCTCGGATGTAACATTTGACAACATTCCAGGCGTGTCGGTCCCTACGTCTCGGTGGTAACGTTACATGCGTCTATAACGTTATATATCCTAACCTAAGGCAACCTAACATCTCGGATGCAATATTTGACAACATTCCTGGCCTGTCGAACCCTACTTCTCGGAGGGAACAGTATATACGTCTATAACGTTATATATCCTAACCGAAGGCAACCTAACATCTCGGATGTAATATTCTACATCATTCAAGGCGTGTCGGACCCTACTTCTCGGTGGGAACATTATATGAGTCTATAACGTTATATATCCTAACCGAAGGCAACCTAACATCTCGGATGTAATATTCTACATCATTCCAGGCGTGTCGGACCCTACTTCTCGGTGGGAACATTATATGAATCTATAACGTTGTATATCCTAATCTAAGGCAACCTATTATCTCAGACGTAATATTTTACAATATTCCTGGCGTGTCGGTGCATACTTTTAGGTGGGAATATTATATGCGTCTATAACGGTCGATATCGTAATCTAAGGCAATCTAACATCTCGGATGCAATGTTTGACCACATTCCTGGCCTGTCGAACCCTACTTCTCGGAGGGAACAGTATATACGTCTATAACGTTATATATCCTAACCTAGGGCAACCTAACATATCCGATGTAATATTCTACAACCTTCCAGGCGTGTCGGACCCTACTTCTCGGTGGTAACATTATATGCGTCTATAACGTTGCATATCCTAATCTAAGGCAACCTAACATCTCGGATGCAATATTTGACAACATTCCTGGCCTGTCGAACCCTACTGCTCGGAGGGAAGAGTATATACGTCTATAGCGGTATATATCCTAATCTAAGGCAACCTAACATCTCGGATGCAATATTTGATAACATTCCTGGCATGTCGAACCCTACTTCTCGGTGGGAACAGTATATACGTCTATAACGTTATATATCCTAACGTAAGGCAACCTAACGTCTCGGATGTAACATTTGACAACATTCCAGGCGTGTCGGTCCCTACGTCTCGGTGGTAACATTACATGCGTCTATAAAGGTATATTTCCTAATCTAAGGCAACTTAACATCTCGGATGCAATATTTGACAACATTCCTGGCCTGTCGAACCCTACTGATCGGAGGGAACAGTATATACATCTATAACGGTATATATCCTAATCTAAGGCAACCTAACATCTCGGATGAAATATGTGACAACATTCCTGGCCTGTCGAACCCTACTTCTCGGAGGGAACAGCGTATACCTCTATAACGTCATATATCCTAGCCTAAGGCAACCTAACATCTCGGATGTAACATTTGACAACATTCCGGGCGTGTCGGTCCCTACGTCTCGGTGGTAACATTACATGCGTCTATAACGGTATATATCCTAATCTTAGGCAGCCTGACATCTCGGATGTAACATTTTACCACATTCCAGGGGTGTCGGTCCCTACGTCTCGGTGGTAACATTACATGCGTCTATAACGTTATATATCCTAACCAAAGGCCAACTAACATCTCGTATGTAATATTTGACAACATTCCTGGCGTGTCGAACCCTACTTCTCGGTGGGAACAGTATATACGTCTATAACGTTATATATCCTAACCTAAGATACCTAACATCTCGGATGTAACATTTGACAACATTCCAGGCGTGTCGGTCCCTACGTCTCGGTGGTAACGTTACATGCGTCTATAACGTTATATATCCTAACCTAAGGCAACCTAACATCTCGGATGCAATATTTGACAACATTCCTGGCCTGTCGAACAATACTTCTCGGAGGGAACAGTATATACGTCTATAACGTTATATATCCTAACCTAAGGCAACCTAACATCTCGGATGTAACATTTGACAACATTCCAGGCATGTCGGTCCCTACGTCTCGGTGGTAACATTATATGCGTCTATAACGTTATATATCCTTATCTAAGGCAACCTAACATCTCGGATGCAATATTTGACAGCATTCCTAGCCTGTCGAACCCTACGTCTCGGTGGTAACATTACATGCGTCTATAACGGTATATTTCCTAATCTAAGGCAACCTAACATCTCGGATGCAATATTTGACAACATTCCTGGCCTGTCGAACCCTACTTCTCGGAGGGAACAGTATATACGTCTATAACGTCATATATCCTAACCTAAGGCAACCTAACATCTCGGATGTAACACTTGACAACATTCCAGGCGTGTCGGTCCCTACGTCTCGGTGGTAACATTACATGCGTCTATAACGGTATATATCCTAACCTAAGGCAACCTAACATCTCGGATGTAACATTTTACCACATTCCAGGGGTGTCGGTCCCTACGTCTCGGTGGTAACATTACATGCGTCTATAACGTTATATATCCTAACCAAAGGCCAACTAACATCTCGTATGTAATATTTGACAACATTCCGGCCTGTCGAACCCTACTTCTCGGTGGGAACAGTATATACGTCTATAACGTTATATATCCTAACCTAAGATACCTAACATCTCGGATGTAACATTTGACAACATTCCAGGCGTGTCGGTCCCTACGTCTCGGTGGTAACATTACATGCGTCTATAACGGTATATTTCCTAATCTAAGGCAACCTAACATCTCGGATGCAATATTTGACAACATTCCTGGCCTGTCGAACCCTACTTCTCGGAGGGAACAGTATATACGTCTATAACGTCATATATCCTAACCTAAGGCAACCTAACATCTCGGATGTAACACTTGACAACATTCCAGGCGTGTCGGTCCCTACGTCTCGGTGGTAACATTACATGCGTCTATAACGGTATATATCCTAACCTAAGGCAACCTAACATCTCGGATGTAACATTTTACCACATTCCAGGGGTGTCGGTCCCTACGTCTCGGTGGTAACATTACATGCGTCTATAACGTTATATATCCTAACCAAAGGCCAACTAACATCTCGTATGTAATATTTGACAACATTCCGGCCTGTCGAACCCTACTTCTCGGTGGGAACAGTATATACGTCTATAACGTTATATATCCTAACCTAAGATACCTAACATCTCGGATGTAACATTTGACAACATTCCAGGCGTGTCGGTCCCTACGTCTCGGTGGTAACATTACATGCGTCTGTAGCGGTATATATCCTAACCTAAGGCCACCGGAACATCTCGTATGTAATATTTCACAACATTCCTGGCGTGTCGAGCCCTACTTCTCGGTGGGAACAGTATATACGTCTATAACGTTATATATCGTAACCTAAAGCAACCTAACATCTCGGATGTAATATTTGACAACATTCCTGGCGTGTCGGACCCTACTTCTCGGTGGTAACATTACATGCTTCTATAACGTTATATATCCTAACCTAAGGCCACCGGAACATCTCGTATGTAATATTTCACAACATTCCTGGCGTGTCGAGCCCTACTTCTCGGTGGGAACAGTATAAACGTCTATAACGTTATATATCGTAACCTAAAGCAATCTAACATCTCGGATGTAATATTTGACAACATTCCTGGCGTGTCGGACCCTACTTCTCGGTGGGAACAGTAGATACGTCTATAACGTCATGTATCCTAACCTAAGGCAACCTAACATCTCGGATGTAACATTTGACAACATTCCAGGTGTGTCGGTCCCTACGTCTCGGTGGTAACGTTACATGCGTCTATAACGTTATATATCCTAACCTAAGGCAACCTAACATCTCGGATGTAACATTTGACAACATTCCAGGCATGTCGGTCCCTACGTCTCGGTGGTAACATTATATGTGTCTATAACGTTATATATCCTTATCTAAGGCAACCTAACATCTCGGATGCAATATTTGACAACATTCCTAGCCTGTCGAACGCTACTTCTCGGAGGGAACATTATATACGTCTATAACGTTATATATCCTAACCTAAGGCAACCTGACATCTCGGATGTAATATTCTACATCATTCCAGGCGTGTCGGACCCTACTTCTCGGTGGGAACATTATATGAGTCTATAACGGTGTATATCCTAATCTAAGGCAACCTATTATCTCAGACATAATATTTTACAATATTCCTGGCGTGTCGGTGCATACTTTTCGGTGGGAATATTATATGCGTCTATAACGGTCGATATCGTAATCTAAGGCAATCTAACATCTCGGATGCAATGTTTGACCACATTCCTGGCCTGTCGAACCCTACTTCTCGGAGGGAACAGTATATACGTCTATAACGTTATATATCCTAACCTAGGGCAACCTAACATATCCGATGTAATATTCTACAACCTTCCAGGCATGTCGGACCCTACTTCTCGGTGGTAAGATTATATGCGTCTATAACGGTATATTTCCTAATCTAAGGCAACCTAACATCTCGGATGCAATATTTGACAACATTCCTGGCCTGTCGAACCCTACTTCTCGGGGGGAACAGTATATACGTCTATAACGTCATATATCCTAAAGCAAGGCAACCTAACATCTCGGATACAATATTTGACAACACTCCTGGCGTGTCGGACCCTACTTCTCGGTGGGAACAGTATATATGTCTGTAACGTCATATATCCTAACCTAAGGCAACCTAACATCTCGGATATAACATTTGACAACATTCCCGGCGTGTTGGAACCCTACGTCTCGGTGGTAACATTACGTGCGTCTATAACGTTATATATGCTAACCTAAGGCAACGTAACATCTCGGATGCAATATTTGACAACATTCCTGGCCTGTCAAACCCTACTTCTCGGAGGGAACAGCATATACGTCTATAGCGGTATATATCCTAATCTAAGGCCACCTAACATCTCGTATGTAATATTTGACAACATTCCTGGCGTGTCGAACCCTACTTCTCGGTGGGAACAGTATATACGTCTATAACGTTATATATCCTAACCTAAGGCAACCTAACATCTCGGATGTAACATTTGACAACATTCCAGGCATGTCGGTCCCTACGCCTCGGTGGTAACATTATATGCGTCTATAACGTTATATATCCTTATCTAAGGCAACCTAACATCTCGGATGCAATATTTGACAACATTCCTAGCCTGTCGAACCCTACTCCTCGGAGGGAACACTATATACGTCTATAACGTCATATATCCTAGCCTAAGGCAACCTAACATCTCGGATGTAACATTTGACAACATTCCTGGCCTGTCGAACCCTACATCTCGGAGGGAACAGTATATACGTCTATAACGTCATATATCCTAACCTAAGGCAACCTAACATCTCGGATACAATATTTGACAACACTCCTGGCGTGTCGGACCCTACTTCTCGGTGGGAACAGTATATATGTCTGTAACGTCATATATCCTAACCTAAGGCAACCTAACATCTCGGATATAACATTTGACAACATTCCCGGCGTGTTGGAACCCTACGTCTCGGTGGTAACATTACGTGCGTCTATAACGTTATATATGCTAACCTAAGGCAACCTAACATCTCGGATGCAATATTTGACAACATTCCTGGCCTGTCAAACCCTACTTCTCGGAGGGAACAGCATATACGTCTATAACGTCATATATCCTAACCTAAGGCAACCTAACATCTCGGATGTAACATTTGACAACATTCCAGGTGTGTCGGTCCCTACGTCTCGGTGGTAACGTTACATGCGTCTATAACGTTATATATCCTAACCTAAGGCAACCTAACATCTCGGATGTAACATTTGACAACATTCCAGGCATGTCGAACCCTACTTCTCGGAGGGAACAGCATATACATCTATAACGTCATATATCCTAGCCTAAGGCAACCTAACATCTCGGATGTAACATTTGACAACATTCCAGGCGTGTCGGTCCCTACGTCTCGGTGGTAACATTACATGCGTCTATAACAGTATATATCCTAATCTTAGGCAACCTAACATCTCGGATGTAACATTTGACAACATTCCAGGCGTGTCGGTCCCTACGTCTCGGTGATAACATTACATGCGTCTATAGCGGTATATATTCTAATCTTAGGCAACCTAACATCTCGGATGCAATATTTGACAACATTCCTGGCCTGTCAAACCCTACTTCTCGGAGGGAACAGCATATACATCTATAACGTCATATATCCTAGCCTAAGGCAACCTAACATCTCGGATGTAACATTTGACAACATTCCAGGCGTGTCGGTCCCTATGTCTCGGTGGTAACATTATATGCGTCTATAACGTTATATATCCTTATCTAAGGCAACCTAACATCTCGGATGCAATATTTGACAACATTCCTAGCCTGTCGAACCCTACTTCTCGGAGGGAACAGTATATACGTCTATAACGTTATATATCCTAACCTAAGGCAACCTGACATCTCGGATGTAATATTTTACATCATTCCAGGCGTGTCGGACCCTACGTCTCGGTGGTAACATTACATGCGTCTATAACGGTATATATCCTAATCTTAGGTAACCTAACATCTCGGATGTAACATTTTACCACATTCCAGGCGTGTCGGTCCCTACGTCTCGGTGGTAACATTACATGCGTCTATAACGTTATATATCCTAACCTAAGGCCACCTAACATCTCGTATGTAATATTTGACAATATTCCTGGCGTGTGGGTCCCTACGTCTCGGTGGTAACATTACATGCGTCTATAGCGGTATATATTCTAATCTTAGGCAACCTAACATCTCGGATGTAACATTTTACAACATTCCAAGCCTGTCGGTCCCTACGTCTCGGTGGTAACATTACATGCGTCTATAACGTTATATATCCTAACCTAAGGCCACCTAACATCTCGTATGTAATATTTGACAACATTCCTGGCGTGTCGAACCCTACTTCTCGGTGGGAACAGTATATACGTCTATAACGGTATATATCCTAACCTAAGGCAACCTAACATCTCGGATGTAACATTTGACAACATTCCAGGCATGTCGGTCCCTACGCCTCGGTGGTAACATTATATGCGTCTATAACGTTATATATCCTTATCTAAGGCAACCTAACATCTCGGATGCAATATCTGACAACATTCCTATCCTGTCGAACCCTACTCCTCGGAGGGAACAGTATATACGTCTATAACGTTATATATCCTAACCTAAGGCAACCTGACATCTCGGATGTAATATTCTACATCATTCCAGGCGTGTCGGACCCTACGTCTCGGTGGTAACATTACATGCGTCTATAACGGTATATATCCTAATCTTAGGCAACCTAACATCTCGGATGTAACATTTTACCACATTCCAGGCGTGTCGGTCCCTACGTCTCGGTGGTAACATTACATGCGTCTATAACGTTATATATCCTAACCTAAGGCCACCTAACATCTCGTATGTAATATTTGACAATATTCCTGTCGTGTCGGTCCCTACGTCTCGGTGGTAACATTACATGCGTCTATAACGGTATATATCCTAATCTTAGGCAACCTAACATCTCGGATATAACATTTGACAACATTCCCGGCGTGTTGGAACCCTACGTCTCGGTGGTAACATTACGTGCGTCTATAACGTTATATATGCTAACCTAAGACAACCTAACATCTCGGATGCAATATTTGACAACATTCCTGGCCTGTCAAACCCTACTTCTCGGAGGGACCAGCATATACATCTATAATGCCATATATCCTAGCCTAAGGCAACCTAACATCTCCGATGTAACATTTGACAACATTCCAGGCGTGTCGGTCCCTACGTCTCGGTGGTAACATTATATGCGTCTATAACGTTATATATCCTTATCTAAGGCAACCTAACATCTCGGATGCAATATTTGACAACATTCCTAGCCTGTCGAACCCTACTTCTCGGAGGGAACAGTATATACGTCTATAACGTTATATATCCTAACCTAAGGCAACCTGACATCTCGGATGTATTATTCTACAACATTCCAGGCGTGTCGGACCCTACTTCTCGGTGGGAACATTATATGAGTCTATAACGTTGTATATCCTAATCTAAGGCAACCTATTATCTCAGACGTAATATTTTACAATATTCCTGGCGTGTCGGTGCATACTTTTCGGTGGGAATATTATATGCGTCTATAACGGTCGATATCGTAATCTAAGGCAACCTAACATCTCGGATGCAATATTTGACAACATTCCTGGCCTGTCGAAACCTACTTCTCAGAGGGAACTGTATATACGTCTATAACGTTATATATCCTAACGTAAGGCAACCTAACATCTCGGATGTAATATTTTACAACATTCCTGGCGTGTCGGACCCTACTTCTCGGTGGGAACAGTATATACGTCTGTAACGTCATATATCCTAACCTAAGGCAACCTAACATCTCGGATATAACATTTGACAACATTCCCGGCGTGTTGGAACCCTATGTCTCGGTGGTAACATTACGTGCGTCTATAACGTTATATATGCTAACCTAAGGCAACCTAACATCTCGGATGCAATATTTGACAACATTCCTGGCCTGTCGAACCCTACTTCTCGGAGGGAACAGCATATACGTCTATAACGACATATATCCTAACCTAAGACAACCTAACATCTCGGATATAACATTTGACAACATTCCCGGCGTGTTGGAACCCTACGTCTCGGTGGTAACATTACGTGCGTCTATAACGTTATATATGCTAACCTAAGGCAACCTAACATCTCGGATGCAATATTTGACAACATTCCTGGCCTGTCGAACCCTACTTCTAGGAGGGAACAGTATATACGTCTATAACGTCATATATCCTAACCTAAGGCAACATGACATCTCGGATGTATTATTCTACAACATTCCTGGCCTGTCGAACCCTACTTCTCGGAGGGAACAGCATATACGTCTATAACGACATATATCCTAACCTAAGACAACCTAACATCTCGGATATAACATTTGACAACATTCCCGGCGTGTTGGAACCCTACGTCTCGGTGGTAACATTACGTGCGTCTATAACGTTATATATGCTAACCTAAGGCAACCTAACATCTCGGATGCAATATTTGACAACATTCCTGGCCTGTCGAACCCTACTTCTAGGAGGGAACAGTATATACGTCTATAACGTCATATATCCTAACCTAAGGCAACCTGACATCTCGGATGTATTATTCTACAACATTCCAGGCGTGTCGGACCCTACTTCTCGGTGGAAACAGTATATACGTCTGTAACGTCATATATCCTAACTTAAGGCAACCTAACATCTCGGATATAACATTTGACAACATTCCCGGCGTGTTGGAACCCTACGTGTCGGTGGTAACATTAGGTGCGTCTATAACGTTATATATGCTAACCTAAGGCAACCTAACATCTCGGATGCAATATTTGACAACATTCCTGGCCTGTCGAAACCTACTTCTCGGAGGGTAACAGCATATACGTCTATAACGTCATATATCCTAACCTAAGGCAACCTAACATCTCGGATGTAACATTTGACAACATTCCAGGTGTGTCGGTACCTACGTCTCGGTGGTAACGTTACATGCGTCTACAACGTTATATATCCTAACCTAAGGCAACCTAACATCTTGGATGTAACATTCGACAACATTCCAGGCATGTCGGTCCCTACGTCTCGGTGGTAACATTATATGCGTCTATAACGTTATATATCCTTATCTAAGGCAACATAACATCTCGGATGCAATATTTGACAACATTCCTAGCCTGTCGAACCCTACTTCTCGGAGGGAACAGTATATACGTCTATAACGTTATATATCCTAATCTAAGGCAACCTAACATCTCGGATGCAATATTTGACAACATTCCTGGCCTGTCGAACCCTACATCTCGGAGGGAACAGTATATACGTCTATAGCGGTATATATCCTAATCTAAGGCAACCTAACATCTCGGATGCAATATTTGACAACATTCCTGGCCCGTCGTACCCTACTTCTCGGAGGGAACAGTATATACGTCTATAACGTTATATATCCTAACCGAAGGCAACCTAACATCTCGGATGTAATATTCTACATCATTCAAGGCGTGTCGGACCCTACTTCTCGGTGGGAACAGTATATACGTCTGTAACGTCATATATCCTAACCTAAGGCAACCTAACATCTCGGATATAACATTTGACAACATTCCCGGCGTGTTGGAACCCTATGTCTCGGTGGTAACATTACGTGCGTCTATAACGTTATATATGCTAACCTAAGGCAACCTAACATCTCGGATGCAATATTTGACAACATTCCTGGCCTGTCGAACCCTACTTCTCGGAGGGAACAGCATATACGTCTATAACGACATATATCCTAACCTAAGACAACCTAACATCTCGGATATAACATTTGACAACATTCCCGGCGTGTTGGAACCCTACGTCTCGGTGGTAACATTACGTGCGTCTATAACGTTATATATGCTAACCTAAGGCAACCTAACATCTCGGATGCAATATTTGACAACATTCCTGGCCTGTCGAACCCTACTTCTAGGAGGGAACAGTATATACGTCTATAACGTCATATATCCTAACCTAAGGCAACCTGACATCTCGGATGTATTATTCTACAACATTCCAGGCGTGTCGGACCCTACTTCTCGGTGGAAACAGTATATACGTCTGTAACGTCATATATCCTAACCTAAGGCAACCTAACATCTCGGATATAACATTTGACAACATTCCCGGCGTGTTGGAACCCTACGTGTCGGTGGTAACATTAGGTGCGTCTATAACGTTATATATGCTAACCTAAGGCAACCTAACATCTCGGATGCAATATTTGACAACATTCCTGGCCTGTCGAAACCTACTTCTCGGAGGGTAACAGCATATACGTCTATAACGTCATATATCCTAACCTAAGGCAACCTAACATCTCGGATGTAACATTTGACAACATTCCAGGTGTGTCGGTACCTACGTCTCGGTGGTAACGTTACATGCGTCTACAACGTTATATATCCTAACCTAAGGCAACCTAACATCTCGGATGCAATATTTGACAACATTCCTGGCCTGTCGAACCCTACTTCTCGGAGGGAACAGCATATACGTCTATAACGACATATATCCTAACCTAAGACAACCTAACATCTCGGATATAACATTTGACAACATTCCCGGCGTGTTGGAACCCTACGTCTCGGTGGTAACATTACGTGCGTCTATAACGTTATATATGCTAACCTAAGGCAACCTAACATCTCGGATGCAATATTTGACAACATTCCTGGCCTGTCGAACCCTACTTCTAGGAGGGAACAGTATATACGTCTATAACGTCATATATCCTAACCTAAGGCAACCTGACATCTCGGATGTATTATTCTACAACATTCCAGGCGTGTCGGACCCTACTTCTCGGTGGAAACAGTATATACGTCTGTAACGTCATATATCCTAACTTAAGGCAACCTAACATCTCGGATATAACATTTGACAACATTCCCGGCGTGTTGGAACCCTACGTGTCGGTGGTAACATTAGGTGCGTCTATAACGTAATATATGCTAACCTAAGGCAACCTAACATCTCGGATGCAATATTTGACAACATTCCTGGCCTGTCGAAACCTATTTCTCGGAGGGTAACAGCATATACGTCTATAACGTCATATATCCTAACCTAAGGCAACCTAACATCTCGGATGTAACATTTGACAACATTCCAGGTGTGTCGGTACCTACGTCTCGGTGGTAACGTTACATGCGTCTACAACGTTATATATCCTAACCTAAGGTAACCTAACATCTTGGATGTAACATTCGACAACATTCCAGGCATGTCGGTCCCTACGTCTCGGTGGTAACATTATATGCGTCTATAACGTTATATATCCTTATCTAAGGCAACCTAACATCTCGGATGCAATATTTGACAACATTCCTAGCCTGTCGAACCCTACTTCTCGGAGGGAACAGTATATACGTCTATAACGTTATATATCCTAACCTAAGGCAACCTGACATCTCGGATGTAATATTCTACATCATTCCAGGCGTGTCGAATCCTACTTCTCGGTGGGAACATTATATGAGTCTATAACGTTGTATATCCTAATCTAAGGCAACCTATTATCTCAGGCGTAATATTTTACAATATTCCTGGCGTGTCGGTGCATACTTTTCGGTGGGAATATTATATGCGTCTATAACGGTCGATATCATAATCTAAGGCAACCTAACATCTCGGATGCAATATTTGACAACATTCCTGGCCTGTCGAACCCTACTGCTCGGAGGGAACAGTATATACGTCTGTAACGACATATATCCTAACCTAAGGCAACCTAACATCCCGAATGTAACATTTTACCACATTCCAGGCGTGACGGTCCCTACGTCTCGGTGGTAACATTACATGCGTCTATAACGTTATATATCCTAACCTAAGGCCAACTAACATCTCGTATGTAATATTTGACAACATTCCTGGCGTGTCGAACCCTACTTCTCGGTGGGAACAGTATATACGTCTATAACGTTATATATCCTAACCGAAGGCAACCTGACATCTCGGATGTAATATTCTACATCATTCCAGGCGTGTCGAACCCTACTTCTCGGTAGGAACATTATATGAGTCTATAACGTTGTATATCCTAATCTAAGGCAACCTATTATATCAGACGTAATATTTTACAATATTCCTGGCGTGTCGGTGCATACTTTTCGGTGGGAATATTATATGCGTCTATAACGGTCGATATCATAATCTAAGGCAACCTAACATCTCGGATGCAATATTTGACAACATTCCTGGCCTGTCGAACCCTACTTCTCGGAGGGAACTGTATATACGTCTATAACGGTATATTTCCTAATCTAAGGCAACCTAACGTCTCGGATGCAATATTTGACAACATTCCTGGCCTGTCGAACCCTACTGCTCGGAGGTAACAGTATATACGTCTGTAACGACATATATCCTAACCTAAGGCAACCTAACATCCCGGATGTAACATTTTACCACATTCTAGGCGTGACGGTCCCTACGTCTCGGTGGTAACATTACATGCGTCTATAACGTTATATATCCTAACCTAAGGCCAACTAACATCTCGTATGTAATATTTGACAACATTCCTGGCGTGTCGAACCCTACTTCTCGGTGGGAACAGTATATACGTCTATAACGTTATATATCCTAACCGAAGGCAACCTGACATCTCGGATGTAATATTCTACATCATTCAAGGCGTGTCGGACCCTACTTCTCGTTGGGAACATTATATGAGTCTATAACGTTGTATATCCTAATCTAAGGCAACCTACTATCTCAGACGTAATATTTTACAATATTCCTGGCGTGTCGGTGCATACTTTTCGGTGGGAATATTATATGCGTCCACAACGGTCGATATCGTAATCTAAGGCAATCTAATATCTCGGATGCAATATTTGACAACATTCCTTGCCTGTCGAAACCTACTTCTCGGAGGGAGCAGTATGTACGTCTATAACGTTATATATCCTAACATAAGGCCACCTAACATCTCGTATGTAATATTTGACAACATTCCTGGCGTGTCGAACCCTACTTCTCGGTGGGAACAGTATATACGTCTATAACGTTATATATCGTAACGTAAGGTAACCTAACATCTCGGATGTAATATTTGACAACATTCCTGGCGTGTCGGACCCTACTTCTCGGTGGGAACAGTATATACGTCTGTAACGTCATATATCCTAACCTAAGGCAACCTAACATCTCGGATATAACATTTGACAACATACCCGGCGTGTTGGAACCCTACGTCCCGTTGGTAACATTACGTGCGTCTATAACGTTATATATGCTAACCTAAGGCAACCTAACATCTCGGATGCAATATTTGACAATATTTCTGGCCTGTCGAACCCTACTTCTCGGAGGGAACAGTATATACGTCTATAACGTTATACATCCTAACCTAAGGCAAGCTGACATCTCGGATGTAATATTCTACATCATTCCAGGCGTGTCGAACCCTACTTCTCGGTGGGAACATTATATGAGTCTATAACGTTGTATATCCTAATCTAAGGCAACCTATTATATCAGACATAATATTTTACAATATTCCTGGCGTGTCGGTGCATACTTTTCGGTGGGAATATTATATGCGTCTATAACGGTCGATATCGTAATCTAAGGCAACCTAACATCTCGGATGCAATATTTGACAACATTCCTGGCCTGTCGAACCCTACTTCTCGGAGGGAACTGTATATACGTCTATAACGTTATGTATCCTAACGTAAGGCAACCTAACATCTCGGATGTAATATTTGACAACATTCCTGGCGTGTCGGACCCTACATCTCGGTGGTAACATTACGTGCGTCTATAACGTTATATATGCTAACCTAAGGCAACCTAACATCTCGGATGCAATATTTGACAACATTCCTGGCCTGTCGAAACCTACTTCTCGGAGGGAACAGCATATACGTCTATAACGTCATATATCCTAACCTAAGGCAATCTAACATCTCGGATGTAACATTTGACAACATTCCAGGTGTGTCGGTCCCTACGTCTCGGTGGTAACGTTACATGCGTCTACAACGTTATATATCCTAACCTAAGGCAACCTAACATCTTGGATGTAACATTTGACAACATTCCAGGCATGTCGGTCCCTACGTCTCGGTGGTAACATTATATGCGTCTATAACGTTATATATCCTTATCTAAGGCAACCTAACATCTCGGATGCAATATTTGACAACATTCCTAGGCCTGTCGAACCCTACTTCTCGGAGGGAACAGTATATACGTCTATAACGTTATATATCCTAACCTAAGGCAACCTGACATCTCGGATGTAATATTCTACATCATTCCAGGCGTGTCGAACCCTACTTCTCGGTGGGAACATTATATGAGTCTATAACGTTGTATATCCTAATCTAAGGCAACCTATTATCTCAGACGTAATATTTTACAATATTCCTGGCGTGTCGGTGCATACTTTTCGGTGGGAATATTATATGCGTCTATAACGGTCGATATCGTAATCTAAGGCAACCTAACATCTCGGATGCAATATTTGACAACATTCCTGGCCTGTCGAAACCTACTTCTCAGAGGGAACTGTATATACGTCTATAACGTTATATATCCTAACGTAAGGCAACCTAACATCTCGGATGTAATATTTTACAACATTCCTGGCGTGTCGGACCCTACTTCTCGGTGGGAACAGTATATACGTCTGTAACGTCATATATCCTAACCTAAGGCAACCTAACATCTCGGATATAACATTTGACAACATTCCCGGCGTGTTGGAACCCTATGTCTCGGTGGTAACATTACGTGCGTCTATAACGTTATATATGCTAACCTAAGGCAACCTAACACCTCGGATGCAATATTTGATAACATTCCTGGCCTGTCGAACCCTACTTCTCGGAGGGAACAGTATGTACGTCTATAACGTTATATATCCTAACCTAAGGCCAACTAACATCTCGTATGTAATATTTGACAACATTCCTGGCGTGTCGAACCCTACTTCTCGGTGGGAACAGTATATACGTCTATAACGTTATATATCCTAACCGAAGGCAACCTGACATCTCGGATGTAATATTCTACATCATTCAAGGCGTGTCGGACCCTACTTCTCGTTGGGAACATTATATGAGTCTATAACGTTGTATATCCTAATCTAAGGCAACCTATTATCTCAGACGTAATATTTTACAATATTCCTCGCGTGTCGGTGCATACTTTTCGGTGGGAATATTATATGCGTCCACAACGGTCGATATCGTAATCTAAGGCAATCTAACATCTCGGATGCAATATTTGACAACATTCCTTGCCTGTCGAACCCTACTTCTCGGAGGGAACAGTATGTACGTCTATAACGTTATATATCCTAACCTAAGGCCACCTAACATCTCGTATGTAATATTTGACAACATTCCTGGCGTGTCGAACCCTACTTCTCGGTGGGAACAGTATATACGTCTATAACGTTATATATCCTAACGTAAGGTAACCTAACATCTCGGATGTAATATTTGACAACATTCCTGGCGTGTCGGACCCTACTTCTCGGTGGGAACAGTATATACGTCTGTAACGTCATATATCCTAACCTAAGGCAACCTATCATCTCGGATATAACATTTGACAACATACCCGGCGTGTTGGAACCCTACGTCTCGTTGGTAACATTACGTGCGTCTATAACGTTATATATGCTAACCTAAGGCAACCTAACATCTCGGATGCAATATTTGACAACATTTCTGGCCTGTCGAACCCTACTTCTCGGAGGGAACAGTATATACGTCTATAACGTTATACATCCTAACCTAAGGCAAGCTGACATCTCGGATGTAATATTCTACATCATTCCAGGCGTGTCGAACCCTACTTCTCGGTGGGAACATTATATGAGTCTATAACGTTGTATATCCTAATCTAAGGCAACCTATTATATCAGACATAATATTTTACAATATTCCTGGCGTGTCGGTGCATACTTTTCGGTGGGAATATTATATGCGTCTATAACGGTCGATATCGTAATCTAAGGCAACCTAACATCTCGGATGCAATATTTGACAACATTCCTGGCCTGTCGAACCCTACTTCTCGGAGGGAACTGTATATACGTCTATAACGTTATGTATCCTAACGTAAGGCAACCTAACATCTCGGATGTAATATTTGACAACATTCCTGGCGTGTCGGACCCTACATCTCGGTGGTAACATTACGTGCGTCTATAACGTTATATATGCTAACCTAAGGCAACCTAACATCTCGGATGCAATATTTGACAACATTCCTGGCCTGTCGAAACCTACTTCTCGGAGGGAACAGCATATACGTCTATAACGTCATATATCCTAACCTAAGGCAATCTAACATCTCGGATGTAACATTTGACAACATTCCAGGTGTGTCGGTCCCTACGTCTCGGTGGTAACGTTACATGCGTCTACAACGTTATATATCCTAACCTAAGGCAACCTAACATCTTGGATGTAACATTTGACAACATTCCAGGCATGTCGGTCCCTACGTCTCGGTGGTAACATTATATGCGTCTATAACGTTATATATCCTTATCTAAGGCAACCTAACATCTCGGATGCAATATTTGACAACATTCCTAGGCCTGTCGAACCCTACTTCTCGGAGGGAACAGTATATACGTCTATAACGTTATATATCCTAACCTAAGGCAACCTGACATCTCGGATGTAATATTCTACATCATTCCAGGCGTGTCGAACCCTACTTCTCGGTGGGAACATTATATGAGTCTATAACGTTGTATATCCTAATCTAAGGCAACCTATTATCTCAGACGTAATATTTTACAATATTCCTGGCGTGTCGGTGCATACTTTTCGGTGGGAATATTATATGCGTCTATAACGGTCGATATCGTAATCTAAGGCAACCTAACATCTCGGATGCAATATTTGACAACATTCCTGGCCTGTCGAAACCTACTTCTCAGAGGGAACTGTATATACGTCTATAACGTTATATATCCTAACGTAAGGCAACCTAACATCTCGGATGTAATATTTTACAACATTCCTGGCGTGTCGGACCCTACTTCTCGGTGGGAACAGTATATACGTCTGTAACGTCATATATCCTAACCTAAGGCAACCTAACATCTCGGATATAACATTTGACAACATTCCCGGCGTGTTGGAACCCTATGTCTCGGTGGTAACATTACGTGCGTCTATAACGTTATATATGCTAACCTAAGGCAACCTAACACCTCGGATGCAATATTTGATAACATTCCTGGCCTGTCGAACCCTACTTCTCGGAGGGAACAGTATGTACGTCTATAACGTTATATATCCTAACCTAAGGCCAACTAACATCTCGTATGTAATATTTGACAACATTCCTGGCGTGTCGAACCCTACTTCTCGGTGGGAACAGTATATACGTCTATAACGTTATATATCCTAACCGAAGGCAACCTGACATCTCGGATGTAATATTCTACATCATTCAAGGCGTGTCGGACCCTACTTCTCGTTGGGAACATTATATGAGTCTATAACGTTGTATATCCTAATCTAAGGCAACCTATTATCTCAGACGTAATATTTTACAATATTCCTCGCGTGTCGGTGCATACTTTTCGGTGGGAATATTATATGCGTCCACAACGGTCGATATCGTAATCTAAGGCAATCTAACATCTCGGATGCAATATTTGACAACATTCCTTGCCTGTCGAACCCTACTTCTCGGAGGGAACAGTATGTACGTCTATAACGTTATATATCCTAACCTAAGGCCACCTAACATCTCGTATGTAATATTTGACAACATTCCTGGCGTGTCGAACCCTACTTCTCGGTGGGAACAGTATATACGTCTATAACGTTATATATCCTAACGTAAGGTAACCTAACATCTCGGATGTAATATTTGACAACATTCCTGGCGTGTCGGACCCTACTTCTCGGTGGGAACAGTATATACGTCTGTAACGTCATATATCCTAACCTAAGGCAACCTATCATCTCGGATATAACATTTGACAACATACCCGGCGTGTTGGAACCCTACGTCTCGTTGGTAACATTACGTGCGTCTATAACTTTATATATGCTAACCTAAGGCAACCTAACATCTCGGATGCAATATTTGACAACATTCCTGGCCTGTCGAACCCTACTTCTCGGAGGGAACAGTATATACGTCTATAACGTTATATATCCTAACCTAAGGCAAGCTGACACCTCGGATGTAATATTCTACATCATTCCAAGCGTGTCGAACCCTACTTCTCGGTGGGAACATTATATGAGTCTATAACGTTGTATATCCTAATCTAAGGCAACCTGTTATATCAGACGTAATATTTTATAATATTCCAGGCGTGTCGGTGCATACTTTTCGGTGGGAATATTATATGCGTCTATAACGGTCGATATCGTAATCTAAGGCAACCTAACATCTCGGATGCAATATTTGACAACATTCCTGGCCTGTCGAACCCTACTTCTCGGTCGGAACAGTATATACGTCTGTAACGTCATATATCCTAACCTAAGGCAAGCTAACATCTCGGATATAACATTTGACAACATTCCCGGCGTGTTGGAACCCTATGTCTCGGTGGTAACATTACGTGCGTCTATAACGTTATATATGCTAACCTAAGGCAACCTAACATCTCGGATGCAATATTTGACAACATTCCTGGCCTGTCGAAACCTACTTCTCGGAGGGAACAGCATATCCGTCTATAACGTCATATATCCTAACCTACGGCAACCTAACATCTCGGATGTAACATTTGACAACATTCCAGGTGTGTCGGTCCCTACGTCTCGGTGGTAACGTTACATGCGTCTACAACGTTATATATCATAACCTAAGGCAACCTAACATCTTGGAGGTAACATTTGACAACATTCCAGGCATGTCGGTCCCTACGTCTCGGTGGTAACATTATATGCGTCTATAACGTTATATATCCTTATCTAAGGCAACCTAACATCTCGGATGCAATATTTGACAACATTCCTAGCCTGTCGAACCCTACTTCTCGGAGGGAACAGTATATACGTCTATAACGTTATACATCCTAACCTAAGGCAACCTGACATCTCGGATGTAATATTCTACATCATTCCAGGCGTGTCGAACCCTACTACTCGGTGGGAACATTATATGAGTCTATAACGTTGTATATCCTAATCTAAGGCAACCTATTATCTCAGACGTAATATTTTACAATATTCCTGGCGTGTCGGTGCATACTTTTCGGTGGGAATATTATATGCGTCTATAACGGTCGATATCGTAATCTAAGGCAACCTAACATCTCGGATGCAATATTTGACAACATTCCTGGCCTGTCGAACCCTACTTCTCGGAGGGAACTGTATATACGTCTATAACGGTATATTTCCTAATCTAAGGCAACCTAACATCTCGGATGCAATATTTGACAACATTCCTGGCCTGTCGAACCCTACTTCTCGGAGGGAACAGTATATTCGTCTATAACGTTATATATCCTAACCTAAGGCAACCTATTATCTCAGACGTAATATTTTACAATATTCCTGGCGTGTCGGTGCATACTTTTCGGTGGGAATATTATATGCGTCTATAACGGTCGATATCGTAATCTAAGGCAACCTAACATCTCGGATGCAATATTTGACAACATTCCTGGCCTGTAGAACCCTACTTCTCGGAGGGAACTGTATATACGTCTATAACGGTATATTTCCTAATCTAAGGCAACCTAACATCTCGGATGCAATATTTGACAACATTCCTGGCCTGTCGAACCCTACTTCTCGGAGGGAACAGTATACTCGTCTTTAAGGTTATATATCCTAACCTAAGGCAACCTGACATCTCGGATGTATTATTCTACAACATTCCAGGCGTGTCGGACCCTACTTCTCGGTGGGAACATTATATGCGTCTATAACGTTGTATATCCTAATCTAAGGCAACCTAACACCTCGGATGCAATATTTGACAACATTCCTGTCCTGTCGAACCCTACATCTCGGAGGGAACAGTATATACGTCTATAGCGGTATATATCCTAATCTAAGGCAACCTAACATCTCGGATGCAATATTTGATAACATTCCTGGCCTGTCGAACCCTACTTCTCGGAGGGAACAGTATGTACGTCTATAACGTTATATATCCTAACCTAAGGCCAACTAACATCTCGTATGTAATATTTGACAACATTCCTGGCGTGTCGAACCCTACTTCTCGGTGGGAACAGTATATACGTCTATAACGTTATATATCCTAACCGAAGGCAACCTGACATCTCGGATGTAATATTCTACATCATTCAAGGCGTGTCGGACCCTACTTCTCGTTGGGAACATTATATGAGTCTATAACGTTGTATATCCTAATCTAAGGCAACCTATTATCTCAGACGTAATATTTTACAATATTCCTCGCGTGTCGGTGCATACTTTTCGGTGGGAATATTATATGCGTCCACAACGGTCGATATCGTAATCTAAGGCAATCTAACATCTCGGATGCAATATTTGACAACATTCCTTGCCTGTCGAACCCTACTTCTCGGAGGGAACAGTATGTACGTCTATAACGTTATATATCCTAACCTAAGGCCACCTAACATCTCGTATGTAATATTTGACAACATTCCTGGCGTGTCGAACCCTACTTCTCGGTGGGAACAGTATATACGTCTATAACGTTATATATCCTAACGTAAGGTAACCTAACATCTCGGATGTAATATTTGACAACATTCCTGGCGTGTCGGACCCTACTTCTCGGTGGGAACAGTATATACGTCTGTAACGTCATATATCCTAACCTAAGGCAACCTATCATCTCGGATATAACATTTGACAACATACCCGGCGTGTTGGAACCCTACGTCTCGTTGGTAACATTACGTGCGTCTATAACGTTATATATGCTAACCTAAGGCAACCTAACATCCTTGATGCAATATTTGACAACATTTCTGGCCTGTCGAACCCTACTTCTCGGAGGGAACAGTATATACGTCTATAACGTTATACATCCTAACCTAAGGCAAGCTGACATCTCGGATGTAATATTCTACATCATTCCAGGCGTGTCGAACCCTACTTCTCGGTGGGAACATTATATGAGTCTATAACGTTGTATATCCTAATCTAAGGCAACCTATTATATCAGACATAATATTTTACAATATTCCTGGCGTGTCGGTGCATACTTTTCGGTGGGAATATTATATGCGTCTATAACGGTCGATATCGTAATCTAAGGCAACCTAACATCTCGGATGCAATATTTGACAACATTCCTGGCCTGTCGAACCCTACTTCTCGGAGGGAACTGTATATACGTCTATAACGTTATGTATCCTAACGTAAGGCAACCTAACATCTCGGATGTAATATTTGACAACATTCCTGGCGTGTCGGACCCTACATCTCGGTGGTAACATTACGTGCGTCTATAACGTTATATATGCTAACCTAAGGCAACCTAACATCTCGGATGCAATATTTGACAACATTCCTGGCCTGTCGAAACCTACTTCTCGGAGGGAACAGCATATACGTCTATAACGTCATATATCCTAACCTAAGGCAATCTAACATCTCGGATGTAACATTTGACAACATTCCAGGTGTGTCGGTCCCTACGTCTCGGTGGTAACGTTACATGCGTCTACAACGTTATATATCCTAACCTAAGGCAACCTAACATCTTGGATGTAACATTTGACAACATTCCAGGCATGTCGGTCCCTACGTCTCGGTGGTAACATTATATGCGTCTATAACGTTATATATCCTTATCTAAGGCAACCTAACATCTCGGATGCAATATTTGACAACATTCCTAGGCCTGTCGAACCCTACTTCTCGGAGGGAACAGTATATACGTCTATAACGTTATATATCCTAACCTAAGGCAACCTGACATCTCGGATGTAATATTCTACATCATTCCAGGCGTGTCGAACCCTACTTCTCGGTGGGAACATTATATGAGTCTATAACGTTGTATATCCTAATCTAAGGCAACCTATTATCTCAGACGTAATATTTTACAATATTCCTGGCGTGTCGGTGCATACTTTTCGGTGGGAATATTATATGCGTCTATAACGGTCGATATCGTAATCTAAGGCAACCTAACATCTCGGATGCAATATTTGACAACATTCCTGGCCTGTCGAAACCTACTTCTCAGAGGGAACTGTATATACGTCTATAACGTTATATATCCTAACGTAAGGCAACCTAACATCTCGGATGTAATATTTTACAACATTCCTGGCGTGTCGGACCCTACTTCTCGGTGGGAACAGTATATACGTCTGTAACGTCATATATCCTAACCTAAGGCAACCTAACATCTCGGATATAACATTTGACAACATTCCCGGCGTGTTGGAACCCTATGTCTCGGTGGTAACATTACGTGCGTCTATAACGTTATATATGCTAACCTAAGGCAACCTAACACCTCGGATGCAATATTTGATAACATTCCTGGCCTGTCGAACCCTACTTCTCGGAGGGAACAGTATGTACGTCTATAACGTTATATATCCTAACCTAAGGCCAACTAACATCTCGTATGTAATATTTGACAACATTCCTGGCGTGTCGAACCCTACTTCTCGGTGGGAACAGTATATACGTCTATAACGTTATATATCCTAACCGAAGGCAACCTGACATCTCGGATGTAATATTCTACATCATTCAAGGCGTGTCGGACCCTACTTCTCGTTGGGAACATTATATGAGTCTATAACGTTGTATATCCTAATCTAAGGCAACCTATTATCTCAGACGTAATATTTTACAATATTCCTCGCGTGTCGGTGCATACTTTTCGGTGGGAATATTATATGCGTCCACAACGGTCGATATCGTAATCTAAGGCAATCTAACATCTCGGATGCAATATTTGACAACATTCCTTGCCTGTCGAACCCTACTTCTCGGAGGGAACAGTATGTACGTCTATAACGTTATATATCCTAACCTAAGGCCACCTAACATCTCGTATGTAATATTTGACAACATTCCTGGCGTGTCGAACCCTACTTCTCGGTGGGAACAGTATATACGTCTATAACGTTATATATCCTAACGTAAGGTAACCTAACATCTCGGATGTAATATTTGACAACATTCCTGGCGTGTCGGACCCTACTTCTCGGTGGGAACAGTATATACGTCTGTAACGTCATATATCCTAACCTAAGGCAACCTATCATCTCGGATATAACATTTGACAACATACCCGGCGTGTTGGAACCCTACGTCTCGTTGGTAACATTACGTGCGTCTATAACTTTATATATGCTAACCTAAGGCAACCTAACATCTCGGATGCAATATTTGACAACATTCCTGGCCTGTCGAACCCTACTTCTCGGAGGGAACAGTATATACGTCTATAACGTTATATATCCTAACCTAAGGCAAGCTGACACCTCGGATGTAATATTCTACATCATTCCAAGCGTGTCGAACCCTACTTCTCGGTGGGAACATTATATGAGTCTATAACGTTGTATATCCTAATCTAAGGCAACCTGTTATATCAGACGTAATATTTTATAATATTCCAGGCGTGTCGGTGCATACTTTTCGGTGGGAATATTATATGCGTCTATAACGGTCGATATCGTAATCTAAGGCAACCTAACATCTCGGATGCAATATTTGACAACATTCCTGGCCTGTCGAACCCTACTTCTCGGTCGGAACAGTATATACGTCTGTAACGTCATATATCCTAACCTAAGGCAAGCTAACATCTCGGATATAACATTTGACAACATTCCCGGCGTGTTGGAACCCTATGTCTCGGTGGTAACATTACGTGCGTCTATAACGTTATATATGCTAACCTAAGGCAACCTAACATCTCGGATGCAATATTTGACAACATTCCTGGCCTGTCGAAACCTACTTCTCGGAGGGAACAGCATATCCGTCTATAACGTCATATATCCTAACCTACGGCAACCTAACATCTCGGATGTAACATTTGACAACATTCCAGGTGTGTCGGTCCCTACGTCTCGGTGGTAACGTTACATGCGTCTACAACGTTATATATCATAACCTAAGGCAACCTAACATCTTGGAGGTAACATTTGACAACATTCCAGGCATGTCGGTCCCTACGTCTCGGTGGTAACATTATATGCGTCTATAACGTTATATATCCTTATCTAAGGCAACCTAACATCTCGGATGCAATATTTGACAACATTCCTAGCCTGTCGAACCCTACTTCTCGGAGGGAACAGTATATACGTCTATAACGTTATACATCCTAACCTAAGGCAACCTGACATCTCGGATGTAATATTCTACATCATTCCAGGCGTGTCGAACCCTACTACTCGGTGGGAACATTATATGAGTCTATAACGTTGTATATCCTAATCTAAGGCAACCTATTATCTCAGACGTAATATTTTACAATATTCCTGGCGTGTCGGTGCATACTTTTCGGTGGGAATATTATATGCGTCTATAACGGTCGATATCGTAATCTAAGGCAACCTAACATCTCGGATGCAATATTTGACAACATTCCTGGCCTGTCGAACCCTACTTCTCGGAGGGAACTGTATATACGTCTATAACGGTATATTTCCTAATCTAAGGCAACCTAACATCTCGGATGCAATATTTGACAACATTCCTGGCCTGTCGAACCCTACTTCTCGGAGGGAACAGTATATTCGTCTATAACGTTATATATCCTAACCTAAGGCAACCTATTATCTCAGACGTAATATTTTACAATATTCCTGGCGTGTCGGTGCATACTTTTCGGTGGGAATATTATATGCGTCTATAACGGTCGATATCGTAATCTAAGGCAACCTAACATCTCGGATGCAATATTTGACAACATTCCTGGCCTGTAGAACCCTACTTCTCGGAGGGAACTGTATATACGTCTATAACGGTATATTTCCTAATCTAAGGCAACCTAACATCTCGGATGCAATATTTGACAACATTCCTGGCCTGTCGAACCCTACTTCTCGGAGGGAACAGTATACTCGTCTTTAAGGTTATATATCCTAACCTAAGGCAACCTGACATCTCGGATGTATTATTCTACAACATTCCAGGCGTGTCGGACCCTACTTCTCGGTGGGAACATTATATGCGTCTATAACGTTGTATATCCTAATCTAAGGCAACCTAACACCTCGGATGCAATATTTGACAACATTCCTGTCCTGTCGAACCCTACATCTCGGAGGGAACAGTATATACGTCTATAGCGGTATATATCCTAATCTAAGGCAACCTAACATCTCGGATGCAATATTTGATAACATTCCTGGCCTGTCGAACCCTACTTCTCGGAGGGAACAGTATGTACGTCTATAACGTTATATATCCTAACCTAAGGCCAACTAACATCTCGTATGTAATATTTGACAACATTCCTGGCGTGTCGAACCCTACTTCTCGGTGGGAACAGTATATACGTCTATAACGTTATATATCCTAACCGAAGGCAACCTGACATCTCGGATGTAATATTCTACATCATTCAAGGCGTGTCGGACCCTACTTCTCGTTGGGAACATTATATGAGTCTATAACGTTGTATATCCTAATCTAAGGCAACCTATTATCTCAGACGTAATATTTTACAATATTCCTCGCGTGTCGGTGCATACTTTTCGGTGGGAATATTATATGCGTCCACAACGGTCGATATCGTAATCTAAGGCAATCTAACATCTCGGATGCAATATTTGACAACATTCCTTGCCTGTCGAACCCTACTTCTCGGAGGGAACAGTATGTACGTCTATAACGTTATATATCCTAACCTAAGGCCACCTAACATCTCGTATGTAATATTTGACAACATTCCTGGCGTGTCGAACCCTACTTCTCGGTGGGAACAGTATATACGTCTATAACGTTATATATCCTAACGTAAGGTAACCTAACATCTCGGATGTAATATTTGACAACATTCCTTGCGTGTCGGACCCTACTTCTCGGTGGGAACAGTATATACGTCTGTAACGTCATATATCCTAACCTAAGGCAACCTATCATCTCGGATATAACATTTGACAACATACCCGGCGTGTTGGAACCCTACGTCTCGTTGGTAACATTACGTGCGTCTATAACGTTATATATGCTAACCTAAGGCAACCTAACATCTCGGATGCAATATTTGACAACATTCCTGGCCTGTCGAACCCTACTTCTCGGAGGGAACAGTATATACGTCTATAACGTTATATATCCTAACCTAAGGCAAGCTGACACCTCGGATGTAATATTCTACATCATTCCAGGCGTGTCGAACCCTACTTCTCGGTGGGAACATTATATGAGTCTATAACGTTGTATATCCTAATCTAAGGCAACCTGTTATATCAGACGTAATATTTTATAATATTCCAGGCGTGTCGGTGCATACTTTTCGGTGGGAATATTATATGCGTCTATAACGGTCGATATCGTAATCTAAGGCAACCTAACATCTCGGATGCAATATTTGACAACATTCCTGGCCTGTCGAACCCTACTTCTCGGAGGGAACAGTATATACGTCTATAACGTTATATATCCTAACCTAAGGCAACCTGACATCTCGGATGTAATATTCTACATCATTCCAGGCGTGTCGAACCCTACTTCTCGGTGGGAACATTATATGAGTCTATAACGTTGTAAATCCTAATCTAAGGCAACCTATTATCTCAGACGTAATATTTTACAATATTCCTGGCGTGTCGGTGCATACTTTTCGGTGGGAATATTATATGCGTCTATAACGGTCGATATCGTAATCTAAGGCAACCTAACATCTCGGATGCAATATTTGACAACATTCCTAGCCTGTCGAACCCTACTTCTCGGAGGGAACTGTATATACGTCTATAACGTTATATATCCTAACGTAAGGCAACCTAACATCTCGGATGTAATATTTGACAACATTCCTGGCGTGTCGGACCCTACTTCTCGGTCGGAACAGTATATACGTCTGTAACGTCATATATCCTAACCTAAGGCAACCTAACATCTCGGGTATAACATTTGACAACATTCCCGGCGTGTTGGAACCCTATGTCTCGGTGGTAACATTACGTGCGTCTATAACGTTATATATGCTAACCTAAGGCAACCTAACATCTCGGATGCAATATTTGACAACATTCCTGGCCTGTCGAACCCTACTTCTCGGAGGGAACAGCATATACGTCTATAACGACATATATCCTAACCTAAGACAACCTAACATCTCGGATATAACATT
This sequence comes from Xylocopa violacea, assembly GCA_963969225.1. NCBI lineage: Eukaryota > Metazoa > Arthropoda > Insecta > Hymenoptera > Apidae > Xylocopa > Xylocopa violacea. The sequence goes on along the minus strand of CAXAJV010000014.1, from coordinate 4,093,960 downwards.
TGACAACATTCCCGGCGTGTTGGAACCCTACGTCTCCGTGGTAACATTACGTGCGTCTATAACGTTATATATGCTAACCTAAGGCAACCTAACATCTCGGATGCAATATTTGACAACATTCCTGGCCTGTCGAAACCTACTTCTCGGAGGGAACAGTATATCAGTCTATAACGTCATATATCCTAACCTAAGGCAACCTAACATCTCGGATGCAATATTTGACAACATTCCTGGCCTGTCGAACCCTACATCTCGGAGGGAACAGTATATACGTCTATACCGTTATATATCCTAACCTAGGGCAGCCTAACATCTCGGATGTAATATTCTACATCATTCCAGGCGTGTCGGACCCTACTTCTCGGTGGGAACATTATATGAGTCTATAACGTTGTATTTCCTAATCTAAGGCAATCTATTATCTCAGACGTAATATTTTACAATATTCCTGGCGTGTCGGTGCATACTTTTCGGTGGGAATATTATATGCGTCTATAACGGTCGATATCGTAATCTAAGGCAACCTAACATCTCGGATGCAATATTTGACAACATTCCTTGCCTGTCGAACCCTACTTCTCGGAGGGAACAGTATGTACGTCTATAACGTTATATATCCTAACGTAAGGTAACCTAACATCTCGGATGTAATATTTGACAACATTCCTGGCGTGTCGAACCCTACTTCTCGGAGGGAACAGTATGTACGTCTATAACGTTATATATCCTAACCTAAGGCTACCTAACATCTCGTATGTAATATTTGACAACATTCCTGGCGTGTCGAACCCTACTTCTCGGTGGGAACAGTATATACGTCTATAACGTTATATATCCTATCGTAAGGTAACCTAACATCTCGGATGTAATATTTGACAACGTTCCTGGCGTGTCGGACCCTACTTCTCGGTGGGAACGTCTGTAACGTCATATATCCTAACCTAAGGTAACCTAACATCTCGGATATAACATTTGACAACATACCCGGCGTGTTGGAACCCTACGTTTCGTTGGTAACATTACGTGCGTCTATAACGTTATATATGCTAACCTAAGGCAACATAACATCTCGGATGCAATATTTGACAACATTCCTGGCCTGTCGAACCCTACTTCTCGGAGGGAACAGTATATACGTCTATAACGTTATATATCCTAACGTAAGGTAACCTAACATCTCGGATGTAATATTTGACAACATTCCTGGCGTGTCGGACCCTACTTCTCGGTGGGAACAGTATATACGTCTGTAACGTCATATATCCTAACCTAAGGCAACCTAACATCTCTGATATAACATTTGACAACATACCCGGCGTGTTGGAACCCTACGTCTCGTTGGTAACATTACGTGCGTCTATAACGTTATATATGCTAACCTAAGGCAACCTAACATCTCGGATGCAATATTTGACAACATTCCTTGCCTGTCGAACCCTACTTCTCGGAGGGAACAGTATGTACGTCTATAACGTTATATATCCTAACCTAAGGCCACCTAACGTCTCGTATGTAATATTTGATAACATTCCTAGCGTGTCGAAACCTACTTCTCGGTGGGAACAGTATATACGTCTATAACGTTATATATCCTAACGTAAGGTAACCTAACATCTCGGATGTAATATTTGACAACATTCCTGGCGTGTCGGACCCTACTTCTCGGTGGGAACAGTATATACGTCTGTAACGTCATATATTCTAACCTAAGGCAACCTAACATCTCGGATATAACATTTGACAACATACCCGGCGTGTTGGAACCCTACGTCTCGTTGGTAACATTACGTGCGTCTATAACGTTATATATGCTAACCTAAGGCAACCTAACATCTCGGATGCAATATTTGACAACATTCCTGGCCTGTCGAACCCTACTTCTCGGAGGGAACAGAATATACGTCTATAACGTTATATATCCTAACCTAAGGCAAGCTGACATCTCGGATGTAATATTCTACATCATTCCAGGCGTGTCGGTCCCTACGTCTCGGTGGTAACATTACATGCTTCTATAACGTTATATATCCTAACCTAAGGCCACCTAACATCTCGTATGTAATATTTGACAACATTCCTGGCGTGTCGAGCCATACGTCTCGGTGGTAACATTACATGCGTCTATAGAAGTATATATCCTAATCTTAGGCAACCTAACATCTCGTATGTAATATTTGACAACATTCCTGGCGTGTCGAGCCCTACTTCTCGGTGGGAACAGTATATACGTCTATAACGTTATATATCCTAACCTAAGGCAACCTCACATCTCGGATGTAATATTTGACATCATTCCTGGCGTGTCGGACCCTACTTCTCGGTGCGAACAGTATATACGTCTGTAACGTCATATATCCTAATCTAAGGCAACCTAACATCTCGGATATAACATTTGACAACATACCCGGCGTGTTGGAACCCTACGTCTCGTTGGTAACATTACGTGCGTCTACAACGTTATATATGCTAACCTAAGGCAACCTAACATCTCGGATGCAATATTTGACAACATTCCTGGCCTGTCGAACCCTACTTCTCGGAGGGAACAGAATATACGTCTATAACGTTATATATCCTAACCTAAGGCAAGCTGACATCTCGGATGTAATATTCTACATCATTCCAGGCGTGTCGGTCCCTACGTCTCGGTGGTAACATTACATGCGTCTATAACGGTATATATCCTAATCTTAGGCAACCTAACATCTCGAATGTAACATTTTACCACATTCCAGGCGTTTCGGTCCCTACGTCTCGGTGGTAACATTACATGCTTCTATAACGTTATATATCCTAACCTAAGGCCACCTAACATCTCGTATGTAATATTTGACAACATTCCTGGCGTGTCGAGCCCTACTTCTCGGTGGGAACAGTATATACGTCTATAACGTTATATATCCTAACCTAAGGCAACCACACATCTCGGATGTAATATTTGACATCATTCCTGGCGTGTCGGACCCTACTTCTCGGTGGGAACAGTATATACGTCTGTAACGTCATATATCCTAACCTAAGGCAACCTAACATCTCGGATATAACATTTGACAACATACCCGGCGTGTTGGAACCCTACGTCTCGTTGGTAACATTACGTGCGTCTATAACGTTATATATGCTAACCTAAGGCAACCTAACATCTCGGATGCAATATTTGACAACATTCCTGGCCTGCCGAACCCTACTTCTCGGAGGGAACAGTATATACGTCTATAACGTTATATATCCTAATCTAAGGCAACCTAACATCTCGGATGTAATATTCTACATCATTCCAGGCGTGTCGGTCCCTACGTCTCGGTGGTAACATTACATGCGTCTATAACGGTATATATCCTAATCTTAGGCAACCTAACATCTCGAATGTAACATTTTACCACATTCCAGGCGTGTCGGACCCTACGTCTCGGTGGTAACATTACATGCTTCTATAACGTTATATATCCTAACCTAAGGCAACCTAACATCTTGGATGTAACATTTGACAACATTCCAGGCATGTCGGTCCCTACGTCTCGGTGGTAACATTATATGCGTCTATAACGTTATATATCCTTATCTAAGGCAACCTAACATCTCGGATGCAATATTTGACAACATTCCTAGCCTGTCGAACCCTACTTCTCGGAGGGAACAGTATATACGTCTATAACGGTATATATCCTAATCTAAGGCAACCTAACATCTCGGATGCAATATTTGATAACATTCCTGGCCTGTCGAACCCTACTTCTCGGAGGGAACAGTATATACGTCTATAACGTTATATATCCTAACCGAAGGCAACCTGACATCTCGGATGTAATATTCTACATCATTCCAGGCGTGTCGAACCCTACTTCTCGGTGGGAACATTATATGAGTCTATAACGTTGTATATCCTAATCTAAGGCAACCTATTATCTCAGACGTAATATTTTACAATATTCCTGGCGTGTTGGTGCATACTTTTCGGTGGGAATATTATATGCGTCTATAACGGTCGATATCGTAATCTAAGGCAACCTAACATCTCGGATGCAATATTTGACAACATTCCTGGCCTGTCGAACCCTACTTCTCGGAGGGAACTGTATATACGTCTATAACGTTATATATCCTAACGTAAGGCAACCTAACATCTCCGATGTAATATTTGACAACATTCCTGACGTGTCGGACCCTACTTCTCGGTCGGAACAGTATATACGTCTGTAACGTCATATATCCTAACCTAAGGCAACCTAACATCTCGGATATAACATTTGACAACATTCCCGGCGTGTTGGAACCCTATGTCTCGGTGGTAACATTACGTGCGTCTATAACGTTATATATGCTAACCTAAGGCAACCTAACATCTCGGATGCAATATTTGACAACATTCCTGGCCTGTCGAACCCTACTTCTCGGAGGGAACAGCATATACGTCTATAACGACATATATCCTAACCTAAGACAACCTAACATCTCGGATATAACATTTGACAACATTCCCGGCGTGTTGGAACCCTACGTCTCCGTGGTAACATTACGTGCGTCTATAACGTTATATATGCTAACCTAAGGCAACCTAACATCTCGGATGCAATATTTGACAACATTCCTGGCCTGTCGAAACCTACTTCTCGGAGGGAACAGCATATCAGTCTATAACGTCATATATCCTAACCTAAGGCAACCTAACATCTCGGATGCAATATTTGACAACATTCCTGGCCTGTCGAACCCTACATCTCGGAGGGAACAGTATATACGTCTATACCGTTATATATCCTAACCTAGGGCAGCCTAACATCTCGGATGTAATATTCTACAACCTTCCAGGCTTGTCGGACCCTACTTCTCGGTGGGAACATTATATGCGTCTATAACGTTGTATATCCTTATCTAAGGCAACCTAACATCTCGGATGCAATATTTGACAACATTCCTGGCCTGTCGAACCCTACTTCTCGGAGGGAACTGTATATACGTCTATAACGGTATGTATCCTAATCTAAGGCAACCTAACATCTCGGATGTAACATTTGACAACATTCCAGGCGTGTCGGTCCCTACGTCTCGGTGGTAACATTACATGCGTCTATAACGTTATATATCCTAACCTAAGGCAACCTAACATCTCGGATGCAATATTTGACAACATTCCTGGCCTGTCGAACCCTACTGCTCGGAGGGAACAGTATATACGTCTATAAAGGTATATATCCTAATCTATGGCAACCTAACATCTCGGATGAAATATTTTACAACATTCCTGGCCTGCCGAACCCTACATCTCGGAGGGAACAGTATATACGTCTGTAACGTCATATATCCTAACCTAAGACAACCTAACATCTCGGATGTAACATTTGACAACATTCCAGGCGTGTCGGTCCCTACGTCTCGGTGGTAACATTACATGCGTCTATAACGGTATATATCCTAATCTTAGGCAACCTAACATCTCGAATGTAACATTTTACCACATTCCAGGCGTGTCGGTCCCTACGTCTCGGTGGTAACATTACATGCTTCTATAACGTTATATATCCTAACCTAAGGCCACCTAACATCTCGTATGTAATATTTGACAACATTCCTGGCGTGTCGAGCCCTACTTCTCGGTGGGAACAGTATATACGTCTATAACGTTATATATCGTAACCTAAGGCAACCTCACATCTCGGATGTAATATTTGACATCATTCCTGGCGTGTCGGACCCTACTTCTCGGTGGGAACAGTATATACGTCTGTAACGTCATATATCCTAACCTAAGGCAACCTAACATCTCGGATATAACATTTGACAACATTCCAGGTGTGTCGGTCCCTACGTCTCGGTGGTAACGTTACATGCGTCTACAACGTTATATATCCTAACCTAAGGCAACCTAACATCTTGGATGTAACATTTGACAACATTCCAGGCATGTCGGTCCCTACGTCTCGGTGGTAACATTATATGCGTCTATAACGTTATATATCCTTATCTAAGGCAACCTAACATCTCGGATGCAATATTTGACAACATTCCTAGCCTGTCGAACCCTACTTCTCGGAGGGAACAGTATATACGTCTATAACGGTATATATCCTAATCTAAGGCAACCTAACATCTCGGATGCAATATTTGATAACATTCCTGGCCTGTCGAACCCTACTTCTCGGAGGGAACAGTATATACGTCTATAACGTTATATATCCTAACCGAAGGCAACCTGATATCTCGGATGTAATATTCTACATCATTCCAGGCGTGTCGGACCCTACGTCTCGGTGGTAACATTACATGCGTCTATAACGTTATATATCCTAACCTAAGGCAACCTAACATCTCGGATGCAATATTTGACAACATTCCTGGCCTGTCGAACCCTACTGCTCGGAGGGAACAGTATATACGTCTATAAAGGTATATATCCTAATCTAAGGCAACCTAACATCTCGGATGAAATATTTTACAACATTCCTGGCCTGTCGAACCCTACATCTCGGAGGGAACAGTATATACGTCTGTAACGTCATATATCCTAACCTAAGACAACCTAACATCTCGGATGTAACATTTGACAACATTCCAGGCGTGTCGGTCCCTACGTCTCGGTGGTAACATTACATGCGTCTATAACGGTATATATCCTAATCTTAGGCAACCTAACATCTCGAATGTAACATTTTACCACATTCCAGGCGTGTCAGTCCCTACGTCTCGGTGGTAACATTACATGCTTCTATAACGTTATATATCCTAACCTAAGGCCACCTAACATCTCGTATGTAATATTTGACAACATTCCTGGCGTGTCGAGCCCTACTTCTCGGTGGGAACAGTATATACGTCTATAACGTTATATATCGTAACCTAAGGCAACCTCACATCTCGGATGTAATATTTGACATCATTCCTGGCGTGTCGGACCCTACTTCTCGGTGGGAACAGTATATACGTCTGTAACGTCATATATCCTAACCTAAGGCAACCTAACATCTCGGATATAACATTTGACAACATTCCAGGTGTGTCGGTCCCTACGTCTCGGTGGTAACGTTACATGCGTCTACAACGTTATATATCCTAACCTAAGGCAACCTAACATCTTGGATGTAACATTTGACAACATTCCAGGCATGTCGGTCCCTACGTCTCGGTGGTAACATTATATGCGTCTATAACGTTATATATCCTTATCTAAGGCAACCTAACATCTCGGATGCAATATTTGACAACATTCCTAGCCTGTCGAACCCTACTTCTCGGAGGGAACAGTATATACGTCTATAACGGTATATATCCTAATCTAAGGCAACCTAACATCTCGGATGCAATATTTGATAACATTCCTGGCCTGTCGAACCCTACTTCTCGGAGGGAACAGTATATACGTCTATAACGTTATATATCCTAACCGAAGGCAACCTGATATCTCGGATGTAATATTCTACATCATTCCAGGCGTGTCGGACCCTACTTCTCGGTGGGAACATTATATGAGTCACTAACGTTGTATATCCTAATCTAAGGCAATCTATTATCTCAGACGTAATATTTTACAATATTCCTGGCGTGTCGGTGCATACTTTTCGGTGGGAATATTATATGCGTCTATAACGGTCGATATCGTAATCTAAGACAACCTAACATCTCGGATGCAATATTTGACAACATTCCTTGCCTGTCGAACCCTACTTCTCGGAGGGAACAGTATGTACGTCTATAACGTTATATATCCTAACGTAAGGTAACCTAACATCTCGGATGTAATATTTGACAACATTCCTGGCGTGTCGAACCCTACTTCTCGGAGGGAACAGTATGTACGTCTATAACGTTATATATCCTAACCTAAGGCCACCTAACATCTCGTATGTAATATTTGACAACATTCCTGGCGTGTCGAACCCTACTTCTCGGTGGGAACAGTATATACGTCTATAACGTTATATATCCTATCGTAAGGTAACCTAACATCTCGGATGTAATATTTGACAACGTTCCTGGCGTGTCGGACCCTACTTCTCGGTGGGAACGTCTGTAACGTCATATATCCTAACCTAAGGCAACCTAACATCTCGGATGTAATATTCTACAACCTTCCAGGCTTGTCGGACCCTACTTCTCGGTGGGAACATTATATGCGTCTATATCGTTGTATATCCTTATCTAAGGCAGCCTAACATCTCGGATGCAATATTTGACAACATTCCTGGCCTGTCGAACCCTACTTCTCGGAGGGAACTGTATATACGTCTATAACGGTATATATCCTAATCTAAGGCAACCTAACATCTCGGATGTAACATTTGACAACATTCCAGGCGTGTCGGTCCCTACGTCTCGGTGGTAACATTACATGTGTCTATAACGTTATATATCCTAACCTAAGGCAACCTAACATCTCGGATGCAATATTTGACAACATTCCTGGCCTGTCGAGCCCTACTGCTCGGAGGGAACAGTATATACGTCTATAAAGGTATATATCCTAATCTAAGGCAACCTAACATCTCGGATGAAATATTTTACAACATTCCAGGCCTGTCGAACCCTACATCTCGGAGGGAACAGTATATACGTCTGTAACGTCATATATCCTAACCTAAGACAACCTAACATCTCGGATGTAACATTTGACAACATTCCTGGCGTGTCGAGCCATACGTCTCGGTGGTAACATTACATGCGTCTATAGAAGTATATATCCTAATCTTAGGCAACCTAACATCTCGTATGTAATATTTGACAACATTCCTGGCGTGTCGAACCCTACTTCTCGGTGGGAACAGTATATACGTCTATAACGTTATATATCCTATCGTAAGGTAACCTAACATCTCGGATGTAATATTTGACAACGTTCCTGGCGTGTCGGACCCTACTTCTCGGTGGGAACGTCTGTAACGTCATATATCCTAACCTAAGGCAACCTAACATCTCGTATGTAATATTTGACAACATTCCTGGCGTGTCGAGCCCTACTTCTCGGTGGGAACAGTATATACGTCTATAACGTTATATATCGTAACCTAAGGCAACCTCACATCTCGGATGTAATATTTGACATCATTCCTGGCGTGTCGGACCCTACTTCTCGGTGGGAACAGTATATACGTCTGTAACGTCATATATCCTAACCTAAGGCAACCTAACATCTCGGATATAACATTTGACAACATTGCAGGCGTGTTGGAACCCTACGTCTCGGTGGTAACATTACGTGCGTCTATAACGTTATATATGCTAACCTAAGGCAACCTAACATCTCGGATGCAATATTTGACAACATTCCTGGCCTGTCGAACCCTACTTCTCGGAGGGAACAGCATATACGTCTATAACGTCATATATCCTAACCTAAGGCAACCTAACATCTCGGATGTAACATTTGACAACATTCCATGCGTGTCGGTCCCTACGTCTCGGTGGTAACATTACATGCGTCTATAACGGTATATTTCCTAATCTAAGGCAACCTAACATCTCGGATGAAATATTTGACAACATTCCTGGCCTGTCGAACCCTACATCTCGGAGGGAACAGTATATACGTCTGTAACGTCATATATCCTAACCTAAGACAACCTAACATCTCGGATGTAACATTTGACAACATTCCAGGCGTGTCGGTCCCTACGTCTCGGTGGTAACATTACATGCGTCTATAACGGTATATATCCTAATCTAAGGCAACCTAACATCTCGGATGCAATATTTGACAACATTCCTGGCCTGTCGAACCCTACTTCTCGGAGGGAACAGTATATACGTCTATAACGGTATATATCCTAATCTAAGGCAACCTAACATCTCGGATGCAATATTTGATAACATTCCTGGCCTGTCGAACCCTACTTCTCGGAGGGAACAGTATATACGTCTATAACGTTATATATCCTAACCGAAGGCAACCTGATATCTCGGATGTAATATTCTACATCATTCCAGGCGTGTCGGACCCTACTTCTCGGTGGGAACATTATATGAGTCTATAACGTTGTATATCCTAATCTAAGGCAATCTATTATCTCAGACGTAATATTTTACAATATTCCTGGCGTGTCGGTGCATACTTTTCGGTGGGAATATTATATGCGTCTATAACGGTCGATATCGTAATCTAAGACAACCTAACATCTCGGATGCAATATTTGACAACATTCCTTGCCTGTCGAACCCTACTTCTCGGAGGGAACAGTATGTACGTCTATAACGTTATATATCCTAACGTAAGGTAACCTAACATCTCGGATGTAATATTTGACAACATTCCTGGCGTGTCGAACCCTACTTCTCGGAGGGAACAGTATGTACGTCTATAACGTTATATATCCTAACCTAAGGCCACCTAACATCTCGTATGTAATATTTGACAACATTCCTGGCGTGTCGAACCCTACTTCTCGGTGGGAACAGTATATACGTCTATAACGTTATATATCCTATCGTAAGGTAACCTAACATCTCGGATGTAATATTTGACAACGTTCCTGGCGTGTCGGACCCTACTTCTCGGTGGGAACGTCTGTAACGTCATATATCCTAACCTAAGGCAACCTAACATCTCGGATGTAATATTCTACAACCTTCCAGGCTTGTCGGACCCTACTTCTCGGTGGGAACATTATATGCGTCTATAACGTTGTATATCCTTATCTAAGGCAGCCTAACATCTCGGATGCAATATTTGACAACATTCCTGGCCTCTCGAACCCTACTTCTCGGAGGGAACTGTATATACGTCTATAACGGTATATATCCTAATCTAAGGCAACCTAACATCTCGGATGTAACATTTGACAACATTCCAGGCGTGTCGGTCCCTACGTCTCGGTGGTAACATTACATGTGTCTATAACGTTATATATCCTAACCTAAGGCAACCTAACATCTCGGATGCAATATTTGACAACATTCCTGGCCTGTCGAGCCCTACTGCTCGGAGGGAACAGTATATACGTCTATAAAGGTATATATCCTAATCTAAGGCAACCTAACATCTCGGATGAAATATTTTACAACATTCCCGGCCTGTCGAACCCTACATCTCGGAGGGAACAGTATATACGTCTGTAACGTCATATATCCTAACCTAAGACAACCTAACATCTCGGATGTAACATTTGACAACATTCCAGGCGTGTCGGTCCCTACGTCTCGGTGGTAACATTACATGCGTCTATAACGGTATATATCCTAATCTTAGGCAACCTAACATCTCGAATGTAACATTTTACCACATTCCAGGCGTGTCGGTCCCTACGTCTCGGTGGTAACATTACATGCTTCTATAACGTTATATATCCTAACCTAAGGCCACCTAACATCTCGTATGTAATATTTGACAACATTCCTGGCGTGTCGAGCCATACGTCTCGGTGGTAACATTACATGCGTCTATAGAAGTATATATCCTAATCTTAGGCAACCTAACATCTCGTATGTAATATTTGACAACATTCCTGGCGTGTCGAACCCTACTTCTCGGTGGGAACAGTATATACGTCTATAACGTTATATATCCTATCGTAAGGTAACCTAACATCTCGGATGTAATATTTGACAACGTTCCTGGCGTGTCGGACCCTACTTCTCGGTGGGAACGTCTGTAACGTCATATATCCTAACCTAAGGCAACCTAACATCTCGTATGTAATATTTGACAACATTCCTGGCGTGTCGAGCCCTACTTCTCGGTGGGAACAGTATATACGTCTATAACGTTATATATCGTAACCTAAGGCAACCTCACATCTCGGATGTAATATTTGACATCATTCCTGGCGTGTCGGACCCTACTTCTCGGTGGGAACAGTATATACGTCTGTAACGTCATATATCCTAACCTAAGGCAACCTAACATCTCGGATATAACATTTGACAACATTGCAGGCGTGTTGGAACCCTACGTCTCGGTGGTAACATTACGTGCGTCTATAACGTTATATATGCTAACCTAAGGCAACCTAACATCTCGGATGCAATATTTGACAACATTCCTGGCCTGTCGAACCCTACTTCTCGGAGGGAACAGCATATACGTCTATAACGTCATATATCCTAACCTAAGGCAACCTAACATCTCGGATGTAACATTTGACAACATTCCATGCGTGTCGGTCCCTACGTCTCGGTGGTAACATTACATGCGTCTATAACGGTATATTTCCTAATCTAAGGCAACCTAACGTCTCGGATGCAATATTTGACAACATTCCTGGCCTGTCGAACCCTACTTCTCGGAGGGAACAGCATATACATCTATAACGTCATATATCCTAGCCTAAGGCAACCTAACATCTCGGATGTAACATTTGACAACATTCCAGGCGTGTCGGTCCCTACGTCTTGGTGGTAACATTACATGCGTCTATAACGGTATATATCCTAATCTTAGGCAACCTAACATCTCGGATGTAACATTTGACAACATTCCAGGCGTGTCGGTCCCTACGTCTCGGTGGTAACATTACATGCGTCTATAACGTTATATATCCTAACCTAAGGCAACCTGACATCTCGGATGCAATATTTGACAACATTCCTGGCCTGTCGAACCCTACTGCTCAGAGGGAACAGTATATACGTCTATAAAGGTATATATCCTAATCTAAGGCAACCTAACATCTCGGATGAAATATTTGACAACATTCCTGGCCTGTCGAACCCTACATCTCGGAGGGAACAGTATATACGTCTGTAACGTCATATATCCTAACCTAAGACAACCTAACATCTCGGATGTAACATTTGACAACATTCCAGGCGTGTCGGTCCCTACGTCTCGGTGGTAACATTACATGCGTCTATAACGGTATATATCCTAATCTAAGGCAACCTAACATCTCGGATGAAATATTTGACAACATTCCTGGCCTGTCGAACCCTACATCTCGGAGGGAACAGTATATACGTCTGTAACGTCATATATCCTAACCTAAGACAACCTATCATCTCGGATGTAACATTTGACAACATTCCAGGCGTGTCGGTCCCTACGTCTCGGTGGTAACATTACATGCGTCTATAACGGTATATATCCTAATCTTAGGCAACCTAACATGTCGGATGTAACATTTTACCACATTCCAGGCGTGTCGGTCCCTACGTCTCGGTGGTAACATTGCATGCGTCTATAACGTTATATATCCTAACCTAAGGCAACCTAACATCTCGGATGCAGTATTTGACAACATTCCTGGCCTGTCGAACTCTACCTCTCGGAGGGAACAGCATATACATCTATAACGTCATATATCCTAGCCTAAGGCAACCTAACATCTCGGATGTAACATTTGACAACATTCCAGGCGTGTCGGTCCCTACGTCTCGGTGGTAACATTAAATGCGTCTATAACGGTATATATTCTAATCTTAGGCAACCTAACATCTTGGATGTAACATTTTACCACATTCCAGGCGTGTCGGTCCCTACGTTTCGGTTGTAACATTACATGCGTCTATAACGGTATATTTCCTAATCTAAGGCAACCTAACATCTCGGATGCAATATTTGACAACATTCCTGGCCTGTCGAACCCTACTTCTCGGAGGGAACAGTATATTCGTCTATAACGTTATATATCCTAACCTAAGGCAACCTGACATCTCGGATGTATTATTCTACAACATTCCAGGCGTGTCGGACCCTACTTCTCAGTGGGAACATTATATGCGTCTATAACGTTGTATATCCTAATCTAAGGCAACCTAACACCTCGGATGCAATATTTGACAACATTCCTGGCCTGTCGAACCCTACATCTCGGAGGGAACAGTATATACGTCTATAGCGGTATATATCCTAATCTAAGGCAACCTAACATCTCGGATGCAATATTTGATAACATTCCTGGCCTGTCGAACCCTACTTCTCGGAGGGAACAGTATATACGTCTATAACGTTATATATCCTAACCGAAGGCAACCTGATATCTCGGATGTAATATTCTACATCATTCCAGGCGTGTCGGACCCTACTTCTCGGTGGGAACATTATATGAGTCTATAACGTTGTATATCCTAATCTAAGGCAATCTATTATCTCAGACGTAATATTTTACAATATTCCTGGCATGTCGGTGCATACTTTTCGGTGGGAATATTATATGCGTCTATAACATTCGATATCGTAATCTAAGGCAACCTAACATCTCGGATGCAATATTTGACAACATTCCTGGCCTGTCGAACCCTACATCTCGGAGGGAACAGTATATACGTCTATACCGTTATATATCCTAACCTAGGGCAGCCTAACATCTCGGATGTAATATTCTACAACCTTCCAGGCTTGTCGGACCCTACTTCTCGGTGGGAACATTATATGCGTCTATAACGTTGTATATCCTAATCTGAGGCAACCTAACATCTCGGATGTAACATTTGACAACATTCCAGGCGTGTCGGTCCCTACGTCTCGGTGGTAACATTACATGCGTCTATAACGTCATATATCCTAACCTAAGGCAACCTAACATCTCGGATGCAATATTTGACAACATTCCTGGCCTGTCGAACCCTACTGCTCGGAGGGAACAGTATATACGTCTATAAAGGTATATATCCTAATCTAAGGCAACCTAGCATCTCGGATGAAATATTTGACAACATTCCTGGCCTGTCGAACCCTACATCTCGGAGGGAACAGTATATACGTCTGTAACGTCATATATCCTAACCTAAGACAACCTAACATCTCGGATGTAACATTTGACAACATTCCAGGCGTGTCGGTCCCTACGTCTCGGTGGTAACATTACATGCGTCTATAACGGTATATATCCTAATCTTAGGCAACCTGACATCTCGGATGTAACATTTTACCACATTCCAGGCATGTCGGTCCCTGCGTCTCGGTGGTAACATTGCATGCGTCTATAACGTTATATATCCTAACCTAAGGCCACCTAACATCTCGTATGTAATATTTGACAACATTCCTGGCCTGTCGAACCCTACCTCTCGGAGGGAACAGCATATACATCTATAACGTCATATATCCTAGCCTAAGGCAACCTAACATCTCGGATGTAACATTTGACAACATTCCATGCCTGTCGGTCCCTACGTCTCGGTGGTAACATTACATGCTTCAATAACGTTATATATCCTAACCTAAGGCCACCTAACATCTCGTATGTAATATTTGATAACATTCCTGGCGTGTCGAGCCCTACTTCTCGGAGGGAACAGTATATTCGTCTATAACGTTATATATCCTAACCTAAGGCAACCTGACATCTCGGATGTATTATTCTACAACATTCCAGGCGTGTCGGACCCTACTTCTCAGTGGGAACATTATATGCGTCTATAACGGTGTATATCCTAATCTAAGGCAACCTAACACCTCGGATGCAATATTTGACAACATTCCTGGCCTGTCGAACCCTACATCTCGGAGGGAACAGTATATACGTCTATAGCGGAATATATCCTAATCTAAGGCAACCTAACATCTCGGATGCAATATTTGATAACATTCCTGGCCTGTCGAACCCTACATCTCGGAAGGAACAGTATATACGTCTATACCGTTATATATCCTAACCGAAGGCAACCTGATATCTCGGATGTAATATTCTACATCATTCCAGGCGTGTCGGACCCTACTTCTCGGTGGGAACATTATATGAGTCTATAACGTTGTATATCCTAATCTAAGGCAATCTATTATCTCAGACGTAATATTTTACAATATTCCTGGCGTGTCGGTGCATACTTTTCGGTGGGAATATTATATGCGTCTATAACGGTCGATATCGTAATCTAAGGCAACCTAACATCTCGGATGCAATATTTGACAACATTCCTGGCCTGTCGAACCCTACTTCTCGGAGGGAACTGTATATACGTCTATAACGGTATATATCCTAATCTAAGGCAACATAACATCTCGGATGTAACATTTGACAACATTCCAGGCGTGTCGGTCCCTACGTCTCGGTGGTAACATTACATGCGTCTATAACGTTATATATCCTAACCAAAGGCAACCTAACATCTCGGATGCAATATTTGACAACATTCCTGGCCTGTCGAACCCTACTGCTCGGAGGGAACAGTATATACGTCTATAAGGGTATATATCCTAATCTAAGGCAACCTAACATCTCGGATGAAATATTTGACAACATTCCTGGCCTGTCGAACCCTACATCTCGGAGGGAACAGTATATACGTCTGTAACGTCATATATCCTAACCTAAGACAACCTAACATCTCGGATGTAACATTTGACAACATTCCAGGCGTGTCGGTCCCTACGTCTCGGTGGTAACATTACATGCGTCTATAACGGTATATATCCTAATCTTAGGCAACCTAACATCTCGGATGTAACATTTTACCACATTCCAGGCGTGTCGGTCCCTACGTCTCGGTGGTAACATTGCATGCGTCTATAACGTTATATATCCTAACCTAAGGCCACCTAACAGCTCGTATGTAATATTTGACAACATTCCTGGCGTATCGGTCCCTACGTCTCGGTGGTAACATTGCATGCGTCTATAACGTTATATATCCTAGCCTAAGGCAACCTAACATGTCGGATGTAACATTTGACAACATTCCATGCCTGTCGGTCCCTACGTCTCGGTGGTAACATTACATGCTTCTATAACGTTATATATCCTAACCTAAGGCCACCTAACATATCGTATGTAATATTTGACAACATTCCTGGCGTATCGGTCCCTACGTCTCGGTGGTAACAGCATATACATCTATAACGTCATATATCCTAGCCTAAGGCAACCTAACATGTCGGATGTAACATTTGACAACATTCCATGCCTGTCGGTCCCTACGTCTCGGTGGTGACATTACATGCTTCTATAACGTTATATATCCTAACCTAAGGCCACCTAACATATCGTATGTAATATTTGACAACATTCCTGGCGTGTCGAGCCCTACTTCTCGGAGGGAACAGCATATACATCTATAACGTCATATATCCTAGCCTAAGGCAACCTAACATCTCGGATGTAACATCTGACAACATTCCAGGCGTGTCGGTCCCTACGTCTCGGTGGTAACATTACATGCGTCTATAACGGTATATATCCTAATCTTAGGCAACCTAACATCTCGGATGTAACATTTTACCACATTCCAGGCGTGTCGGTCCCTACGTCCCGGGGGGAACTGTATATACGTCTATAACGGTATATATCCTAATCTAAGGAAACCTAACATCTCGGATGTAACATTTGACAACATTCCAGGCGTGTCGGTCCCTACGTCTCGGTGGTAACATTACATGCGTCTATAACGTTATATATCCTAACCTAAGGCAACCTAACATCTCGGATGCAATATTTGACAACATTCCTGGCCTGTCGAACCCTACATCTCGGAGGGAACAGTATATACGTCTGTAACGTCATATATCCTAACCTAAGACAACCTAACATCTCGGATGTAACATTTGACAACATTCCAGGCGTGTCGGTCCCTACGTCTCGGTGGTAACATTACATGCGTCTATAACGGTATATATCCTAATCTTAGGCAACCTAACATCTCGGATGTAACATTTTACCACATTCCAGGCGTGTCGGTCCCTACGTCTCGGTGGTAACATTGCATGCGTCTATAACGTTATATATCCTAACCTAAGGCCACCTAACATCTCGTATGTAATATTTGACAACATTCCTGGCCTGTCGAACCCTACCTCTCGGAGGGAACAGCATATACATTTATAACGTCATATATCCTAGCCTAAGGCAACCTAACATCTCGGATGTAACATTTGACAACATTCCATGCCTGTCGGTCCCTACGTCTCGGTGGTAACATTACATGCTTCTATAACGTTATATATCCTAACCTAAGGCCACCTAACATCTCGTATGTAATATTTGACAACATTCCTGGCGTGTCGAGCCCTACTTCTCGGAGGGAACATTATATTCGTCTATAACGTTATATATCCTAACCTAAGGCAACCTGACATCTCGGATGTATTATTCTACAACATTCCGGGCGTGTCGGACCCTACTTCTCAGCGGGAACATTATATGCGTCTATAACGTTGTATATCCTAATCTAAGGCAACCTAACACCTCGGATGCAATATTTGACAACATTCCTGGCCTGTCGAACCCTACATCTCGGAGGGAACAGTATATACGTCTATAGCGGTATATATCCTAATCTAAGGCAACCTAACATCTCGGATGCAATATTTGATAACATTCCTGGCTTGGCGAACCCTACTTCTCGGAGGGAACAGTATATACGTCTATAACGTTATATATCCTAACCGAAGGCAACCTGATATCTCGGATGTAACATTTGACAACATTCCAGGCGTGTCGGTCCCTACGTCTCGGTGGTAACATTACATGCGTCTATAACGGTATATATCCTAATCTTAGGCAACCTAACATCTCGGATGTAACATTTTACCACAATCCAGGCGTGTCGGTCCCTACGTCTCGGTGGTAACATTGCATGCGTCTATAACGTTATATATCCTAACCTAAGGCCACCTAACATCTCGTATGTAATATTTGACAACAGTCCTGGCGTATCGGTCCCTACGTCTCGGTGGTAACATTACATGCGTCTATAGCGGTATATATCCTAATCTTAGGCAACCTAACATCTCGTATGTAATATTTGACAACATTCCTGGCCTGTCGAACGCTACCTCTCGGAGGGAACAGCATATACATCTATAACGTCATATATCCTAGCCTAAGGCAACCTAACATCTCGGATGTAACATTTGACAACATTCCAGGCGTGTCGGTCCCTACGTCTCGGTGGTAACATTACATGCGTCTATAACGGTATATATCCTAATCTTAGGCAACCTAACATCTCGGATGTAACATTTTACCACATTCCAGGCGTGTCGGTCCCTACGTCCCGGGGGGAACTGTATATACGTCTATAACGGTATATATCCTAATCTAAGGAAACCTAACATCTCGGATGTAACATTTGACAACATTCCAGGCGTATCGGTCCCTACGTCTCGGTGGTAACATTACATGCGTCTATAACGTTATATATCCTAACCTAAGGCAACCTAACATCTCGGATGCAATATTTGACAACATTCCTGGCCTGTCGAACCCTACTGCTCGGAGGGAACAGTATATACGTCTATAAAGGTATATATCCTAATCTAAGGCAACCTAACATCTCGGATGAAATATTTGACAACATTCCTGGCCTGTCGAACCCTACTTCTCGGAGGGAACAGCATATACGTCTATAACGACATATATCCTAATCTTAGGCAACCTAACATCTCGGATGTAACATTTTACCACATTCCAGGCGTGTCGGTCCCTACGTCTCGGTGGTAACATTGCATGCGTCTATAACGTTATATATCCTAACCTAAGGCAACCTAACATCTCGGATGCAATATTTGACAACATTCCTGGCCTGTCGAACTCTACCTCTCGGAGGGAACAGCATATACATCTATAACGTCATATATCCTAGCCTAAGGCAACCTAACATCTCGGATGTAACATTTGACAACATTCCAGGCGTGTCGGTCCCTACGTCTCGGTGGTAACATTACATGCGTCTATAACGGTATATATCCTAATCTTAGGCAACCTAACATCTCGGATGTAACATTTTACCACATTCCAGGCGTGTCGGTCCCTACGTCTCGGTGGTTACATTACATGCGTCTATAACGGTATATTTCCTAATCTAAGGCAACCTAACATCTCGGATGCAATATTTGACAACATTCCTGGCCTGTCGAACCCTACTTCTCGGAGGGAACAGTATATTCGTCTATAACGTTATATATCCTAACCTAAGGCAACCTGACATCTCGGATGTATTATTCTACAACATTCCAGGCGTGTCGGACCCTACTCCTCAGTGGGAACATTATGTGCGTCTATAACGTTGTATATCCTAATCTAAGGCAACCTAACACCTCGGATGCAATATTTGACAACATTCCTGGCCTGTCGAACCCTACATCTCGGAGGGAACAGTATATACGTCTATAGCGGTATATATCCTAATCTAAGGCAACCTAACATCTCGGATGCAATATTTGATAACATTCCTGGCCTGTCGAACCCTACTTCTCGGAGGGAACAGTATATACGTCTGTAACGTCATATATCCTAACCTAAGACAACCTAACATCTCGGATGTAACATTTGACAACATTCCAGGCGTGTCGGTCCCTACGTCTCGGTGGTAACATTACATGCGTCTATAACGGTATATATCCTAATCTTAGGCAACCTAACATCTCGGATGTAACATTTTACCACAATCCAGGCGTGTCGGTCCCTACGTCTCGGTGGTAACATTGCATGCGTCTATAACGTTATATATCCTAACCTAAGGCCACCTAACATCTCGTATGTAATATTTGACAACAGTCCTGGCGTATCGGTCCCTACGTCTCGGTGGTAACATTACATGCGTCTATAGCGGTATATATCCTAATCTTAGGCAACCTAACATCTCGTATGTAATATTTGACAACATTCCTGGCCTGTCGAACGCTACCTCTCGGAGGGAACAGCATATACATCTATAACGTCATATATCCTAGCCTAAGGCAACCTAACATCTCGGATGTAACATTTGACAACATTCCAGGCGTGTCGGTCCCTACGTCTCGGTGGTAACATTACATGCGTCTATAACGGTATATATCCTAATCTTAGGCAACCTAACATCTCGGATGTAACATTTTACCACATTCCAGGCGTGTCGGTCCCTACGTCCCGGGGGGAACTGTATATACGTCTATAACGGTATATATCCTAATCTAAGGAAACCTAACATCTCGGATGTAACATTTGACAACATTCCAGGCGTATCGGTCCCTACGTCTCGGTGGTAACATTACATGCGTCTATAACGTTATATATCCTAACCTAAGGCAACCTAACATCTCGGATGCAATATTTGACAACATTCCTGGCCTGTCGAACCCTACTGCTCGGAGGGAACAGTATATACGTCTATAAAGGTATATATCCTAATCTAAGGCAACCTAACATCTCGGATGAAATATTTGACAACATTCCTGGCCTGTCGAACCCTACTTCTCGGAGGGAACAGCATATACGTCTATAACGACATATATCCTAATCTTAGGCAACCTAACATCTCGGATGTAACATTTTACCACATTCCAGGCGTGTCGGTCCCTACGTCTCGGTGGTAACATTGCATGCGTCTATAACGTTATATATCCTAACCTAAGGCAACCTAACATCTCGGATGCAATATTTGACAACATTCCTGGCCTGTCGAACTCTACCTCTCGGAGGGAACAGCATATACATCTATAACGTCATATATCCTAGCCTAAGGCAACCTAACATCTCGGATGTAACATTTGACAACATTCCAGGCGTGTCGGTCCCTACGTCTCGGTGGTAACATTACATGCGTCTATAACGGTATATATCCTAATCTTAGGCAACCTAACATCTCGGATGTAACATTTTACCACATTCCAGGCGTGTCGGTCCCTACGTCTCGGTGGTTACATTACATGCGTCTATAACGGTATATTTCCTAATCTAAGGCAACCTAACATCTCGGATGCAATATTTGACAACATTCCTGGCCTGTCGAACCCTACTTCTCGGAGGGAACAGTATATTCGTCTATAACGTTATATATCCTAACCTAAGGCAACCTGACATCTCGGATGTATTATTCTACAACATTCCAGGCGTGTCGGACCCTACTCCTCAGTGGGAACATTATGTGCGTCTATAACGTTGTATATCCTAATCTAAGGCAACCTAACACCTCGGATGCAATATTTGACAACATTCCTGGCCTGTCGAACCCTACATCTCGGAGGGAACAGTATATACGTCTATAGCGGTATATATCCTAATCTAAGGCAACCTAACATCTCGGATGCAATATTTGATAACATTCCTGGCCTGTCGAACCCTACTTCTCGGAGGGAACAGTATATACGTCTGTAACGTCATATATCCTAACCTAAGACAACCTAACATCTCGGATGTAACATTTGACAACATTCCAGGCGTGTCGGTCCCTACGTCTCGGTGGTAACATTACATGCGTCTATAACGGTATATATCCTAATCTTAGGCAACCTAACATCTCGGATGTAACATTTTACCACAATCCAGGCGTGTCGGTCCCTACGTCTCGGTGGTAACATTGCATGCGTCTATAACGTTATATATCCTAACCTAAGGCCACCTAACATCTCGTATGTAATATTTGACAACAGTCCTGGCGTATCGGTCCCTACGTCTCGGTGGTAACATTACATGCGTCTATAGCGGTATATATCCTAATCTTAGGCAACCTAACATCTCGTATGTAATATTTGACAACATTCCTGGCCTGTCGAACGCTACCTCTCGGAGGGAACAGCATATACATCTATAACGTCATATATCCTAGCCTAAGGCAACCTAACATCTCGGATGTAACATTTGACAACATTCCATGCCTGTCGGTCCCTACGTCTCGGTGGTAACATTACATGCTTCTATAACGTTATATATCCTAACCTAAGGCCACCTAACATCTCGTATGTAATATTTGACAACATTCCTGGCGTGTCGAGCCCTACTTCTCGGAGGGAACATTATATTCGTCTATAACGTTATATATCCTAACCTAAGGCAACCTGACATCTCGGATGTATTATTCTACAACATTCCAGGCGTGTCGGACCCTACTTCTCAGCGGGAACATTATATGCGTCTATAACGTTGTATATCCTAATCTAAGGCAACCTAACACCTCGGATGCAATATTTGACAACATTCCTGGCCTGTCGAACCCTACATCTCGGAGGGAACAGTATATACGTCTATAGCGGTATATATCCTAATCTAAGGCAACCTAACATCTCGGATGCAATATTTGACAACATTCCTGGCCTGTCGAACCCTACATCTCGGGGGGAACAGTATATACGTCTATACCGTTATATATCCTAACCTAGGGCAGCCTAACATCTCGGATGTAATATTCTACAACCTTCCAGGCTTGTCGGACCCTACTTCTCGGTGGGAACATTATATGCGTCTATAACGTTGTATATCCTTATCTAAGGCAACCTAACATCTCGGATGCAATATTTGACAACATTCCTGGCCTGTCGAAACCTACTTCTCGGAGGGAACTGTATATACGTCTATAACGGTATATATCCTAATCTAAGGCAACCTAACATCTCGGATGTAACATTTGACAACATTCCAGGCGTGTCGGTCCCTACGTCTCGGTGGTAACATTACATGCTTCTATAACGTTATATATCCTAACCTAAGGCCACCTAACATATCGTATGTAATATTTGACAACATTCCTGGCGTGTCGAGCCCTACTTCTCGGAGGGAACAGTATATTCGTCTATAACGTTATATATCCTAACCTAAGGCAACCTGACATCTCGGATGTATTATTCTACAACATTCCAGGCGTGTCGGACCCTACTTCTCAGTGGGAACATTATGTGCGTCTATAACGTTGTATATCCTAATCTAAGGCAACCTAACACCTCGGATGCAATATTTGACAACATTCCTGGCCTGTCGAACCCTACATCTCGGAGGGAACAGTATATACGTCTATAGCGGTATATATCCTAATCTAAGGCAACCTAACATCTCGGATGCAATATTTGATAACATTCCTGGCCTGTCGAACCCTACTTCTCGGAGGGAACAGTATATACGTCTGTAACGTCATATATCCTAACCTAAGACAACCTAACATCTCGGATGTAACATTTGACAACATTCCAGGCGTGTCGGTCCCTACGTCTCGGTGGTAACATTACATGCTTCTATAACGTTATATATCCTAACCTAAGGCCACCTAACATCTCGTATGTAATATATGACAACATTCCAGGCGTGTCGGTCCCTACATCTCGGTGGTAACATTACATGCGTCTATAACGTTATATATCCTAACCTAAGGCAACCTAACATCTCGGATGCAATATTTGACAACATTCCTGGCCTGTCGAACTCTACCTCTCGGAGGGAACAGCATATACATCTATAACGTCATATATCCTAGCCTAAGGCAACCTAACATCTCGGATGTAACATTTGACAACATTCCAGGCGTGTCGGTCCCTACGTCTCGGTGGTAACATTACATGCGTCTATAACGGTATATATCCTAATCTTAGGCAACCTAACATCTCGGATGTAACATTTTACCACATTCCAGGCGTGTCGGTCCCTACGTCCCGGGGGGAACTGTATATACGTCTATAACGGTATATATCCTAATCTAAGGAAACCTAACATCTCGGATGTAACATTTGACAACATTCCAGGCGTGTCGGTCCCTACGTCTCGGTGGTAACATTACATGCGTCTATAACGTTATATATCCTAACCTAAGGCAACCTAACATCTCGGATGCAATATTTGACAACATTCCTGGCCTGTCGAACCCTACTGCTCGGAGGGAACAGTATATACGTCTATAAAGGTATATATCCTAATCTAAGGCAACCTAACATCTCGGATGAAATATTTGACAACATTCCTGGCCTGTCGAACCCTACTTCTCGGAGGGAACAGCATATACGTCTATAACGACATATATCCTAATCTTAGGCAACCTAACATCTCGGATGTAACATTTTACCACATTCCAGGCGTGTCGGTCCCTACGTCTCGGTGGTAACATTGCATGCGTCTATAACGTTATATATCCTAACCTAAGGCAACCTAACATCTCGGATGCAATATTTGACAACATTCCTGGCCTGTCGAACTCTACCTCTCGGAGGGAACAGCATATACATCTATAACGTCATATATCCTAGCCTAAGGCAACCTAACATCTCGGATGTAACATTTGACAACATTCCAGGCGTGTCGGTCCCTACGTCTCGGTGGTAACATTACATGCGTCTATAACGGTATATATCCTAATCTTAGGCAACCTAACATCTCGGATGTAACATTTTACCACATTCCAGGCGTGTCGGTCCCTACGTCTCGGTGGTTACATTACATGCGTCTATAACGGTATATTTCCTAATCTAAGGCAACCTAACATCTCGGATGCAATATTTGACAACATTCCTGGCCTGTCGAACCCTACTTCTCGGAGGGAACAGTATATTCGTCTATAACGTTATATATCCTAACCTAAGGCAACCTGACATCTCGGATGTATTATTCTACAACATTCCAGGCGTGTCGGACCCTACTTCTCAGTGGGAACATTATGTGCGTCTATAACGTTGTATATCCTAATCTAAGGCAACCTAACACCTCGGATGCAATATTTGACAACATTCCTGGCCTGTCGAACCCTACATCTCGGAGGGAACAGTATATACGTCTATAGCGGTATATATCCTAATCTAAGGCAACCTAACATCTCGGATGCAATATTTGATAACATTCCTGGCCTGTCGAACCCTACTTCTCGGAGGGAACAGTATATACGTCTGTAACGTCATATATCCTAACCTAAGACAACCTAACATCTCGGATGTAACATTTGACAACATTCCAGGCGTGTCGGTCCCTACGTCTCGGTGGTAACATTACATGCGTCTATAACGGTATATATCCTAATCTTAGGCAACCTAACATCTCGGATGTAACATTTTACCACATTCCAGGCGTGTCGGTCCCTACGTCTCGGTGGTAACATTGCATGCGTCTATAACGTTATATATCCTAACCTAAGGCCACCTAACATCTCGTATGTAATATTTGACAACATTCCTGGCCTGTCGAACCCTACCTCTCGGAGGGAACAGCATATACATCTATAACGTCATATATCCTAGCCTAAGGCAACCTAACATCTCGGATGTAACATTTGACAACATTCCATGCCTGTCGGTCCCTACGTCTCGGTGGTAACATTACATGCTTCTATAACGTTATATATCCTAACCTAAGGCCACCTAACATCTCGTATGTAATATTTGACAACATTCCTGGCGTGTCGAGCCCTACTTCTCGGAGGGAACATTATATTCGTCTATAACGTTATATATCCTAACCTAAGGCAACCTGACATCTCGGATGTATTATTCTACAACATTCCGGGCGTGTCGGACCCTACTTCTCAGCGGGAACATTATATGCGTCTATAACGTTGTATATCCTAATCTAAGGCAACCTAACACCTCGGATGCAATATTTGACAACATTCCTGGCCTGTCGAACCCTACATCTCGGAGGGAACAGTATATACGTCTATAGCGGTATATATCCTAATCTAAGGCAACCTAACATCTCGGATGCAATATTTGATAACATTCCTGGCTTGGCGAACCCTACTTCTCGGAGGGAACAGTATATACGTCTATAACGTTATATATCCTAACCGAAGGCAACCTGATATCTCGGATGTAACATTTGACAACATTCCAGGCGTGTCGGTCCCTACGTCTCGGTGGTAACATTACATGCGTCTATAACGGTATATATCCTAATCTTAGGCAACCTAACATCTCGGATGTAACATTTTACCACAATCCAGGCGTGTCGGTCCCTACGTCTCGGTGGTAACACTGCATGCGTCTATAACGTTATATATCCTAACCTAAGGCCACCTAACATCTCGTATGTAATATTTGACAACAGTCCTGGCGTATCGGTCCCTACGTCTCGGTGGTAACATTACATGCGTCTATAGCGGTATATATCCTAATCTTAGGCAACCTAACATCTCGTATGTAATATTTGACAACATTCCTGGCCTGTCGAACGCTACCTCTCGGAGGGAACAGCATATACATCCATAACGTCATATATCCTAGCCTAGGGCAGCCTAACATCTCGGATGTAATATTCTACAACCTTCCAGGCTTGTCGGACCCTACTTCTCGGTGGGAACATTATATGCGTCTATAACGTTGTATATCCTTATCTAAGGCAACCTAACATCTCGGATGCAATATTTGACAACATTCCTGGCCTGTCGAAACCTACTTCTCGGAGGGAACTGTATATACGTCTATAACGGTATATATCCTAATCTAAGGCAACCTAACATCTCGGATGTAACATTTGACAACACTCCAGGCGTGTCGGTCCCTACGTCTCGGTGGTAACATTACATGCGTCTATAACGGTATATATCCTAATCTTAGGCAACCTAACATCTCGGATGTAACATTTTACCACATTCCAGGCGTGTCGGTCCCTACGTCTCGGTGGTAACATTGCATGCGTCTATAACGTTATATATCCTAACCTAAGGCCACCTAACAGCTCGTATGTAATATTTGACAACATTCCTGGCGTATCGGTCCCTACGTCTCGGTGGTAACAGCATATACATCTATAACGTCATATATCCTAGCCTAAGGCAACCTGACATCTCGGATGTAACATTTGACAACATTCCATGCCTGTCGGTCCCTACGTCTCGGTGGTAACATTACATGCTTCTATAACGTTATATATCCTAACCTAAGGCCACCTAACATATCGTATGTAATATTTGACAACATTCCTGGCGTGTCGAGCCCTACATCTCGGAGGGAACAGTATATACGTCTATAGCGGTATATATCCTAATCTAAGGCAACCTAACATCTCGGATGCAATATTTGATAACATTCCTGGCTTGTCGAACCCTACTTCTCGGAGGGAACAGTATATACGTCTATAACGTTATATATCCTAACCGAAGGCAACCTGATATCTCGGATGTAATATTCTACATCATTCCAGGCGTGTCGGACCGTACTTCTCGGTGGGAACATTATATGAGTCTATAACGTTGTTTATCCTAATCTAAGGCAATCTATTATCTCAGACGTAATATCTTACAATTTTCCTGGCGTGTCGGTGCATACTTTTCGGTGGGAATATTATATGCGTCTATAACGGTCGATATCGTAATCTAAGGCAACCTAACATCTCGGATGCAATATTTGACAACATTCCTGGCCTGTCGAACCCTACATCTCGGAGGGAACAGTATATACGTCTATACCGTTATATATCCTAACCTAGGGCAGCCTAACATCTCGGATGTAATATTCTACAACCTTCCAGGCTTGTCGGACCCTACTTCTCGGTGGGAACATTATATGCGTCTATAACGTTGTATATCCTTATCTAAGGCAACCTAACATCTCGGATGCAATATTTCACAACATTCCTGGCCTGTCGAACCCTACTGCTCGGAGGGAACAGTATGTACGTCTATAAAGGTATATATCCTAATCTAAAGCAACCTAACATCTCGGATGAAATATTTGACAACATTCCTGGCCTGTCGAACCCTACATCTCGGAGGGAACAGTATATACGTCTGTAACGTCATATATCCTAACCTAAGACAACCTAACATCTCGGATGTAACATTTGACAACATTCCAGGCGTGTCGGTCCCTACGTCTCGGTGGTAACATTACATGCGTCTATAACGGTATATATCCTAACTTTAGGCAACCTAACATCTCGGATGTAACATTTGACAACATTCCATGCCTGTCGGTCCCTACGTCTCGGTGGTAACATTACATGCTTCTATAACGTTATATATCCTAACCTAAGGCCACCTAACATCTCGTATGTAATATTTGACAACATTCCTGGCGTGTCGAGCCCTACTTCTCGGAGGGAACATTATATTCGTCTATAACGTTATATATCCTAACCTAAGGCAACCTGACATCTCGGATGTATTATTCTACAACATTCCAGGCGTGTCGGACCCTACTTCTCAGTGGGAACATTATATGCGTCTATAACGTTGTATATCCTAATCTAAGGCAACCTAACACCTCGGATGCAATATTTGACAACATTCCTGGCCTGTCGAACCCTACATCTCGGAGGGAACAGTATATACGTCTATAGCGGTATATATCCTAATCTAAGGCAACCTAACATCTCGGATGCAATATTTGATAACATTCCTGGCCTGTCGAACCCTACTTCTCGGAGGGAACAGTATATACGTCTATAACGTTATATATCCTAACCGAAGGCAACCTGATATCTCGGATGTAATATTCTACATCATTCCAGGCGTGTCGGACCCTACTTCTCGGTGGGAACATTATATGAGTCTATAACGTTGTTTATCCTAATCTAAGGCAATCTATTATCTCAGACGTAATATTTTACAATATTCTTGCCGTGTCGGTGCATACTTTTCGGTGGGAATATTATATGCGTCTATAACGGTCGATATCGTAATCTAAGGCAACCTAACATCTCGGAT
Organism: Xylocopa violacea; assembly: GCA_963969225.1. NCBI lineage: Eukaryota > Metazoa > Arthropoda > Insecta > Hymenoptera > Apidae > Xylocopa > Xylocopa violacea. The sequence continues at coordinate 4,064,791 of CAXAJV010000014.1, read as the reverse complement.
GCAATATTTGACAACATTCCTGGCCTGTCGAACCCTACTTCTCGGAGGGAACAGTATATACGTCTATAATGTTATATATCCTAACCTGAGGCAACCTGAAATCTCGGATGTATTATTCTACAACATTCCAGGCGTGTCGGACCCTACTTCTCGGTGGGAACATTATATGCGTCTATAACGTTGTATATCCTAATCTGAGGCAACCTAACATCTCGGATGTAACATTTGACAACATTCCAGGCGTGTCGGTCCCTACGTCTCGGTGGTAACATTACATGCGTCTATAACGTTATATATCCTAACCTAAGGCAACCTAACATCTCGGATGCAATATTTGACAACATTCCTGGCCTGTCGAACACTACTGCTCGGAGGGAACAGTATATACGTCTATAAAGGTATATATCCTAATCTAAGGCAACCTAGCATCTCGGATGAAATATTTGACAACATTCCTGGCCTGTCGAACCCTACATCTCGAAGGGAACAGTATATACGTCTGTAACGTCATATATCCTAACCTAAGACAACCTAACATCTCGGATGTAACATTTGACAACATTCCAGGCGTGTCGGTCCCTACGTCTCGGTGGTAACATTACATGCGTCTATAACGGTATATATCCTAATCTTAGGCAACCTAACATCTCGGATGTAACATTTTACCACATTCCAGGCGTGTCGGTCCCTACGTCTCGGTGGTAACATTGCATGCGTCTATAACGTTATATATCCTAACCTAAGGCCACCTAACATCTCGTATGTAATATTTGACGACATTCCTGGCGTATCGGTCCCTACGTCTCGGTGGTAACATTACATGCGTCTATAGCGGTATATATCCTAATCTAAGGCAACCTAACATCTCGGATGCAATATTTGACAACATTCCTGGCATGTCGAACCCTACTTCTCGGAGGGAACTGTATATACGTCTATAACGGTATATATCCTAATCTAAGGCAACCTAACATCTCGGATGTAACATTTGACAACATTCCAGGCGTGTCGGTCCCTACGTCTCGGTGGTAACATTACATGCGTCTATAACGTTATATATCCTAACCTAAGACAACCTAACATCTCGGATGCAATATTTGATAACATTCCTGGCCTGTCGAACCCTACTTCTCGGAGGGAACAGTATATACGTCTGTAACGTCATATATCCTAACCTAAGACAACCTAACATCTCGGATGTAACATTTGACTACATTCCAGGCGTGTCGGTCCCTACGTCTCGGTGGTAACATTACATGCGTCTATAACGGTATATATCCTAATCTTAGGCAACCTAACATCTCGGATGTAACATTTTACCACATTCCAGGCGTGTCGGTCCCTACGTCTCGGTGGTAACATTACATGCGTCTATACCGTTATATATCCTAACCTAAGACAACCTAACATCTCGGATGCAATATTTGACAACATTCCTGGCGTATCGGTCCCTACGTCTCGGTGGTAACATTACATGCGTCTATAGCGGTATATATCCTAATCTTAGGCAACCTAACATCTCGTATGTAATATTCGACAACATTCCTGGCGCGTCGGACGCTACTTCTCGGAGGGAACAGTATATACGTCTGTAACGTCATATATCCTAACCTAAGACAACCTAACATCTCGGATGTAACATTTGACAACATTCCAGGCGTGTCGGTCCCTACGTCTCGGTGGTAACATTACATGCGTCTATAGCGGTATATATCCTAATCTTAGGCAACCTAACATCTCGTATGTAATATTTGACAACATTCCTGGCCTGTCGAACCTTACCTCTCGGAGGGAACAGCATATACATCTATAACGTCATATATCCTAGCCTAAGGCAACCGAACACCTCGGATGTAACATTTGACAACATTCCATGCCATTCGGTCCCTACGTCTCGGTGGTAACATTACATGCTTCTATAACGTTATATATCCTAACCTAAGGCCACCTAACATCTCGTATGTAATATTTGACAACATTCTTGGCGTGTCGAGCCCTACTTCTCGGAGGGAACATTATATTCGTCTATAACGTTATATATCCTAACCTAAGGCAACCTGACATCTCGGATGTAATATTCCACATCATTCCAGGCGTGTCGGACCCTACTTCTCGGTGGGAACATTATATGAGTCTATAACGTTGTTTATCCTAATCTAAGGCAATCTATTATCTCAGACGTAATATTTTACAATATTCCTGGCCTGTCGGTGCATACTTTTCGGTGGGAATATTATATGCGTCTATAACGGTCGATATCGTAATCTAAGGCAAACTAACATCTCGGATGCAATATTTGACAACATTCCTGGCCTGTCGAACCCTACTTCTCGGAGGGAACAGTATATACGTCTATAATGTTATATATCCTAACCTGAGGCAACCTGACATCTCGGATGTATTATTCTACAACATTCCAGGCGTGTCGGACCCTACTTCTCGGTGGGAACATTATATGCGTCTATAACGTTGTATATCCTAATCTGAGGCAACCTAACATCTCGGATGTAACATTTGACAACATTCCAGGCGTGTCGGTCCCTAGGTCTCGGTGGTAACATTACATGCGTCTATAGCGGTATATATCCTAATCTTAGGCAACCTAACATCTCGTATGTAATATTTGACAACATTCCTGGCCTGTCGAACCCTACCTCTCGGAGGGAACAGCATATACATCTATAACGTCATATATCCTAGCCTAAGGCAACCTAACATCTCGGATGTAACATTTGACAACATTCCATGCCTGTCGGTCCCTACGTCTCGGTGGTAACATTACATGCTTCTATAACGTTATATATCCTAACCTAAGGCCACCTAACATCTCGTATGTAATATTTGACAACATTCTTGGCGTGTCGAGCCCTACTTCTCGGAGGGAACATTATATTCGTCTATAACGGTATATATCCTAATCTTAGGCAACCTGACATCTCGGATGTAACATTTTACCACATTCCAGGCGTGTCGGTCCCTACGTCTCGGTGGTAACATTGCATGCGTCTATAACGTTATATATCCTAACCTAAGGCCACCTAACATCTCGTATGTAATATTTGACAACCTTCCTGGCGTATCGGTCCCTACGTCTCGGTGGTAACATTACATGCGTCTATAGCGGTATATATCCTAATCTTAGGCAACGTAACATCTCGTATGTAATATTTGACAACATTCCTGGCCTGTCG